>OZ038517.1:34757178-35259678 GCA_964036315.1 Acanthosepion esculentum | reverse complement strand
AGGGCAGGAGTTGTATCCATTTGGAATTGGGTCATAAGAAAGACAATGAAAATGGTCAAAATAATTTTTATTGGTTAAAATTATAAATAGAACTTAGTAAGCTATGAGGAACTTTGGAATTCACATGATTTTGGTTGAAAATAGCCAGAACCCGTGATAATTGTGTGTGAAGTAGTAGGGCTAAGGGTCAATTATGACCAGCCAGGTTTATCTATATAAATACGTAGTTATGCTGAAAAAAGTGGTAGTTTTTGGCTCGTCTGTCTTCAAGTGCAGTTGAGCTAGGTGCAGAGATGTCGAAGATTGAAAATGAGCAGAGTTGAATTGAAGACTCAAAGAAGTATGAAAGTGACGTCAGAGATTGAAACAAAATACCTGCTAACATGTGCTGTTGATATAAGAACAAAGAAGCGATTTACTCCAACATCTAAGACTACGACTGCTACTATTATAACTACCACTGAGAACGGAAACGTCGAACAAGCCACTCCTCTACTTTAATGAAATTACACAAAGTATTTTCTTTTGTTTTGTTGATCATCATTCATATACGAGAGACTGGAGGTCATTCTTGAAGAGAGAAGAGAGAATTTGGCCTGAGCAAGACAAATTATTCTCTCCATCTCCTTGCACAGAGAAGAGGCAGACGGAAGAGAGAGACAGTGGAGAGTTGAGTTGGAGACTCGAGGGGGAGAGGAAGTGACGTCAGAGATTGGAAGAAAGCATCTGCTAACATGTACTGTTGGTGTAAGTACCACTGCTTCTGTTACCATGAATATATTACTACTACTGATACTACCGCCGAAGCAGAATGCAACTATAAACTTTAAGCTGCGCACAGAAATCTTTATCTCTCCATCGCAAGAGTCATATATTGTTCTGAGACGATTTAACAACAAGTTAATCACTTACATGCTCTGTCTAGAATCCAGTGTATGAGATTTTATGCCAATCACTTTTCTTTTCTGTAACCCGTTTCTTTTCTATACTATTCTTTTCTGATATATAAAAGACATTAACAATTCAACCATTGAATAGTTGTTTGTCCGGCTTTCTGCAGATATATATATTTTTTTGGTGCATTCTAAATTTCTTAGCACAGACTCCCCAGCCGTGTCTACATCTTCAGTCGACCGTGAATGGATGAACATCACTTCTGCTTTCTGGATCAAACCAATCACAACGCGGGCAGGAAGCAGGATTAAACCAGTGGGCCGGTCGAATGATCTATGGATGCTCAGGGGACCTACGGCCACTCTCTTAAGTTCGGTTAGGAATGAGTAGACACCTCAACCCAGAGAGTTAGAGGCCGGAGGTTGAGGGGCTGGGCCAAAAGTGTTAGACTGGTGGACGTCACCAGGATAGACCCATGGGAATTACCATGGATGTCTGAAAGAGGAGAGAAAGTTGCATTTGTTTTGTCCAGTTGGGACCAAGTAAGACCAGAAAGGACTCTAGTCTTTGGACTATACTGGTCTAAAAAGGACATAAGGAGGAAAAGAGAAGGAAGCAAAAGAAGAAGGAAAAAGAAACAACACACGGAGCGGCGGACCTCAGGTAAGTCGCTTTTTGGTTTCCTTTGTTCGCTCATTGCACTTAGATCTGCCAGTAATGTTGTTGATCTTGTTTTGACTTTGTCGATGTTGTACGCAGTTGAAATGCCACCACCATGTTAAGTATTTTTTCTTTCATTCTGTCATTGGTCTCTCTTCTCAAGGGAAAGTGGTAATTGACAAGATGCTAGGATGAGCGTAGCAGGATCAGATGCCACAGATGACCTTGGGGACGTGGGAGTCCCTGAAATATCGATGGGTTTCAGGAGGCTGATAGATAGCATGAAGCTACCTACTTATAAAGGGAACCCTGCGGACCTGCAAGAATATATTCTGTCCATTCAGAAGAAGCAGGTGATCTATGGCCTCTCGGACCAAGAAATGGTGCTCCTAGCTTACGACGCCGCAGCGGGGAAGGTGTCCAAATTCATAGCGGGGTGGTACAGAGAAAACCCGGCCCTGACGTGGACTGAGCTTAAATCCGCTCTGGTGCAGCAATACGCAAGTGAGCGTACGGCCATTGAGGCAGTCAGCAACAAGAAGGAGAGACTAATGAGGAAATGGGGGAAAGAATCGCGAGGTTAGTGGCGTTAGCTTTTCCGGAGTTGGTGACTCAGGACAGTGGCCCTATTCAGGCCTTGTTGGCCAATGTGTATGTGGACACGCTGAGTGACAGGGACCTGAGGGGCGACATTCTGAAGGGGGGACCGGTCAGCCTGACCACAGCTATAGAGGCGGCTTGTACCAGCAAACAACTCTGGGATAGAATAAAAGGGAGCGTAGGTAGGAACCCGAGGGCGGGGGGCAAAGTAGTGATGAAAAAGAAGAACCGGGAGCAGATCCAGATACAGGACCCAAAAGAAAAGGTGGAAGAGGACTGGAAGGCTGAGGCAGTTCCCAATAGGAGAGCCTGGGACCTGTCTTATATGGGCTGGTGTGCTGGACTTGCAAGTATGGTGGGCATTGGGCCCGCGACTGTCCGACAAACTATGGAAGCGACCCAAGGTTTTTGGGATCAAACTGCACAACTTGTGGTGAGTTTAGGCACAAGGCTCAGTTGTGTATTGCAGAGGGAAACCATAAACTGGGGATAAAGCAAGTTAATACGCTGGTGCCCCCTATCAAGAAGGAAAAGGGTCAGGGAAATGCCGATGGGTCACCCGTGAGAAAGTAAGAGGCAGAGTAGCCCCAGTGCAAGTAAGACCTCTGAGATGCTGGACATGTGGTGTGGTCGGGCACTTTTCAGCCAGCAAACAACTCTGGGATAGAATAAAAGGGAGCGTAGGTAGGAACCCGAGGGCGGGGGGCAAAGTAGTGATGAAAAAGAAGAACCGGGAGCAGATCCAGATACAGGACCCAAAAGAAAAGGTGGAAGAGGACTGGAAGGCTGAGGCAGTTCCCAATAGGAGAGCCTGGGACCTGTCTTATATGGGCTGGTGTGCTGGACTTGCAAGTATGGTGGGCATTGGGCCCGCGACTGTCCGACAAACTATGGAAGCGACCCAAGGTTTTTGGGATCAAACTGCACAACTTGTGGTGAGTTTAGGCACAAGGCTCAGTTGTGTATTGCAGAGGGAAACCATAAACTGGGGATAAAGCAAGTTAATACGCTGGTGCCCCCTATCAAGAAGGAAAAGGGTCAGGGAAATGCCGATGGGTCACCCGTGAGAAAGTAAGAGGCAGAGTAGCCCCAGTGCAAGTAAGACCTCTGAGATGCTGGACATGTGGTGTGGTCGGGCACTTTTCAGCCAGCAAACAACTCTGGGATAGAATAAAAGGGAGCGTAGGTAGGAACCCGAGGGCGGGGGGCAAAGTAGTGATGAAAAAGAAGAACCGGGAGCAGATCCAGATACAGGACCCAAAAGAAAAGGTGGAAGAGGACTGGAAGGCTGAGGCAGTTCCCAATAGGAGAGCCTGGGACCTGTCTTATATGGGCTGGTGTGCTGGACTTGCAAGTATGGTGGGCATTGGGCCCGCGACTGTCCGACAAACTATGGAAGCGACCCAAGGTTTTTGGGATCAAACTGCACAACTTGTGGTGAGTTTAGGCACAAGGCTCAGTTGTGTATTGCAGAGGGAAACCATAAACTGGGGATAAAGCAAGTTAATACGCTGGTGCCCCCTATCAAGAAGGAAAAGGGTCAGGGAAATGCCGATGGGTCACCCGTGAGAAAGTAAGAGGCAGAGTAGCCCCAGTGCAAGTAAGACCTCTGAGATGCTGGACATGTGGTGTGGTCGGGCACTTTTCAGCCAGTTGTAAGGGTTGAAGGTGTTGGCGCTGTGGAGGAGTGGGTCACCTGAGACAAACCTGTCTTAACAGGAGAAAGATGGACCACACCAAACGGAACAACCCTAACTCAAATAGAGGGGAGAAATGGGTTACTAGTCCGAGAAAAGAGAGTCATCTGAGCTCTACCCCACCCAGGAGGGTCCCTAGACAGAAATTGGAGTCCCTAGAAAAAGGTGAACTCTCGTCACCGACTGCTATGGTTGTTGAGAAAGCGGGAGGAAGGGAGAGAACATACAGAAAGGAGAAAGGCACAGGTATACCATTTGCTGAAGGAAGGGACAGACTTCACCTGTAATGTGTTGCTGGGAGACAAGAAGGTGAAGGCCCTTGTCGATACTAGAGCTTCTGTATCACTGGTTAGCTCCAAGGTTTTTAGACAGTTGGGACTGAAAATGAAGCTTAGTCCCATCGATCTACTAATAAGTCAGGCTAATAGTAGCAGGATGAGGATAAAGAGTATGACGTGGCTACCTTTCCAGTTGGCAAGAACCAGAGGTAAAATTAAGGTTTATGTGGCACCTGACTTGTGTGGTGAGCTAATTTTGGGGAGTGACTGGCTTAGGCAGAATAAGGCACAGATCCGTTTTGACCCCGCCACCCTAACATTGGACGGGGTAGAGATACTGTTGGGAGAGGATAATTATGAACAATTGCCAGTGGTGGCCCAGACATATATAAAGCTTCCCCCTAGGACTACTGTATCTGAAAAGGGCAAGATTATAACAGAAGGAGTGCTGAACAGTGACCTGTACCATGTGGTCCCTACTGATAGGTTTGATAATAGTGAAGGGGAAATAACCGTGTGTGATTCGTTGGTGAAGAGGTCAGGGACCATTCCCTTTACTGTTAACCAATACTGCCAATAAAACTATTAAAATAAAGCAGGGAGAGGAGATGGCACAGGCATGCCCAGTGAGAGAAATCGAACAGGTGAGAGTATGGAATGAGAATAGGCCTGGGAATAAGACAGGTAGCGATGAAATAAGGGATGAAGATATAACAGCCACTGAGCGTTATAGGAGGAAATTGACATTAGCCCAACTACCCTTCGAAGGCTGAGAGAGGTAAGTCAGACCCCAGCAGGACATTCTGAGGAAGCAGGGATTGGGCCTAACCTTAGGGAAGAAGAAGAACTGAGTGAATGGGAAGAAGAGGATGAAATTCCATTAGCTCAAGTGCGGGCTGAAAAACACCTAGTGTTAATGAGGAATTACCACAAAAACAGCGATTGAGGGGAGCGGTGCAGCCCGAGCCCAGGGATTAAGTGAAACCAGTACAGTGGCTGTGGTGAACGAGTGATGGTTTGGGACTAACTGTGCATTTATCATCAGTGCTGGTGAACTGTGTGGACGGCCTCCATGCATGCACGGCTCTGGTGGTGGTGTGGGTCGGTGCTTGAGGTATCGCTCTAAGATGTAACCACCTGCTAAAAACAATTAGAGAATAACTGAGTAAGATGAATTATTCTCTCCATCTCTTAACAGACATGGATGAGAGGAGGCTTGTGGTAGACGATGCTAGTTGTGGTAGCTAATACCTGGGAACACAGTGAGAATACTGTATTTAAGAAGACTAGCGAAGTGATTATAACTAGATCAAAGTGGTTGATAACTTTGGTGATAGACCTGCAGCCATATGATAAGTTACTGGCTCAGTTGAAGACCGAAGTGGACAAACTAGATACAGCCAGGACCCAAGTCGCCAGAGACTATTTACAGACTCCGAAATACCACTGCATATTATACCCCTTAGCTCAGGTATCCCAAATACTTGAGAGACAATGGAAGGATATGAGTTACTATTTGAAATGTATGTATCGTAAGGACAATGAAAATGTAAATGGGCATAATGAGCCCTAAGAGGAACTGGGGACACTACCTTTGCATGCTGGAAGGGACATATGTTTAAGTAGCCCACTAGTAAGAAGCATTTTGGACTGGGTTTTTTCATATTTTGTTGATATGAAAGCTTGTGTGTCATTTACTAGCAAATGACAGATGGGTAGGGGAGGAAATGTGACAGAGAAGAGAGTTGGGGAAACATACACACACACACACACACATGTATATTTTTTTTATTGAAATTGGAGTGGATCTGAGTAGCGAAATTAGATCAGAGCATTTTTGTTCACTGATGGGAAATCTGATCTAGGGGCAAGAGTTGTATCCATTTGGAATTGGGTCATTAGAAAAACGATGGAAATGGTCGAAATAATTTTTATTGGTTAAAATTATAAATAGAACTTAGTAAGCTATGAGGAACTTTGGAATTCACATGATTTTGGTTGAAAGTAGCCAGAACCTGTGATAATTGTTTGTGAAGTAGTAGGGCCAAGGGTCAATTATGACCAGCCAGGTTTATCTATATAAATGCGTAGTTATGCTGAAAAAAGTGGTAGTTTTTAGCTCGTCTGTCAGTTGAGCTGGGTGGAGAGATGTCGGAGATTGAAAATGAGCAGAGTTGAATTAAAGGCTCGAAGAAGTACTAAAATGACGGCAGAGATTGGAACAAAACGACCACTAACATGTGCTGTTTATATAAGAACAAAGAAGCGAATTACTCCTCCAACATCTAAGACTACTACTGCTACTATTATTACTACCACTAAGAACGGAAATGTCGAACAAGCCACCCCTCTCCTTTAACAAAATTACACAAAGTATTTTCTCTTATTTTGTTGATCATCGTTCATATACGAGAGACTGGAGATCATTCTTGAAGAGAGAAGAGAGAATTTGGTTCAAGCAAAATAAATTATTCTCTCCATCTGCTTGCAGACAGAAGAGGAGTTGGAGACTTGAGGGGGAGAGGAAGTGACGTCAGAGATTGGAAGAAAGTGTCTGCTAACATGTATTCTTGATATAAGTACCACTGCTTCTGTTACCACGAAGATTACTACTACTGTTACTACTGCTGAGGCGGAATGCAACTATAAACTTTAAGCCGCGCACAGAAATCTTTATCTCTCCATTGCAAGAGCTGTATATCGTTCTGAGACGATTTAACTACAGGTTAATCACTTACACTCTCTCTCTTAATGTTTTGGCCCATTAAGCTCAGTACCTCTCCACATCATGGGCCCACAACAGCTGGATGATGTTATGTTGCAACTGGTCTATGCTGTTAGTTGGACACGATTCAATACAAATTTCCAGGTAATCCGTGCACTGCCTTCCACTGCTTTCTTCCTACGGGTCTTTATTACCTTATTCAGTTTTTGGATATTAGCACACTTGAGGAATCACTTTAAGGAAGCAGCAGGAAAGCCTCTACAGCCAACCTCAAATAGCACCAGCCGTATCCCCTCTCATGAACCTCAGCCACCAGTTCCTCATACTAAAGCAGCTTTCTTTCATGAGTCTCTTCAATCACTTCCTCCTATGCCACCATCAGCTCGCCAAGCAACAGATGTTTCTTCTCACTATCATTCAACATTAGATCTGGCCTCAGTCCAGACACAAATAGCCTCCCCTGGCAGTGTAGCATCAACCAACACTGTTCACTTCCTTCAGCTCTCTGACCTGGTCTTCTGCCACTTGTCAGTCACACCTTGCTTCGTGAAGGCAATCCTTCGCAGGTCCGACAAGGGTATATTAGCATTTCTTAAAGCTGCTGCCATAACCTCCAGGACCAAGTTATGTCTAAAGGTTTACCAACCATTCTACAGTGCCTTCAGTCAGGATGACAGTATATAGCGCAGGTTAATGTGTGTACCACACAACCGGCACTCCCCATCTCCTCAAATTCGTTGGTGATGCTGCAATATCATATGCTGCCTGAATGAAGAACTTGAAATGTCCTGCACTGAGATGCCACCAATCAGACCAACTGACCTGAACACTATAAATACCCACCCAGCTGAGCCATTGACTCTGTGGGACAGACTACACCAATTGTCTCTTCTCTTTGAGTTTCCAAACCCCATTCCTGTAACTTGCATTGATCTTGTCCACTGGTTTCTGACCAGAATCACTCAACTAGACGAAGTCCAGCATGTCCCTCCCTGAACCGCTGCCTGCTTTACCATCCCTTCCACTGCTGACATCATGTCTGACACTTTCCACCTTCTTCCTGTCTTCACCACCAATGCATTTTCCCAGATTACAGGATCTTTAGACTCACACAGCATGGACTGCAATCTCACCTTTGCCACCTTGTACACCTCCACCAAAGAAGTAACAGGTAATGGAAGCCCCCCTCCAAAATCTGTCATACAAAGTGATCAGTGACAGGTTCCTTGCAACACTAAGCCACTTCCGTACATATTTAATGATTTTCCTCTCAATCATCTCAAAAGACATTGCCTCCTCATATATAGTTAGCGGCCATATTAGTCTCGGCATTAAACCAAAGTGCATACACCAGACTTTAAATTTCCCAGGAAGCCCACATTGGTCTATGCTTCGTAGATTCGCCTGTGCTTGTCACTGGATTACAGACACATGGTGATGATCTGTCACACGGAAGTTATGCCACCAACCAACACTCTTCACACCTTGCTCCCACACTGTTGGTATCATTTAACCTGTGATGGAGAACACTTCATTAATAAAAGAACCTCCCGTCACAGACAGTGACCTGCTCTTCCTTGGTTTTAAGGTGATCTGACCCCACTCTACCAACTCTGCAAGTCTCTCCAGAACCAACTGTGTTACTTTCCTTTCATCTTGAATTACTGTTAAGTCATCCATAAATGCTTGGTTTTTGACCTCATTCTGCAGGAAGGGGTGCTCTGGCTTCAGACCTCTCAGGATCATCTCCATCACAAAAAGTACTGGAGAGATGACATATTCCATAACAATTCCCCTCTGCTGCTCCACATACCTTGTGGTGTATTTCATCGTCGAAAAACGCAGCATGAATTAATCAAAATACATACCCAGGCAATCCTTGAATCTCTGCAGAACATAGAACTCCAGTGCCAGCTGTATATGTTATGAGGAACTGAACCGTACACATTAATATATATATATATATATATATATATATATATGAAAAAAAAAAAAAAAAATCAGTGATATTGCTGGAAGTAATTATTTTATTAAAACATATACATCAAAACATTGTTTTACTTTTATGATTACATTTATACAGCAAATATAATTTTATTAAAAAAAAACACTGAAATTTTTTCAGCAATTTTAATATTGGAATGTATTACTAATTATACCAATGTATTACCAATATTTATGTAGCCTTTGATGTCATGGGTAGGATTTAATAAATTCCTCAAATATTCTGTAAAGAGATGTTTTACACTAACTTACACAGTGTTGAAGTTACAGATGAGGAGTTGAAAATTATTTGGTTATAGAGAAAATAAGATATTACTTAATGAGCATTTAGTTTTTATAAAATTTATACTATAGGCCAGAAACTTGGGGCCATTCTCTGGATTTAATAATTAGTAAGTTTCTTAACTTCTTTGCTTTATTTAACTCCTAAGCTAAGATGCTCAAACTATTAGGTTGGCTAAAAAGTTTGTTTGGTTTATTAAGTAAATTTTCTACATAATAAGTGAACAAACATTTTGGCCAACCCAATATATAACCCATTCATGCATGACATCCAATTTTTAGAGTGGGGAGGGGCAGTCAGTTAAGTGCCATACATGATACATGTTTGGGCAATCATGTCTCTTTCTATACATGACTGACTAGGCAGATTTCCTACAGTAGGTTGTCATTTCTTTCCATTAAAATGAAGCTATAAGAACCAATCCATCCTGCTATTTAACCCATAGCTAGGGGGAGAAGAGATAGATTCCTATCTTTCCCAAGGGTATTTGTGCATAAGTGAATGCAACAAACCCAACAGGAATTCTGAGCTGACATCCCTTTCACCAAAAAACTAAAATTTAAAATCCGCTAGCCCTAAGATTACTATTAGCTATTATTATTAAATATATGATAAAATCCTTCAGGAAAAGAAAATTCCTCTGACTCAAAAAAAAAAAGCATGCATCCATCAATTTTTAGGTGATTCTTTGAAATCCAGAGGGTGGCTTCAAGCTTTTGATCTATCGTGCAAATAAATAATATATAAATGTAAAATGTTTTATCCAGAAGAAATGCATGTATTAATATATTAGTTCAAACCTACCTACCTATGGTTGGTATGTAAAGTGTCTTCACTAATCTTTAAAATAATATCCATTTCTAGTAAAATCCTTCTTAAGTGTCATGTCCATACAGGATATCGTTAAGCATAGATAACCCACACCTTTTAATTTTTATTTTTAATATATTTAAATTATGCATTGTCAGGGTTGTTTTTTTGGAAAGATAGTAGAATGGTTTTCTGTTGCCCTCTCCATAGTTTTGAATTCAGAGTTGTTTTTCTAAACTGGTTGCCAGCCAAGGCAAGAGAGCCACATTATCCACAGCTGATGAAAGAAGATATGACATCAATGCCTTTCTCAGTGCAAAATGGACACAAACTGTCTGTCAGAATCTGAACTGCGTTTGTTGATTCCATTTTCTGCATTGCTAACCTTTAAGCCACTTACTCCTTCATCATAAGAAGAATCAGTAATGTTTAACCTTTGTGCTTGCAAAAAAATAATGTGTCAAAAGGACAGTATTATTTTAACTACAATCACTCTCTGGCAATGCCTATTATTTTAAAAAGCGATGATTAGAATTTTAATAAAGCCTAAACATAGGAAAGTGAATTTATACGTTTTCTTTGTTCTTGAAAATTTGCTATTTATTTATTAGATTGTTTATATACAAGAATAATTTTATATTTACAACATTCTACAAACTAATACAAGTGTATTAAAATACAACTCAATGTTTATCATTTCTGAACTTATTAAGAAATAAATATGAACATTTTTTTTTATTCATAAATTTAAAAAACTTGACTAAATTCTAAAAATACGTGAACCAACTATAACAAAATCCTTATTATTTACCATTTTATAAAGTTTGAATTGTTTAGCAATTAACTGATGTTTTGCCAACCATTCCAAATAATACAATTCACTAGACTCACCAACTGTTTTAGGTTTTTTCATCAGTCAGAATTTGGTTGACAACAAATAACCTGTTGGCAGATTTTCTAGGCATTTATATAAAAAAAACGTTTATATGGCTATAAAAAAATTGGATAATTAAAATAAAAATTAATCTTTGATATAAAATAATTTGAGAAGAAATGTATAATGTGAATAAAAATCATGTTTATTTAAATTTTCTTGTTCTATACGTCAGATATTTTTATAAAATTGTGAATAGAAAAACTTGTTTTTATAGTTATTTATAAAATGGTAAATAATAAATATTGCATTGTAATTGGTTCTCATATTTTGAAAACATTGCCAGGGAGTGAAAGTAGTTAAAATAATAGCACGGTTAAGGGGAAAAAAAAACATTGCCAGGGAGTGAAAGTAGTTAAAATAATAGCATGGTTAAGGGGAAAAAAAACATTGCCAGGGAGTGAAAGTAGTTAAAATAATAGCACGGTTAAGGGGAAAAAAAAACATTGCCAGGGAGTGAAAGTAGTTAAAATAATAGCATAGTTAAGGGGAAAAAAAACATCCTTTTGACACAGTTTTTTTGCGGGCATGAAAATTAAACATTGCTAAAAAACTATAGATAATGTTATACAACAATGGTTCAGAAAAATGGAATATTCCATAACTTTCATATTTCTTACTCAAATTTGTTTAAAATTGGATAGTTTAAACTTAACAATATATCAATTCAACATATGTATATCATCTGGCATTATCAGGGCATTGGTTAGCAAACTTGTTTCGTCAGATCAATTACGACTGAATAGTGAGTTTGATCATTACTGGTTGCCCCCATACTTATAGCCTTGTGCCACAATTAAACTAGACTTGGTAAGTTACTATCATCTGGCATTTCCACCCTGACAATTGAAATTCATCTAATCATTTACAGGTTGTTTCATGAGTATTCTCAGTATCACAGTGTTGGTATAAAAAGTGTAGAATCTTTGATGTTCAGCATATTGGCACCCAGTAATATAAATGGCAAGAGGTAAGGCTGGACCAAAAATCATCATTAAAATATTGTTGGAAGCTAGCAAGACTCAAAATGAGATAACTAATGCTTATATTGTAGACTTGTCCACGACAACCAGTTTACCCTCTGCTAGGAAATGCACTCTTCCTGTTACGATTTTACCAACACAGTACTTACAAATAATCAACAGGAATTCATTGGTTATTCACCGTCAATCTAGCTTGCTGATTGGTCAGTATCGACCAATCAGATCGCTCCCACGCGCACAATCAATTTAGGTGCAAACTCAATTCCCGAGCCTGTCACGTGATACGACATATTTAAACCCAACATGTGTGATTCTTTCTGAAGAGCAGCAGAAGAATTCTCTGTTTCGACTCGAACTCTCGAACCTAACTTCTCTTCATCACTCAACACCACTGCCAAAATGTGACTTTCAAGAACTCCCGTCTTGACTAACGCAGTCAGACGTTAAAGAACTTTGCAGCATTTCACGCAAGTACAATCTCTGAACTCTTACCAACTTGTCCAATAGACATGCAACATACTTAATCTTCTAAATTGCATTTTTAATATCAACTCTTTCATTATGAGTCTAGATACAAATAATTACCTAATCAAAGGGACGCAACTCAGTCTCACTTTTCAGTTCCCATGTATGTAATTTCAATACTTAAAACATTTAATTGTTATGTTTTTAACTCCATGTTCCTTTTTGTATTTCACCATTGCTAATGATTTCCACACCTTTCCTAACAAAAATAAATAATTGTGGGGAACAACCCTTTCAACACGCAACTTACATTAACCTTTTCAACACACGCCATTTCACACAGGGCCCGTTCCCTTACAATATACACTATGTATTTATTATATTATTTATTGGAATGGTTGGCAAAACATTGGCTAATTGCCAATTGTTTCAAACTTTATAAAATGGTAAATAAGGATTCCTCATAACTGGTTCATATATCCTTTTATAATTGTGCTTGTCCCTTTCTTTGTTAGTTTGCACACCATTATGGCCAGCCAGTTACCATGAATAAAATAACATCATCTGTTGAATTATTTTAAAATCATTATTAGCAGAAATGTATTTTCTTTAATAATGATTTCTCGAATGTTCAGGGCGATAGGTGAAATAAAATACTGTTTAAAATAAATGGGGCATCTACACAATATATATATATATTATAAATTAATTGATTTAAAATATGGGGTTTTCGCTACACAGTGATAACCATGTTTCAGAAATTGAAGCTAAAGCTTTCAAATTTAATTTTGTTATTAAACCAGAGACATTAGTTCCATTTCCTTGTCAAGCGGACTCCAAAATTTGCTTGACGAGGAAATGGAACTAATGTCTCTGGTTTAATAACAAAATTAAATTCGAAAGCTTTAGCTTCCATTTCTGAAACATGGTTATCACTGTGTAGCGAAAAACCCATATTTTAAATCAATTAATTTATAATATTAATGCTCTGTAAATTTACATTGAGCACTATTGTGTAAAAATAAAAATACCTATAAGAACACTGGATTTTATATCTTACTGTTCTTTCTTTTTATTTATTTATATATATATATATATATATATATATATATATATATATATATATATATATATAGATAGATATATATATATATAGATAGATAGATAGAGAGAGAGAGAGAGAGAGAGACATATATATATAGATAGAGAGAGAGAGAGAGAGAGAGACATATATATATAGATAGAGAGAGAGAGAGACATATATATATAGATAGAGAGAGAGAGACATATATATATATATATATAGATAGATAGATAGAGAGAGAGAGAGACATATATATATAGATAGAGAGAGAGAGAGAGAGACATATATATATATATATATATAGATAGAGAGAGAGAGACATATATATATATATATATATATATATATATATATAGATAGATAGAGAGAGAGAGACATATATATATATATATATAGATAGATAGAGAGAGAGAGACATATATATATATATATATAGATAGATAGAGAGAGAGAGACATATATATATATATATATAGATAGAGAGAGAGAGAGACATATATATATATATAGATAGATAGAGAGAGAGACATATATATATATATATATATCTCACAAAATAATATTATAGCCAAAATTATGGGCTTAACAATTTTTGTAAGAAGAATGGATTGAATGAGTTTGTTGATGTTACAATATGGTGGTGTTTATTAGTAAAAACTACCTTATACAAGTGTTGGTTTATATAGATACATCACCAACTGGCCTAGTACTCAGCTAAGTTTTTTAATTGATAGGGAAGATATTAGAGGTCTTAAGGATGACCTCTGATGTCCATGTATCACCTGTACTCACCTCCAACAGACCTTTCAGCTGGTTACATTTGCTGTCCAAACCACAGATGCAAAGTTGGTCCAGCATGTAGAGGCATGCCATCACATGCAAAATCCTTATGCTGCTGTCATAAAAGATATTTTTTATGTCCTCCTTGCAGAAAAGTCTGCTGTTCCATGATGGTTTAATCAGCCACACGAGAACCCATCCACCAGAAGGGGAACTGTATGACGTCATCTGAAAGGATGGTCTATGACAACAACAATGTGAGAAAGGTTTGACTAAAAAGTGCATTCATAACATTCATGCAAATATGGAAAAGCACCTACAGGATAAACCATCTGTACTTTAAAAGTCAAACTCAAGGAACTTAAGAAAGCCATAATCAAAGGGTAGATAGAATATATAGTATAGTAGGCCACACCTAGAATGAGAAGAGGAAGTATTACCATCTCTAAGATAAGGTACAGATAATGGACGGGAGCACAGTTGGAGAGTGAGGAAATTGAAAGAGATGGCATATATCGGCTTGTCAGATAGGTGGTATGGATTTCAAAACAATGTAGCAAAATGGTGTTGAGAAACTTCTCTGTGTATAAGTCGGAAGTCAGTGGGTACATGGGTGGCAGTATTTTTTTCATCTGTATATCAAGGGCTGCTGAAATGGATTAATCCAGTTGGGATATTAAAAAAAAAAATTTATTATATTTTTTTGCATTTTTATTTTCCTAGAGAAATAAGATTTTTCCTTTCTTTTCTTAAAGTGGGACTAATAATTGATCAGCCGAAATGTGCTCATAATATCAAGTAAACAAGGGTCCAACCGTTTCAACAAAATTTAATTATTTATTATTTTCTTAAAGTTATAGAGGATGTTTAGGTTTTATAAAACAATCAAGAGTGAGACAAAGTGGTTAGAGATCATAAAATTTTCAGTGACATTACATACAAACCATCCAAATTTTTACAAAAGTACAATTCCAGTTTTACCAAAGTACAATTCCATCCACTAATAAGTCTGTAATATAATTTTTATAAACATGCAAACTTACCAAAATAGAGAATCATTACATTATCAACATTACATAAAAAATAATCACTTATCAAAATGTAGATATAAGTTCTCGGGTAAGAAATTTGGGTTAACTTGTAACAACCACTTCTATTAAGTGTCCATTACCACCAAGGTTTATAATCATTAAAACAAAAAAATATGACTATTTACATCATTTGGATTGTTGTCCTCATCTTTATTACCATATTCACGATGTTTCAGTCATTGTACACTTCGGCTTTGGAATTTTGAACTGAACCCTTTATTTAGTCCACAGGGGTAGATTGTTCTATCATCTGAAGAAGGCCAGAGCGTACAACAGCTAAAATGTCATGAATATGGCAATAAAGATGAGGCCAACACTCTGAATGATGTAAATAGTGTAAATCGGTACATCTCAGAAATATAAACAGATGTTGAAAAAATATGTATTTTGGAAAGCAAAGACTAAATAAGTGTCCTCATCCCAGAATTATACCAAATAGAAATAATACATCTTCAATTTGCAGAATATACTCCCAAAATAGATCCAAAAGATATGTCTGTCTGCATAATGAAATAATGAATTAATAGGATTATTAGTAGGATTGTTAGTAGGATTATTAATTAGTGTGTCTGTCTGTCCCATAACCCCTTAGGGTTGTAGTGGCACTGCATTTACTGCAGCCATAGCAGCAGAGGTGTGTCTAGGACAAGATAGTCTGATGGAGTCCAACCCTCTTCAGGCTGGTTTTGGGTTCAGAGTTTTTCTTCTCCTAGACTGGTTGCAGTCTCAAAGCAAGAGCTCAGTCTGCATGCTATTTAACCCACAGCTGGAGGAAGATAAATTTGTGCCCTTTCCAAGGGTATTAGTGCAAACTGAACAAAACAGAACTGTGCAGGAATTGAACTTGGCATGTCTAATTCATGTTCCACGCCAATATCCATTAAACTATCTGCACCGCCTTTTAATTAGTTTCATTTTATAATTCTGATTATTCCTGAGTTAGCGCTTACATTACAACCTGTCATTGCCTCAGATAAACAATAAGTCATTCTGTTTGATTGTTAGGATAGACCTGTAATAACTTGCCTGTCCCCTGTCCCTGAAATACAAGAAAATATATATCAAAGGTGCTGTCTGGGTTTAGGGAGAGGAAGGGAAAAGAAAAAAAATAACATGCATGTGATTAAGGACTGCTTCAGTAAAATGGAAAATCTTGTAAATTTTGAATCTGTTAATTTGTACCCTCTTACTTCTTTAAATAATAACCTGCATTCATACTGTTATATACCGTACCTATGAACACTAACGGGTATGTCCCAATCCTCATAAATACATTGGACTCTATTGTAAGTGGAGGTAATATGCTATCTGAGTCGTTCACCACTAGCAGTGGCTTACCTACTTCACACTGCTGGTAAGTATTGTATTTTGTTGATGTTATAAAGATTACCATTTCCAATCTCTGTTTTGGTTATTCCTCATTCAGTAAGCTTTCCTAGGTTACATCACATACTTAGGATTGTTATTGCAATATTTTGTTAAAGTTGATAAGCTCAAATATTTCTTGAGGCAATAGGGGAATTTCCATGGGTATTTTATAGTTCAAAGGGAGCTTATTCAATCAATTAACTTAAGTAAGATTCATCAGAAAATTAAAACAGAAAAACTGTCAACTGTATTGCTAGTGAATTATTAATTTTACAAACATGGTAGATGGATCTATAAAAGAATTCAATTACCCCAGTAGATGATGTCAGAAGAAAGACCCAATTTCTGACAGTTGACTTTTGCCCCCCAAATTATTGAACAGATAAGAGAAAATAATAGAAGTTTTGTTGTACAAATTTTGGCAAAGGATTTTTTTTGTTATTTTTTTTTGTTTTGTAAAAAAAAAAAAAAAAAAAAAAAAACATGTTGAAAATATATGGTTTTGGTTTTGGGAAACTTCTTTTGAACAATTTTACAAAAGGTTTACAGAGTAATACTTCGACCACACACATCTTCATTAAGTGTTCCATTGTTGATTGCCATGTACCTTGATCTTATTAAGAATGCAGCCAGTTTTGGTTGCCGTTGTCTCGTTAAAATTCCTTTTTTATTACCAGCCACTCTTTTCACATCTGAAAAACAAAAAGCAAATAATAATAATAATAATAATAATAATAATTAAGTAATTTAAGTGTGAAATTAAATGTCAATTTCATATATTCTGTCTATGTGTGAGTTCAATACCCGGTTCAGGCAGTGGGGAACTTTCAGAGGGAAAATTACCAGGAGATAACTGATAACTGACATCCATCAAACATGGCTCGTGGAACTAGAACAGTCTACCCCAGTGATCGAAATAAAGGGTTCGGTTTGAAATTCCAACCACCTGAAGAAGGCCGGATCGTACAACGGCCGAAACGTTGTGACAAATATGGCGACAAAGATGAGGACAATAGTCCGACTAATGTAAATACAATTTCATATATATTGAGAAATGATATCTATTTATACATATGTGCATGTAGCATTGTGGTTATTGATGTAGAAACTTGAATCACTATTCTTATCACTATTATGGTGGCTATTGTAATACAAGCAAAGCAGCCAACATTACATAACCTATCTTTCTCCATAGGGGGACTGTATATTAAAGTTATAACTCACTCCAAGCAGTTATAATATTATGTCTTGCTTAGGCTACTCACCATGACATCATTAGAATTCTCACTGGCTGGCTCCAATAGACTTATACTGACTCACTTTGAGTTCTTTATTTAAGGTGTCTTGCCAAGTTCATTTGTGTTACTGGGGGTGTCTTATTTACTCCACAACATTCCCTCATTTGAGATTTTTTCTGTTTACATTAGTAAAGATTTTATTTCTTAGTATTCACCCCCTCCTCTTTCTGGCGAGTTCACTATGTACTGAATTTTGTATTTCTTTCGTTTTGGGTCAACGTCTAGTTTTTCCGTATGTTTGCTTTTACTGGTAATCATACTTGTATGTTCAACAAATTCTTGGGCTGTTGGTATGTCAAAAATATTATACAGTACTTGCATAGGTTTTTCCTTTCTTGGGTGCTTTTTTCAGTAAACCTTTTCTTTAATTGATTCCAATTCATTTTGTGTTTCCATTTTTTTCCTTTTACCATATCATATGTCCAATTTGTGACCTTATAACGTCATCTTCCCACTTTTCTTTTCCATTTTTATATACTCTGTAAAACGCTTTTTTGCCAGTTTTGAAAAATTTTGTGCCCTTTCTGTTTTCCATTTTTATTCTTTTTTGACATGGTAACAACTTGTTGAAAACCAATTTAATTTTTCTTGTGAACATCAATTCTGCCATTGACATCTACTGGGATTTGGCATTATCTGTTATACTCTCAAGAATTTTTGTTGTGCTCCTTTGCTTACTTTTTCATTACTTGCTTTTTTCAAAGTCCTCTTAATCATAAAAGTACCCACAAAGCATTCAGCTTGTCCATTTGACCTTGGGTGATACAGCAGGGTAGCTGTATATTTATTCATGAACCTTTTACAAAATTCTTTAAATTTGTAAGCAATGAATTGTGTACCGTTATCCAAGACTATGGCATCTGGAATGCTATATCTTAAAAACAGTTTGTGACAAAAAATTACCTGTTACTGTGGAAGTTGGTTTTTTGCACTTACAAATTTCAGGCCACTTAGTAAAGCTATCCACTACCACAAGATAATGTGATCCATTTACTGGGCCTGCGAAATCTGTGCAGTTTAACCATGGAATATCTATATTTGGCCAAGGTTGTAATTTTGTGGTAGGTGATCTTGCTGCCAGAGCACAACCTCTGCAGGCTTTTACTAATTTTTCAGTATCTTGATCCATTTTGGTTCAGTATACATAGCTTCTCATAAGAGATTTCATCCTTGAAATTCATGGATGTTTACTATGAAATTCATTTAATATCTGCTTTTGTAATATGATAGGTATTACTACATGTAACGTGTAGACTGCTTTGTCACGTAGTGTGTACCAGAATGTCCAGGTACTGGCCCGTATTTATATTCTTTTACATTCACCGGGTTTTCATCTGGTGAACTATTTTCATTGATCTCATCTCTTTGGTCATCCTCTTCTCTCTACATGTCCCCACCCCCCTCCTGTGACCACACGGCCTATGAGTTAGCTCTGCCAGAAATCAATGAGGCTACCTCGATCCAACCTGTGTATCTATCAGCATATATTATATAATTTCTTCCATGAAGGTCGAAGAAGTCTGTAACCATTTTCTGGAATGGGAATTCTAGGTTTGACGGTGGCATCAGGGGTTCTCTCATCTGAGATGGGGCAATTGTGTTACACTGTCGACACTGGGCCCTTGTCTGACAGATACAGGCATCTAATCTGGACCAAAACAACTGCTGTCATGCGTTTGCCATCATTCCGTTAACACCCTGGTGTGCGGAGTGGAGAGCCTCTAGTATCTCCGCACGAAGCTGCTTTGGGATGAGGATTTTGTTCTCCTTTATGGGCACATTATCAAGATAATATAATTGGTCCCTCATTGGCCAAAATTGCCGAATATGTGCTGGCAATGCATGACGTGATCAGGGAACCCTTTTTGAATGTATTCAGCTAATGTGCGACATTTCTCGTCAGTGGATGCAGCAGTCACAATCCTGTCCCATGTTATTGCCCTCATTTTAGGGTCGTACGTATATGAGCTTGCATTGCACCATCAATGTTCTGTGTCGTTTTTATATGACTCGGTGATACGGGATATCTAGACGTACAGTCAGGTGCTGTGTTGAGTTTCTCTGGGACGTGTTTAATGCTTGCATTGCACCATCAATGTTCTGTGTCGTTTTTATATGTCTCGGTGATACGGGATATCTAGACGTACAGTCAGGTGCTGTGTTGAGTTTCCCTGGGACGTGTTTAATGCAAAATCTATACCTCAATGATCATTCCTTGAATGAAAACAAGCAAGGGTTCTTTATGTTTTCTAAGACCTGGTCTGAAAATATTTTTACTAGTGGTTTGTGGTCCACCGTCACGAGAAGGTCTGGGCACCCCAATATGAACATTCTGCAAGACTCCAACCAATATATGAGAGCTAAAGCTTCCCCTTCCACGGGTGAATAAAGGGATCCTGCCTCTGTCGTAAATCATGATCCAACCAGGATTACTTTCCAGTGGCTATCGCCACAGTTAGGACCAGAATCTGTTGGGCACCGACAGTGTTTTTGAAATCGGAAGTACCCAATGCCGGTCTTACTAAAATCCGTTGAGAGACAAGTTGCTCTACCCATCTCAAAAGTCTTGACCCCCTCTTCAATTTTCCATACGATATTTAATCTAGACTCCTCGAAGAGCTTGTCTAATGTTGTATCCCAATAAAATTTTCCGTCTTTAGTTCTTAATAGTTCTCGAAATGGAGCCATTATCTCTGCCTGTGAGAATGCAAACGAGACCTGATTCACGAACCCAAACGAGGATCTAATACCCATGATGTTTGTAGGAGTAGGGAAGTTTAAAATAGCTTCTGTCAATTTTTTAGTTGGCATTATGCTGTCTGCAGTTACCAAAAATCCTCATTTTCTGCAAATTGGAACTTGTCAGGGTTGAAAACTATTCCATTTCTGCCGCAGTGGGTAATATATTCCAACGTGTGCCAGAACGCCGATTCAATAGACTCATCCCATAGGAGGGTGTCATCAATACACCGAGTCTTCCGGTGTGTGTCTGCTGTAATATCATCGAACTGGCGGGTGTAACCATCCCCAGATGCAAGGAACCCTTGGGGCGCCCTAAGATACCGGTATCGGCCCCATTCTGTTATAAATGTGGTTGTGTCTCTGGTAGGCTATGGTGACCATTCCATGTGTCCAGTACAGTCTTCTTGGTTTGGGCTGGGACAATGGACACTTGGTTGAACGGGGATGGTGTGTGATGGGTTTCCCTTTTCGTCATACCATTTAACTTTTGAAGGTCCACTGTCCTTCTGGGTGATCCGTCCTTCTTGGGTTCGACCACCATTCTTGAACACCAAGTCGTAGGGGTACCAGGTGGTAACGGTTCAATAATCCCAAGTGCGACATCGCGGTCAAGGTCCTGTTCTACCTTCTTCTTCCAGTGATGGGGGACCGGAATTGGTGTGTGCACTGCTGATGGTTTTGCACCCTGTAAAAAAATAATGTCCAATGGCTTCCCTGTCATCATCTGTAAGGGCTGGTGGGGACATGTGTTAAATGCACTGCACCTAAAATGGTCCTTTAACCAGCACTCTAAACACTCCCTATTACTTTCTGTAGGAGTGAACGGATACTGTCTGGCTTATCTGGAACTACCATTCTTCGAGGGCACCCACATGACGCTTTTGCGTTGGGAGTGGCGAAGATGTTGCTCTCGGGTATTAAAAATATTTTTCATTTTTAAAAATTTATCTTAAATCTTAGGTATCGCATTTTTTGTGGAGATCCCTAGACTTATGATTTGTCCCTTAATTTTTCTCAAAAAATGATCTCTTTTTTTATACAGTGTTTTAACAGCAAAAATATTATTTGTATGATTGTTATAGTGGAAGACACCTTGTCTAGAGAATAGACTCTCCCACCTATTATAAGTAGGCGTCAGTAGGTAGTCAAGAAGAGAGTAGTTATCAGCGACCACAACTCGATTACTCTGCGTAACACTTTATTACAAGTTCCTAATGTTTCTGTATGTTTACCCCATTTAGGACGCATTTAGTCCGACTACAAGTTCTATTGTGGAAATAACTCCACAACAATGATTTAAATGTAAAATGAATACTTGCTTTGTGCTGTTTGGAAGTCAGCAAAATTCCACACCATTTCTCCTACCAAGTATTTATGTCGAAGTTTGTTAAACACTTTGTGATTCGCAGCCAACAGGTCAACCTGGTATTCTTCACTGAAACTAACTGATGGATCCTGTAAAATAACCATAAAGTAGAATTATTATTAATGTAGAAAAAACGCTTTTCTAGGCGATGACCCACCTGTGGATAAATGCGTTGGTTGAAGTAATCCAAAAAATGACTTGACCCAAAGAGATGTGAGTTCAATACCTGGCCACAGCAAAGGGAACAAAAACTTGGTAAGAAACTGGGATATCCAAAAAAGATACGACACGTGGAATTAGAACAATCTAATCCCATGGACTAAATAAAGGGTTCAGTTTGAACAGTGTAAATAGAGTAAATCCTTACAAATTACTTTGCTTACATTTTGGATAACAAAAAAGTTAGCAGATATGGGTTTTGAAAAATTTTAACAAATGTGCTTCTTTTCTACATTAATAATAATTATTTCATGGCTTAGCAGTCTAAAAGTATGACAGGCTATAAAGAGGTTTTACCTATATAACGGGAATGCAGGTTTGAATCCTGCTGAATATCATATTTTCTATATTAAAGACTCAAAAAACTCAGTCTTGTAGATGCCCATTATTTCCTTTAAAAAAAAAAAAAAAAAAAAAAAAAAAGACAAAACAAAAAAAAAACAACAAAGATATCTACTCAAACATGAGATTCCACTAAATATGATATTTAAAGTAACAAATATACAACATTAAGTATTTTACTACATTTGTCATATATTTATGAAATATAATATTTTTTTAAATAATTGTTTCATCCCAAACACAAGGCAACAAAGCCACTAAGATGCAGGGGGTTACTGAGTGTGAAAGAATATAAGAAAAAGAAAAAATTAAAGAGCAAGAACAATAATAGAACAGAAATTAAGAAGACAAGATAATGATTGACATTGCATTTAAATTTTTGATGGTCCAACTTAACTGGAAAGTGAGGCCTGAAGACGGTCCATAAGTAAGAAGTGTGATAGAAGCAACTGTTAGCACAGAACTTATGGTTACGTCTAACAATTTCAACTGTTAAATGATGAAATCTTGCCACCAATCTAGTACTGTGCTTAAATTCATAGAATGTAGGTACTATAGCGGAAAGTTCATAATTACATCAGAAATGTGATACAAAAAATACCAATACTTTGTGACAAAATTTTTTATTCAGTCAAATTCATAGCCTCATCATTCAGTCATCAATATATTTTCCCTAGGCATTGTTGATTTTTCAGATACAATGTTACAGTCTTCTTATTGTTTTTGTTCTTTTTTTAATTGTGTTCACCCCAGGCAAGGCAGTAAAGCCACTTAGATACAAGCACTTACTGGGTGTGGAAGAATTAGAAAACAGAAACATTATGAAGTAGCGAAAAAAAAAAAAGAGAAGAGTAATCAGGAGGACAATAGATAGTGATTGACATTGCATTTAAATTTTTGCAGATTAAAGTTGGCTGGAAAGCATGGAGCTGGAAAGGAGTTCCACAAGCGAGAAGTGCAAGAAAAGAAACTGTTAGCATAGAACTTATGGTTACATCTAGCCAACTCAACTGTAAATTGATGAGACCTCATCACCAGTCTAGTACTGCACTTAAATTCATAAAGTCTAGATACCATAGCAAAGAGCTCATTTGAACAATTACCACGAAAACATTTATAGAAAAGACACAGGGAGGCAACATTACAGCGGTGGGAAAGAGACTAAAGCCAAGATGACAGTTCAGGACCAATAATATTGCTGATTCTTCTTTGGATTTTAAGAAGGATTTCTAGATATACAGCAGGAGCACCAGACCATATGTGGCAACAATATTCTAAGCATAGATGAATGGTAGACTTATATATATGTAAGAGAAGTTCTGGAGAGACAAATTGTCTAGCATGACACAGTGAACCAACTTTCTTAGCAGCTGACCTCCAAAATTTTCTTACAGACCATTACTAAGTGATTTTAGTTCTTACAGGCTGTCGTCAACAAAATAAAATAGTAAGTACCATAAAGCAGACCATTAAACATCCTGTTCCTTGAAATTCCAGATTGGCTAACTCCAAAAGAAGGCAAGAGAGCACGACTGCTGAAATATTATGATAATTGAACAACAATGAGGACATTAGTCCTATTGTAAAAAAGAGTAAATAATTCTAACTCCTCATCTCAAAAATTCAGAGAAAAATGCTCCTAATGATATTTAATGACAGAGAATTAATTTTTTGGTCAACCCAACAAAAATATATGTTGATATGTCACAAAAGAATCAAAATTAATCTTATTGAATGAAGTTAGTTAAAACTAAACATGCCGAATGCCATCTTATGACAAACACAGAATTCTTTGGTCAACTCAGTAAAAATGTATACTGATATGATAGCCATCACAATAGAACCAAAAGCAATTTTATGGATTGAAGATAGTTAAAACTGAACACTCCTAATGCCATCTTATGACAAACACAGAATGGAATTTTTGGCCAGCCTAATAAAAATGCATTCTTATATGATAGCAGTCACAATAGAATCAAAAGCAATCTTACGGAATTAAATTAGTTAAAACTGAACACTCCTAATGCTAACTTATGATAAACACAGAATTAACTTTTTGGCAAGCACAATAAAATTGTATGCTGATATGAACAGAATCAAAACCAATCTTATTGAATGAAGTTACTTAAAACTGTATATACCTAACAGTATTTAATGACAAATATGAATTAGCTTTTAAGTTCACTTTCTAAATTATTTTTGAGTCAAATTATTTTCACCATTACATATATTTTGATTAAATTTTTTCATCTACTTTTGCTGCTTTTTATTGCAAAACAATGGTTCTCAAACTTTTTTGCCTAATGCACCCTTTTCACCATAGTTTAGAATTTCACCACCTCTTCCAAATATACATACATTATTGAAAATCTTCATTCTTTTCTATATTCATACAAATACATATACATAGATTTATAGAGGAGTTTAACAAATTTAATTTCAATAGAAAATGTTGATGTGTTTTTAAACTTGAATACATCTACAGTAATTTGTTTTAATTCATAACTAGTTATTAAATAAATAAACTGAAGCAGACTTCAATAAACAAAAAGTTCAATAGAATGCTGCGGTATTGTAATTCAATAAACAAAATTCTATAAATAAAAAACATGAAAAAGTAAAACACAGACCCCCCCCCCCGCACACACACACCGAAAAATTAAAATTCTAGCCTAGGTAGAATTCATCACTGATTGAGAACTAATGTAAAATGTTTGGCTAATTCTAATTTTAATTCTACTTAACGTTTGAACACAAGGTTCCAAGTTGTCTCCCTTGAACTATTCTGTCAATGTTGCACTGTGGGTATTATATAATGAGTTCAAATCTTCATCGATTTTATTATCAATAATGATTAACACAACAAATTATGCAGCACTTATTTCGATTAACTGTGTTACTTAGAATGATTACTTAGCTACTTAAGTAAATCTTAGTTGGAGATAATATAATTGACAGATGGCTATAAAAAGGCAATGTTGATTATTGAGAACAGCATGTAATTTTATAGGAAAATAAAATTAATTCATTATTGGTAAGATTCTTTAGTAAAACTATAATTAAGCTTGCCAGGTGTTTTCGAAGTAAAAAAAAAAAACAAACAAGATCAGATAATGAAACATACCCTATGCAAACCTGCAATTGCATCAGCGCCATATTCAGCCAGGATGATGGGTCGATGATGCAAGTTATAGATGCTGTCAAGATCATAAGCCAATTGAAGCGGAATCACTTCTGTATGTCCAATGTCACTGTACCAACCATAGTAACGGTTTATACATAAAATGTCCACAAATTTAGCCTACATGAAAGAAAAGAAAATGAATTACTGAAAGGTTTTTAACTAATTTTAAAATAATCTGCTGGGGTATAAAATTTATTAAGACTTTAGACATTTTGCAAGTATATATGGCATGTGATGGGTAAATTGTAACTTGCATTTCAAATCATTTTTTCCCATTGAAAGTAATGGGAATATTTCTGATCCATTTCAGGGTACTAAAAAAAAAAAAAATCACCCTTGTTTTCCTAAAACTCACCCCTATTTTTGTATATGTGGGTTCCTTACAAGCAAAAATGTAAGAAGAATCAAGAACTGTAGTTTACAAACAGTAAAATAGAAGAGAAAAAACAAATTGTAAAGAAATAAACTGTACTAAATCATGAAGTTCACACAAGTCATAGGCCAACTGGCGTAGGGGAGAGAGAGAAAGAGGGGGACAACAGCTAGCCTCGCCTACAATACCGAAGATTAACTATCACTTAATTTTTAAATTTGTTAAAACATTTGCATTTTATCCATTACTGTAACTAACTTTATTTAATTTTTTAAATTTTATAATTTTTATTTATCATCAATGTAGAATACTCATACAGTCTCACCAGATCCATGACTTGTATGTCTTCCTCACATTTATTTTTATAATTTCCTGCTTTACCTCAAGTGAAATCATATATTCCAGCTTTTCACCACCGTTCTTTACACATACTTTCTTTGGACCCATGGTGTCAGTAAAGGAAATTTGCAAAATAAAGGCATAAAGATAACACAGCACAACAGAGATCCTTCCAGAGCGAGGTGAACATGTGTACAGCGAGTGGAAATACTCTTGAATTTTGGCACTTGCTGCACCAACTAACGGACCCTAAACTGAAAATTGCTCGTATCTCAAGGCAAAAAAAAAAAAAAAAAAAAAAAAAAAAAAAAAAAATCGGTTGAACTCTGGCTCATATCTCAAAAAACTTGTATGTCGGTACACTCATACTTTAAGGCATTACTATATCTATAAAAGGCAAGATGTGTGCACATGTGTAACAAATGCACGGCTGCAATTTTTAACGGATTTGCACCAAAATTTACATGCACATGCTCCAAGTTAGCGGGAAGGCCAAGACTGACTTTGCATTTCCCAACTCCCATCGATAGTGGAAATAATCAATTTTTTCATGCTTCTACGCCAGTTTTCATGTAGTTTGCGGCCATTTTCTACTGGCCAGAGTGAGAGCCTATAGCTGGCTGCCACGAATAGGCAGGAAGATTCTATTGGCCAGTGTGAGAGCCAACAGCTGACTGACACGAATGTTAACTAGCATGCAAAAAAAAAAAAAAAAAAAAAAATTCGATAGCTGCATTCGTCACAAGTGGGAAAAATTTAAATCTGCATGGCACTTTACTCCAATTGGCTCATTCTCTTGCTTAAACTTAACGTTGATTCTGATTCCGCAGAACTGTGTTGGGTGTGAAAAGTATTTGTTGTTAACATTCTTTTTTCATTCGGTTTTTCCAGTTACGAGTCCTTTTTTAAAGCTGATCGTTTTGTGTTCATTTTGTTTAGTTCTTTTTTCGTAACAGATTTAATGTTTAGTATAGAGCTTAGAAAAAATTTGCAGTGTGAGATAGGCAAGAAGTAAGGCATGTAGCAACATCAGCACGGCAAAGGGTACTCCTTTAAAGGCAAGGAAGGGCAAAAATATTTTAAGTCAAGTAATAGCGATTGCTGTATGAGTCATACAATTTTTGAATCAAGCACAGACAACGCTGGGCCATGCTGCTAGTTTGTAATAAACTGGAAAGCCTTATATTTTTACCTATATCAGAAGACTAACAAGCTGACAACATTTGGTTAGATGATTAAAACAACAGTTGCCAACAAGAAAAATGTTTAAAAGTATTCTGCATTCACTCTAAATTGTAGAGTAGATCAGAAAGTCTCATTATAAAAACAGGGTACTTAAAAGGATATCACCACACCCAACCAGAAGCACTGGTTACAACATAAATATTATGAAAGAGAACCATCAAAGTATTGAGATGGTTGTACATTTTCTTTCTTCTCTTCGATGTTTACAAATAAAATATATTTGTAACCTGATCGAGTTTCATTGGTTATATTTTACAGTTTGTTACAATGGGTGTGGCATGGTGGGTCTGCATATAAAATATATTCGTAACCTGATTGAGTTTCATTGGTTATTGTTTACAGTTTGTTACAAAGGTTGTGGCATGGTGGGTCTTAGCTGTGAAGGTTAGAACAGGTGGTGACTAAGAAATGTAGTTCGTCTCAACACTTTCCATAGGAGTAGAAAGAGACTTGCAAAATTTCATGTGGATAAGAGATTGTAGGGTGGAAAATAATTAATCAACCACAAGATGCTTTTGGACACTATTAAGACTGGAAAGTGAAGACTGGGCAGCTCCAGCCAATATATGGCAGCAGTACTCCATTTTTAGCCCAATCTGGCTCTTGTAAAGTCAGAGGAGAGCAGAAAAGCTTTTGGGCTCTATCAAGACTGGAAAGTGAAGACTGGGTAGCTCCATCCCATATATGGCAGCAGTACTCCATTTTTAGCCCAATCTGGCTCTTGTAAAGTCAGAGGAGAGTGGAAAAGCTTTTGGGCTCTATCAAGACTGGAAAGTGAAGACTGGGCAGCTCCTGCTCATATATGGCAACAGTACTCCATTTTCGGCCTGATCTGGCTTTTGTAAAGGTAGACGATAATAGGAGGAGTCAGATAATTACTGGAACAGTACAGGAAACTGACCATTTTCCCAGCCTCTTTAGTGATGGATCGTATGTACATGTTCCTCTTGAGGTCTGGGGTGAGCTTAAATCCTAATAGATGCTCAAAGCACGGAGACACCCTGAGAAAATATCTGTTCATCGTGATAGGCGAAAATTCAGGTTATGTTCAGTAATGATGGAATGTCAGTTTTTTCCCCTCCACTGTGATGTCAGAGCTAAGTCAGTGTAGAAATCAGCTGCCAAGCTGTGGTCATCTAGAGTTTTGGAGGTGCACCCATATACCATTATATCATCAGCATAAATATTCACAAAAGATCTGAGTAGACTTTTAGGCAGATCATTTATGTAAAGTAGAAAGAGATTTTTACTGAGAAGTAAGCCTTGAGCTTGTGTTAATCACTAAAGGACTAAAGGGGATACAAAAATATATAAAACAAAGTGAGTGGAAAAGCAAAGATAAGAAAAAATTACTCACCGTAAAGTGGTAAATTGAAAAATATAACAAAAAAGTAAAAGTAGTAAATTTTAATTTTTATCCCCTTTTTTAGTCACTGTACACATATTTATATGTTTTGTCCTCAACTGAGTTGTGAAGAGTGAGGAACAATAACTGGTTATCCCTTTTTTGGTTGTTATATACTTTGATCCACTATATACGGTGAGTAATAATTTTTCGTTCTTATCCTTGCTCTTTATATATATTTATGTGTAAAAATTTCAGATATATCTACAATATATCTGTAAAAGGACAATATGAATAAAGACAAAAGGAAAACTTATCTTAGCCGACACATTTCAACTTCTGATGGACTTTATCAAAGCAAATAGGAGGATTTTATTTTGCAACAAGTATTTGTAAACAAAAGTAAAAATGCTGTTAGTTTTTCAAAATTTTTAAATCATTCGTAATGCATTCCTCATAGTAAAATCATTCGTAATGCATTCCTCATAGTAAAATCATTCGTAATGCATTCCTCATAGTAAAATCATTCGTAATGCATTCCTCATAGTAAAATCATTCCTAATGCATTCCTCATAGTAAAATCATTCCTAATGCATTCCTCATAGTAAAATCATTCCTAATGCATTCCTCATAGTAAAATCATTCCTAATGCATTCCTCATAGTAAAATCATTCCTAATGCATTCCTCATAGTAAAATCATTCCTAATGCATTCCTCATGGTAAAATCATTCCTAATAGTAAAATCATTACTAATGCATTCCTCATAGTAAAATCATTTGTAATGCATTCCTCATGGTAAAATCATTCCTAATGCATTCCTCATAGTAAAATCATTTGTAATGCATTCCTCATAGTAAAATCATTACTAATGCATTCCTCATAGTAAAATCATTCCTAATAGTAAAATCATTACTAATGCATTCCTCATAGTAAAATCATTTGTAATGCATTCCTCATGGTAAAATCATTCCTAATGCATTCCTCATAGTAAAATCATTTGTAATGCATTCCTCATGGTAAAATCATTCCTAATGCATTCCTCATAGTAAAATCATTTGTAATGCATTCCTATTGATTGGGGGATGTTTTGTGTGGGAGTGAATAAATTTAGGTTACACTAGTTGTGGTTAATCTAATATGTAGATAATATATATGCATGTATATAGGTAATATATACGTATGCAAGTAATATGTAGGTAATATACAGTGTGCAATGGATAAATTGTACACAAAAATTAAAATAACACTGACATCTCATTTTAATAGATATATTTACCACAATTACACAAAAATATCTTGAAATACTAAAGTATTCAGTAAAATAGCCATAGGCTTCAACCATGTCCTCCAGACGACTTTGGAATCTCTTGTAACTCTTAGGGGTGGTCTTCTTGGTAAAGTTGGTGAGTGCTGCCATAATCCTTGCCTTCAGTACATCTTTGGTGTTATGAGGAGTTTTGTTGGTCTCTCGCTCAACTGTGTCGCACACATAATAATCAAAGGCGTTACAGTCTGGGGAGTTAGGTGGCCTGATGTAAGGGGTGATGTCTCCAAATTAAAACCAGCCTGAAAAGGGTTGGGTTCCATCAGGCTAGCTTTCCCAAGATACACCACTGCTGCTAAGGCTGTAATGCTTGTGGTACCTCTACATTTTTTAGGTTACAGGACTTGAGACTAATCATGAATTGGTTGAGCTTTCCATGAAGAATTTTCAGAAAAAAAAAAAACGTGAGAATGAAATTTTGAAAACTAATATTGTGAAAAAAAAAAAAAAAAAGAAAAAAAAATTATATCTTTCGACATAATCTATGTCCTTGTTAATGCACCTAATTCTATGGTGAATATTAATCAAAAGTTACAGTGAAAAATTTCTGATCAGAATTTAGCTAATAACTATGTGTCAGGCTGCAGACTTATTGATTTACGCTAGTATATATTTCAGAAAACTTACAGCTCTGTCGTTGGTGAAATCAGCATTCATAACAAATGTAACAGGTCGAGTGGCATCCAGTTGTCGGGTAAAGTTCACCACAGCTCTACAACAACAAAAACAAAAACAAAATATTGTTTTTTTAAATTTCTTGGGTGAAGCATTTATTATTATTATTATTAAAAAAGTATATAATTATATTTTTTTACAGATAAAAATATACAATTGAAAATATATTTTTATAAATATATAACAAAGTGATAAAGTTCACCACAGCTCTACAACAACAACAAGAAAAATGTTGTTTTTTTAAATTTCTTGGGTGAAGCATTTATTATTATTATTATTAAAAAAGTATATAATTATATTTTTTTACAGATAAAAATATAGAATTGAAAATATATTTTTATAAATATATAACAAAGTGATAAAGTTCACCACAGCTCTACAACAACAACAAGAAAAATATTGTTTTTTTAAATTTCTTGGGTGAAGCATTTATTATTATTATTATTAAAAAAGTATATAATTATATTTTTTTACAGATAAAAATATAGAATTGAAAATATATTTTTATAAATATATAACAAAGTGATAAAGTTCACCACAGCTCTACAACAACAAAAACAAAATATTGTTTTTTTAAATTTCTTGGGTGAAGCATTTATTATTATTATTATTAAAAAAGTATATAATTATATTTTTTTTACAGATAAAAATATACAATTGAAAATATATTTTTATAAATATATAACAAAGTGATAAAGTTCACCACAGCTCTACAACAACAAAAAAAAAATATTGTTTTTTTAAATTTCTTGGGTGAAGCATTTATTATTATTATTATTAAAAAAGTATATAATTATATTTTTTTTACAGATAAAAATATAGAATTGAAAATATATTTTTATAAATATATAACAAAGTGATAAAGTTCACCACAGCTCTACAACAACAAAAACAAAAACAAAATATTGTTTTTTTAAATTTCTTGGGTGAAGCATTTATTATTATTATTAAAAAAGTATATAATTATATTTTTTTTACAGATAAAAATATAGAATTGAAAATATATTTTTATAAATATATAACAAAGTGATAAAGTTCACCACAGCTCTAGAACAAAAAACAAAAACAAAATATTGTTTTTTTAAATTTCTTGGGTGAAGCATTTATTATTATTATTATTATTATTAAAAAAGTATATAATTATATTTTTTTACAGATAAAAATATACAATTGAAAATATATTTTTATAAATATATAACAAAGTGATAAAGTTCACCACAGCTCTACAACAACAAAAAAAAAACAAAAACAAAATATTGTTTTTTTAAATTTCTTGGGTGAAGCATTTATTATTATTATTATTAAAAAAGTATATAATTATATTTTTTTTACAGATAAAAATATACAATTGAAAATATATTTTTATAAATATATAACAAAGTGATAAAGTTCACCACAGCTCTACAACAACAACAAGAAAAATGTTGTTTTTTTAAATTTCTTGGGTGAAGCATTTATTATTATTATTATTAAAAAAGTATATAATTATATTTTTTTTACAGATAAAAATATACAATTGAAAATATATTTTCATAAATATATAACAAAGTGATAAAGTTCACCACAGCTCTAGAACAAAAAAAAAATATTTTTTTTTAATTTCTTGGGTGAAGCATTTATTATTATTATTAAAAAAAGTATTTAATTATATTTTTTTTACAGTTAAAAATATATAATTGAAAATATATTTTTATAAATATATAACAGAGTGATAACAAGTGAGTAAGTCTTTGCCTGATGGCCAGTTGGGATGAGAACTGCTGTGGTTGCTATTTGCCACATGAAATGCACATGTTTTTGTGAAGAATGTAAATGGAGTAGATTTTACAAGTGAGTGAATCTATACCTGCTGGTTGATTGGAATGAGCATTAAATCACTAAGTTGATGTGAAAACCTGTTGTGGAAACAAAGAATGGGTAACCTGGAAGGCAGAACTTGTTGCTGCTGTTGTTACTGCTGAAGAGGTTAATTTCTTCTTCGCCTCAGCAAACGTAAATACATTGTATTTTGGGTAAATAAATGTATAATTTATTTACATATATACAATACAATACTACCCATTGCTGTTGTAAAAGGTGACAGAGTGGGAAGGAAGAAAGAAAGAGAAAGAATTTTAATCATGGCTGTCGGCTGATGTTTTGTGAAGATGGCAGTGTCGAAGGATGAAAGTTGAAAAGTATCATGTTCAGTCTGCCAGCAGCATTCTTGACCAACCTCTGCAAGTCGGCATCTCAGCTGGGTCTTTCTCTCTTTCTTCTGCGGTGTTGAATCAGGGAATTTATATTCGTTGTATCGGCTCCAAATCAGAGTCTGTGTTTTTAGCAGGAGTTATTTCTACTGGCCAATATATAAAGTCCATTTTTTCATTTAATACTGGAAACATGAGTCAAGCCATGACGCGCAGAGATGCGTTTTCACATTCTGCCTTGGGCCATCGAGTAGTCAACATCCAGTTTAGTGTAAGAGATACAACAAAGCTAAGACAAGCAAGCTAAAGAATTTGGATTTTACTAGCATACCAGCAATACCCTGAGGCTTGTCTTTTCTCATGAGCTGTTGCAGAAACAAGAAGCATTTAATTACAACTGAATTAACACAGTGGAGTAATGGATAGCGGCTTGGATTGAGGAATCAGAGATCTGAGTTCAAATTCCAGTCAAGTTCATTGCATTCACTTGCATGCTAATACCCTTGGGAAAGCTATGACTCCATCTCTTCTCCCCAGCTATGGATAAAATAGCAAGACAGACTGGGTTCTATTGCATTGGGTGGCAGCTGGTTTAGGATAAAGAAAACTCTGAATTCAAACTACCTGCTGCCTTGTAGGTCCTGCCTCTAACTTCTAAAAGAAGGACAGGGTAACCAAAACATCCACACTGCAAAAGAAACTGGCAAGCCATTGCACAATTCTATCTTGAATGTTACCATGAACCAAAATTGTGAGATGGTGGGGAGTGGTGACCACAGTGATACATAAGGTGCTAACTGAATAAATGATGATGAATTAACACCTGCAATTGTTGGGATTTGAACTACTCCCCTATCTTTCCAAAGAAGTCATGGTAATTCGCAGATAATAAAAAAGGAATCTGGAGAAGGCAACAGTAAAACACTCTTGTATTGTTCCTCGGAATTCACGATAATTCGCAGATAATAAAGAAAAAGAATCTGAAGAAGGCAACAAGAAACTACTCTCCTTTCCAAAGAAGTTGTAGTAATTCATAGATAATAAAAAAAAAAAAGGAATATGTGGAAAAGTCATCAAGAAACCACTCCACTATCTTTCCTAAGAAGTCTTAGTAATTCACAGATTTTTAATTAGTAGAATTGGGTGAAAGACCCTTTCTCCCCACTTGCTCCAAGAAAAATTATAACTGAAGTAAAGCAGCTGGTTCATATTCAGTCAGATCTTGGATAAAATTCAGTAAAGAAATATTGTTATTTTTTTTTTAATTCTCTTCACATTCTGCTTTGAATGTCTATGAGTTTGCATACATGAGGTCAAACTTTTTGTGTGTGACCAGAGTGAGTGATATCAACAAATCACTTCTGACCCTGTTATGATGAACATTTGCAAATCAGCCTGTAACTTGTCACCTGAAAGAAATGGGTTCTCCTTAAATACTGGTAACCAGGAGAATTAATAAGCAATCAAGATGAAACAATCATATACAGGTAGTCAAGACAAAATAAGTCCAGTGATTGACATTACCACCCTTCTTTGCCTAATATACCATCCCTACCAACATACTGCCTGAGAAAATTTTATTCAGCAAAAAATATTCCCCCAAGAAGTTTTCATTTGCAGTCAAGTGGAACAATTGAATACTAACTTTATCTGCAGGCCTGAGGCTAAAGTTCAACAATTCAATCTTTGATTGAATTGTTGAACCAACAACCAGACACCAGTCTGTGGCATTGCTGTTGCTTTGTTATGTGTTATGAACACAGTTGACTCCCTACTAACTCACAAAGTAGATAGGTACATATCATGCAAAGCCGTGATCTACCTATGTCGATCACAGCATTAGAGAAGGGGGATGGGTTAAACTTTAACCCTTTGAGCCCTGCATTTCTGAACAATTTTAACCCTTCTGCCTGATGTCCTCAGTCAAAATTCGCAAATCATTGGTATGTAATGTTTTATGGTGGATATAAAAATAGTTACAAGTGTTTACCCACTGTTCAACCAGTGACTGGGCATTAAGTCATTTTTCTTTACCACTGTTCAATCAGTGGCTGGGTATTACATCATTTTTCTCAACCACCAGCAAAGCAGTGGTCAGGGCTGAAAGAGTTAAGCCTCAACAAATGGATTCTATATTATTGTTTCTACATGAAAGAGTTGATTGTCTATTCTAGAAGCTGCTTCCTACTTTAATTTTTCTTATAACTTGCTTCCTTTATTCCTGAGGGTGTTTCAACTAGGTTCATTTAAGACTTCCTCAGAGCAAAAACTTAAATGCAATATGAGTGGAGAGTAGAGTTGGATTATAAGTATTGTTATTTTATACAGCAGTTTATTCCTTTTTTTCATTTTAGCTTCTGTGACAAACAACTCAGCTTATTAATATCAAGGGGAGCATAAAAATACTCTATATGATTATTATTAAGTTATGAAGTGAACTGGAAGTTTAGTTTTTCATTTCTGAGTTGAGTGATTGTCAATATACTTTTCAAACTATTGTTTTCATTCTAGTTAATATAGATTTTTTACAGATGAAACATTTCAACCAAATACCTTCTAGCCATGATCAGATGTGCATTGTTTAGCTGATAATGGATATCTGTCGATTGTTGTGTTATTTTGTCCCTGTTCATTCCTGCTGATCCAGTATTTTACTTCAGCACCACTAGATGACAGTAACATATGTATGTCCACTAGACCACTATCTAAAGGTGTATTTTTGGAGCCTTTATATTCAGTGTCAGATGATTTCGATCTTTGGTTATCATGGCAGGTTCCTACCACTTTTCATAATTTTGTATTTCATTTCTGAAATGAGTAATTGTCAAAATTTATTATTTCAAACTATGTTCTCATTTTAGTTGTTATAAATTTTATTATAGACACAATGTTTCAGCTAAATATTGTGTCTATAATAACATCTATAACAACAATGACAAGAACAATACTTTGAAATAATGAAAGTGTAAGGACTGGAAGTTGCTTTATTCTTCAAGTTAGAGAATTTTAATGATATTGCCCTAAGTTAATCTTGCTATAATGTGCTGTTTTTGCTGTGTTAAGGTAACAAACAAATAAACATACCCATAAACAGAAATCAGATTATTATAGCATAAATTTGGAGAAATCCAAAATAGAATCAAGTCTCACCCAAAATAATGTTCTGCTTCTGGTCGATAAGACTGTGGTTCATTGGCTACTGACCAAATAATAACTGACGGGCGGTTCTTGTCACGATGGATCATTTCTCGCATGACTTCCTGGTGATGAGCAAGAGACACTGATCCCATATTGTTCCTGTACAAGAAAAATTAAATAATAAACAAAATCAATTACTATAAATAAACACAGATCACTTCAACTAGACTTGCAGATCAAATTTGACTTGAGACAAGATATTCTTAGACATTGTTTTTTTAAGCATTTCACCCCAAGCAAGGTAGGATTGCTACTAGCACACAGGGGGATACAGAGGGTGTAATTAAGGGAAAAAATTGGTGGGGGTGAGGAAAGGATAAAAAGAGGAACAGAGGAGGATAATAAGGACAGGTATCAAGGCCACAGATGTCAATTAACATTACATTTAAATTTTTGAAGATTATAGTTATCAGGAAAGCAAGTAAGAGGAAGGGAGTCCACTGTTGGGAAGTGTGAGAGAAGAAGCTGCTGGAGTAGAAGAGATAGTTACATTTAACTGTTTCAACAGTAAAAGGGTGGGGCCAAGATGCCAACCTAGTAGCATGCTTAAATTCATGCAGTCAGGGCACCAGTGAAAATAGCTTGTCAGAGAAGATGTCAAAAATATTTATAGAAAAGACAGAGGGAAGCCACGTTACATCGGTGAGAAAGTGACTGGAGTCGAGACCCCAGGTCAGGACCGATCGCATTGGACAGCAGAATGAGAACAATTGGTAGAGTGGTACAAAAGGCCAGAAATAATCAATGTTTTTTAAAATTTTTATTTCATACTATTATAGATTAAGCACTCCAGATCATAGAGAAGACAACAGGAAACCACTCCACTATCTTTCCCAAGAATTCATAGTAATTCACTGATAATAAAAAAAGAAATCTTCGGAGAAGGCAACAAGAAACCACTCCCCTATCTTTCCAAAGAAAGAGTGGTAATTCACAGATAAAAAAAAAAAGGAACCTGTAGAGAAATCAATGGGAAACTACTCCACTATATTTCCCAAGTAGTCATGGTAATTCACAGAAAAAGAAAAAGAATCTGTGAAGAAGGCAATTGGAAAACACTTCCCTATTTTTCCAACGTAGTGATTCACAGATAAAAAAAGGCATCTGTAATTCACAGATAAAAAAGGCATCTGCAATGGGAAACCACTCAGTTTCCCAAGTAGTCATGGTAATTCACAGATAATGAAGAAAAGGAAATTGTGAAGAGCTTTGATCACCCATGGCAATGAAAAGAATAAAAAAAATGCCTAAAGTAAACTTTTAAAATGGAAATTTCTCAGATAGCTTAGGATATTTTAAATTTATGATAAACATATTAAATCAACTTAACAAATTATGCAGCTTTTATTTCAAGTAACTACATTACTTAGAATGATTACTTTGCTACTTATTTAAATGTAAAAACAATTTTAGTTGGTAATAATATAAGTTACAGATGGCCATAAAAAGGCACTGTAGATTATTTATCGCTAATTTGTTTAAATAAAGTACTGACTGTTGTTTGTGTTACATGGCAATAATTGTAAGTAAAATGAAGCACTAAAATAAGTAACCAAGTAATCATTTTAAGTTCTCTGAATATTGGTGCCAGTGATGTTTATTAGTGCCAATAGAAAATGCTAGAAATTCACCCTTCAATTCCAACACCAGGGCTTTCATCAATCACAGCAAATCCTTGTTGGTCAGCCTGATCCATCAGTTCTTCAGAATAAGGATAATGAGATGTTCGGAAACAATTCACCCCGAGCCATTTCATCAGGTTAAAGTCTTTAGCAATAAGAGGAAGATCTAAACCTTTACCTCGAACCTGAAGATTAAAAGAAGCAATTTCAGTGTACATAAATAATGCTACTTATTTTAGAAATAACTTGATAAAAAACATTTTTTTTTTATGATAAATCAATGTCTATCATCAAATGAAAGAATGTAATTTAAAGCACAATGTCCAGACATCTGTACAGCTGGATGAAGAGAGAACAGTGTTTTTAAAAACCAGATCCACATTCTTAACAGGGGCAACATTTTACAAACTTCAGAATTAACTAGATTAAAAACAAATATAAAATAAATCTGATATATCAATTTGTCTATCATCAAAGGAGATACTACAATGTAAGGTACATTCCTAAAAGTCCACGTCCACAATCTTAACTGAGGCAATGTCAGGGAATGTGGTTCTAGTAAAAAATAAAATAATTATAATATATCAATATGGCTATCATCAAAGGAGAAACTACAATGTAAGATACAATGTCCAAACATCTGTACAATTGTATGAAGAGAGTACACTTCCTAAAAGTCCAGATCCACAATTTTAATTGCTTTATAATTTAATAATTAGTCAAACTGCAAAAATTTCTTTAACCCCAATATACTTCACAATAATGTGCTTATTAGGATGCATTATCAATAATGTTATTACTGGATTCATGTCTTTCAGCATCATACTATCTCACCCAGCTGACCCCATCATTGTTAATTATGCAACAAGATGCAACCGATAAGCAAACTGCATTCAACCAAGAATAATTGTAAATGATGATGGCACCAATTTGTAAAATAACTGATCAATATAACAACAAAAAGGAAACATTCCTTCTTATTTGTCTTGTCTATAATATGGTACTGGCTTTGACCTTTTATTGACCCTTCTGTTATCAGCAAGGACACTTTGTTGATACCATCAGTGTACTATGTAGTTAGGTAAGATCTTTTTCTAAATTATTATTTCCATGTTTTTTCTTGTTTGATACATAACCACTCTGAAGACTTGTCAGCAAACTCTTTTATGGACTTTATAGCTTCCCTTCTTAATAGTAAAGTAAATAGAAATGACTTCCAATGTGTTAAGCATGTAGGTTTTGGTGACAACCACACTTATTTGAACCTTGTGGACTGGGGTTACAGAATCATTGGTTTGGTTTGTTTTACAGCATATCAATCTCAATGGGTTATTTAATGCCAACAAGATTTTTGTTGCTGCTATTTTTTTTCCCAAAAATATATTGCTGGTAATTTTTTTCCAAAATGTATAACTGGTAATATTTTTCTTTTTCAAAAATGTACTGCTGGTAATAATTGCTTTGTTTAAAAATGTATTGCTAGTATTTTTTTTTCCAAAATGTATTGGTGATAATATTTTTTTTCAAAAATGTATCACTGGTATTAACACCTATTTTTACATGTTCATAGTTTTTTGACCCCAGTTTGGGTTTAACTATTTGCCCAAAGCTGGGACTCTAACAGGTGCTACCACCCCAGGTCAGGGTGGACCCAAGAACACCAGTAATTAAGAGGTGGTTACAGAATCTTTGGTTTGGTTTATTTTACAGCATATCAACCTCAATGGGATATTTAATGCAGACAAGATTTTTGTTGCTGGTAATATTTTTCTTTTTCAAAAATGTACTGCTGGTAATAATTTTTTTGTTTAAAAATATATTGCTGGTAATTTTTTTCAATAATATTTTCAATAATATAATGCTGATAATTTCTTTGTTTAAAAATGTATTGCTGGTATTTTTTTTCTTCCAAAAATGTATTGCTAGTATTAAAACCTATTTTTACACTTTCATAGTTTTTTGACCCCAGTTTGGGGATTAACTATTTGCCCATAGCTAATAGGTGCTACCACCCGAGGTCAGGTTGGACCCAAGAACACCAGCAAGATGGTTCTACACTCCTCAAAACCTCCTGATCAGAAGCCTTGCTGTTGGATGTAGTTTATCATCTTACCCAGGCCTGTTACAGAATCACAAATAAAAAACAGAAACCACATCACTTGACTTTCAACTGCAGCAACAGCTAAACTGTATATCACATGAAACTTGAAGATCTGGTATCTTATCACATGTAACTCCTGACCTGGCATCTTGGATTCAGTAACCTTCCCATTGTCGTCATAGAGATTCCCTGTACCTTTTCTATAAATACTTTCATGGTAATTGTTCTAATGAACTTTCCTCTATGGTACCTAGACTTTATGAATTTAAACACATTACTAGATTTGTGGCAAGGTCTCATCATTTTACAGTTGAAATGGCTAGATGTAACTGTAAGTTCTGTGCTAACAGTTTCTTCTCTTGCACTTTTCACTTGTCAAACTCTCCTCTGGCTCCATGCTTTCCCAGCAACTTTAATATTCAAAAGATTTAAATGCAATGTCAATCGTCATCTACTGTCCTCCTGATTACTCTTTTATTCTCACTCCTAAGTAATGTTCCTGTTTTTTAATAATTCCACACCCATTACTGGTTACCTTGTGTCTTTACTGCCCTGCTTGGGATGAAATGATTAAAAAATAATAATAATTATATATATATATATATATATATATATATATATATATATATATATATATATATATATGTAACGTAAATCATTCAAACGAAAAACAAATATTGAAGCTAATTATACGGCGAGAATCACTCTCACAAACAATATTTACTAATAAAATATAATCAATGATTATATATGATTATATTTTATTAGTAAATATTGTTTGTGAGAGTGATTCTCGCCATATAATTAGCTTCAATATTTGTTTTTCGTTTGAATGATTTACGTTACATAAATTGATTACGCACTACAAAATTGACATATATATATATATATATATATATATATATATATATATATATAACGATCTATTTCCTGTTAACAGTTAATATATTTCAACTTTGAAAATGGCTAAATGTATAGCTGAAAGTGCTTGGAAAAAAAGAACAATTGAACAGTTTTTATATAATTTATCCACTGAAAAGAAAAAAATTATAAGATCACATGAGAAATTGTATAAAAAACTAAATCAAAGCACCTTGTCTGTCATATTCAATGAAATATATATATATATATATATATATATATAATTCACAGACAGTACTGTTTCGCTGTATCACAGCTCCTCAGTGCGACTAGACTTCCGAATGCCTCAAGCCAGAATTGAAACACAACTAATTTGGTGTCAGCCAGAGCTATCTTCACTCGGTAGAGTTACACAACTAAATCTAGCGTATTGCTTTTACAAATGTAAACAAATGCCAACCAGCCAAAGATTAATAAATAATGGAGAAATAGATTGTAAAAAGTTTCAGCATTTTATGTTAAGAATAGAAAACACTTTTTTACAGACACAGGAAAATAAAATCTCTATCACATTACCTTGTCAATCATCTTTAACAAAATTATATATATATATATATATATATCTGCAGTAGAGAAATAGGCTAATATATTAGGTTGATATAAAAAGTTTCAGCATATTTTTGACAAAATCTTATTCCTATATAATTTCATAGCATCATTATTCAGATGTTTTATAGTTTTCTATTGTGGCAGATATCAGCTATTCACAGTGACCACTGCCTCTAGGAGTCATTTGTATACTTGCGAATTCCCATAAGGCATCAGTGTCACTTCCATCTCTTCCAGCTAAAGCATCCACTTAGGTAGACTTATGGCCATATCATGATGAAACACCTGTTCTTGTACAATAACCAAAGTTAAGAAATGTCCAGCCTAGATGGATGACTGCCCTAAAATATGCACTCTCTGGCAAGATTTGAACTTGAGTCTCCTTGAGCAGGGGAAACCATTGTTAGATCCAATGTGCTTTAGACCTCTCAACCACAAAGTGCATCGATGATCAAGCAAAGTTGAAAAGTGTCTTTAAACGCAAATTTGAACTCTGGAAATATACATGTCTGCTCAGTTTTGTATCCTAATGTAAACAAAGCAATTTCTAAAGATGTGATGGATGTTTATTCATTAATCCAACAGATTTTATTGCTAAAACATTATTTTTAGTAGATATTCATATTTGAGTATACGCTTTGTTCATTTATTAAACAGTATATTTATTTATTTCCATCTACCGGCCTGAATATTTGAGAAATCTTATTGAAGAAAAATATGCGCTCTCTGGCAAGATTCAAATCTACGTCTTCCCGGGCAGGGGAAACCGTTGTTAGATCTGACATGCTTTAGATCTCTGGGCCACAAAGTGCATCGATGATCACACAAAGTTCAATAGTACCTTTACTTCTTTACAAATGTGTGTGTGCATGGGGGGCGGGCTCCTATAAGAAGCTCATCTACTGTTTGACAGGTCTTGCTTTTCATCCTGTTGGGTGACATGCCACACTCCTCACCAGTAGAAAAGCTAATTGGGGAAGATGCTTTAGATGCTAATCATTCATCCATGTATATATGGCTATGTACAGGTGATGATATAAATTATTTTTGTTACCTATTATTTTTCTCTTGTCATATTAATACGTCCATTTTTATCATTATTATTAAATAAAATTATTGTTGATCTGAAATACGAGCCTCCCATTCAGCTTTCCATCAACCAGCCAATAACTACTAAATACACCAAAAACTAAAAAAAGCTGAATTTTAGCCCAATTATCTTTATTTCTTAATACAGCTTACTATCATTTTCTTATATCAATGACAGGTCAGTATAATGTTTATTAAGATATAAAAAAAAAATGGGAAAATATAACTGCTTTAAAATGCACTTACATCTGCATCTTCATGTCGTCCGACTCCAAGACAATAAAATGGTTTCTTGTTTATAAGTAATTGATTATCTGTAACAGCGACTGTGCGAATGCCAAATGGTTGTCTGTAAACATCGATTTTATCAGCCAAAAGTACAACCTAAAAAGAAAAAAATGTATAGTTAACTGATTTCATTTTCATAGTTTAATGAAAATTAATGGAGACTGTATTAGAAAAAAAAACATGTAATAAAATGAAAACAATAAAAAAAATAAAAAGGGAAGGAAAAAATATTACATTCAATCAGTTATGTGCCATGTGTGATACACGCTTAGGTGATCATGTATCTTTCAATACATGACTGATGAGGCAGATTTTTTCCCACAGAAGGTTGCCATTTCTTTCTGCGGTAGACCAGTTGCCATCCAAGGCTACAGAACTCGATCTGTCCTGCTATTTACCCATAGCTGGGGGGAAAGAAGAGGATTCATACCTTTCCGAAGGGTATTAGTATGTAAGTGAATGTAATTGGAATTCAAACTCAGCTCTCCGATTCCTCAATCCGAGCCACTATCCACTACTCCATCGTGCATCCCTTACTGTAGTAATATTATGTTATTGTAAAGTAGTAATATGGAAATACAAAGTACAATTAAAAACAGGGCAGTGTAGCTATTTTTGTGTTTTGTATTTCAATATTACCACATTATGATGATATAAATTTTTTTGTTACCTATTATTTTTCTCTTAGTTTAACGTCCATTTTTATCATTATTATTAAATAAAATTATTGTTGATCTGAAATACGAGCCTCATATTCAGCTTTCCATCAACCAGCCAATAACTACTAAATGTTGTGTCAATATACACCAAAAACTAAAAAAAGCACATTTTAGCCCAATCTTATCTTTATTTCTTAATACAGCTTACTATCATCTTATCACAGCTTCTTTTTATTCTTCATTTTAGCTTTTTATTAGAGCTTCATCATATCTTCTTATTACATCTTCATCTAAACTTTATTTTTTATTACATCTTCATCTAAACTTTATTTTTTATTACATCTTCATCTAAACTTTATTTTTTATTACATCTTCATCTAAACTTTATTTTTTATTATAGCCTCCTCTTATCTTTACTTCTTTGCTTCATTTTTATCTTCTTATAGCTTCATCTTATCTTTACTTATTACTACTTCTAAACCCTAACCCCACCATATCACATGAAAATGCCTTATTTAATAGAAAAATTGTTGGGACCTCATCCACTTTTGAGAAATAAACCATGTGTTATTCTTGGAACTCATATTTAGTTTAAATTGTTATTTTTTAATTGTTTAAAAAAAATCTTATTTACAAGCCATTATTTTTCAGAAAAATATTCAAAATTTCTGTTAATAATTTTAATTTTTTTTTTATTATTTCCCAAAATTTATTTAATATGAAATTAATAAAAATGCTTTTACTCCATTTTCAACAAAAGAACTTACCCTAAATGTGTATAAATATGCTGGGGAGGTCTTGTTCATTGTGTATGGCCACCAAAGGTTGGCATTTGGAATCATAATTGTGCCTGATATGCCTGTTGCACGAACAACAGTCTTCCCATCTTTATCCAGAACTTGAATATCACAATAAATTGTATTTCCAGCTTCACTTGGTACAACAAGATAAGTTACCAACCCTGAAATAATAATTTCATGAATTAAGTATAGACCATGAGAATGGTGACTTTCCCATATAGAACAAAATAAAAAAAATAAGAAAAAGGTTCATTAGATTGTGGAGCAAAGACAAAAATAAAGACCAAGAAAGTCAATCATCAAATCACAAAAAAAAAAAAAAAAAAAAAATTGTTTTGGAGTCAGAGGATTTGCACATCCTTCCGGTTAATAAATTAATCTTTTGAAAATAAACATTTAACATTTTTCAAGCAATAGTTTGTGTTCCCAATGACAATAAAAAACATGCTTCATGATTCCTTTGAAGAGTATTTAAGTAAAGTCTCTAGATGGACAAAGTAAGGATGGCAATAGATGGCAGCAGTTCACGACGGCTGGTGTGGTTTCAAAGAGATTCCCATTCTCATTCACCTGTCTTCCACACCAAGCTACGTGACACTTACACTCTTCCTCACTCTTGCTTCTTTTTTCTCAGACATACACACAAAGAAATAATATTTCCTTTCATCTTAACAAAAAACAAGGAACTTTAACACAAGAACTTTAATGAACACTCAGACATGCTGAGAAAAATAGAGTTGTAAAAACATAATAAAAATATTTTTAAATTTAAAAATCTTTCTTGCCTTTTTGTTTGTTGTCGGTTGCTTCAAAGAAAGACTGTTACTCATTGTGAAATTGCTGAGGGGTTACAGTCATATCATGTTGAAACACTGGTTCCTGTACGATCACCAAAGTTAAGCAATGTTGAACCTGATCAGCACCTAGATGTGTGACTGTTGGGAAATAGCAGATGATGTATGCTTAGATGTATGGGTGGTATAATAGATAAAGCCTTAGAATGAGAAATTGGAGCTGATTTCAAATTCTGATCAGGTTCGTTATTTTCACTTATATGCAAATAACCTTGGGAAAGGCATAAATCCACTTATTATTGCCCCAAAAATTCTTATAATCCCAAAATACATTTTGGCTTTAAATAACCACAGAAAGGTTGATAAGCTGTAAAAAACAAGTCAATCAATCAACTTGGGTGGTGGCGATTGGGATTGTCTCTTCTAATTAAGACTCCCAGAAGAACAGAAGGAATAAATGACCTTCTTAACCAAGAATCAGGCAAAAGTGGTATGTCCATAACTGCATTATATATTATATCTAAAATTATTGTGATTTGTAATTATGTGTTTTTACACACACACAAAAGTTTTATTAAAGATGGCTCATACATACATTTATATATTTTCCAAACACACACATACATGTTTTCCAAACACAAACATACATGTTTATTTATATATTTTCCAAACACACATACATACATACATACATACATATATTTATTTATATATTTTCCAAACACACACATATATACAGATATGTTTTCCAAACACACACATACATAGATATATGTGTTTTCCAAACACACACATACATACAGATATATACGTTTTCCAAACACACACATACATACAGATATATATGTTTTCCAAACACACACATACATACAGATATGTTTTCCAAACACACGCATACATACAGATGTTTATTTATATATTTTCCAAACACACGCATACATACCTATGTTTATTTATATATTTTCCAAACACACGCATACATACCTAGGTTTATTTATATATTTTCCAAACACACGCATACATACATACATACATACATTTATTTATATATTTTCCAAACACACGCATACATACATACATACATACATACATTTATTTATATATTTTCCAAACACACGCATACATACATACATACATTTATTTATATATTTTCCAAACACACGCATACATACATACATACATACATTTATTTATATATTTTCCAAACACACGCATACATACATACATACATACATACATACATTTATTTATATATTTTCCAAACACACGCATACATACATACATACATACATTTATTTATATATTTTCCAAACACACGCATACATACATACATACATACATACATTTATTTATATATTTTCCAAACACACGCATACATACATACATACATACATACATTTATTTATATATTTTCCAAACACACGCATACATACATACATACATACATACATACATACATACATACATTTATTTATATATTTTCCAAACATAATTGGCCACTCGATATCGAGGACACCTGTTGCAATGCACAGCTAGCTAGCGCATATTGCAACATTTGCACAGGCATTTTTGCAATTTCCCAACTGGGAAATGCCCACAGAGCCCACCTGCAGTTTATACTGTTATTGGCGTGTGCAGAGCCAATTAACAGTTTTAGAGCGTTGGTGCGAACCCAGCGTGATCATAAATGAACAAGGCTGGCCACCTCAACTCGCAATCACGGTGTTTTGTGATATCGTGTTAGCTTTGGCCAACGAGGTCTTCCACACAGTTTCCTCTCCCAAATTCCCTCACATGGTTTTGGTGGACCCGTGGCTATGGAACAGACACTTGCCAAAGGTTCCCTGCGCTTGGAGTCCGATAGCTGCTGAAATTAATTCCAGCCAGGATTCGAACTCGGTGCCTCGTGATTCTAAAGTGACGCCTTAGACCACACAGCCACAATTGCGTACAGTACCAGGTATTCCCAAGCGGTCCCCCATCTAAGTACTGACCTGGCTCTACGATGCTTAACTTCAGTGATCGAACGGGAACCGGTGTGTTCAGTGTGATTTGACCGCAACACACACATACATACATACATACATTTATTTATATATTTTCCAAACACACACATACATACATACATGCATACATTTATTTATATATTTTCCAAACACACACATACATACATATATTTATTTATATATTTCCAAACACACACGCACATACATACATACATACATACATTTATTTATATATTTTCCAAACACACACATACATACATACATACATACATTTATTTATATATTTTCCAAACACACACATACATACATACATACATACATATATTTATTTATATATTTTCCAAACACACACATACATACATACATACATACATACATATATTTATTTATATATTTTCCAAACACACACATACATACATACATACATACATACATACATACATTTATTTATATATTTTCCAAACACACACATACATACATACATATATTTATTTATATATTTTCCAAACACACACATACATACATACATATATTTATTTATATATTTTCCAAACACACACATACATACATACATATATTTATTTATATATTTTCCAAACACACACATACATACATACATATATTTATTTATATATTTTCCAAACACACACATACATACATACATATATTTATTTATATATTTTCCAAACACACACATACATACATATATTTATTTATATATTTTCCAAACACACACATACATACATACATACATATATTTATTTATATATTTTCCAAACACACACATACATACATACATACATACATATATTTATTTATATATTTTCCAAACACACACATACATACATATATTTATTTATATATTTTCCAAACATACACATACATACATACATATATTTATTTATATATTTTCCAAACACACACATACATACATACATATATTTATTTATATATTTTCCAAACACACACATACATACATACATATATTTATTTATATATTTTCCAAACACACACATACATACATACATACATATATTTATTTATATATTTTCCAAACACACACATACATACATACATACATATATTTATTTATATATTTTCCAAACACACACATACATACATACATATATTTATTTATATATTTTCCAAACACACACATACATACATACATATATTTATTTATATATTTTCCAAACACACACATACATACATACATATATTTATTTATATATTTTCCAAACACACACATACATACATACATACATATATTTATTTATATATTTTCCAAACACACACATACATACATACATACATACATATATTTATTTATATATTTTCCAAACACACACATACATACATACATACATATATTTATTTATATATTTTCCAAACACACACATACATACATACATATATTTATTTATATATTTCCAAACACACACATACATACATATATTTATTTATATATTTCCAAACACACACATACATACATATATTTATTTATATATTTCCAAACACACACATACATACATACATACATATATTTATTTATATATTTTCCAAACACACACACACATACATACATACATACATATATTTATTTATATATTTTCCAAACACACACACACATACATACATACATACATATATTTATTTATATATTTTCCAAACACACACATACATATATACATATATACATACATACATTTATTTATTTTCCAAACACATACATACATATAGTTATATATCTTCCAAAAAACATACATACTCATATATATTTTCCAAATACACACACGCACATATATTATTTTTTAATCATTTCACCCCAAGCAAGGCAGTAATGCCACTAAGACACAGGGGGGTTATGGAGTTTGAAAGTATAAGAAAAAAGAGAAACATTATTAAGTAGCGAGAACAATTAAAGAAGGTAGTAGGTAACAATTGACACTGCAGTTAAATTTTTGAAGATCGAATTTGGCTGGAAAGCATTTAGAAGTGAAAAGCGTGAGAGATAAAACTGTTGGCACACATCTTTGGGTTGCCTCTAGCCAATCAACTGTTAATTGAGGAGACCTTGTTGCCAATATAGTACTGCCCTTAAATTCATAAATCTGGGTACCACAGCAGAAAGTTCATCCAAACAATTACCATGACAGTATTTATAGAAAAGGCACAGGGAAGCTATATGATGGTGGGAAAAGTGACTGAAGCCTATATATATATATATATATATATATATATATATATTTTATAATAAAAATATACTTTTGAGCTATGTTATATTTATGGGTTAAAGTGCTCAATATCAGGGATATGTATGTTTCATGTTAAGTGCAATTGTCATATATATATGAAGAAATATAGTATTAAGGTGTGTTATATTTATGGGATAAAGTGCTCGATATCAGAGCTAGAGCATATGTAAATCTAGAAGTGAATATTGATATCAACACTCAGAGGCAACAGGCTGTTTCATGCTAGACATGTGGCCTGACAACTGCATCTAGCATGAAACAGCCTGTTGCTTCTGAGTGTTGACTTCAATGTTCATATATATATATATATATATATATATATATATATATATATTACACGCACACACAGATTAATGTAAAAGAAACAAACAACCTGTAGATCCTGTTGTTGATGTTTTTAAGATGATGTCATGGATATAAATCTGTGGAGTTGTATACAACCAAACATGACGGTGGATTCCAGCATAGTTGAAAAAATCCATCTGCAAATTCTGGACAAAATAGCCACGAGGATATCTGCAAGAAAGATTCACATCAGCAAAAAAAAACAAAAAAAAAAAAAAAAAAACACACTCAAATATCCATCTTAAAGAACACAAAGTTTAACTTAAACACAAATATCTGTAATGGATTAAATTCAACATAAGTACACAGTTCAACCTCATCGATGCTTTCTGCATGAATTTTGCAGGTGAGGAATTAACTTGATTAGACTAGTTTATGTGAAATGGTATCCTCAGTTAGTTGGTTATAATTACAATGTTTCACCCACTGTACCTCTGGTCTTCTTCAGGTGCTTAATGTATTTGGTAACTTTCTGGAAATTTTAAACTGTACACTTCTGAACCGTTTTTGATCACCAAATATATTTTAATTCTGGTGGATCTTTACATTCCACATATGTTAGACCCTGCCAGTACCTCATAAACAATGGATTATTTATTCTATTTTGATCACAAGGAAAGATGAAAAAGATGCTGTTTGGTTTCAGTGAGAAAATGAAAGAGAAGATTGAGGAGGTGATAATGATCTAATATGTTTGATGTCTGCTTCATTGAAATGGATATACTTGCAAAAATTAAATACTCTAATCAAGACAGATGAACAAGGAACATGTCATATCTAAAAAAAAATAAAAACAATAAAAGGAATTTTATCTGTGACAAGTATGTAACGAAAGCCTGGTGTAATAATAACATCATTCCATTGAGGTATATCTTCCCTTCTCTGCCATTCTCTTTCCCTGTATTTATTACTATCTGGGTATCTTAAAAAATCTTTTTTTTTTATTATTATTATTATTATTATCATTATTATCATCATCATAACAATAATAATAACAATAATAATAATAACAACAATAATAACAACAACAACAACAACAATAATAACAACAACAACAATAACAATAATAATAATATGATGATGAAGAAGAATCTAAAAAATGTGGTACATGAGGACATCAATAATTCCAGTTGTAGTTGGAAAAGTGTCTTATAGACTCATTGACGGGATTCCCGGTAGCCAATGCCTTAAATAAATACAAAAAAATTGTACTCACAAATAAAGCTCGCATATTACAAAAAGTTTGATGTGTAAAATGTGTGTGATCTAAGGGGGGTTTTCTCGTTAAAAATGATCAGTGGAAGATGTCATGAAGACATTTCTGACCTTAGGTCTCTGGTTGGGACCCAGAAGGAAATGTGTATACTACTACTAGAAGAAAAAGAAGAACAAGAACAAGAACAACAACAACAAGAACAATAATAAGAAAAACAAAAAGAAACCAACAAAATATACTAGGGTACAAATATACTAAGTTGAAAAATACCCATCATGATCCCCAGTCTGATATAGGTATACTAAGCATATACATCACATCCAAATGTGCGCAATATAGTGACAGGGTTTTTATAAAAGCAACACATAACCTTGTGGGTGGGACTCAATTCGAAATACCATCAGGTCAGGTAACCAAGTTATTAGTACTGTGTCATGCTAGACAGTTTTTTTTATCCCTATTGCCTATGCTTAGAATATTGCTGCCACATATGGTTGTGTGCTCCTGCTATATATCTAGAGATCCTTGATAAAATCCAAAGAAGAATCAGCAATATTATAGGCCCTGACTTGGCATCTCAGCTTCATTCCCTTTCCTACTGCCATAAAGTTGCCTCCCTTTGTCTTTTCTATAAATACTTTCACAGTAATTGTTCGGATGAACTCTTAGCTATGGTACCTAGGCTTTATGAACTGAAGCGCAGTACTTGACCGGCAACAAGATCTCATCAATTTACAGCTGATTTGGCTAGATGTAACCATAAGTTCTATGCTTACAATTGCGCTTCTTGCTTGTGGAACAATCTTCCACCTACCTGCATTTCAGTTAACTTTAATCTTCAAAAATTTAAATGCAATGTCAATTGTTATCTATTGTACTCCTGATTACTCTTCTTCTGTTCTTGCTCCTTAGTAATGTTTCCGTTTTCTAATTCTTTTATATCCAGTAACACCTTCTGTCTTAGTGGCTTTACAGCCTTGCTTGGTGTGAACTTAATAAAAAAAATAATAACATGATAAAGCTTTTCAGGAAGAGAAAATCCCTCTCGCTCAAAGTGAGCTAGTTATATCTATATTGTATGAATTGTTTCATTTTGTTTAAATGTGTACAGTAGATAAGCTCATAGTTTTGTAGACAATAAGACTTCTTACTGAACATGTGAGCAACGATGAAGTTTTGGAGAAAATGGAAACAAAAAGGAAACTAATACTTAACATCAAGAAGAGACAATTGAGGTTTTGGGGGGCATATAATGAGCAAGGAGGGTGTGGAAAATGATACTCATGGGGCAGGTAGAGGGACACAAGAAAACAACACATAACATGAGCTTGAATGAGTGGATGGCGGAAAAAAAGCTTAGGAGAAATGATAGAAATTTATTAAGAGCTACAAGGGAAAGGAAGTTGTGGAGAGCCATGATCATCTACATTCTGAAGATACATGACACATAAAGAAGAAGATAAGGATCCTAACTTGATGATTGGTGATAATGTCCAGTATATTCTTGCTGTAAACTAGAAAAGGTTTAGGAATGCTTACAATTTTCGGTCAAATTCCAGTTTATACACCTTTCTTTGGCTTATTGTTTCAGTATAATTATGCCATGGTTAATCGTCTTTGCTTATCAAATTTTATTTAAAGACAACACTATGATATTCTAACTTGTATATTACATGATTAGAAAACGAATATCCAAAAAAAAAAAAAAAAAAAAAACTTAAGCTTCTAAAATTGTTAGGCTGAGTTGAGAGTGCCACAGGGGTCATAAGCAAAGGGTAGAGAAGAACAGGAAAGGTAGGTAGACAAAAAACATGAAATATGCTGAAACATTTGCTTTACTAGATTGTTAAATATGAGTCATTTTAGAGAGATCTAAGGCAGGCTTTGGGTATCAACAAAAGAAATGTGGTACTACAGAAGGATTCTGAGGATACCATGGACCGAATATGTGAGCAATAATGAAATTGTAGAGAAAATGGAAGCAAAAAGGAAAGAACATCAGGAAGAGACAGTTGAAACCTCTAGGGCACATAATGACGAAAGAGTGAATGGAAAATCTGATACTCACAGAACAGATTGAAGGAAAGAGTTTCGGAGAAAACAGTATATAACATACTTAGTTATCTTCAGTAAATGGATCATGGAATTTATTAAGAGCTACAAAGAACAGGAATTTGTGGAGAGCCATGATCACCTACGTCCTAAGGGGACAAAAGACTTAAAAGAAGAAGGAAGGTGTGGTCAACAGAAACTAGCAACTCCGTTTTGGGACGCAATTTCAGATTGGGTGTTTCTTCCCTCTACACTGGTTTCTTGGTATTTATCGTTGTTCTCTTCCTTGCATCTGCTTCGTTGTTCATTCCTGCTATCTCAACTATACATATAGTATGATGTACCCTGACAGAAGACTTCTCTCATCTCTACGATGGTCTACTTATAATGGGAAATCACCAATCACTCGCCCAGATGTTAGGCATACTAGACATACGGGCACCTTAGAATGGAGCACTAACACACCCAGATGTCCCTCCTCGATTCCATCCAACCACAGTAATATTATGCACAGTTGCTGATGAACCAGTTTCTTGTGGGACAACAAAGAAGAGTTTCTTTTAACAGAACGACGTACTTGCTTTCTCTCAGATCAAAGTCCTACATGCCAGACAAAGACAAACTCTCTTTTGTCAAGAATAAAGCATGCCCTGTTCACTATTTCTGCCATTCAACTCCAGTTCTGGCTCACTATGTCTGCCACATAAGGCCTTCTGAAACTTCTTAATTCATGACAGCATTTTGTTAAATGGAATTTGTCACAAGCACCCACCACTAACCTCGCTTGGTAAAAGAAATATGGTTCAGGGATCTTGTACATTTCTTGTAAAATTAACTATTGGCAAAATTTACTAGTCATTTATTCTTTCAGGGGTTGGGGAACTAAATTGTACAAATTTTTCACTCATGAAATAGGCATCTTGAGATAAAGGAAAATTTTTCATTTATGAAATGGACATCTTGAAACGATTGAAATATATTTTAAAACAAGGAAACAATTGAAATATATTTTTTAAAAAATAAATACATTTCTTTTAACAAATATAATTAGCTAATAAATATTGTAAAAAATCCAACTCTCATCTTTAAAATGATTTCAGAAATCTTTTGATTTCTGAAATCATTTTAAAAATGAGTTGCAGTGGCTGTTCTGCAATTACATGAATAATAATGATGATATTAGCCATTTCCTTATAAGTAAATATCCAGTAATCATTGACTCAGAGCACCAATTTTTCTCTTAAAATGATTTTTCAGGAAAATAAGTCCAGTAGCTGTTATTGTTCTTTCCAGTATTGATGAGGGGGGTTCCTTTCTAACCTTTTGCTTGAAGTAGTGTGGAGTGTAAAACATGTTTAATGTAGTTTGAATGTAGAAATCCGACGTAGTAATTAATTTGTTCAATGAAACAGCACTAATGTTTAGTAGCAGCTATTCAGGAATTCGTAAGGTCTTCCATATCAGAGGTTGGCAGTGGATATTCGGAGAGAGTAGGAAAGCGTAGTTCTGCAGGTCTTTTCATCTGACAGGTTAGCAGTGGATATTCCAACAAGAAAAAACAAAATGGCCGCCTTTATATACATCAGATCGAATATTTCAGTATTCTGATTGGTTAACCTTCTCTTAGTAAACTATAAAATGAGTCAGCTCATTTTGGTTGGCTCCCTAGTAAACAGCAGTACACAAAAATTGTAATATGGAGTGTCAACATTTTGATTATGTCATTATTTTCCCTTTGGGTGACATATGATCTCTATTTTAGCTGTTACCGCTGTTGGAAGTCCTCAAGTGATACAGTTTCTCTTATTTGGTACAGTTCTTTATGATTCTATAGAGCCAGTCAACAAGGCTTGAAGAAGAATGGTATTTGCTAAGATCAACAGGCTTCAATTGCTCAAAGCTATTTTTAGCCATTGATCTGAGAAAGTCATTGTTGACAGCTGACACATTGAAATTAAAATAGAAAATGTTGTATCATTGTTTTAATACAACAGAATTTTTCAGGATGGTTATTCTTAGATTTGTGAATTTGTTTCCATTTTAAATATACAGTCACAAAATTTAATTCTTTTAGAGGAAAAATTGCAAATAATGATACAAATGATACAATAAACAAAATTAACAAAAAAAAAATTAAATTGCACTTGTGACCCATCATATTCAAAAGGCTTGATCTGGCATTTAAATTTAGAAGATTAATTAACTTTTATTATAATGGTTGCATAATGAAAATCTTAATTTATATGTTTTTAATGAATGTGTGGGGTTTTGATGAATTAAATAATTTCAGACAAAGACAGATTTGGCCCAAGAAGTACATATCCCTTGGTTTTGGTTTGAATATTACATCTTTCTAAATTTAATAAAATACACAATTTATATCAGAATTATATTAAATGTGTTGGGATCTGCCTACCCAGGTTTTTGTTGCTATCCGAGTGTCAGGATTCCAAACAGTTGTTGTTGTTGTTAATAATAATAATAATAACAACAACAACAGCAGCAGCAACAACAAATCTTTTAAATGAAACAAAAAAAAACGGTTATTTTCAGAAGGAAAAGTAGAAGCAGAACATTAGTTGAAATAACATCTAAATATTTTCCCCAGAAATATACAATGACAATAAAATGTTCGATTTTCCTTGCAGTGAAGTTTGTTTTATGAAGTAATTAAGTGTTCTTAGTGCAATCTGAAATGTGTGTATAGACTTACTTTACGATGGTCAGCCTAATGTGTTTGTGAGTTCATAGAGAAAGGTGGTTGCTGGTTCATTTCTTCTATTGACAAGGCCTTAGTCAGCAGCTACTGGCTGTCTCACTTCCATTTTGTGGGTGGGTGTGTGTGTGTGTGTGTATGCATGTGTAGATCAAAGTGGCCTCTGAAATTGTTTTGAGTCCTAAGAAGTAGCATATTTCTATTTTTATATATATAAGGGGATTCAAAATCTAATTTCACGTGGAATTGTGAATTTTTTGATAAAGTTTTCACTGGTTAAAAAATAATAATATATATAGGATTTAGTTACATATACATATATATATATATATATATATATATATATATATATATATATATTTTTTTTTTTTTTTAAGCGTATCACTCCAAGCAAGGCTGGAGGCCACTATCACGCAAGGGGTTATAGAAGGGTTGGAGGAAGAGCAGATAGGAGTGGTAAAGGAGAGGATGTGGAGAAAGAGAAAGACAGTGGGTCGATCAAGGCAAGGGGGTTACAGAAGATTTGGAGCGAGAGCAGAATGGAATGAAAGATGAAAGGATGTGAGAAGGGAAGTGGATAGATCAAGGCAACTGGAGATGTCGATTGACACTACACTTAAACTGTTGGAGATTGTATTTGTCAGGGAAACAGTAATAGGGAAGGGAGTTCCATAGGCGAGATGTGCGAGACATGAAGCTATTGGAGTAGAAGAGATGTCTACATCTAACAGTTTCAACGGTGTAGGGGTGGGAATGGGATGCCAGCCTGGTAGGACGTTTAAATTCACGAGGCCTAGGGACAAGCGAAAGCAGCTCCTAGGAACAATTACCGTGAAAGTACTTGTAAAAAAGGCAGAGCAAGTCAACATCGCGTCTGTGAGAGAGCGACTGCAGACGAGATGACAGATCAGGGCCAATCACATTGCATATCCGTCTCTGGATCTTATCAAGAACCCTGAGGCAAACAGCAGGGGCCCCAGACCATATATGGCAGCAATACTCCATGCAAGGGCAAATGGTCGATTTATAGACTTGGAGGATCGATTCCGGGGAGAAAAATTTCCTGGCTCGGCACAGGGAACCAACTTTCCTTGCGGTGGATGATGCAACTGACTCAATGTATTTGTTCCATCTCAGATCAGCGGACAGCGTGAGACCGAGCAGCCGCAGAGAGGAGCTCTTGAGAAGTTGGTCTTCAGACATTCTAATGGGATGCAGGGATGGATCCTTGTGGTGGTTAATAGAGAGCAGTTTTGTTTTAGAGGCATTAAAGTTAACCATCCATTTCTCGCCCCAGTTCACAACCGATTGGAGGTCCTTTTCAATTTGAGCTGCCAGGTTAACTTTGTCAGCATCACTAGATTTGTGTTTGAGGCAGGAGTAAATTGTGGTGTCGTCAGCGTAGATGCCGACTTGGGAGTCTATGGCGTCAGGAAGGTCGTTTATAAATATGAGGAACAGAGTAGGGCCTAGGATGGAGCCTTGAGGAACACCTGCGTTAGTGGGATAGGAGCTGGAGATGAATCCACTGAGAACGACCTTCAATTCCCGGTTTGACAGGAATGATTGTATCAGGTCAAACAATCGACCTGTGATACCATAACCCTGGAGCTTGCCAAGAAGGCCGGCATGCCAAACTCTATCAAATGCTTTGGAGATGTCAAGGGCCACGGCACGAGCTTCACCGTTATTATGGATAGCTTGGTAGATAAATTCAGTGATGTCCGTAAGCACATCTGCAGTAGATCGGGCAAAGAAGAAACCATACTGCTTGTCTGAGAGCAGATCATGGGATATCAGATGATTAATCACTTCGGTGTTGATAATGGCCTCGAAGACTTTGCTGAAGAGGGGTAGGAGACTGATAGGACGGTAATTGGAAGGGTCGGAGGAGTCACCAGAGTTCTTAAAGACAGGAACAATGGTTGAGGACTTCCAGCAGTCAGGAAAACAGGACTCCTTGAGGCAGCGGTTGTATAATTTAGAGAGGGCAGGCGCCAGTTCAGGTGCGCATTTCTTCATGACAATGGCTGGTATCCCATCACCACCAGTAGCCTTGTGGTGATCTAAGTTAGAAATAATGCCCAATACCGACGACGGGGTTATGTGCAATCCATCCAAGAGGGCCTCAGTTCTGGGAGGGAAATCGGGCAAGGGTACCCCGGAAGAGTCTAGCGTAGAATTGGAAGAAAACTTCCGAGCAAAGCATTCGGCCTTGTTGGCAGAGGTGGTCAGGACCTCAAACTGATTGAACAGGGGAGAAATGGAGGGTTTGTTATTGTTCAGAACACTCTTGCAGAGGTGCCAATAATCTTTGGAGCCAAATTTGCGGGATGCAATACGTTCCTTCATCTGAGCAGCAAATAGTGACTTGGCATCGTCGAGGATATGCTTACACTCGTTACGAGCACAGGTAAATAGACGTCTATTGGAGTCGGACATATCACTACGAAAACGGTGGAAGAAGTGGTTCCTATGGGCAATGGCGGCTGAGCAAGCAGCTGTGAACCAGGGGGAGGAGCGTGGTTTGACCTTGAATTTCCTGGAGGGGATGAAAGCGTCAATTCCAGCTTTAACCCAGGAAGAGAACTCTGAAGCACAATCTTGAATGGGGAGCTTAAGTACAGCATCCCAGGGGACATCGTGGAGGAAGTCACGAAACGAGTCCCAGTCAGCCCGTTGGTAGCAGAATGTGGTTCTGGTGGTAGGAGGCTCCTTGCAGGGGGTGGGACTGAAGGAGATGCTAACAGTCACTACAGCATGATCGGAGTTACCGATAGGACAGAGCTGCGTGGCACTACAAGATTCAGGGATGGAGGTAAAACACAGGTCGAGGAGTGAGGCCTTACAGTCACGGTTGTAAGTAAAACGCGTGGGGAAATCGATTATCTGAGTGAGGGATTGAGAGACTGAAAAGTTGAGAGTGTGAATGTCTGCGAGGTCGGTAGTAGCGTTCTTAAGCCATTGGTTGTGATGGGCGTTAAAATCGGCAAACACAAATATGTGAGTGTACGGATGGACAGAGAGGGCCCTATCTATGCTGTCAGAAATGACATCGAGTATCCCACAGTCCTGAGAGGATGGAGAGAGGTAGAGGAAGAAAAGATAGCTTACAGCATTGAGAAGAGATAGCCGGAGACACAAGTACAAATGATCCGGCGATTCGAGAGAGCACTCTCTAGCCAGAGGGAAATGGTCCTTGACGTAGACACCCAGGCCATGCATGTGGATTAGAGAGTCTTTTCTGAGGAGAGGAAGGTATCCAGGGATCGAGAGATCAGAGGAAGGGATAGAGGAGAAGATTGGTCTCACACAGGGCCAGTATATCCGGGCACTTAGCAATGAGGAAAGACTCAACGCTGCAGAAGTTGGTTCTAATGCCACGGATGTTGGAGAAGGAGATATTTAAAGGTTTGGGTGATTTTTGGAAGGCTGGTTTAGGTTTATATTTCTGGTTTTTGTAATTCATGTGGGTAATTGGTGTTGGAAAAAGAGAAGGCCCGAGTTAAAGGAAGCCGACGGTTATCACCCATGACGCGGACAGAGAAGGGGTTTGGCACAGTCTGAATCATAATGTGGCCTCAGGGTTGCCCACCGGAGATGACTGCAGGGACACCTATCCATGCGCGACATGGCACTACAGACACCCCGATATTATGCAACTGTTGATCAGAGCGGCCGCTCAAGACGCTACACAAGAGCTAGGGCTCCTAACTACCAGTCGGAAACAGCAACCAGGGAACTGTCAACCGTGTACCCTCAGAATGAACAGGCAATGCCACAGACTACACGCATCACGGGAGAAACACAGCGGCACCAGTACAGAGGCCAGAGAGAGAGAGAGATCCGGGAACCCCTTCCTAAACACGAAACAAGGTTTGGGCCTCTAATCGTGTCCAATAGAGGGGGAAGGAGTGTAGACCAGGCGGTAGGAATGCCTACCTGCTCCTATTACATATAACATATACAATGACAACAAAACAAAACAATAGAGGGGGATGTAGTTGGGATAGTCGCAGGGCTTACATTAGTTGAGAGTACTGGGGGCTAGGAATGACATACTATTGTGAATGTTTACAATACTAAGTTTTAACTTAGTATAAGTCCCATTGACCTATATTTAAAAAAAACAATGAATAGAAAATATGGTTAGCAAGCTTTGTGGTTAAGAAAAACCAGGTAAAAAAAAAAAAAAAAAATTACTCACTGACGATAAGTTTCAATACCGGCTCCACATTTCACAGAAAAACACTAGAGAAAATTTTCGGCGTGCCCTCGAATGCCGGGCTTCAAGTTACAATGAATGCAGTGCTGGTGGGGTAGGGAGGGGTCACACGGCCATTCTACCCTCCCGTCCACAACCAGCAGTGGGCCTGGGATCGCATGCTTTCGGTAAGAGAATATTCAAATCAACAGAAGAAAGAAAACGGTCAGCCGACTCCTGGTGAAAGAATATTTCAGACAAGCACGCTGTCGAGAGCCAGCTAGGTTTCTGGAGAAGGAGACAACAAACAAACTAAAATCTCAGAGACTGTCTATTCTATGTTGGTCCCATTGACCTCTATTTAAAAAAAAAAAAAAAAAAAAAATTACTCACTGACGATAAGTTTCAATTTCAATGCCAGCTCCACGTTATATATATATATATATATATATATATATATATATATAGGATATAGTAATGGCTGAGGAATTCCAGGAGCTTTAAATAATTTACTTAACAAAAGGTAAAATATCAAATTTAAGAACAGAAATGGATACTTCTAAAATCATACACATGCAATATAAATAATGGTGATGCAATCATTTGTGTTACAGAACAAAAGTACAAAAATGATTTTAAAAAAATGTGCGAACCTCTTGGAGTTTCTTTCATATTTGATTGACCCTGGAGGTAAAGTCGTGGGTGTGAGAGTATTATTGACGGCAATTGTTATCCTGTTGATCGTAAAATAGTTCAGCAAATGACCAACTTCCCCTTCAAAGGGTAGATGACCCCCACTGTGATTAAAAGCAAAGTGCGAATTTACCCACTGAAAAAAACAAAAAAAACAAACCAAAAACAGGGTTATACTTACAAAAATATATATATTACATAATATAATATATACATAAATATATATACATAATATAATGAGATTATATATATATATTATATATATATATATATATATATTTAAATATGTTTGCAACAGTACAAAAGCGTATTAAGGCATAAAAAACAAATTTTTTATTATAGGCCATGATAGATTTAAAATAAAAACACCAGTCGACCGGTTTCGTCCCCTCGCATCAGAACTGTAAACGGAGAATAGAAATTATGAAGAACAAGAAAGTCTGTAATGGATAACGTGAATAAATGGGCAGGGAAGAGACAAAAAATATATATATATATAATAAAAGTAATACCAACAAAGATGCTAGAGACACAGCACAGCAAGCCCAAGCAAACAGTCTCTTTGTTTCCAAAGAGCCGGTCACCTGATGTACAGTAAGCAGTAAATTCGACCATGCCAACCAAACAATCCTTTGTGGCTGAGCGGTAAGGCATGTCAGGCTATATGATGGTTCCATATAGGATACAGGTTCGAATCCTGTCGAAGGACGAATATTTTCTATGAAAATTTCTCGGACATTTACGCTGGTAAATGTTATTTAATACTGTTTATTATAAACAGAGCATTTACTTAAATACTTGTATCTATAATAAGAATGTTAAACATGAAAATGTGTGTGTGTATATATATATATTTTTCTTAGGGATACAGAATTTTATTATGAAAAAAAAATGGTTTACCAATACAAGGTTTACGAATTTTGATTTTACAAAAAAAAAAAAAGAAAGTAGTTTTGCCCTCATTCAACAGAGCTGACATCGAGAGAAAACTTAATATTACAATATAAAATATGAAATGTAAAACTGGTGAAATAAAAAGAAAACGGCCACCAGCGATTAAATTCAAGCTCTCCCAACTGGTAATCCAACCTCTAGTCGTTCCGTCTCAAAATCGCACAAACAGACTTTTCTAGCCGCCAACCAGGAACGTCATTCCAAGCTTGTTTCAAACTGGGAAAAACTAGTTGCTTTTATATTTGTCCATATACCCATAATCCCTTGCGTCTTCATGCGATCCCATAGTTCATTGCGTCTCTGTCCCATATTCATTGCATTATTCTTTTACGTTATCTGGCCAAGGACGGATTACGGCAGAGCGGTAAGTGCTTTTTTTCTCCTTCATTTCAACTGCAGTAGCCCTACATGCTAAGCAAGTACGGGCTCTTTTTTGGCGGGGAAAAGGCAAGTCGGAACCAGTTGTGCTTGTCCCAGGTTCTTCTCATCATGTCTGCCACAAAAACATAAGAAGCATGTGATGAAATAAAGGCGGAACAAGCAGATGGAAATAATGGCAAGCCCTAACAGGCATTCACTCTGTTTACAGAGGGAGGGCTGTCTAGACCTGACATAAATCATTTCCAATGCCTTCAAATGTAATAAAAAAAATGAAGATGACTAAGGATGGAGAAAGGGTCAAGGCTGAAATTGGTAGCACAGCTTCAATTATTTATAAAGTGTTCATATATGAAAAAGGTAGAAAAAAGACAAAATAAATGATGGAAACCAACTCACAACAATAGCATTATAATGTGCACTTTCTATACGGAGGTGAACAATTTTGTCATTCTTCCAGTTAGAATCGACATAAAACTCTCGATCATACCACACCCAACCAACAAAATCTCGCAGCTCTTTGTCCTGAGTGATGTCATTGTAACTGGAAGGAACTGGCATTGGGATCACGGGTCCAGTCTGTAAGTCGAAAAAATATAATTATTGCAGAATTTCAAAATGTACTTTATAAATTTATAAATCAAGGTAATAAAGTGTAAATATTTGGAAAAAGATGGAACAGTTAACAATCCCTAAGCAAGGAAATTCAATTCTAACAAATGATTTGCTATTTGCAACTTTTAAATTAAAGAAAATAGCATGAATGTGGAGGAAATTTTAGAATATTATGGGCAGAACATGTGAGCAACAAGGAAGTTTTTAGAAAAACGAGAATGAAAAGAACATTTATACTTACAATCATAAAGAGTCAAATGAAATTTGTCAAACACATAATAAAGAAATAGAATTATTTACATTGTTCAGACTATTGTCCTCATCTTTATTGCCATATTCATGACATTTCAGCCATTGTATGCTCCAACCTTCTTCAAATGATTGGAATTTTGAACTGAACCCTTTATTCTGTTCACAGGGATAGATTGTTCCAGTTCCATGTGCCATACCTCTTCCGGATGTCTGTTATCTCCCTTTAAATCAAATCTTCAAGTTTCTGTTCACCACTGCAGTATCCAGATATTGAACTCATAACTCTTTGGGTCAAGTCACTGGATCCAACCAATGCTTTTATCCAATGGCACATGGAACTAGAGCAATCTACCCCGGTGGACAAAATAATGGGTTCAGTTTCGAAATTTCAATAACCTGAAGAAATCTGGAGCATACAACCACCGAAACATTGTGAATATGGAAATAAAGATGAGGACAATAGTTCAAACAATGTAAATAATTACAATACCTCATATATATATATATATATATATATATATATATATATATATATATATATATATAGAGAGAGAGAGAGAGAGAGAGAGAGAAATATATAATCACAATATCTCAGAAATGTAGACAGATAAGGAAAGAGAGTTTGGAGAATTTGACCCTCACAGGACATATTGAAGCCAAGAGAAATAGACGTAAATAATGAGTAACCCAACAAATTAGTGTAAACGGATGGCAGAACATAGACTAGGTTTTTTTTTTTTTTGTTTTTTGGGGTTTTTTTAAAGCGTATCACCCCAAGCAAGGCTGGAGGCCACTATCACGCAAGGGGTTAAAGAAGGGTTGGAGGAAGAGCAGATAGGAGTAGTAAAGGAGAGGGTGTGGAGAAAGAGAAAGACAGTGGGTCAATCAAGGCAAGGGGTTACAGAAGATTTGGAGCGAGAGCAGATAGGAATGAAAAATGAAAGGATGTGGAGAAGGGAAGTGGATAGATCAAGGCAACTGGAGATGTCGATTGACGCTACACTTAAACCGTTGGAGATTGTATTTGTCAGGGAAACAGTAATAGGGAAGGGAGTTGGGATAATAAATATATATACATATAAAATTTTGGTCACTAGACCCCTCAAGCCTTATTCAGGTGTCTGTCAATCCTGATAAAACTCCATAGACTGTTCTTATTTAACTGACCATGTCTAGGGATATCTCATCTAGTTCTTATTTAGTACTACTCAGTTATTCCTGTCTGAATTTCTGACATGAAGAGTTATCATTATTTAAACTATTTACATACAAACTATTGTTCCCATCATTGTTGATATCACAAACATTTTGGCCATTGTGTCTTCCAACCTTCGACATACACCTGATGAAACATTTTGACAACAAGAACAAAGTTGAAGACGCTAGTCCACATGTAGATCAGTGTTTCTCAACATTTTTCTCCCCTTCTGGAACCCTTGAAATAGATTTCATGTCTCAGGAACCCCTGCATAAAAATTATTATATACTGTTATTAATATCTATCTCTTTTATATTTCTATCATAATTTATGTAGTAAACATAATATATGGACACCATGCGTCCTGTCCTGTACCTGAGTGAGTTACTCAGTGATACACGAATCCACCACAGGTCCTGTCCCCTAACCAGTGAAGGTGGTTTCACACTGATGCCACATAGACATCATTAAATACATTCCCTATGATTATTATAATTTTAAATAATATAAGCAGTTGGACATTTATTATAATAACCAAAGATTTCCCAACAATATACTGTATGTATATGCTAAAATCATGAATATAAAATTAAACAAAAATAACTCAAAAATGCATTAGCCTATTTATCCCTGTTTCTCGTGGACCTCCTAATAACCCTAGGCTTCCAGGGACATAACAGTTGAAAAACACTGGTGCAAATAATGATCAGTTATTGCTTCCCCAGTTTCCACTGAATTTGGATCAGTACTACTCAGTCAAGGAATTGAACTCAGAATTACTGTCTCCAAATTCATGAACAAATGTTTTAATACTCTTGGCTATTGTCCCATGTGACAATCCTGAATCTAGAATTTAAACTTAATTCAATCCCTGGACCAGGCAGTACAGACATTGACCCAGTGGAAAACTGGGCAAGCAATACTAAAAAGAGCAGTACTAAAAAGAATAAAACAAGTTATTCCTATCCATGGAGAGTAGAACAAGGACAATCAACTTTTTATTTAATATTTTAAATGCACAAACATTTACTAAAATCAACAGAGTTATTTATTAAATAAACAGTTATTATATATATATGACTGGATGAACCTTGAAAACCACTAGATTCAGAATATACACAACTTATATATTCATCATATCACAGCAGCTAACAAGCTCATTTCACAGTCTAATTACTGAAATAACAAGGTGCCTATTTTCACAGTAGTAAGCAACAGGTTAGTTTGCAAGCCATATCTACCAATTCTCACCGAGTCGTTCCGCTTGAAGTTTACCATCATACTAATACAAGCCTAACATTATCTGACAATATTTTCTTTAGAAACCTTTAACCTATTAACCCACTGTCCTAAAAATGAGTCAGTGGATTTTAATGGATTATATGAAGAAACTTATAATACCAGAATTTATTTAGAAACCTATAAGCTATACCAGATTTAAAAAAAAAAAAAATACAAGTTTATAGTTAATACCAGATTTTTTTTTTCTAAAAAACTTATATTTCATATTGGATAATTAAAAAAAAAAAAAAAAAAAAAAACCTATAGTTAATACTGAACTTTGTTTTTATAAACGAGTTCATAACACCTGGACATTTTTCTTTTTTTTTCATAAACTTATATTTTATACCAAATCTTTTTTTTTTTTATATATATAGAAACCTATACACAATACTGGATAGTTTTTTTCTTTAGAATGGTATACATAATACCAGATTTTTTTTTTGAGAAACCTATATGTAATAGCAGAGTTTTTTGAGAAACCTATACATAATACCAGATTTCTTTTGAAAAACCTATACATAATACCAGATTTCTTTTGAAAAACCTATATGTAATAGCAGAGTTTTTTGAGAAACCTATACATAATACCAGATTTCTTTTGAAAAACCTATACATAATACCAGATTTCTTTGAAAAACCTATACATAATACCAGATTTCTTTGAAAAACCTATACATAATACCAGATTTCTTTTGAGAAACCTATGTGTAATAGCAGAGTTTTTTGAGAAACCTATACATAATACCAGATTTCTTTTGAAAAACCTATACATAATACCAGATTTCTTTTGAGAAACCTATATGTAATAGCAGAGTTTTTTGAGAAACCTATACATAATACCAGATTTCTTTTGAAAAACCTATACATAATACCAGATTTCTTTTGAAAAACCTATATGTAATAGCAGAGTTTTTTGAGAAACCTATACATAATACCAGATTTCTTTTGAAAAACCTATACATAATACCAGATTTTTTTTGAGAAACCTATATGTAATAGCAGAGTTTTTTGAGAAACCTATACATAATACCAGATTTCTTTTGAAAAACCTATACATAATACCAGATTTCTTTTGAAAAACCTATATGTAATAGCAGAGTTTTTTGAGAAACCTATACATAATACCAGATTTTTATTTGAAAAACCTATACATAATACCAGATTTCTTTTTTGAGAAACCTATACATAATACCAGATTTCTTTTGAAAAACCTATACATAATACCAGATTTCTTTTGAAAAACCTATATGTAATAGCAGAGTTTTTTGAGAAACCTATACATAATACCAGATTTCTTTTGAAAAACCTATACATAATACCAGATTTTTTTTGAGAAACCTATATGTAATAGCAGAGTTTTTTGAGAAACCTATACATAATACCAGATTTCTTTTGAAAAACCTATACATAATACCAGATTTCTTTTGAAAAACCTATACATAATACCAGATTTCTTTTGAAAAACCTATATGTAATAGCAGAGTTTTTTGAGAATCCTATACATAATACCAGATTTCTTTTGAAAAACCTATACATAATACCAGATTTCTTTTGAAAAACCTATATGTAATAGCAGAGTTTTTTGAGAAACCTATACATAATACCAGATTTCTTTTGAAAAACCTATACATAATAACAGATTTCTTTTGAAAAACCTATACATAATACCAGATTTCTTTTGAGAAACCTATGTGTAATAGCAGAGTTTTTTGAGAAACCTATACATAATACCAGATTTCTTTTGAAAAACCTATACATAATACCAGATTTCTTTTGAAAAACCTATATGTAATAGCAGAGTTTTTTGAGAAACCTATACATAATACCAGATTTCTTTTGAAAAACCTATACATAATACCAGATTTCTTTTGAAAAACCTATACATAATACCAGATTTCTTTTGAGAAACCTATGTGTAATAGCAGAGTTTTTTGAGAAACCTATACATAATACCAGATTTCTTTTGAAAAACCTATACATAATACCAGATTTCTTTTGGAAAAACCTATACATAATACCAGATTTCATTTGAAAAACCTATACATAATACCAGATTTCTTTTGAGAAACCTATGTGTAATAGCAGAGTTTTTTGAGAAACCTATACATAATACCAGATTTCTTTTGAAAAACCTATACATAATACCAGATTTCTTTTGGAAAAACCTATACATAATACCAGATTTCTTTTGAGAAACCTATATGTAATAGCAGAGTTTTTTGAGAAACCTATACATAATACCAGATTTCTTTTGAAAAACCTATACATAATAACAGATTTCTTTTGAAAAACCTATACATAATACCAGATTTCTTTTGAGAAACCTATGTGTAATAACAGAGTTTTTTGAGAAACCTATACATAATACCAGATTTATTTTGAAAAACCTATACATAATACCAGATTTCTTTTGAAAAACCTATATGTAATAGCAGAGTTTTTTGAGAAACCTATACATAAAACCAGATTTCTTTTGAAAAACCTATACATAATACCAGATTTCTTTTGAGAAACCTATATGTAATAGCAGAGTTTTTTGAGAAACCTATACATAATACCAGATTTCTTTTGAAAAACCTATACATAATACCAGATTTCTTTTTTGAGAAACCTATACATAATACCAGATTTCTTTTGAAAAACCTATACATAATACCAGATTTCTTTTGAAAAACCTATATGTAATAGCAGAGTATTTTGGGAACCTATACATAATACCAGATTTCTTTTGAAAAACCTATACATAATACCAGATTTCTTTTGAGAAACCTATATGTAATAGCAGAGTTTTTTGAGAAACCTATACATAATACCAGATTTCTTTTGAAAAACCTATACATAATACCAGATTTCTTTTGAAAAACCTATATGTAATAGCAGAGTTTTTTGAGAAACCTATACATAATACCAGATTTCTTTTGAAAAACCTATATGTAATAGCAGAGTTTTTTGAGAAACCTATACATAATACCAGATTTCTTTTGAAAAACCTATACATAATACCAGATTTCTTTTGAAAAACCTATATGTAATAGCTGAGTTTTTTGAGAAACCTATACATAATACCAGATTTCTTTTGAAAAACCTATACATAATACCAGATTTCTTTTGAGAAACCTATGTGTAATAGCAGAGTTTTTTGAGAAACCTATACATAATACCAGATTTCTTTTGAAAAACCTATACATAATACCAGATTTCTTTTGAGAAACCTATATGTAATACCAGATTTCTTTTGAGAAACCTATGTGTAATAGCAGAGTTTTTTGAGAAACCTATACATAATACCAGATTTCTTTTGAAAAACCTATACATAATACCAGATTTCTTTTGAAAAACCTATATGTAATAGCAGAGTTTTTTGAGAAACCTATACATAATACCAGATTTTTATTTGAAAAACCTATACATAATACCAGATTTCTTTTTTGAGAAACCTATACATAATACCAGATTTCTTTTGAAAAACCTATACATAATACCAGATTTCTTTTGAAAAACCTATATGTAATAGCAGAGTTTTTTGAGAATCCTATACATAATACCAGATTTCTTTTGAAAAACCTATACATAATACCAGATTTCTTTTGAAAAACCTATATGTAATAGCAGAGTTTTTTGAGAAACCTATACATAATACCAGATTTCTTTTGAAAAACCTATACATAATAACAGATTTCTTTTGAAAAACCTATACATAATAACAGATTTCTTTTGAAAAACCTATACATAATACCAGATTTCTTTTGAGAAACCTATGTGTAATAGCAGAGTTTTTTGAGAAACCTATACATAATACCAGATTTCTTTTGAAAAACCTATACATAATACCAGATTTCTTTTGAAAAACCTATATGTAATAGCAGAGTTTTTTGAGAAACCTATACATAATACCAGATTTCTTTTGAAAAACCTATACATAATACCAGATTTCTTTTGAAAAACCTATACATAATACCAGAGTTTTTTGAGAAACCTATACATAATACCAGATTTCTTTTGAAAAACCTATACATAATACCAGATTTCTTTTGGAAAAACCTATACATAATACCAGATTTCATTTGAAAAACCTATACATAATACCAGATTTCTTTTGAGAAACCTATGTGTAATAGCAGAGTTTTTTGAGAAACCTATACATAATACCAGATTTCTTTTGGAAAAACCTATACATAATACCAGATTTCTTTTGAGAAACCTATATGTAATAGCAGAGTTTTTTGAGAAACCTATACATAATACCAGATTTCTTTTGAAAAACCTATACATAATACCAGATTTCTTTTGAAAAACCTATATGTAATAGCAGAGTTTTTTGAGAAACCTATACATAATACCAGATTTCTTTTGAAAAACCTATACATAATAACAGATTTCTTTTGAAAAACCTATACATAATACCAGATTTCTTTTGAGAAACCTATGTGTAATAGCAGAGTTTTTTGAGAAACCTATACATAATACCAGATTTCTTTTGAAAAACCTATACATAATAACAGATTTCTTTTGAAAAACCTATACATAATACCAGATTTCTTTTGAGAAACCTATGTGTAATAGCAGAGTTTTTTGAGAAACCTATACATAATACCAGATTTATTTTGAAAAACCTATACATAATACCAGATTTCTTTTGAAAAACCTATACATAATACCAGATTTCTTTTGAAAAACCTATACATAATACCAGATTTCTTTTGAGAAACCTATATGTAATAGCAGAGTTTTTTGAGAAACCTATACATAATACCAGATTTCTTTTGAAAAACCTATACATAATACCAGATTTCTTTTTTGAGAAACCTATACATAATACCAGATTTCTTTTGAAAAACCTATACATAATACCAGATTTCTTTTGAAAAACCTATACATAATACCAGATTTCTTTTGAAAAACCTATATGTAATAGCAGAGTTTTTTGAGAAACCTATACATAATACCAGATTTCTTTTGAAAAACCTATACATAATACCAGATTTCTTTTGAAAAACCTATATGTAATAGCAGAGTATTTTGGGAACCTATACATAATACCAGATTTCTTTTGAAAAACCTATACATAATACCAGATTTCTTTTGAGAAACCTATATGTAATAGCAGAGTTTTTTGAGAAACCTATACATAATACCAGATTTCTTTTGAAAAACCTATACATAATACCAGATTTCTTTTGAAAAACCTATATGTAATAGCAGAGTTTTTTGAGAAACCTATACATAATACCAGATTTCTTTTGAAAAACCTACATGTAATAGCAGAGTTTTTTGAGAAACCTATACATAATACCAGATTTCTTTTGAAAAACCTATACATAATACCAGATTTCTTTTGAAAAACCTATATGTAATAGCTGAGTTTTTTGAGAAACCTATACATAATACCAGATTTCTTTTGAAAAACCTATACATAATACCAGATTTCTTTTGAGAAACCTATGTGTAATAGCAGAGTTTTTTGAGAAACCTATACATAATACCAGATTTCTTTTGAAAAACCTATACATAATACCAGATTTCTTTTGAGAAACCTATATGTAATACCAGATTTCTTTTGAGAAACCTATGTGTAATAGCAGAGTTTTTTGAGAAACCTATACATAATACCAGATTTCTTTTGAAAAACCTATACATAATACCAGATTTCTTTTGAAAAACCTATATGTAATAGCAGAGTTTTTTGAGAAACCTATACATAATACCAGATTTCTTTTGAAAAACCTATACATAATACCAGATTTCTTTTGAAAAACCTATACATAATACCAGATTTCTTTTGAGAAACCTATGTGTAATAGCAGAGTTTTTTGAGAAACCTATACATAATACCAGATTTCTTTTGAAAAACCTATACATAATACCAGATTTCTTTTGGAAAAACCTATACATAATACCAGATTTCTTTTGAGAAACCTATATGTAATAGCAGAGTTTTTTGAGAAACCTATACATAATACCAGATTTCTTTTGAAAAACCTATACATAAAACCAGATTTCTTTTGAAAAACCTATATGTAATAGCAGAGTTTTTTGAGAAACCTATACATAATACCAGATTTCTTTTGAAAAACCTATACATAATAACAGATTTCTTTTGAAAAACCTATACATAATACCAGATTTCTTTTGAGAAACCTATGTGTAATAGCAGAGTTTTTTGAGAAACCTATACATAATACCAGATTTATTTTGAAAAACCTATACATAATACCAGATTTCTTTTGAAAAACCTATACATAATACCAGATTTCTTTTGAAAAACCTATATGTAATAGCAGAGTTTTTTGAGAAACCTATACATAATACCAGATTTCTTTTGAAAAACCTATACATAATACCAGATTTCTTTTGAAAAACCTATATGTAATAGCTGAGTTTTTTGAGAAACCTATACATAATACCAGATTTCTTTTGAAAAACCTATACATAATACCAGATTTCTTTTGAGAAACCTATGTGTAATAGCAGAGTTTTTTGAGAAACCTATACATAATACCAGATTTCTTTTGAAAAACCTATACATAATACCAGATTTCTTTTGAGAAACCTATATGTAATAGCAGAGTTTTTTGAGAAACCTATACATAATACCAGATTTCTTTTGAAAAACCTATACATAATACCAGATTTCTTTTGAAAAACCTATATGTAATAGCAGAGTATTTTGAGAAACCTATACATAATACCAGATTTCTTTTGAAAAACCTATACATAATACCAGATTTCTTTTGAAAAACCTATACATAATACCAGATTTCTTTTGAAAAACCTATACATAATACCAGATTTCTTTTGAAAAACCTATATGTAATAGCAGAGTTTTTTGAGAAACCTATACATAATACCAGATTTCTTTTGAAAAACCTATACATAATACCAGATTTCTTTTGAAAAACCTATATGTAATAGCAGAGTTTTTTGAGAAACCTATACATAATACCAGATTTCTTTTGAAAAACCTATACATAATAACAGATTTCTTTTGAAAAACCTATACATAATACCAGATTTCTTTTGAGAAACCTATGTGTAATAGCAGAGTTTTTTGAGAAACCTATACATAATACCAGATTTCTTTTGAAAAACCTATACATAATACCAGATTTCTTTTGAAAAACCTATATGTAATAGCAGAGTTTTTTGAGAAACCTATACATAATACCAGATTTCTTTTGAAAAACCTATACATAATACCAGATTTCTTTTGAAAAACCTATACATAATACCAGATTTCTTTTGAGAAACCTATGTGTAATAGCAGAGTTTTTTGAGAAACCTATACATAATACCAGATTTCTTTTGAAAAACCTATACATAATACCAGATTTCTTTTGGAAAAACCTATACATAATACCAGATTTCATTTGAAAAACCTATACATAATACCAGATTTCTTTTGAGAAACCTATGTGTAATAGCAGAGTTTTTTGAGAAACCTATACATAATACCAGATTTCTTTTGAAAAACCTATACATAATACCAGATTTCTTTTGGAAAAACCTATACATAATACCAGATTTCTTTTGAGAAACCTATATGTAATAGCAGAGTTTTTTGAGAAACCTATACATAATACCAGATTTCTTTTGAAAAACCTATACATAATAACAGATTTCTTTTGAAAAACCTATACATAATACCAGATTTCTTTTGAGAAACCTATGTGTAATAACAGAGTTTTTTGAGAAACCTATACATAATACCAGATTTATTTTGAAAAACCTATACATAATACCAGATTTCTTTTGAAAAACCTATACATAATACCAGATTTCTTTTGAAAAACCTATATGTAATAGCAGAGTTTTTTGAGAAACCTATACATAAAACCAGATTTCTTTTGAAAAACCTATACATAATACCAGATTTCTTTTGAGAAACCTATATGTAATAGCAGAGTTTTTTGAGAAACCTATACATAATACCAGATTTCTTTTGAAAAACCTATACATAATACCAGATTTCTTTTTTGAGAAACCTATACATAATACCAGATTTCTTTTGAGAAACCTATATGTAATAGCAGAGTTTTTTGAGAAACCTATACATAATACCAGATTTCTTTTGAAAAACCTATACATAATAACAGATTTCTTTTGAAAAACCTATACATAATACCAGATTTCTTTTGAGAAACCTATGTGTAATAACAGAGTTTTTTGAGAAACCTATACATAATACCAGATTTATTTTGAAAAACCTATACATAATACCAGATTTCTTTTGAAAAACCTATATGTAATAGCAGAGTTTTTTGAGAAACCTATACATAAAACCAGATTTCTTTTGAAAAACCTATACATAATACCAGATTTCTTTTGAGAAACCTATATGTAATAGCAGAGTTTTTTGAGAAACCTATACATAATACCAGATTTCTTTTGAAAAACCTATACATAATACCAGATTTCTTTTTTGAGAAACCTATACATAATACCAGATTTCTTTTGAAAAACCTATACATAATACCAGATTTCTTTTGAAAAACCTATATGTAATAGCAGAGTATTTTGGGAACCTATACATAATACCAGATTTCTTTTGAAAAACCTATACATAATACCAGATTTCTTTTGAGAAACCTATATGTAATAGCAGAGTTTTTTGAGAAACCTATACATAATACCAGATTTCTTTTGAAAAACCTATACATAATACCAGATTTCTTTTGAAAAACCTATATGTAATAGCAGAGTTTTTTGAGAAACCTATACATAATACCAGATTTCTTTTGAAAAACCTATATGTAATAGCAGAGTTTTTTGAGAAACCTATACATAATACCAGATTTCTTTTGAAAAACCTATACATAATACCAGATTTCTTTTGAAAAACCTATATGTAATAGCTGAGTTTTTTGAGAAACCTATACATAATACCAGATTTCTTTTGAAAAACCTATACATAATACCAGATTTCTTTTGAGAAACCTATGTGTAATAGCAGAGTTTTTTGAGAAACCTATACATAATACCAGATTTCTTTTGAAAAACCTATACATAATACCAGATTTCTTTTGAGAAACCTATATGTAATACCAGATTTCTTTTGAGAAACCTATGTGTAATAGCAGAGTTTTTTGAGAAACCTATACATAATACCAGATTTCTTTTGAAAAACCTATACATAATACCAGATTTCTTTTGAAAAACCTATATGTAATAGCAGAGTTTTTTGAGAAACCTATACATAATACCAGATTTTTATTTGAAAAACCTATACATAATACCAGATTTCTTTTTTGAGAAACCTATACATAATACCAGATTTCTTTTGAAAAACCTATACATAATACCAGATTTCTTTTGAAAAACCTATATGTAATAGCAGAGTTTTTTGAGAATCCTATACATAATACCAGATTTCTTTTGAAAAACCTATACATAATACCAGATTTCTTTTGAAAAACCTATATGTAATAGCAGAGTTTTTTGAGAAACCTATACATAATACCAGATTTCTTTTGAAAAACCTATACATAATAACAGATTTCTTTTGAAAAACCTATACATAATAACAGATTTCTTTTGAAAAACCTATACATAATACCAGATTTCTTTTGAGAAACCTATGTGTAATAGCAGAGTTTTTTGAGAAACCTATACATAATACCAGATTTCTTTTGAAAAACCTATACATAATACCAGATTTCTTTTGAAAAACCTATATGTAATAGCAGAGTTTTTTGAGAAACCTATACATAATACCAGATTTCTTTTGAAAAACCTATACATAATACCAGATTTCTTTTGAAAAACCTATACATAATACCAGAGTTTTTTGAGAAACCTATACATAATACCAGATTTCTTTTGAAAAACCTATACATAATACCAGATTTCTTTTGGAAAAACCTATACATAATACCAGATTTCATTTGAAAAACCTATACATAATACCAGATTTCTTTTGAGAAACCTATGTGTAATAGCAGAGTTTTTTGAGAAACCTATACATAATACCAGATTTCTTTTGGAAAAACCTATACATAATACCAGATTTCTTTTGAGAAACCTATATGTAATAGCAGAGTTTTTTGAGAAACCTATACATAATACCAGATTTCTTTTGAAAAACCTATACATAATACCAGATTTCTTTTGAAAAACCTATATGTAATAGCAGAGTTTTTTGAGAAACCTATACATAATACCAGATTTCTTTTGAAAAACCTATACATAATAACAGATTTCTTTTGAAAAACCTATACATAATACCAGATTTCTTTTGAGAAACCTATGTGTAATAGCAGAGTTTTTTGAGAAACCTATACATAATACCAGATTTCTTTTGAAAAACCTATACATAATAACAGATTTCTTTTGAAAAACCTATACATAATACCAGATTTCTTTTGAGAAACCTATGTGTAATAGCAGAGTTTTTTGAGAAACCTATACATAATACCAGATTTATTTTGAAAAACCTATACATAATACCAGATTTCTTTTGAAAAACCTATACATAATACCAGATTTCTTTTGAAAAACCTATACATAATACCAGATTTCTTTTGAGAAACCTATATGTAATAGCAGAGTTTTTTGAGAAACCTATACATAATACCAGATTTCTTTTGAAAAACCTATACATAATACCAGATTTCTTTTTTGAGAAACCTATACATAATACCAGATTTCTTTTGAAAAACCTATACATAATACCAGATTTCTTTTGAAAAACCTATACATAATACCAGATTTCTTTTGAAAAACCTATATGTAATAGCAGAGTTTTTTGAGAAACCTATACATAATACCAGATTTCTTTTGAAAAACCTATACATAATACCAGATTTCTTTTGAAAAACCTATATGTAATAGCAGAGTATTTTGGGAACCTATACATAATACCAGATTTCTTTTGAAAAACCTATACATAATACCAGATTTCTTTTGAGAAACCTATATGTAATAGCAGAGTTTTTTGAGAAACCTATACATAATACCAGATTTCTTTTGAAAAACCTATACATAATACCAGATTTCTTTTGAAAAACCTATATGTAATAGCAGAGTTTTTTGAGAAACCTATACATAATACCAGATTTCTTTTGAAAAACCTACATGTAATAGCAGAGTTTTTTGAGAAACCTATACATAATACCAGATTTCTTTTGAAAAACCTATACATAATACCAGATTTCTTTTGAAAAACCTATATGTAATAGCTGAGTTTTTTGAGAAACCTATACATAATACCAGATTTCTTTTGAAAAACCTATACATAATACCAGATTTCTTTTGAGAAACCTATGTGTAATAGCAGAGTTTTTTGAGAAACCTATACATAATACCAGATTTCTTTTGAAAAACCTATACATAATACCAGATTTCTTTTGAGAAACCTATATGTAATACCAGATTTCTTTTGAGAAACCTATGTGTAATAGCAGAGTTTTTTGAGAAACCTATACATAATACCAGATTTCTTTTGAAAAACCTATACATAATACCAGATTTCTTTTGAAAAACCTATATGTAATAGCAGAGTTTTTTGAGAAACCTATACATAATACCAGATTTCTTTTGAAAAACCTATACATAATACCAGATTTCTTTTGAAAAACCTATACATAATACCAGATTTCTTTTGAGAAACCTATGTGTAATAGCAGAGTTTTTTGAGAAACCTATACATAATACCAGATTTCTTTTGAAAAACCTATACATAATACCAGATTTCTTTTGGAAAAACCTATACATAATACCAGATTTCTTTTGAGAAACCTATATGTAATAGCAGAGTTTTTTGAGAAACCTATACATAATACCAGATTTCTTTTGAAAAACCTATACATAAAACCAGATTTCTTTTGAAAAACCTATATGTAATAGCAGAGTTTTTTGAGAAACCTATACATAATACCAGATTTCTTTTGAAAAACCTATACATAATAACAGATTTCTTTTGAAAAACCTATACATAATACCAGATTTCTTTTGAGAAACCTATGTGTAATAGCAGAGTTTTTTGAGAAACCTATACATAATACCAGATTTATTTTGAAAAACCTATACATAATACCAGATTTCTTTTGAAAAACCTATACATAATACCAGATTTCTTTTGAAAAACCTATATGTAATAGCAGAGTTTTTTGAGAAACCTATACATAATACCAGATTTCTTTTGAAAAACCTATACATAATACCAGATTTCTTTTGAAAAACCTATATGTAATAGCTGAGTTTTTTGAGAAACCTATACATAATACCAGATTTCTTTTGAAAAACCTATACATAATACCAGATTTCTTTTGAGAAACCTATGTGTAATAGCAGAGTTTTTTGAGAAACCTATACATAATACCAGATTTCTTTTGAAAAACCTATACATAATACCAGATTTCTTTTGAGAAACCTATATGTAATAGCAGAGTTTTTTGAGAAACCTATACATAATACCAGATTTCTTTTGAAAAACCTATACATAATACCAGATTTCTTTTGAAAAACCTATATGTAATAGCAGAGTATTTTGAGAAACCTATACATAATACCAGATTTCTTTTGAAAAACCTATACATAATACCAGATTTCTTTTGAAAAACCTATACATAATACCAGATTTCTTTTGAAAAACCTATACATAATACCAGATTTCTTTTGAGAAACCTATATGTAATAGCAGAGTTTTTTGAGAAACCTATACATAATACCAGATTTCTTTTGAAAAACCTATATGTAATAGCAGAGTTTTTTGAGAAACCTATACATAATACCAGATTTCTTTTGAAAAACCTATACATAATACCAGATTTCTTTTGAAAAACCTATATGTAATAGCAGAGTTTTTTGAGAAACCTATACATAATACCAGATTTCTTTTGAAAAACCTATACATAATAACAGATTTCTTTTGAAAAACCTATACATAATACCAGATTTCTTTTGAGAAACCTATGTGTAATAGCAGAGTTTTTTGAGAAACCTATACATAATACCAGATTTCTTTTGAAAAACCTATACATAATACCAGATTTCTTTTGAAAAACCTATATGTAATAGCAGAGTTTTTTGAGAAACCTATACATAATACCAGATTTCTTTTGAAAAACCTATACATAATACCAGATTTCTTTTGAAAAACCTATACATAATACCAGATTTCTTTTGAGAAACCTATGTGTAATAGCAGAGTTTTTTGAGAAACCTATACATAATACCAGATTTCTTTTGAAAAACCTATACATAATACCAGATTTCTTTTGGAAAAACCTATACATAATACCAGATTTCATTTGAAAAACCTATACATAATACCAGATTTCTTTTGAGAAACCTATGTGTAATAGCAGAGTTTTTTGAGAAACCTATACATAATACCAGATTTCTTTTGAAAAACCTATACATAATACCAGATTTCTTTTGGAAAAACCTATACATAATACCAGATTTCTTTTGAGAAACCTATATGTAATAGCAGAGTTTTTTGAGAAACCTATACATAATACCAGATTTCTTTTGAAAAACCTATACATAATAACAGATTTCTTTTGAAAAACCTATACATAATACCAGATTTCTTTTGAGAAACCTATGTGTAATAACAGAGTTTTTTGAGAAACCTATACATAATACCAGATTTATTTTGAAAAACCTATACATAATACCAGATTTCTTTTGAAAAACCTATACATAATACCAGATTTCTTTTGAAAAACCTATATGTAATAGCAGAGTTTTTTGAGAAACCTATACATAAAACCAGATTTCTTTTGAAAAACCTATACATAATACCAGATTTCTTTTGAGAAACCTATATGTAATAGCAGAGTTTTTTGAGAAACCTATACATAATACCAGATTTCTTTTGAAAAACCTATACATAATACCAGATTTCTTTTTTGAGAAACCTATACATAATACCAGATTTCTTTTGAAAAACCTATACATAATACCAGATTTCTTTTGAAAAACCTATACATAATACCAGATTTCTTTTGAAAAACCTATATGTAATAGCAGAGTTTTTTGAGAAACCTATACATAATACCAGATTTCTTTTGAAAAACCTATACATAATACCAGATTTCTTTTGAAAAACCTATATGTAATAGCAGAGTATTTTGGGAACCTATACATAATACCAGATTTCTTTTGAGAAACCTATATGTAATAGCAGAGTTTTTTGAGAAACCTATACATAATACCAGATTTCTTTTGAAAAACCTATACATAATACCAGATTTCTTTTGAAAAACCTATATGTAATAGCAGAGTTTTTTGAGAAACCTATACATAATACCAGATTTCTTTTGAAAAACCTATATGTAATAGCAGAGTTTTTTGAGAAACCTATACATAATACCAGATTTCTTTTGAAAAACCTATACATAATACCAGATTTCTTTTGAAAAACCTATATGTAATAGCTGAGTTTTTTGAGAAACCTATACATAATACCAGATTTCTTTTGAAAAACCTATACATAATACCAGATTTCTTTTGAGAAACCTATGTGTAATAGCAGAGTTTTTTGAGAAACCTATACATAATACCAGATTTCTTTTGAAAAACCTATACATAATACCAGATTTCTTTTGAGAAACCTATATGTAATACCAGATTTCTTTTGAGAAACCTATGTGTAATAGCAGAGTTTTTTGAGAAACCTATACATAATACCAGATTTCTTTTGAAAAACCTATACATAATACCAGATTTCTTTTGAAAAACCTATATGTAATAGCAGAGTTTTTTGAGAAACCTATACATAATACCAGATTTTTATTTGAAAAACCTATACATAATACCAGATTTCTTTTTTGAGAAACCTATACATAATACCAGATTTCTTTTGAAAAACCTATACATAATACCAGATTTCTTTTGAAAAACCTATATGTAATAGCAGAGTTTTTTGAGAATCCTATACATAATACCAGATTTCTTTTGAAAAACCTATACATAATACCAGATTTCTTTTGAAAAACCTATATGTAATAGCAGAGTTTTTTGAGAAACCTATACATAATACCAGATTTCTTTTGAAAAACCTATACATAATAACAGATTTCTTTTGAAAAACCTATACATAATAACAGATTTCTTTTGAAAAACCTATACATAATAACAGATTTCTTTTGAAAAACCTATGTGTAATAGCAGAGTTTTTTGAGAAACCTATACATAATACCAGATTTCTTTTGAAAAACCTATACATAATACCAGATTTCTTTTGAAAAACCTATATGTAATAGCAGAGTTTTTTGAGAAACCTATACATAATACCAGATTTCTTTTGAAAAACCTATACATAATACCAGATTTCTTTTGAAAAACCTATACATAATACCAGAGTTTTTTGAGAAACCTATACATAATACCAGATTTCTTTTGAAAAACCTATACATAATACCAGATTTCTTTTGGAAAAACCTATACATAATACCAGATTTCATTTGAAAAACCTATACATAATACCAGATTTCTTTTGAGAAACCTATGTGTAATAGCAGAGTTTTTTGAGAAACCTATACATAATACCAGATTTCTTTTGGAAAAACCTATACATAATACCAGATTTCTTTTGAGAAACCTATATGTAATAGCAGAGTTTTTTGAGAAACCTATACATAATACCAGATTTCTTTTGAAAAACCTATACATAAAACCAGATTTCTTTTGAAAAACCTATATGTAATAGCAGAGTTTTTTGAGAAACCTATACATAATACCAGATTTCTTTTGAAAAACCTATACATAATAACAGATTTCTTTTGAAAAACCTATACATAATACCAGATTTCTTTTGAGAAACCTATGTGTAATAGCAGAGTTTTTTGAGAAACCTATACATAATACCAGATTTCTTTTGAAAAACCTATACATAATAACAGATTTCTTTTGAAAAACCTATACATAATACCAGATTTCTTTTGAGAAACCTATGTGTAATAGCAGAGTTTTTTGAGAAACCTATACATAATACCAGATTTATTTTGAAAAACCTATACATAATACCAGATTTCTTTTGAAAAACCTATACATAATACCAGATTTCTTTTGAAAAACCTATACATAATACCAGATTTCTTTTGAGAAACCTATATGTAATAGCAGAGTTTTTTGAGAAACCTATACATAATACCAGATTTCTTTTGAAAAACCTATACATAATACCAGATTTCTTTTTTGAGAAACCTATACATAATACCAGATTTCTTTTGAAAAACCTATACATAATACCAGATTTCTTTTGAAAAACCTATACATAATACCAGATTTCTTTTGAAAAACCTATATGTAATAGCAGAGTTTTTTGAGAAACCTATACATAATACCAGATTTCTTTTGAAAAACCTATACATAATACCAGATTTCTTTTGAAAAACCTATATGTAATAGCAGAGTATTTTGGGAACCTATACATAATACCAGATTTCTTTTGAAAAACCTATACATAATACCAGATTTCTTTTGAGAAACCTATATGTAATAGCAGAGTTTTTTGAGAAACCTATACATAATACCAGATTTCTTTTGAAAAACCTATACATAATACCAGATTTCTTTTGAAAAACCTATATGTAATAGCAGAGTTTTTTGAGAAACCTATACATAATACCAGATTTCTTTTGAAAAACCTACATGTAATAGCAGAGTTTTTTGAGAAACCTATACATAATACCAGATTTCTTTTGAAAAACCTATACATAATACCAGATTTCTTTTGAAAAACCTATATGTAATAGCTGAGTTTTTTGAGAAACCTATACATAATACCAGATTTCTTTTGAAAAACCTATACATAATACCAGATTTCTTTTGAGAAACCTATGTGTAATAGCAGAGTTTTTTGAGAAACCTATACATAATACCAGATTTCTTTTGAAAAACCTATACATAATACCAGATTTCTTTTGAGAAACCTATATGTAATACCAGATTTCTTTTGAGAAACCTATGTGTAATAGCAGAGTTTTTTGAGAAACCTATACATAATACCAGATTTCTTTTGAAAAACCTATACATAATACCAGATTTCTTTTGAAAAACCTATATGTAATAGCAGAGTTTTTTGAGAAACCTATACATAATACCAGATTTCTTTTGAAAAACCTATACATAATACCAGATTTCTTTTGAAAAACCTATACATAATACCAGATTTCTTTTGAGAAACCTATGTGTAATAGCAGAGTTTTTTGAGAAACCTATACATAATACCAGATTTCTTTTGAAAAACCTATACATAATACCAGATTTCTTTTGGAAAAACCTATACATAATACCAGATTTCTTTTGAGAAACCTATATGTAATAGCAGAGTTTTTTGAGAAACCTATACATAATACCAGATTTCTTTTGAAAAACCTATACATAAAACCAGATTTCTTTTGAAAAACCTATATGTAATAGCAGAGTTTTTTGAGAAACCTATACATAATACCAGATTTCTTTTGAAAAACCTATACATAATAACAGATTTCTTTTGAAAAACCTATACATAATACCAGATTTCTTTTGAGAAACCTATGTGTAATAGCAGAGTTTTTTGAGAAACCTATACATAATACCAGATTTATTTTGAAAAACCTATACATAATACCAGATTTCTTTTGAAAAACCTATACATAATACCAGATTTCTTTTGAAAAACCTATATGTAATAGCAGAGTTTTTTGAGAAACCTATACATAATACCAGATTTCTTTTGAAAAACCTATACATAATACCAGATTTCTTTTGAAAAACCTATATGTAATAGCTGAGTTTTTTGAGAAACCTATACATAATACCAGATTTCTTTTGAAAAACCTATACATAATACCAGATTTCTTTTGAGAAACCTATGTGTAATAGCAGAGTTTTTTGAGAAACCTATACATAATACCAGATTTCTTTTGAAAAACCTATACATAATACCAGATTTCTTTTGAGAAACCTATATGTAATAGCAGAGTTTTTTGAGAAACCTATACATAATACCAGATTTCTTTTGAAAAACCTATACATAATACCAGATTTCTTTTGAAAAACCTATATGTAATAGCAGAGTATTTTGAGAAACCTATACATAATACCAGATTTCTTTTGAAAAACCTATACATAATACCAGATTTCTTTTGAAAAACCTATACATAATACCAGATTTCTTTTGAAAAACCTATACATAATACCAGATTTCTTTTGAGAAACCTATATGTAATAGCAGAGTTTTTTGAGAAACCTATACATAATACCAGATTTCTTTTGAAAAACCTATATGTAATAGCAGAGTTTTTTGAGAAACCTATACATAATACCAGATTTCTTTTGAAAAACCTATACATAATACCAGATTTCTTTTGAAAAACCTATATGTAATAGCAGAGTTTTTTGAGAAACCTATACATAATACCAGATTTCTTTTGAAAAACCTATACATAATACCAGATTTCTTTTGAAAAACCTATATGTAATAGCAGAGTTTTTTGAGAAACCTATACATAATACCAGATTTCTTTTGAAAAACCTATACATAATACCAGAGTTTTTAGAGAAACCTATACATAATACCAGATTTCTTTTGAAAAACCTATACATAATACCAGATTTCTTTTGAAAAACCTATACATAATACCAGATTTCTTTTGAAAAACCTATACATAATACCAGATTTCTTTTGAGAAACCTATATGTAATAGCAGAGTTTTTTGAGAAACCTATACATAATACCAGATTTCTTTTGAAAAACCTATACATAATACCAGATTTCTTTTTTGAGAAACCTATACATAATACCAGATTTCTTTTGTAAAACCTATACATAATACCAGATTTCTTTTGAGAAACCTATATGTAATAGCAGAGTTTTTTGAGAAACCTATACATAATACCAGATTTCTTTTGAAAAACCTATACATAATACCAGATTTCTTTTGAAAAACCTATATGTAATAGCAGAGTTTTTTGAGAAACCTATACATAATACCAGATTTCTTTTGAAAAACCTATACATAATACCAGATTTCTTTTGAAAAACCTATATGTAATAGCAGAGTTTTTTGAGAAACCTATACATAATACCAGATTTCTTTTGAAAAACCTATATGTAATAGCAGAGTTTTTTGAGAAACCTATACATAATACCAGATTTCTTTTGAAAAACCTATACATAATACCAGATTTCTTTTGAAAAACCTATACATAATACCAGATTTCTTTTGAGAAACCTATGTGTAATAGCAGAGTTTTTTGAGAAACCTATACATAATACCAGATTTCTTTTGAAAAACCTATACATAATACCAGATTTCTTTTGAAAAACCTATACATAATACCAGATTTCTTTTGAGAAACCTATACGTAATAGCAGAGTTTTTTGAGAAACCTATACATAATACCAGATTTCTTTTGAAAAACCTATATGTAATAGCAGAGTTTTTTGAGAAACCTATACATAATACCAGATTTCTTTTGAAAAACCTATACATAATACCAGATTTCTTTTGAGAAACCTATATGTAATAGCAGAGTTTTTTGAGAAACCTATACATAATACCAGATTTCTTTTGAAAAACCTATACATAATACCAGATTTCTTTTGAAAAACCTATATGTAATAGCAGAGTTTTTTGAGAAACCTATACATAATACCAGATTTCTTTTGAAAAACCTATACATAATACCAGATTTCTTTTGAGAAACCTATACATAATACCAGATTTCTTTTGAGAAACCTATATGTAATAGCAGAGTTTTTTGAGAAACCTATACATAATACCAGATTTCTTTTGAAAAACCTATACATAATACCAGATTTCTTTTGAAAAACCTATATGTAATAGCAGAGTTTTTTGAGAAACCTATACATAATACCAGATTTCTTTTGAAAAACCTATACATAATACCAGATTTCTTTTGAAAAACCTATATGTAATAGCAGAGTTTTTTGAGAAACCTATACATAATACCAGATTTCTTTTGAAAAACCTATACATAATACCAGATTTCTTTTGAGAAACCTATATGTAATAGCAGAGTTTTTTGAGAAACCTATACATAATACCAGATTTCTTTTGAAAAATCTATACATAATACCAGATTCCTTTTGAAAAACCTATATGTAATAGAGTTTTTTGAGAAACCTATACATAATACCAGATTTCTTTTGAAAAACCTATACATAATACCAGAGTTTTTTGAGAAACCTATACATAATACCAGATTTCTTTTGAAAAACCTATACATAATACCAGATTTCTTTTGAAAAACCTATATGTAATAGCAGAGTTTTTTGAGAAACCTATACATAATACAAGATTTCTTTTGAAAAACCTATACATAATACCAGAGTTTTTTGAGAAACCTATACATAATACCAGATTTCTTTTGAAAAACCTATACATAATACCAGATTTCTTTTGAAAAACCTATATGTAATAGCAGAGTTTTTTGAGAAACCTATACATAATACCAGATTTCTTTTGAAAAACCTATACATAATACCAGATTTCTTTTGAAAAACCTATATGTAATAGCAGAGTTTTTTGAGAAACCTATACATAATACCAGATTTCTTTTGAAAAACCTATATGTAATAGCAGAGTTTTTTGAGAAACCTATACATAATACCAGATTTCTTTTGAAAAACCTATACATAATACCAGATTTCTTTTGAAAAACCTATACATAATACCAGATTTCTTTTGAGAAACCTATGTGTAATAGCAGAGTTTTTTGAGAAACCTATACATAATACCAGATTTCTTTTGAAAAACCTATACATAATACCAGATTTCTTTTGAGAAACCTATGTGTAATAGCAGAGTTTTTTGAGAAACCTATACATAATACCAGATTTCTTTTGAAAAACCTATACATAATACCAGATTTCTTTTGAAAAACCTATATGTAATAGCAGAGTTTTTTGAGAAACCTATACATAATACCAGATTTCTTTTGAAAAACCTATACATAATACCAGATTTCTTTTGAAAAACCTATACATAATACCAGATTTCTTTTGAGAAACCTATGTGTAATAGCAGAGTTTTTTGAGAAACCTATACATAATACCAGATTTCTTTTGAAAAACCTATACATAATACCAGATTTCTTTTGAAAAACCTATACATAATACCAGATTTCTTTTGAGAAACCTATATGTAATAGCAGAGTTTTTTGAGAAACCTATACATAATACCAGATTTCTTTTGAAAAACCTATACATAATACCAGATTTCTTTTGAAAAACCTATACATAATACCAGATTTCTTTTGAAAAACCTATATGTAATAGCAGAGTATTTTGAGAAACCTATACATAATACCAGATTTCTTTTGAAAAACCTATACATAATACCAGATTTCTTTTGAAAAACCTATACATAATACCAGATTTCTTTTGAAAAACCTATACATAATACCAGATTTCTTTTGAAAAACCTATACATAATACCAGATTTCTTTTGAGAAACCTATATGTAATAGCAGAGTTTTTTGAGAAACCTATACATAATACCAGATTTCTTTTGAAAAACCTATACATAATACCAGATTTCTTTTGAAAAACCTATACATAATACCAGATTTCTTTTGAGAAACCTATATGTAATAGCAGAGTTTTTTGAGAAACCTATACATAATACCAGATTTCTTTTGAAAAACCTATACATAATACCAGATTTCTTTTTTGAGAAACCTATACATAATACCAGATTTCTTTTGTAAAACCTATACATAATACCAGATTTCTTTTGAGAAACCTATATGTAATAGCAGAGTTTTTTGAGAAACCTATACATAATACCAGATTTCTTTTGAAAAACCTATACATAATACCAGATTTCTTTTGAAAAACCTATATGTAATAGCAGAGTTTTTTGAGAAACCTATACATAATACCAGATTTCTTTTGAAAAACCTATACATAATACCAGATTTCTTTTGAAAAACCTATATGTAATAGCAGAGTTTTTTGAGAAACCTATACATAATACCAGATTTCTTTTGAAAAACCTTTTCATAATACCAGATTTCTTTTGAAAAACCTATACATAATACCAGATTTCTTTTGAGAAACCTATGTGTAATAGCAGAGTTTTTTGAGAAACCTATACATAATACAAGATTTCTTTTGAAAAACCTATACATAATACCAGATTTCTTTTGAAAAACCTATACATAATACCAGATTTCTTTTGAGAAACCTATATGTAATAGCAGAGTTTTTTGAGAAACCTATACATAATACCAGATTTCTTTTGAAAAACCTATACATAATACCAGATTTCTTTTGAAAAACCTATACATAATACCAGATTTCTTTTGAAAAACCTATATGTAATAGCAGAGTATTTTGAGAAACCTATACATAATACCAGATTTCTTTTGAAAAACCTATACATAATACCAGATTTCTTTTGAAAAACCTATACATAATACCAGATTTCTTTTGAAAAACCTATACATAATACCAGATTTCTTTTGAAAAACCTATACATAATACCAGATTTCTTTTGAAAAACCTATACATAATACCAGATTTCTTTTGAGAAACCTATATGTAATAGCAGAGTTTTTTGAGAAACCTATACATAATACCAGATTTCTTTTGAAAAACCTATACATAATACCAGATTTCTTTTGAAAAACCTATACATAATACCAGATTTCTTTTGAGAAACCTATGTGTAATAGCAGAGTTTTTTGAGAAACCTATACATAATACCAGATTTCTTTTGAAAAACCTATACATAATACCAGATTTCTTTTGAGAAACCTATGTGTAATAGCAGAGTTTTTTGAGAAACCTATACATAATACCAGATTTCTTTTGAAAAACCTATACATAATACCAGATTTCTTTTGAAAAACCTATATGTAATAGCAGAGTTTTTTGAGAAACCTATACATAATACCAGATTTCTTTTGAAAAACCTATACATAATACCAGATTTCTTTTGAAAAACCTATACATAATACCAGATTTCTTTTGAGAAACCTATGTGTAATAGCAGAGTTTTTTGAGAAACCTATACATAATACCAGATTTCTTTTGAAAAACCTATACATAATACCAGATTTCTTTTGAAAAACCTATACATAATACCAGATTTCTTTTGAGAAACCTATATGTAATAGCAGAGTTTTTTGAGAAACCTATACATAATACCAGATTTCTTTTGAAAAACCTATACATAATACCAGATTTCTTTTGAAAAACCTATACATAATACCAGATTTCTTTTGAAAAACCTATATGTAATAGCAGAGTATTTTGAGAAACCTATACATAATACCAGATTTCTTTTGAAAAACCTATACATAATACCAGATTTCTTTTGAAAAACTTATACATAATACCAGATTTCTTTTGAAAAACCTATACATAATACCAGATTTCTTTTGAAAAACCTATACATAATACCAGATTTCTTTTGAGAAACCTATATGTAATAGCAGAGTTTTTTGAGAAACCTATACATAATACCAGATTTCTTTTGAAAAACCTATACATAATACCAGATTTCTTTTGAAAAACCTATACATAATACCAGATTTCTTTTGAAAAACCTATACATAATACCAGATTTCTTTTGAGAAACCTATATGTAATAGCAGAGTTTTTTGAGAAACCTATACATAATACCAGATTTCTTTTGAAAAACCTATACATAATACCAGATTTCTTTTTGAGAAACCTATACATAATACCAGATTTCTTTTGAAAAACCTATATGTAATAGCAGAGTTTTTTGAGAAACCTATACATAATACCAGATTTCTTTTGAAAAACCTATACATAATACCAGATTTCTTTTGAAAAACCTATACATAATACCAGATTTCTTTTGAGAAACCTATGTGTAATAGCAGAGTTTTTTGAGAAACCTATACATAATACAAGATTTCTTTTGAAAAACCTATACATAATACCAGATTTCTTTTGAAAAACCTATACATAATACCAGATTTCTTTTGAGAAACCTATATGTAATAGCAGAGTTTTTTGAGAAACCTATACATAATACCAGATTTCTTTTGAAAAACCTATACATAATACCAGATTTCTTTTGAAAAACCTATACATAATACCAGATTTCTTTTGAAAAACCTATACATAATACCAGATTTCTTTTGAAAAACCTATATGTAATAGCAGAGTATTTTGAGAAACCTATACATAATACCAGATTTCTTTTGAAAAACCTATACATAATACCAGATTTCTTTTGAAAAACCTATACATAATACCAGATTTCTTTTGAAAAACCTATACATAATACCAGATTTCTTTTGAGAAACCTATATGTAATAGCAGAGTTTTTTGAGAAACCTATACATAATACCAGATTTCTTTTGAAAAACCTATACATAATACCAGATTTCTTTTTTGAGAAACCTATACATAATACCAGATTTCTTTTGTAAAACCTATACATAATACCAGATTTCTTTTGAGAAACCTATATGTAATAGCAGAGTTTTTTGAGAAACCTATACATAATACCAGATTTCTTTTGAAAAACCTATACATAATACCAGATTTCTTTTGAAAAACCTATATGTAATAGCAGAGTTTTTTGAGAAACCTATACATAATACCAGATTTCTTTTGAAAAACCTATACATAATACCAGATTTCTTTTGAAAAACCTATATGTAATAGCAGAGTTTTTTGAGAAACCTATACATAATACCAGATTTCTTTTGAAAAACCTTTTCATAATACCAGATTTCTTTTGAAAAACCTATACATAATACCAGATTTCTTTTGAGAAACCTATGTGTAATAGCAGAGTTTTTTGAGAAACCTATACATAATACAAGATTTCTTTTGAAAAACCTATACATAATACCAGATTTCTTTTGAAAAACCTATACATAATACCAGATTTCTTTTGAGAAACCTATATGTAATAGCAGAGTTTTTTGAGAAACCTATACATAATACCAGATTTCTTTTGAAAAACCTATACATAATACCAGATTTCTTTTGAAAAACCTATACATAATACCAGATTTCTTTTGAAAAACCTATATGTAATAGCAGAGTATTTTGAGAAACCTATACATAATACCAGATTTCTTTTGAAAAACCTATACATAATACCAGATTTCTTTTGAAAAACCTATACATAATACCAGATTTCTTTTGAAAAACCTATACATAATACCAGATTTCTTTTGAAAAACCTATACATAATACCAGATTTCTTTTGAAAAACCTATACATAATACCAGATTTCTTTTGAAAAACCTATACATAATACCAGATTTCTTTTGAGAAACCTATATGTAATAGCAGAGTTTTTTGAGAAACCTATACATAATACCAGATTTCTTTTGAAAAACCTATACATAATACCAGATTTCTTTTGAAAAACCTATACATAATACCAGATTTCTTTTGAGAAACCTATGTGTAATAGCAGAGTTTTTTGAGAAACCTATACATAATACCAGATTTCTTTTGAAAAACCTATACATAATACCAGATTTCTTTTGAAAAACCTATACATAATACCAGATTTCTTTTGAAAAACCTATATGTAATAGCAGAGTATTTTGAGAAACCTATACATAATACCAGATTTCTTTTGAAAAACCTATACATAATACCAGATTTCTTTTGAAAAACTTATACATAATACCAGATTTCTTTTGAAAAACCTATACATAATACCAGATTTCTTTTGAAAAACCTATACATAATACCAGATTTCTTTTGAGAAACCTATATGTAATAGCAGAGTTTTTTGAGAAACCTATACATAATACCAGATTTCTTTTGAAAAACCTATACATAATACCAGATTTCTTTTGAAAAACCTATACATAATACCAGATTTCTTTTGAAAAACCTATACATAATACCAGATTTCTTTTGAGAAACCTATATGTAATAGCAGAGTTTTTTGAGAAACCTATACATAATACCAGATTTCTTTTGAAAAACCTATACATAATACCAGATTTCTTTTTTGAGAAACCTATACATAATACCAGATTTCTTTTGAAAAACCTATATGTAATAGCAGAGTTTTTTGAGAAACCTATACATAATACCAGATTTCTTTTGAAAAACCTATAAATAATACCAGATTTCTTTTGAAAAACCTATACATAATACCAGATTTCTTTTGAGAAACCTATGTGTAATAGCAGAGTTTTTTGAGAAACCTATACATAATACAAGATTTCTTTTGAAAAACCTATACATAATACCAGATTTCTTTTGAAAAACCTATACATAATACCAGATTTCTTTTGAGAAACCTATATGTAATAGCAGAGTTTTTTGAGAAACCTATACATAATACCAGATTTCTTTTGAAAAACCTATACATAATACCAGATTTCTTTTGAAAAACCTATACATAATACCAGATTTCTTTTGAAAAACCTATACATAATACCAGATTTCTTTTGAAAAACCTATACATAATACCAGATTTCTTTTGAAAAACCTATATGTAATAGCAGAGTATTTTGAGAAACCTATACATAATACCAGATTTCTTTTGAAAAACCTATACATAATACCAGATTTCTTTTGAAAAACCTATACATAATACCAGATTTCTTTTGAAAAACCTATACATAATACCAGATTTCTTTTGAAAAACCTATACATAATACCAGATTTCTTTTGAAAAACCTATACATAATACCAGATTTCTTTTGAGAAACCTATATGTAATAGCAGAGTTTTTTGAGAAACCTATACATAATACCAGATTTCTTTTGAAAAACCTATACATAATACCAGATTTCTTTTGAAAAACCTATACATAATACCAGATTTCTTTTGAGAAACCTATGTGTAATAGCAGAGTTTTTTGAGAAACCTATACATAATACCAGATTTCTTTTGAAAAACCTATACATAATACCAGATTTCTTTTGAGAAACCTATGTGTAATAGCAGAGTTTTTTGAGAAACCTATACATAATACCAGATTTCTTTTGAAAAACCTATACATAATACCAGATTTCTTTTGAAAAACCTATATGTAATAGCAGAGTTTTTTGAGAAACCTATACATAATACCAGATTTCTTTTGAAAAACCTATACATAATACCAGATTTCTTTTGAAAAACCTATACATAATACCAGATTTCTTTTGAAAAACCTATACATAATACCAGATTTCTTTTGAGAAACCTATGTGTAATAGCAGAGTTTTTTGAGAAACCTATACATAATACCAGATTTCTTTTGAAAAACCTATACATAATACCAGATTTCTTTTGAAAAACCTATACATAATACCAGATTTCTTTTGAGAAACCTATATGTAATAGCAGAGTTTTTTGAGAAACCTATACATAATACCAGATTTCTTTTGAAAAACCTATACATAATACCAGATTTCTTTTGAAAAACCTATACATAATTCCAGATTTCTTTTGAAAAACCTATATGTAATAGCAGAGTATTTTGAGAAACCTATACATAATACCAGATTTCTTTTGAAAAACCTATACATAATACCAGATTTCTTTTGAAAAACCTATACATAATACCAGATTTCTTTTGAAAAACCTATACATAATACCAGATTTCTTTTGAAAAACCTATACATAATACCAGATTTCTTTTGAGAAACCTATATGTAATAGCAGAGTTTTTTGAGAAACCTATACATAATACCAGATTTCTTTTGAAAAACCTATACATAATACCAGATTTCTTTTGAAAAACCTATACATAATACCAGATTTCTTTTGAGAAACCTATGTGTAATAGCAGAGTTTTTTGAGAAACCTATACATAATACCAGATTTCTTTTGAAAAACCTATACATAATACCAGATTTCTTTTGAGAAACCTATATGTAATAGCAGAGTTTTTTGAGAAACCTATACATAATACCAGATTTCTTTTGAAAAACCTATACATAATACCAGATTCCTTTTGAAAAACCTATATGTAATAGCAGAGTTTTTTGAGAAACCTATACATAATACCAGATTTCTTTTGAAAAACCTATACATAATACCAGATTTCTTTTGAGAAACCTATATGTAATAGCAGAGTTTTTTGAGAAACCTATACATAATACCAGATTTCTTTTGAAAAACCTATACATAATACCAGATTTCTTTTGAAAAACCTATACATAATACCAGATTTCTTTTGAAAAACCTATATGTAATAGCAGAGTTTTTTGAGAAACCTATACATAATACCAGATTTTTATTTGAAAAACCTATACATAATACCAGATTTCTTTTTTGAGAAACCTATACATAATACCAGATTTCTTTTGAGAAACCTATGTGTAATAGCAGAGTTTTTTGAGAAACCTATACATAATACCAGATTTCTTTTGAAAAACCTATACATAATACCAGATTTCTTTTGGAAAAACCTATACATAATACCAGATTTCTTTTGAGAAACCTATATGTAATAGCAGAGTTTTTTGAGAAACCTATACATAATACCAGATTTCTTTTGAAAAACCTATACATAATACCAGATTTCTTTTGAAAAACCTATATGTAATAGCAGAGTATTTTGAGAAACCTATACATAATACCAGATTTCTTTTGAAAAACCTATACATAATACCAGATTTCTTTTGAAAAACCTATACATAATACCAGATTTCTTTTGAAAAACCTATACATAATACCAGATTTCTTTTGAAAAACCTATACATAATACCAGATTTCTTTTGAAAAACCTATACATAATACCAGATTTCTTTTGAGAAACCTATATGTAATAGCAGAGTTTTTTGAGAAACCTATACATAATACCAGATTTCTTTTGAAAAACCTATACATAATACCAGATTTCTTTTGAAAAACCTATATGTAATAGCAGAGTTTTTTGAGAAACCTATACATAATACCAGATTTCTTTTGAAAAACCTATACATAATACCAGAGTTTTTTGAGAAACCTATACATAATACCAGATTTCTTTTGAAAAACCTATACATAATACCAGATTTCTTTTGAAAAACCTATATGTAATAGCAGAGTTTTTTGAGAAACCTATACATAATACCAGATTTCTTTTGAAAAACCTATACATAATACCAGATTTCTTTTGAAAAACCTATATGTAATAGCAGAGTTTTTTGAGAAACCTATACATAATACCAGATTTCTTTTGAAAAACCTATATGTAATAGCAGATTTCTTTTGAGAAACCTATACATAATACCAGATTTCTTTTGAGAAATCTATTTGTAATAGCAGAGTTTTTTGAGAAACCTATACATAATACCAGATTTCTTTTGAAAAACCTATACATAATACCAGATTTCTTTTGAGAAACCTATATGTAATAGAGTTTTTTGAGAAACCTATACATAATACCAGATTTCTTTTGAAAAACCTATACATAATACCAGATTTCTTTTGAAAAACCTATATGTAATAGCAGAGTTTTTTGAGAAACCTATACATAATACCAGATTTCTTTTGAAAAACCTATACATAATACCAGATTTCTTTTGAAAAACCTATATGTAATAGCAGAGTTTTTTGAGAAACCTATACATAATACCAGATTTCTTTTGAGAAACCTATATGTAATAGCAGAGTTTTTTGAGAAACCTATACATAATACCAGATTTCTTTTGAAAAACCTATACATAATAGCAGATTCCTTTTGAAAAACCTATATGTAATAGAGTTTTTTGAGAAACCTATACATAATACCAGATTTCTTTTGAAAAACCTATACATAATACCAGATTTCTTTTGAGAAACCTATATGTAATAGCAGAGTTTTTTGAGAAACCTATACATAATACCAGATTTCTTTTGAAAAACCTATACATAATACCAGATTTCTTTTTTGAGAAACCTATACATAATACCAGATTTATTTTGTAAAACCTATACATAATACCAGATTTCTTTTGTAAAACCTATACATAATACCAGATTTCTTTTGAGAAACCTATATGTAATAGCAGAGTTTTTTGAGAAACCTATACATAATACCAGATTTCTTTTGAAAAACCTATACATAATACCAGATTTCTTTTGAAAAACCTATATGTAATAGCAGAGTTTTTTGAGAAACCTATACATAATACCAGATTTCTTTTGAAAAACCTATACATAATACCAGATTTCTTTTGAAAAACCTATACATAATACCAGATTTCTTTTGAAAAACCTATATGTAATAGCAGAGTATTTTGAGAAACCTATACATAATACCAGATTTCTTTTGAAAAACCTATACATAATACCAGATTTCTTTTGAAAAACCTATACATAATACCAGATTTCTTTTGAAAAACCTATACATAATACCAGATTTCTTTTGAAAAACCTATACATAATACCAGATTTCTTTTGAAAAACCTATACATAATACCAGATTTCTTTTGAGAAACCTATATGTAATAGCAGAGTTTTTTGAGAAACCTATACATAATACCAGATTTCTTTTGAAAAACCTATACATAATACCAGATTTCTTTTGAAAAACCTATACATAATACCAGATTTCTTTTGAGAAACCTATGTGTAATAGCAGAGTTTTTTGAGAAACCTATACATAATACCAGATTTCTTTTGAAAAACCTATACATAATACCAGATTTCTTTTGAAAAACCTATACATAATACCAGATTTCTTTTGAGAAACCTATATGTAATAGCAGAGTTTTTTGAGAAACCTATACATAATACCAGATTTCTTTTGAAAAACCTATACATAATACCAGATTTCTTTTGAAAAACCTATACATAATACCAGATTTCTTTTGAGAAACCTATGTGTAATAGCAGAGTTTTTTGAGAAACCTATACATAATACCAGATTTCTTTTGAAAAACCTATACATAATACCAGATTTCTTTTGAGAAACCTATATGTAATAGAGTTTTTTGAGAAACCTATACATAATACCAGATTTCTTTTGAAAAACCTATACATAATACCAGATTTCTTTTGAAAAACCTATATGTAATAGCAGAGTTTTTTGAGAAACCTATACATAATACCAGATTTCTTTTGAAAAACCTATACATAATACCAGATTTCTTTTGAAAAACCTATATGTAATAGCAGAGTTTTTTGAGAAACCTATACATAATACCAGATTTCTTTTGAGAAACCTATATGTAATAGCAGAGTTTTTTGAGAAACCTATACATAATACCAGATTTCTTTTGAAAAACCTATACATAATAGCAGATTCCTTTTGAAAAACCTATATGTAATAGAGTTTTTTGAGAAACCTATACATAATACCAGATTTCTTTTGAAAAACCTATACATAATACCAGATTTCTTTTGAGAAACCTATATGTAATAGCAGAGTTTTTTGAGAAACCTATACATAATACCAGATTTCTTTTGAAAAACCTATACATAATACCAGATTTCTTTTTTGAGAAACCTATACATAATACCAGATTTATTTTGTAAAACCTATACATAATACCAGATTTCTTTTGTAAAACCTATACATAATACCAGATTTCTTTTGAGAAACCTATATGTAATAGCAGAGTTTTTTGAGAAACCTATACATAATACCAGATTTCTTTTGAAAAACCTATACATAATACCAGATTTCTTTTGAAAAACCTATATGTAATAGCAGAGTTTTTTGAGAAACCTATACATAATACCAGATTTCTTTTGAAAAACCTATACATAATACCAGATTTCTTTTGAAAAACCTATACATAATACCAGATTTCTTTTGAAAAACCTATACATAATACCAGATTTCTTTTGAAAAACCTATATGTAATAGCAGAGTATTTTGAGAAACCTATACATAATACCAGATTTCTTTTGAAAAACCTATACATAATACCAGATTTCTTTTGAAAAACCTATACATAATACCAGATTTCTTTTGAAAAACCTATACATAATACCAGATTTCTTTTGAAAAACCTATACATAATACCAGATTTCTTTTGAAAAACCTATACATAATACCAGATTTCTTTTGAGAAACCTATATGTAATAGCAGAGTTTTTTGAGAAACCTATACATAATACCAGATTTCTTTTGAAAAACCTATACATAATACCAGATTTCTTTTGAAAAACCTATACATAATACCAGATTTCTTTTGAGAAACCTATGTGTAATAGCAGAGTTTTTTGAGAAACCTATACATAATACCAGATTTCTTTTGAAAAACCTATACATAATACCAGATTTCTTTTGAAAAACCTATACATAATACCAGATTTCTTTTGAGAAACCTATATGTAATAGCAGAGTTTTTTGAGAAACCTATACATAATACCAGATTTCTTTTGAAAAACCTATACATAATACCAGATTTCTTTTGAAAAACCTATACATAATACCAGATTTCTTTTGAGAAACCTATGTGTAATAGCAGAGTTTTTTGAGAAACCTATACATAATACCAGATTTCTTTTGAAAAACCTATACATAATACCAGATTTCTTTTGAGAAACCTATATGTAATAGCAGAGTTTTTTGAGAAACCTATACATAATACCAGATTTCTTTTGAAAAACCTATACATAATACCAGATTCCTTTTGAAAAACCTATATGTAATAGCAGAGTTTTTTGAGAAACCTATACATAATACCAGATTTCTTTTGAAAAACCTATACATAATACCAGATTTCTTTTGAGAAACCTATATGTAATCGCAGAGTTTTTTGAGAAACCTATACATAATACCAGATTTCTTTTGAAAAACCTATACATAATACCAGATTTCTTTTGAAAAACCTATATGTAATAGCAGAGTTTTTTGAGAAACCTATACATAATACCAGATTTTTATTTGAAAAACCTATACATAATACCAGATTTCTTTTTTGAGAAACCTATACATAATACCAGATTTCTTTTGAGAAACCTATGTGTAATAGCAGAGTTTTTTGAGAAACCTATACATAATACCAGATTTCTTTTGAAAAACCTATACATAATACCAGATTTCTTTTGAAAAACCTATACATAATACCAGATTTCTTTTGAGAAACCTATGTGTAATAGCAGAGTTTTTTGAGAAACCTATACATAATACCAGATTTCTTTTGAAAAACCTATACATAATACCAGATTTCTTTTGAGAAACCTATGTGTAATAGCAGAGTTTTTTGAGAAACCTATACATAATACCAGATTTCTTTTGAAAAACCTATACATAATACCAGATTTCTTTTGAAAAACCTATATGTAATAGCAGAGTTTTTTGAGAAACCTATACATAATACCAGATTTCTTTTGAAAAACCTATACATAATACCAGATTTCTTTTGAAAAACCTATACATAATACCAGATTTCTTTTGAAAAACCTATACATAATACCAGATTTCTTTTGAGAAACCTATGTGTAATAGCAGAGTTTTTTGAGAAACCTATACATAATACCAGATTTCTTTTGAAAAACCTATACATAATACCAGATTTCTTTTGAAAAACCTATACATAATACCAGATTTCTTTTGAGAAACCTATATGTAATAGCAGAGTTTTTTGAGAAACCTATACATAATACCAGATTTCTTTTGAAAAACCTATACATAATACCAGATTTCTTTTGAAAAACCTATACATAATTCCAGATTTCTTTTGAAAAACCTATATGTAATAGCAGAGTATTTTGAGAAACCTATACATAATACCAGATTTCTTTTGAAAAACCTATACATAATACCAGATTTCTTTTGAAAAACCTATACATAATACCAGATTTCTTTTGAAAAACCTATACATAATACCAGATTTCTTTTGAAAAACCTATACATAATACCAGATTTCTTTTGAGAAACCTATATGTAATAGCAGAGTTTTTTGAGAAACCTATACATAATACCAGATTTCTTTTGAAAAACCTATACATAATACCAGATTTCTTTTGAAAAACCTATACATAATACCAGATTTCTTTTGAGAAACCTATGTGTAATAGCAGAGTTTTTTGAGAAACCTATACATAATACCAGATTTCTTTTGAAAAACCTATACATAATACCAGATTTCTTTTGAAAAACCTATACATAATACCAGATTTCTTTTGAGAAACCTATATGTAATAGCAGAGTTTTTTGAGAAACCTATACATAATACCAGATTTCTTTTGAAAAACCTATACATAATACCAGATTTCTTTTGAAAAACCTATACATAATACCAGATTTCTTTTGAGAAACCTATGTGTAATAGCAGAGTTTTTTGAGAAACCTATACATAATACCAGATTTCTTTTGAAAAACCTATACATAATACCAGATTTCTTTTGAGAAACCTATGTGTAATAGCAGAGTTTTTTGAGAAACCTATACATAATACCAGATTTCTTTTGAAAAACCTATACATAATACCAGATTTCTTTTGAAAAACCTATATGTAATAGCAGAGTTTTTTGAGAAACCTATACATAATACCAGATTTCTTTTGAAAAACCTATACATAATACCAGATTTCTTTTGAAAAACCTATACATAATACCAGATTTCTTTTGAAAAACCTATACATAATACCAGATTTCTTTTGAGAAACCTATGTGTAATAGCAGAGTTTTTTGAGAAACCTATACATAATACCAGATTTCTTTTGAAAAACCTATACATAATACCAGATTTCTTTTGAAAAACCTATACATAATACCAGATTTCTTTTGAGAAACCTATATGTAATAGCAGAGTTTTTTGAGAAACCTATACATAATACCAGATTTCTTTTGAAAAACCTATACATAATACCAGATTTCTTTTGAAAAACCTATACATAATACCAGATTTCTTTTGAAAAACCTATATGTAATAGCAGAGTATTTTGAGAAACCTATACATAATACCAGATTTCTTTTGAAAAACCTATACATAATACCAGATTTCTTTTGAAAAACCTATACATAATACCAGATTTCTTTTGAAAAACCTATACATAATACCAGATTTCTTTTGAAAAACCTATACATAATACCAGATTTCTTTTGAGAAACCTATATGTAATAGCAGAGTTTTTTGAGAAACCTATACATAATACCAGATTTCTTTTGAAAAACCTATACATAATACCAGATTTCTTTTGAAAAACCTATACATAATACCAGATTTCTTTTGAGAAACCTATGTGTAATAGCAGAGTTTTTTGAGAAACCTATACATAATACCAGATTTCTTTTGAAAAACCTATACATAATACCAGATTTCTTTTGAGAAACCTATATGTAATAGCAGAGTTTTTTGAGAAACCTATACATAATACCAGATTTCTTTTGAAAAACCTATACATAATACCAGATTCCTTTTGAAAAACCTATATGTAATAGCAGAGTTTTTTGAGAAACCTATACATAATACCAGATTTCTTTTGAAAAACCTATACATAATACCAGATTTCTTTTGAGAAACCTATATGTAATAGCAGAGTTTTTTGAGAAACCTATACATAATACCAGATTTCTTTTGAAAAACCTATACATAATACCAGATTTCTTTTGAAAAACCTATACATAATACCAGATTTCTTTTGAAAAACCTATATGTAATAGCAGAGTTTTTTGAGAAACCTATACATAATACCAGATTTTTATTTGAAAAACCTATACATAATACCAGATTTCTTTTTTGAGAAACCTATACATAATACCAGATTTCTTTTGAGAAACCTATGTGTAATAGCAGAGTTTTTTGAGAAACCTATACATAATACCACATTTCTTTTGAAAAACCTATACATAATACCAGATTTCTTTTGGAAAAACCTATACATAATACCAGATTTCTTTTGAGAAACCTATATGTAATAGCAGAGTTTTTTGAGAAACCTATACATAATACCAGATTTCTTTTGAAAAACCTATACATAATACCAGATTTCTTTTGAAAAACCTATATGTAATAGCAGAGTATTTTGAGAAACCTATACATAATACCAGATTTCTTTTGAAAAACCTATACATAATACCAGATTTCTTTTGAAAAACCTATACATAATACCAGATTTCTTTTGAAAAACCTATACATAATACCAGATTTCTTTTGAAAAACCTATACATAATACCAGATTTCTTTTGAAAAACCTATACATAATACCAGATTTCTTTTGAGAAACCTATATGTAATAGCAGAGTTTTTTGAGAAACCTATACATAATACCAGATTTCTTTTGAAAAACCTATACATAATACCAGATTTCTTTTGAAAAACCTATATGTAATAGCAGAGTTTTTTGAGAAACCTATACATAATACCAGATTTCTTTTGAAAAACCTATACATAATACCAGAGTTTTTTGAGAAACCTATACATAATACCAGATTTCTTTTGAAAAACCTATACATAATACCAGATTTCTTTTGAAAAACCTATATGTAATAGCAGAGTTTTTTGAGAAACCTATACATAATACCAGATTTCTTTTGAAAAACCGATACATAATACCAGATTTCTTTTGAAAAACCTATATGTAATAGCAGAGTTTTTTGAGAAACCTATACATAATACCAGATTTCTTTTGAAAAACCTATATGTAATAGCAGATTTCTTTTGAGAAACCTATACATAATACCAGATTTCTTTTGAGAAATCTATTTGTAATAGCAGAGTTTTTTGAGAAACCTATACATAATACCAGATTTCTTTTGAAAAACCTATACATAATACCAGATTTCTTTTGAGAAACCTATATGTAATAGAGTTTTTTGAGAAACCTATACATAATACCAGATTTCTTTTGAAAAACCTATACATAATACCAGATTTCTTTTGAAAAACCTATATGTAATAGCAGAGTTTTTTGAGAAACCTATACATAATACCAGATTTCTTTTGAAAAACCTATACATAATACCAGATTTCTTTTGAAAAACCTATATGTAATAGCAGAGTTTTTTGAGAAACCTATACATAATACCAGATTTCTTTTGAGAAACCTATATGTAATAGCAGAGTTTTTTGAGAAACCTATACATAATACCAGATTTCTTTTGAAAAACCTATACATAATAGCAGATTCCTTTTGAAAAACCTATATGTAATAGAGTTTTTTGAGAAACCTATACATAATACCAGATTTCTTTTGAAAAACCTATACATAATACCAGATTTCTTTTGAGAAACCTATATGTAATAGCAGAGTTTTTTGAGAAACCTATACATAATACCAGATTTCTTTTGAAAAACCTATACATAATACCAGATTTCTTTTTTGAGAAACCTATACATAATACCAGATTTATTTTGTAAAACCTATACATAATACCAGATTTCTTTTGTAAAACCTATACATAATACCAGATTTCTTTTGAGAAACCTATATGTAATAGCAGAGTTTTTTGAGAAACCTATACATAATACCAGATTTCTTTTGAAAAACCTATACATAATACCAGATTTCTTTTGAAAAACCTATATGTAATAGCAGAGTTTTTTGAGAAACCTATACATAATACCAGATTTCTTTTGAAAAACCTATACATAATACCAGATTTCTTTTGAAAAACCTATACATAATACCAGATTTCTTTTGAAAAACCTATACATAATACCAGATTTCTTTTGAAAAACCTATATGTAATAGCAGAGTATTTTGAGAAACCTATACATAATACCAGATTTCTTTTGAAAAACCTATACATAATACCAGATTTCTTTTGAAAAACCTATACATAATACCAGATTTCTTTTGAAAAACCTATACATAATACCAGATTTCTTTTGAAAAACCTATACATAATACCAGATTTCTTTTGAAAAACCTATACATAATACCAGATTTCTTTTGAGAAACCTATATGTAATAGCAGAGTTTTTTGAGAAACCTATACATAATACCAGATTTCTTTTGAAAAACCTATACATAATACCAGATTTCTTTTGAAAAACCTATACATAATACCAGATTTCTTTTGAGAAACCTATGTGTAATAGCAGAGTTTTTTGAGAAACCTATACATAATACCAGATTTCTTTTGAAAAACCTATACATAATACCAGATTTCTTTTGAAAAACCTATACATAATACCAGATTTCTTTTGAGAAACCTATATGTAATAGCAGAGTTTTTTGAGAAACCTATACATAATACCAGATTTCTTTTGAAAAACCTATACATAATACCAGATTTCTTTTGAAAAACCTATACATAATACCAGATTTCTTTTGAGAAACCTATGTGTAATAGCAGAGTTTTTTGAGAAACCTATACATAATACCAGATTTCTTTTGAAAAACCTATACATAATACCAGATTTCTTTTGAGAAACCTATATGTAATAGCAGAGTTTTTTGAGAAACCTATACATAATACCAGATTTCTTTTGAAAAACCTATACATAATACCAGATTCCTTTTGAAAAACCTATATGTAATAGCAGAGTTTTTTGAGAAACCTATACATAATACCAGATTTCTTTTGAAAAACCTATACATAATACCAGATTTCTTTTGAGAAACCTATATGTAATCGCAGAGTTTTTTGAGAAACCTATACATAATACCAGATTTCTTTTGAAAAACCTATACATAATACCAGATTTCTTTTGAAAAACCTATATGTAATAGCAGAGTTTTTTGAGAAACCTATACATAATACCAGATTTTTATTTGAAAAACCTATACATAATACCAGATTTCTTTTTTGAGAAACCTATACATAATACCAGATTTCTTTTGAGAAACCTATGCGTAATAGCAGAGTTTTTTGAGAAACCTATACATAATACCAGATTTCTTTTGAAAAACCTATACATAATACCAGATTTCTTTTGGAAAAACCTATACATAATACCAGATTTCTTTTGAGAAACCTATATGTAATAGCAGAGTTTTTTAGAAACCTATACATAATACCAGATTTCTTTTGAAAAACCTATACATAATACCAGATTTCTTTTGAAAAACCTATATGTAATAGCAGAGTTTTTTGAGAAACCTATACATAATACCAGATTTCTTTTGAAAAACCTATACATAATACCAGATTTCTTTTGAGAAACCTATGTGTAATAGCAGAGTTTTTTGAGAAACCTATACATAATACCAGATTTCTTTTGAGAAACCTGTGTAATAGCAGAGTTTTTTGAGAAACCTATACATAATACCAGATTTCTTTTGAAAAACCTATACATAATACCAGATTTCTTTTGAAAAACCTATACATAATACCAGATTTCTTTTGAGAAACCTATATGTAATAGCAGAGTTTTTTGAGAAACCTATACATAATACCAGATTTCTTTTGAAAAACCTATACATAATACCAGATTTCTTTTGAAAAACCTATACATAATACCAGATTTCTTTTGAGAAACCTATATGTAATAGCAGAGTTTTTTGAGAAACCTATACATAATACCAGATTTCTTTTGAAAAACCTATACATAATACCAGATTTCTTTTGAAAAACCTATACATAATACCAGATTTCTTTTGAGAAACCTATATGTAATAGCAGAGTTTTTTGAGAAACCTATACATAATACCAGATTTCTTTTGAAAAACCTATACATAATACCAGATTTCTTTTGAAAAACCTATACATAATACCAGATTTCTTTTGAGAAACCTATGTGTAATAGCAGAGTTTTTTGAGAAACCTATACATAATACCAGATTTTTGAAAAACTTATACGATACCAGATTTCTTTTGAGAAACCTATGTGTAATAGCAGAGTTTTTTGAGAAACCTATACATAATACCAGATTACTTTTGAAAAACTTATACATGATACCAGATTTTTTTTGAGAAACCTATATGTAATAGAGTTTTTTGAGAAACCTATACATAATACCAGATTTCTTTTTTGAGAAACCTATATATAATACCAGATTTCTTTTGAAAAACTTATACATAATACCAGATTTTTTTTGAGAAACGTATATGTAATAGCAGAGTTTTTTGAGAAACCTATACATGATACAGGTTTTTTATAACACCAGATTTTATGATTAACATTCATAGGTTAAAGAAATAAGAACAATAACAAGAGATAAAATAAAGAGGAAGGTGAGGAGATACTGAAGTTATCAAGTCTCTATGTATCGCCTCAGAATAGTGACAATAAAAGAAAACTTTAGAAATGTTAGAACTTCTAACACATATCAAAATATCATTGCCTTTCATTTAAATTGCTGAACAAGATAATGATTTTATAATGAACAAAGATTTTCTGTACAATATTAAATTAAAGTCATCAGATTTTCATTGTTTTACCAAGGACAATAATAATCATTCCATGATTTCATGTGAGAGTGACAAAGAAATAGGAGAGCAGATGTTTTGTCTCACTGCATTTGTGTAATTAATGTAATGAATGCGAGCTTTTCTGATGAAAGGAAACATTATCACTTTAAGGTCAAATTAATAACTTGTAAAAATGACATCTACATCTGCTGTAGCATACCTACAGAAGATAATGGGTATGCCCCCATTCCTCTAAATACAGTAGTGAATACTGTATGTGGTCTTCAGTTGGAGATTCATTGTGGAATTCACTTGACTCACTTCTAGTAGTTGACTACTTCTATGTGCTGCTGGCGAATCTTATATGTGTTGTTCTTGTCCTAAGTATTATCGTTCATTACCAACCTTCCCTTGATTATTCTATTCAGTAACCTTCCCTAGGTAACAACATCAGAGCAAGGTTTTTTGACAATCTACTTTTATGTGCCATACCTCTTCAGAGTGTGGGCGATCATGGCCCTCCACAATTTCCTGCCTTTTAATGCTCTAAGTAACTTTTGACTCTTTACCATCCATCTTTGTTCCTGTTCTGCCATCCATATGTTGCATCTTTTTTTGTGCCATATCCTTTAGGATGTAGGCAATCATAGCCCTCCACAGCTTACTGTCTTTTATAGCTCTAAATAACTTTTATCATCCGTCTTTGCCCGTGCTCTGCCATCCATATGCTGTATCTTTTATGTGCCATGACCTCTAGGGTGTAGGCAATCATGGCTCTCTACAACTTCTTCCCTTTTGTTGCTTTTATTAACTCTTTACCATTCATCTTTCGTCCCTATTCTACCATCGACACAAGCTAAATAATTTTTTATTATTTTCTTTGTTTCAAGGGACATTTTATATTTCTTAATACTTTGCTTTTTTCTTTTTTAATTTAAAAAAAAAAAGAAGTTTTCTACTGTATATTCATTCAGTTTCTAGTTTAAAATAATATAAAACAAAAATTTGGTCCCGACTTGGGGTCTTGGCTCCAGTCACTTTCTCACAGGATGTCATGTGGCTTCCCTCTGTCTTTTCTACAAATATTTTCACGGCATCTGCTCTGTCAAGCTATTTTTACTGCTACCCCAACTGCATGAACTTAAGCAGTGCTACTAAGATGGCATCTCAGTCACCCCTTTTACTGTCAAAACAGTTAAATGTAACTGCCTCTTTCACTTCAACAGCTTCTTCTCTTGCACTTCCCGGCAGTAGAATTCCCTTCCTCTTACTTGCTTCCCTGATAACTGTAATCTTCAAAAATTTAAATGTAATGTCTATCGACATCTTATGCCTTGGTCCCTGTTCTTCTTTTTATCTTTTCCTCAATCCCCTCTTTACCCAGTCTTTACTCTCACTTTCACTCTCTGTAACCCCTTGCGTACTAGTGGCACTCTGACCTTATTTGGGGTGAAATGCTTAAAAAAAAAATTACTAAAACAAACATGGAAAGCTTTAAAATCTTCATTTTAAATTAATTTATTTATCTATATTAATTGGTTGATATCAGTGATGTACAAAGGTCTGGTGATGCCCAGGGCCAACTCCTTGATTGTATACCCCTAAGACTCAACTAGGGAGGTCTACTCCAGTCTCGCTTATCAAAACACAGATCCACATTCACACCAGCTTGTGGGACTGTAGGGTGTTTGTACAAGGAATTTAACAGAGACAATTTCAAATTTCAAAAACTAAAATTTTATTTCGCTCTTTCATTGGATGCCTTCCTAATATGAATGCCCGGGGCTGTTGCATCCTCTGACCCACTTCTGCACACTACTGGTTGATATTGTTACGTAGTAAATTGAACAAATTTTTTTTTTTAAATGCAATATTTCTTAAAATCGAATTCATCATTTTTTTTTCTTCTTCTGGACAAAAGATAATTTTGATTTGTAAAAGTAAAAACTGAAGTTGGATTTTAATTTTTTTTTTTTTAGATATTAAACTCATTTTTAAATAAATAAATAAATGTAATTTAAATAACATGTTTCAACCTTTCGCTTTACTTCCTTAGCTGGCATGCAGGATGCACAGTTGGTCGATCATGTCTCTTTTCAATTCATGATTGACATTCATATAAGATTATCTGGGACATAAAGTGGGGGATCTTTTTCATATTGTCATTAAGTACTATATTGATCCCTCTATTAATATTCTTCCTTAGGTGCCATGCATGATGCACAGTGGGTCGATCATGTCTCTTTGATTCATGACCGACTTGGCAGATGAATTCCCGTAATAGGCTGCTGTTACTTTCTGTGGTAGCGTCATTGGCAACCAAACCCAGTCTGCCCTGCTACTTAACCTATAGCTGGGAGGGGTGCAGAGAGGTAGATTCATACCTTTCTCATGTGTATTTGCAGATAAGTCTTTTTAGAAAAATCAATGCTAAATCGGTTAAGCATCTCACATCTCAGGGCCTTCTTTCAAACAAGCAATATGGCTTTTGTTTCTTCAGTTCACCTGCTGATGATATTTGCGGAAAGAGTTTATCAAGCTCTAGATAAGAATGGTGAAGCTCAGGCTGTAGCTTTTTACATCTCGAAAGCTTTTGACAGGGTTTGAAAAACAGGTCATCTATACAAGATGAAAAGTTATGGTGTCTTTGGACAAATTTTTGAATTAATCCAATCTTCCCTATCAAAATGTGAAATGAAAGTTATCTTGAACATTCACTTGTCTAGATCCTTTCATACTAATGCAGGTGTCACCAAGGGCTCCATCCTTGGTCCTTTGTTTTTAATTTTCATTAATGACCTTCTCAATGGTATCAGCTCTCAACTTAGTATCTACACTGATGACACTACTAGATATTCCTGTCTTGCTATTAAGTCCAATCAGTTTCAAATGGTCAAATTGGGAGTTGATGTTTAAAATGAACTTCAGTCATTTGTTAGCTGGGGCAAAGGATAGCTTGTTAATTTTAACACTTCCAAACCTAAGCTACTCTCTATTAATCATCTGAGAGACCACTCTCTGCCTTCCATCAGCATGGCTGATGCTAACCTCCAGGAAAGTGACTCATTGTGCCTTCTCAGGCTAATATTCTTAGCTGACATGAAGCGGAAAGACTATATTAAGTTCATTGTTACATCAGCTGCTAAGAAAGTTGGTTCACAGTACCATGCAAGACAATTTTTCTCTCCAGAATCTATCTTATATATCTACAAGTTTACCATTTGTCTATGCTTAGAATATTGGTCCAGTGCTCCTGCTATTTATCTAAATCTCCTTGATAAAATCCAAAAGAGAATCAGCAATATTATTGGTCCTGATCTGGTGTCTCGGCTCCAGTCACTTTCCCACCACCATAAGGTTGGCTCCTTGTGACATTTCTATAAATACTTTCATGGTAAATGTTCGAATGAGCTCGTCACTAGGGTATGTAGACTTTTTGCACAGTATTAGACTGACTTTGAGATCTCATCAGTTTACAGTTGAGTTGGCTAGATGTAACTGTAAATTCTATGCTAACAGTTTCTTTTCTTCATGCTTTCCAGCCAACTTTAATCTCCAAAAATTTAAATGCAATGTCAATTGCTATATACTGTCCTACTGATTACTCTTTTGTTCTCACTCCTTAGCAATGTTTCTGTTTCTAATTCTTCTACACCCAGTAACCCCTTGTGTCTTAGTGGCTTTACTGCCTTGTTTGGGGTGAAGATTAAAAAAAAAAAAAGTGAATATAATGAAGTTTATTGGAATTTGAACTTGGCTCTCTGATTTCTCATTCCGAGACAATATCCACTACACCACCCACACATCCAAGTTTATAGGACCTGGTATTCCCAAGTGAACACCCATCTAGCTTCTTTATTGCCATATTTACGACATTTCAGCCACTGTATGCTCCAACCTTCTTCAGGTGATATTAAATAGGAATTTCAAACCGAACACTTTATTTTATGGGGTGGATTGTTCTAATTCTACATCGGTGAAGTAATGGATAGCGGCTCCGATTGAGGAATCGGACAGCCGAGCTCAAATTCCAGTCAAATCCATGATATTCACTTACGTGTTAATACTCTTGGGAAAGGTATGAATCCTCTTCTTCTCCCCCTCCAGCTATGGGTAAATAGCAGTACAGGGTTCTATAGCCTTGGATGGCAACTGGTCTACTGCAGAAAGAAATGGCAACCTACTGAGGGAAAAAAACTGCCTCGTCAGTCATGTACCGAAAGATACATGATCACCTAAGCGGGTATCACGCATGGCCCTGATGCCTTTGGATAGCTCAGTTTCAGTTTATTCCCCTTGATAACTTAACTCTCCTCGTTTTTTGTTCCCTCTGGCCAGGTATTGATTGAACTCACAACTCTTTGGGCAATCACTCAACCAACGCTTTTATCCACTGGGCCATGTTTAAAAAAAAAAAAAAAAAACACTATATGAATCATAAATAATGAATTTACACAATCTATATAACAATTTTTGTGATAAGTGGAAAAAATAAGGTAAACTACCAAATAAAATTCTCTAGAAACGTTGGGATACATACATTTTTTTTAATTTTTGTGTGTGTGTTGGGTGAATAAAGGAATTTTTTAAAACCATTTTCTTTTTTAAAATTGAGTTACGAACCTGTTTGCGTCGAAAATTATACACAGTGTACACACACTACATGAGCAACGGATATGCGTATTTTTTTTTTGTTTTACTGATGAACATTTTATTCCTGTTAAAGCACTTGGGGAAAAAAAAAATACTGCAAAACTTTTTACCGCGCATCTATAGAATTAATAATTTTTTTTTTTTAAATTCTAATTTCTCAAACATTCGCTGCTGCAGTGATAAACCTATAAAAGTTTTTTCTTTTTAATACTGCAAGTTAACTAATTAACTTAATTTCAGTAAAATCGCTACGGAATTTATTAAGGACATTAAATAAACGTGACATTAATAAATAAACGTGTCAATTGTGCTATGGCTTTTTGTTTTTAAGTTTAACTTTTTGGTAAAAAAAAAAAAATTCTAAATTCTTATTATTAACTGGAATTTGCAATTTATTTTTAAATCAACGTACATTGTTAAAATTTTAAAAAATCGTTTTTAAGATCAATTTTCTGTGGTGTGGTCTCTACTTGTTAGATTCATTGATGTCTGTCTTATTTTTCTCTGTTTTCTATTCTTCACTAACAGGAAGAGTACGAACATTAAAAAAATATATAATTAATAATAAAATGGTTTTACTTTTTTTTCTTTCTTTATAAAATAAAGAAACTATTGATTTTTGTCAATGAAAGAAGAAGAGCCTACCTAAACTTTGACATTTGTTCTGATTGAAAAAAAAAAAATAACCTGCTTAGCTTTTTTTACGGAACGATTTCTGGCAAAATTTCCGCATGGCTCCCTATCTATTCTAAGCACGACTAGAAGCAAAGTTAAAGAAAAACTGGTTGATGAGAGAAAATAAAAAATGTGACTGTTAGTTAGTGAGTCGAGATGTCTTCTTTTGAATTTTGTAAACAAATAAAATGTCATATTTAAAACTAGAAGTTAAAAAAATCATTTGATCGCACAGAGTAGGAAATAAATAGTAGTCTAATATATTTTTTTGTAAAACCACTTTTTTTAACCAACCTAATCCTTTTACTGCTAGGTGCGATGACGCGTGAAAAGAAACAGTAGCAATTTGCTTGGCTCAAAAAAGAGATTTTAGTTTAAAAAGTTTCTTTTTCTTTTCTTTTTCTTTTTTAAAAAGCATTTAAATAATATTTTCTGCATATTCTTGGATTAACAAATTGTTTTAAAACTGTATCCACGTAATTTTTTTTCATAGAAACTGAATATTAAATAAAATATCACGATAAATTAATCACCTTGCTTGTCAGTTTTACGCGCATAAACAATTTTTGAATTATGAATATAAACTTTGTAAATTTTGTTGCCTCTTTCTTTTTCTGGTAAGTTTTATTTTACATGATTCTGAAATAAAGACTTGTTTAAAAATATATAATAAATGACAACGTGATGAATCAAGCTTCACCAAAATCGATCCAAAAAAAGAATTTCTTAAGGATTTTTTGAAAGATAATTTTTTTTACCTTTGACAAAGATGTCTTGTACCACATTTTCTCGAAACTTGCTCTCCTGTTGGGCGACATATCTGCCCTGAAATTCCACATGTCGGATAAACATCGTATCTGGCGACTTTCCGAATCTTGGATTCGAAGATTGGACACGAGAACTGGGCACAAACCCAGCACCAAGACGATGTAAACAAAGATAGAAAGTCGAAAACTCCAGCCACGTTTTAACGACACAGCCATGTTGTTGCCAGCTGATAAAAGTGGGCGGGACTTAAAACAAGTCGTTAAAAAGAAAGAAAGAAAAAGAGGAAAGAAAGAAAAAGAAAGAAGAAAAGATCTTTCACAAAAAACTGTTAGTGTTATGTAAATAAATATATTTTTGAAATAATAGAATTATTTAGTATATGTATGTCACATGTGTATTGTTTAAAATTTGAAATGTTTGAAGAAGAGTGCTCAATATTGGAGACAGAGCGGCTTTTTTACAGATATAGAGACAAAAAATATGGACATAGGAATCAATACTGCATGGAGACTGACAGTTTCCATTCATCAGTGCAATCTTCATCAGTTCTATAAAAATGGCCTTGATAAATAAATAACACTGAATATTTTTTACGAGTTTTCTTACTACAAGAAATAATACTCTGTAAAAATGTGCATTTAATTTGCAATAATATAATTAACAAAAGCAAAATTTATTCAAAATTGACCATGAAAAACATAAGACAAATATTTCTTATATAAAAAAAATCCATTATAAATAAAAGAAAAAGATTTATAAAAATTCATCACTCAATGTACTATTGTGCAGTTTTATTAATTTTTCACTTGAAAACAAATCAATAAAAATGTATTTCAAGCATTTTTATGATGAATAATTGAAATAAACAAGCAAATGATTTATGAAAAGAAAGCAGCAAAACTTAAAAGTTATAGCTGCCAAAAATGCAAATTTAAAAACAAATAAATATAAATGAATGCAAAATAACCCAAATTTCACAATATGAAATGCTTTTGCCGTCTAATTCAAACTAGACAACACTGTAAAACTCACGCTTCGAGAGAAAACAAAAATCAATAACTTCGTAGATTAGTTTATCTTCTGTGTTATGCGTAGAAAAAGGGGGAGTTATACTTTTCCCGCATAATTTTTATTTACTCATATGCAAATAAGTAAATAAAAATTAAGGTTTAGTTATCTTCCGTGTTTCAATTAAAATAAATGTAACCACAGTATATGATTCAGTTTTTATCGCCTCTTTGCCTTCTTTAGATTAAATAATTTCAGGGGTATATTTGGCTATAATGTACCATTTATTTAGGTTACTTAGTACTTGCATACAGACATTCAAGTTCACAATTTTAATAAGATAACATCGTGAACCCTTGGGTCAATCAACAAATAAGAGAAAGTATTCTCTGATTATTATAATAATTATCTCCCTTGAAGAATCTTTTTTATTTATTTATTTTTTAGGTAGCGGGAATGAGGAAAGGGTTCTGGTACTTATTCCGGGGGGCTTAAGCAATTTTTGCATGCTTTTCCGAAAGTCCATATTAAACAACCAAAAGAAAAACGCATAATCAACAATCGTTGTAAAACTGATCCATATATAAAAAGGCCTCAAAGCAACCAAAAAGTCATCTTTCTGCAGCCGAGATGATTAGGATCAAAATTTTTATGCCATAGATATTTTTTAGCAGCACCCACCCTTCAAGTATGCAGTATTGTGGTGTATGTCAGATGAATGGAGAAGAATGTATTCTTGTGGTATTTGAATAAATTGTAATGAATGAATGGGTCACAAATCAGATTAGCTAGGTTCAGGATAGTCAGTGGCAGCCAACCTCATCCCATTTCGCCTTCAATTTTATGCACCCATTGTATTTTTTATACAATAAATAATGACTAGGCTCAAAGTATAGTATCTGTTCAAACAGCTAGCCCACAGCTCCAGCCAGCCAGCAGCAGTTCCAGCTATTCAGCCAGCCATCATCAACTCCAACCATCCTTGTCAGTAGCAACGTTATGCAATAAACTGTTCTTTTCAGGACAATACTAACCACCAACTACAAAACTGTCCTTTTCAGGACAATACTCCACAACGACTACCAAAACTGTCCTTTTCAGGACAATACTCCACAATGACTACCAAAACTGTCCTTTTCAGGACAATGCTTTGCTCACCCTTGACATGAGTGTGCAGAGATATTTTTTCCTACTGTGCTGTAACCTTATTTTTGTTGATGTATTTTCTTTAACAAAAATAAACTTGGCAATATATTTTTTTACTCAAGTCTTCATATTGTTTGTTGTTGTCTTCCATTATTCAGTATCTGCTTGCAGGCCAATATACCACCCACAACAATTCCTCAGTTTCTTGGGATTTTCTTAAAGTCTGTATCAGTTTTCTTTTTAATCATTTTTAGTGCTTCTATTAGTATTGGAACAATGGTTGTGTTTAAATGCCACATTTTTGCAATTTATAGATCTTTATATATTAAAAATTTATTAAATTCCTTTGCTGAGATGGTTTTTTTTATCAATTAGGACAGTGTTGCCATCAGCATTGGGAAAAAAGGAGAAAAGTATAAATTTTGAACTTGCATTTTCTTGTTGCATCATTCTGTATTTGTTGGTGAAGGTTTTTCCTTCTGCCACAATCAATATTATGAAATTGATATTACTACTGAGTTACATAAATGCAACATTTATTGCAAGAGTGAATACATAATAGAACTTTGATGATAAGAAATATACTTAGCTGAAAGATTCACTGGATTGGTGGCTGAGCAGGTGAAAGGTTGTAGGAATAAAGTTCATAGAGTTCTCATAGGATATTCTTGCCATATGAAATCTACAAAATGAAAATGTTCATCAAAATGATGAGTTGTGTGAGGCTTGTGAAATGCCTTTTTGGAATGTCTTCTCCCCTGCACTCTCTGGGATCAGAGTTTTTATACCTGATGATGGGTTCCCGCAGAGAGAGAGGAAGATGTTGCATTGGTGTTATGAATTTGGAACACAATTCAAATAGAAGGAAGACAAGATAGTGTAGCGGAATCCGAAACGAACAACAGGTCAGCAATAAAATGTAAAGGATTGCCAATCAGATGTAGCAGACTCAACCACATTTATTTAATTTAGATTAGGAATGACGTGGAAAAGGACAAGCAAAGACGCTGGAGGTCACCATCAAATGTGGCGGTCACATGCAATTTATATTTGACGTAAAATAGCACATAGCATAAAATACAAGAAAGAACGTAATGATTCAAAACATAACATTTGAATTTATTTGTGTTTTGATGTACATGCATATAAGCTTGTCGTATGATCTGTATGTATGTATGTGTGTGATGGTGATGATAATCACCACAATAGCAATAACTTTAAGAAAGGCTTTATTCAACAAAAAAAAAGTGGAGCAGAACAATGTTATTGGTGTCTCTCCACATAATGTCGTTCTCCCCGGAATACAGCCCAATTTATGAAGAAAAAAATGTATGTTCATTTACATACAAGAAATTTTCATATAAAACATTAGTTTACATAAAGAATTTGCAGTTTGTTGATGCTAACCAATGAGAATATTGTGTTTAATGTGGTAGTTATTTTGTTTCACTATTTGGAAATCATGCTGACTGAAAGGTGTTATAATGAGTGTATGGTTGCAAAGGAAAAAACAAACAAGGATTAAAATTTCAACAGCATGTATTTATCAAATTTCAGAATATATACATAGTTACCTGAAAAGTGGCACAAATTGTTAATATGTGGCTCTTTAGCTGATGTTGCTAAGGAAAGCGATTATGTGTAAGGGTGTTCTCGGTTGAGAAGTTGACTGATTTCTTGGGTTCGTTGGCTGAAGTCACAGCTGATGTTAGGAGATGGGTCTGAAGTAGATTAGTGAAGCTAAATGTACTGTCATTGGCAGGATTTCTTTAAAGTTGAAATCAATACCAGTGAGGTGTTTGATAGGCTGGCAGTCATGAGATGAAGCTTAGATGTTGAAGTTGAACTGCCTAATAAGGTGCATTCGTGGGAGCATGGGTCATGGGGATGGTGACAAGGGAGACCTGGAGTGGATAGTGAAGGCTAATTGAGTGGAAAGTCTCTGTTGGATTCTGGTTGAATGGGACATCAATAAAATGGGGTGATAGTGGTGACGACAAGAGAGGCTTGGGGTGGATAGTGAAGCTACAAATTTGACTTTGCTGAAACAACGGGTGCAAGTTTGAAGAGACGGGTGAAATTGTGAATCTGAGTTTGCCAATACAGAGGATGCAAGTGGGGAAAGTCAGGAGAAGTCATGAATCTGACTTTGGCAATACAAGGGGTGTGTTGGTATGTTGGTAGCAGAATCTATCCATTGGATTCTAGTCAAATGGGAGATCAGCAAAAATGGGGTGGTAAATTTTCATTTTAACACCCGAGCGCTAAATTCACTGCTGAATGGGCCTATTTACTTCCTTTCCTTGCAGAAATTAGTACGTGCTTCTGTTAAGCGATTTAAAAAAAAATTTTTTTTTGTACTTAATTTAAGAAAAAAGTTAACTTTCATTCAAATATATGTAAACATCGACAAATAAAAGAATAACACAGTCATTTTTTTTTATTCTAACCCCAAAAAGATTAGGGCAATTGAAGCAATTATTTAATTTAATGTTTTTTATTTTTTAATTTGTTCCCTTCTTCTTTAGGATTAGGTGTTAAGGTTAGGGGAGGGAGTTTCTTTCTGTGTAGAACAAGGGGACCAATGAAAAAAACTAATGAAAAAATAGAATCAACCCATCTACTTTAACAAGTTTGTGCATTAATTTTTAGCGGGTACTAATTTCTGCAAAGAAAGGAAGTAAATAGGCCTATTCAGCAGTGAATTTAGTGCTCGGGTGTAAATGAAAATTTACCAATGGGGTCAATGAGAAACGCCTGGAGCTGGGTGGTGAAGATATCGAGGTGTTAGAAATCATGGTGGTGGCATTGGAAGCCCGCTGGTGTCAAAGCTGGCCTGTTGGCCACATTCTGTATATAAAGTCAAGTGAGATTAGTGAGGCTTGGGTGAGGTTATGGTGTTGATGAGAGAGGGGATCATGGCGGTCACAGTGACAGCGCACCTGGTGGCCTTTTGGCTTGTTACTGTGTCTGTCATTTACGAAGGGCTTTCTTTTAAACAAGTCCTCTTTTTTTTTCCGGAATGTCCACTATTGGCTATTCTATTTTATTGCAAGAATTTGTTTTATGAACCAGATGTGATGCTTGGAGTAACTTTTTTTATTTTGTGATTTGCTTTCTTAGCATTCACATCCAGCTGACATATAGAGTGAATCAGAAAGAGATCTAATTACAGTAGAGCATAACAAAGGTGAATAAAGGGGTAAAGGGTAGGAGTAGGTGACAATAATGGCTGTATCTATGATATAGCACTTATGTTTTTTAAGTCTTTTATTATTGTATCTGCTCTATTGGCTTTGTATAGTACAGTTATGTATAGTAAAATCTCAGAGTACTGTGGCATTTTCACCTTCTAGCATTGGTTTGAGTTCATCCCATTTTTTTGCATATGGAAGTTTATAATATTGGCCTATCTTTCTACCCTATCATCAGTGACGTACAAGAGTTTGGTGATGCCTGGAACCAACTCCTTGATTGTATGCCTCTAAAACTAAAGTAGGGAGGCCTATAGTTCCTAGTACTGAGAAATATGAGAAAGGAAGACATTTTAAATATGTAAAAACAGATGAAACATGAAATAAACACTTTATTCCAATTAAATATAAACTAAATTTTTATTTCACTCTTTCATTGTATACCATCTTGATATGGACGCCTGGGGTTGTCACACCCTCTGCCCACTCCTCTTCTGTACACTACTGCCTATCATGTCAATATTTAAATTCATTTGGGTTGGAGTAGAGCACCCAGTTATTAAATGGTCAATAGTTTCCTCAGTGTTTCTACAAAAATGACATTTGGATCTGAACTATTCATTTGAGGAAGGTTGAGTAGAGGCCTTGTAAAAATATTTAACATCCTCAAAGAGAAAAAGAAGAAAGAGCAAATAGTACAAATCCAAAATTTTTATCATCTGATTATATTTCTGAGATGAGGTATTGTAACTATTTAGACTATTTGCCTCTTTATTGCAATATTCTCAACGTTTCGGCCATTGTACGCTCTGGCCTTCTTCAAGTGATATTTGGAATTTCAAATTAAACCCTTTATTTAGTCTACTGAGGTAGATTGTTCTAATTCCACATGTAAAATTTTTATTATTCAAGTGTTTTAGAAAAATTTTTACTTTTTTTAAACCCAGTTTCTTATTATAAGAAAATTTTTTCATGACAGGGAATAGACAAGACAGTGGAAGATTTCTTAATGACTTCAACTCGGATTGTTACATCCAGCTGCTACTCATATTAACATGCAAACTGCTTGAACTGATTATTTGATATGTTGTACTTTTATTTATAGCTGATGCATGAACATCATAACAGACACAAATTATGTGTAAATAATTAACAGAAAAATACTCGAGTCGGTTCTAGTGTCATGCATGAAAAATACATAACTTCTAATAACTTAATAATTATAAAGAATTGTATCTTAATAATTTTTATGTACAGTATTTTATCTTAATAATTTTTTATGTACTGCATTGTATCTTAATACTTTTTTGTATACAGTATTGTATTTTAATACTTTTTTGTATACAGTACTGTATCTAAATTTTCAATAAAATCATTTTTATTTTCTCTGACACTGATTAATTTATCGAATACATTCTAATAAGCTGTCTACCATACTTTGAATTCATCTCATTTTTTTTGTTTTACAAAATCTTAATTTATAAAGATTTTTCAAGTTTTTTTCACAAACACTACACATTAAAATGTATGCCTTGTATGGTTATGTCAATTGCTATCTACTGTCCTCCTGATTACTCTTTCTTCTTCTCACTTATTATTAATGTTTCTGTTCCTAATTATTTCACACCCCTTAACTCCTTTGTCTTAGTGGTTTTACTGCCTTGCATGGGGTGATAGCGATTAAAAAAAATGTTGGCAGGTTTTAATCTTGTTTCTTCTGTTTCTGGTTTCAATCCAAATCTCCACAACCACTGATGAGTCATATTTCTGTCATTTCAGTGAAATGGAAAAAAAAGTTTTAAATTCAAATTTTTTTCATTTGTACCCCACTACTTCTTTAATTAATGACCTGAATTCATACATTTGATTGTTATTAGAATATTTTAAAGTGGTTACGCTCAAATATTTAATGATCTGATAGAATTTCCATGTGCATTTTAAAGTTGGAGAACTTGTAAGGTCACAAAGCTGATCAAGACATGTGCTGTGTATGAAGAGGACACCATTATCAACAAAATGATATGAAATACTTCAAAACAATGAAACAGTATGTTGAACAAATGAACAGGCTGAAAGAGGCAATTCAGTTGAAAAGACCTGACCTGTCATACAATGTGATTATTCAACATGACAAGACTCAACCCCACATAGCTAACATGATCAAACATGCAATTAAAGAACTCAATTGAAGAATTCTGTCACACCCACCATATTCTCCTGATTTAATTCCTTCAGATTATCACCTTTTTCTGTTACTTTCTAAGAATTTAAGGAGTGTTTTGTTCAACAACGATGTGGATGCAACCTGTGCAGATACATTTTCAGCTGGTAATTTGATCAGGTCCGCGGTTGAGCCAGGGTCCATCGCCCGAGACGCAGAGATAAAAAAAATAGCTAAATATTCTTCTCTTGCTGATAGATTTTTTTTTACTCCTGTGGCAGTGGAGACTTCAGGGGTTATTGGCTCTCGTTCGATGGTGTTCCTTCGGAGGATTGGCGCGATTGCGTCTCGATTAAGGAACGAGCCACGCGAAACGGAGTGGCTCTTGCAGCGTGTCTCACTGGCGACGGTTCGAGGTAATGCTTTCTCCATCATAGCGGCTGGCAGAGGATAGAAAAAATTGTTTATAGTTACGTTGTTCTGGAATTGTCATCATTGGTCGACTGAACTTGCTTTGTTTCAATGACTTTTGTTTTGTTATTATTAAAAAAAAAATGTACCTTGATGAATCTTTTCAGTCAAAATCTTGTGATTTCTATTGTCGAGGCATTGGACAGCTAGTGGTTCATTGGCAGGATGTTGTAAACAATGAAGAGGAATACATTTTTGAATGATTCATCAGAACTGTTAATAAGTATTAAAATAAATGATAAAAAAACAAATGAATATAGGTAACAACCTAATATTTGAAAAAAAATGTTTAATCTCTGAAACAGTGAATGTCATATTCTCTAGTTCACTGGCAACAGCAAAAGCTGTATCACAAGGAGGAATTAATTGATACAAGATACCCCCTGGTATTGACAGTGGAATAAGAATAATCCACTCTCTGGAATGAATAAAGGGTTAGATAAAAAAAGAAAAACTCCCAAAAGATTAATACATGAAACAGATACATAATAGAGGCAAGAGAATGTCCAATGGTAGAAATGTTGTGAGTATAATGACAACGATAAAAACATTTGTCTAAAATAGATTAATATATAATAACTATCTACATTTCAAAAATTCAGACAGAAAATTATGAAATAAGTCTATCTGTAATACTTGCATTACTTCCTGACCTCTGACAATGCCTCTCTTCCTAATTTTTAATACAGAACAGGTGAGAAATATATAAAGACAAAGTTGAAAACTATTTACACTGTTTATATTGTTCTGACTGTTGTCCTCATTTTTATTGCCATAAGCATGACATTTCAGCCATTGTATGCTCCAGCCTTCTTCAGGTGATATTAGTTGGAATATAGAACAGAGCATTTTATTTAGTCCACGAGGGTAGATTGTTCTAATTCCACATACTATTCCTTTGGATATTTCAGTTTCAGTTATTTCCCCTTGGTAACTCAACCATTCATGCCTTTGTTCTTTCTGCTGCAGCCAGAGATTGAACTCACAACTCTTTGGGTCAAGACATTTTTGGATCACTTAACCAACGCCTTTATCTACTGAGCCATAATATCAGCTGAAGAAGGCCACAAAGTACAATGGCTGAAATGTTGTGAATATTGCAAAAAAGATAACAATCCCAACAATGGAAATAGTGAAAATAGTTAAAATACCTCCTCTCAGAAATATAGACAAAAGATGAAAACATTTGTCCAAACATAGGGTGATCCCAAAAAACGGGAACTTTTTAACAATCCAATAAAATCAAGAGTGATGGAAGAAAAATATTTAATTCATAGTAATTGAAACCTTAAAACATGCCATTTAAGAAACAATGATGGAATTTTCATTTTTTTAAAATTACGTCTTGTAGATGCTGTCCTCCTGTACGAATGCATTCTTGAAATCTGCTGTTGAGATTCCTCATTGACTGCTGCAACATCTCAGCTGGGATACTGTGAATTTCATTCTCGTTACTAAAATGGCAAAATGTTTACTTGCTCAAGGTCACTGTCTCACAGTGTTGCCACTTGCTTATGTCTGGCAATACGCACTTCAAAAATTCCCGTCACCCTGTATAATAACTTTCTACATTTCAGAAATTCAAACAGAAAATTATATATGTAAGAACTCTATCTGTAATACTTGGATTAATTCCTGACCTCTGACAATGTTTTTCTTCCTAATTTTTAATACAGAACATCCAGATGAGGGCTGAAATCTGAGTATAATGACAAAAATGTAAACATTTGTTCCCTGAGAACAGAGTCTCTACTGAGTGATATGAACATAAATCAGTCCATGGTTTCTGCTATCATTTCTAAACTAGATCCTGAAATGTGCTGCTGAACTGGCTCCTGTTTTCTCAAAATCTTTACAATAACTGTCTCACTACTTTTTGCTTCCCAATTTGCTGGAAGTTTTACTCTATAATTTCTGACTTTAAGAACTCTAGGGAACCATCTGACTCCTCGAATTATTGCCCTATTTGTCTCTGACTTCTTTTGGACAATGTATTAGAAGCCCTAATCAACACCAAATTGGTTAAGCAACTTACTTCACATGATCTCCTTTCAGATCAGCAAAATCAAAATGTCTTCCATTTCTCCAGGTCTACCACTAATGTGTTAGCAGCCATCACTGAATTTGTCTATCAAGCTTTAAATAAGAAAATAGATTAAGATATAATAACTATCTATTAAGACAGGAGTAAACAGTTGTGTCATCTGCATGGATATCTATTTGGGAACTGATGAAACAGATGACCTCAGATATCTCTAAGGCAATTGACAGTATTATATATGAATAAAATGTTGCTGTCGACACTTAAGTTTGAACATAGATCACTAGTGAGCAAACACAGGCGATCACATTATTGAATTATGTAGACTATGTAACCATAGAGGAAATGCATAAGTAGGAAGTTGCGTGACGTCTAACCGATCGTTATTCCTAGTCTATCCTCTATTATTATTTGGATCGCTATTTCTCCTCTATACTATACGACTGCTATTCTCTACTATTCACTATACTATTTCTCTTTCTGGATCACTATACGAATTACTACTCAAGCAAGTACTATTAGTGCAAGATTAGTCGAAGGCATCTGACACCAGTATTGTTCAACGGCATACTATAGTTATATCTGCAATCACAAAGTCACTACTACAATGAACATTACTAAAGTGATGATGAGTATTCATTGGCATCACAAAAGTGGCTACAAGGGTTTGTTGACATCACAAAAAACAGGGTTTTTTTTTTCATGGTGGCCTTCTCCATAAGGTCAAGGGCTAAGTGTCTCTGGAGAAATATTTGGCCTAATCCAATTCTTCCTAAAAAATCATGTAATGAAAGCTGTGTTGAATGATCATGCTTCTAGTTCATACCATATTAATGCAGACGTCCCACAGGGCTCTATCCTCGGACCTATACTATTTCTGATTTTCATCAATGACTCTCCTAACATCATCAGTTCCCAAATAGGTATCTATGCAGATGATATTACTAAGACGGTAGTAAATAGTTGTAAGTCCAACAGATCCAACAACTGCTCTCTACTCTAAAAGGATCTCAAATCTGTGGTTAACCATAGCAAGGAATAATAGCTTGTAAATTTTAACACCTCCAAAACAAAACTGATTTTATTTAAACACCTCAGAGAACATTTTCTGCCTGCCATCAGTATGGCTGATGCTAACCTCCAGGAGAGCAACACTTTGTGCCTTCTTGAACTCCTGTTTTCCACTGATATGAAGTGGAGTGGTTATATTGAATCTATTGTTAGGTCTACTACTAGGAAAGTATGTTGTACCGGACAATTCTTCTCATCAGAATCCCTCTTAAACATTTAGAAATCTTCCATTCGTCCATGCATTGAATACTCTTGCCATATTTCATTATGTGCTCTTATTACTTATCTTGAGATTCTTGCTAAAAATTCAAAGAATGGTCTGTAGTCAATCCTGATCTTGCATCTTGACTTCAGTCACTTTCCCACCAATGTGATGTGGCTTCCCTCTGACTTTTCTATAAATATTTTCATGGCAATTGTTTTGATGAGCTGTTCTTCTTAGTGCCTCAACTGCTACTAGATTGGCAACTAGGTCTCACCATTTTACTGTTGATTTAACTAGATGCAACCAATAATAGTTTCTAATATTCTAATAGTTTCTTTTCTTACATTTATCGCCTGTAGAACTCCCTTCAGATTACTTCTCTGCCATCTATAAGCTTCAAAAATTTAAATGCTATATCAATCACCATCTTCTGTCTTTCTGAATCCTGTTCTTTTATTCTTTTCATAACTTCTCAGTATAATCATCTTATGCTCTTTCACTCCCTATAACTCTCTCCATCCTAGTAGCTTTGTCACCTTGCTTGGGGTGAAAAAAAAAAAAAAAAAAAAAAAAAACAACAAACAAACACTTTTTTGGCTCCATTTTCTCTAAACTTTTGTTTTTGCTCACATGTTCAGTTCATGGTATTCTCAGCATCCTTCTGTTGGATCACATTTCTCTTGCTTCAAGTCTCTACTTCATCTGCAAAGAAATTGTCTAGCATTTACTACCATATAGGAGGAGTGATATTACATAAGAGTTCATTACTCTTTTCGTTGTTTCTAATGAAATTTTCCTGTTTTTTAATACTTTTGGAAAGCATCTTTCACTATCCCAATGTGTCTTCAGATTTTGGTGTCACACTTTCTGTCCTCTGCTAATTCCCAGATATTTAATTTTTTACATTTACTTTCAGTTTACTGTCACACTTTCCGTCCTCTGTTAAAACACTTCCCAGATATTTAAGTTTTTGTACTTGTTTGATTTTGGTATCTCCAATTTGTAATTTGTGTGTTGGGCTATTCCTTTTGCTAACAATCATAAATTCTGTTTCTTGCAATTTATGCTTAGTCCTTTCACTTTAGTAAGGTCATTTCCAATAATAGACTAATTTCCAATGCATTTCTCATAGTCAAAATTACCCGTATCCTTATAAGGAAACATTTGGCATTCATTGACCAAACAGCTAGTACTGCTGTCAGTTGAAATATATAAAATCTTTCTTATAAAACAATTTTTTTTATGAAAATAAGTTTCTTGAGTTCAGTAGCTGTTATTGCTCTTTCCAGTATTGATGGGTTTCCTTCCTAACCTTTTATTGGAAGTAGTGTGGAACATCAGCCTCTTGATTATGTCATTTTCTCAAGTTACATACAATATCCATTCTAGCTGTTTGAATAAGTGTGGTCTTTGCCAAAACCCCCAGGCTTTACTCATTACTAGATAAATGGTAAGAAAAGAATCCTGAGGCTTGTTGCATCCTTACTTTACAGATATGATACAGTGGTGTAGTTATCAAGTCTGTTCATTCATTCATAGTTTACAACAGAGTTGGCAACCTTTTGAAGAGAGCGGGCCAGACAGCTCTGTAGCATATCAAATGTACTATAATAAATTATCTCGACCTCAGACTACTCCATCCACACAGCTACTTTTGTCTGGAGGTTTAAAGAAATAATGTAGTTAACGTTATATTATTTAAAAAAGGAGCAAAACATCATCCAAGTGGTCATCACCCAACTTTGTTCTAAAACGACTTTTAGTATATATCATTTTCAAAAAAGCTGTTCACAAGCATATGTACTTCCAAATAATGATACAGTGTAACCTGGATATAAGAGAGATTTTATCTGGTCCAAAATAAGAGCCTGTGTTAATGTATATATAATAGACCAAACCCGGATATAAGAGAAACCCGCATACAAGAGACTTCTTCTCCGGTCCCGACAACTCTTATATCCGGGTTACACTGTACCATCATTTTCACATTATTCAATAGGCTCTTATATTTTCCGCTTGGTAAAACATATTTCCTGCAGAAGTCAGCAGTGGATTTGGAATGTGACAAATATTTTGCAATAAAATTTAAGTTCATTAACTCCAACTGATATTTTTCTGCCAATGGCTCCACAAATTAATTACTATTTAAGTGTTAAGTGGGCAGGCTAGACAGAAATCCTTCGCAGACTGGATGTGGTTTGGGAAAGGGGGGTTGTTGACCCCTGGACGAAGGAACAATACATGTTTGTTAAAGAGACAATTCACCTTAACTCTGATAGTGATGTTCAACTAACTTCTATTTAATCTCAGGTTCCTAAGAATCCTCCTTCGTCTGAAAACCAGATAGCTCTAATGCTGACATGTGTTACAAGATTCAGAATTAGATTGTTTGTACAGTATTTACATTAGTCGGACTATTGTCCTCATCTTTGTCGCCATATTTGTCACAACGTTTCGGCCGTTGTACGCACCCGACCTTCTTCAGGTGGTTGGAATTTTGAACTGAACCCTTTATTTCGATCACTGGGGTAGACTGTTCTAGTTCCACGAGGACACATGGCACGTTGGTTAGATCCAGTGACAGACCCAAAGAGTGTGAGTTCAATACCCGGTTAAGGCAGTGGAGAACTTTCAGAGGGAAAATTAGCAGGAGATAACTGATAACTGACATCCATCAAACATGGCACGTAGAACTAGAACAGTCTACCCCAGTGATCGAAATAAAGGGTTCAGTTCGAAATTCCAACCACCTGAAGAAGGCCGGAGTGTACAACGGCCGAAACGTTGTGACAAATATGGCGACAAAGATGAGGACAATAGTCCGACTAATGTAAATACTGTACATAATACCTCATCTCAGAAATATAGACAGACTCTAGATTGTTTGTATAATTCTATTTTGAATTAACTGAATAAAATAGTATGAAATGAAAACAACTTTATTTAGGCTGGCCAACAAATATTTTTTGTAAGAAATGGCTCAATTTTTTTTTTTTAATGTTTGCATCGAATAAAGAATGTCAGTGAATTAGTAGAATTCTTGAATACAGTATAAAATAACACATTTAGTAACAATTTTTTTTCTCTACATCCCTTTTAGGAATTTTGAATTATTTTCTCCAAGAATTTTGAATGACTGTTACAAGTCTGTATATTGTACTACTTGAACTTAAAATTTAAATCAATACTAATCTTTGACCCACTCACTGATGAAAAAAAAGAAAAGATTTTTAACAAAAATTTCAAACATGCTAGAAAGGATAAAATAATCAAAAATACTTTAGTTTTTCCTCTTAATAATAAACATTTTGTCAATAAAACTTTGTTTTTTTATCAAGTTTGGGGGCCTTTTCATTATGGTATGTACTTTTTTTTTTTTTAGAAAAAAAATTGGAGGGACTTACTTTCAATGCATTCCATATTTGGGGAGGGGACAGATAACTAAAATGATAAAAGTCACAGCTTGAAATTTTAAAAAAAATTTCTAACTCTTACAAAACTTAATAATTTTTGCCAACAATGAAAACACACACACACACACAAATAAATAAATAAATAAAGCTGGTATATCACTAAACTAACAAAATGAGGATTAAAAACATATTTTTAAATGGGAACTCCAGAATCCTAAACAACAAAAAATTATATGCTTTGCTACTGGACCAGTATATACATCTTTAGTTGTTATACTCACAATCCCTGAAGTCATATTTCTCTTGTCAAAAAGAGATAGAGGGCTTGGCGGATTAAAGCTTTGATTAAAACATATATGGTTCTCTGGCAGGTGTGACTTCTATCACTGGGTCCAGTAGTGCTGAAAAACAGACAAGTGACTCAAACATAAATAGACCAGAGTGAATTAAATGACACGAGTTATCTCCCCTAAGTGTGGAACGCAGACTAAAAATATACACCTATAAATTGAATAAAGTGTTCACTTCAAAATTCTAAAATTAATAGATACAAAGACATTTACCTGAAGAAGGCCAGATGGTATAACAGTCAAAACTCTGTGAGTATAACAATGGTGGTCTAAATAGCAAAGTATATAATAATAATTCCTTATCTAAAAAAAAAAAAAAAAAAAAAAAAAAAAAAAATGGGTTTAAAATCTTTGAACTTTTTTTATTTTATTTTATTACAAAAAGTTTTAGTGTACAGTGTGCACTTGCATAAATATACATTTATATACAGTGGTATTGTTAACAAGATGAAAAAAATTCAGGGTTGGATGTAGAAAAAATCGTTTGAAGGAACAAGATAGAAAGAATTAGGAATGAAAAATAAAAAACAAGAAACAAAAAAAAAAACGTTTAGTAAGCATCAAAGAAAAACAGCCTTGAATATTATGAGTGTTTGAAACAGGAATAAATTGGACCCAGTGTTTCAATGGAGAGATGGATGACTGGTACGGTTAAATAATCACATGCATCATATCACAGTCCTGTAGGAATAAAAAAAAAAGAAAAAGTGAAATTGGCATGTGTATCTCTGTATGCACAGATATGCACACACACACACACACAAACACAAACACCGGGTGTAACAGCAAAATTGTCCATTTGTTAGATTAAGCTTTGAACAGTTGTATCTTTGAAATGATCAAAGATATCTTGCTGGAATTCTCCAAGGTTTTCATAACACTATTGGACTCTACTTTGAGCAATGTAACAGAGTTTGGGAAACATACACACACATATTTTTTTTTTAATTGAAATTGGAGTGGATTTGAACAGTGAAATTAGATCAGAACAATTTTGTTTACTGATAGGAATCTGATCTAGCCCATTTGGAATTGGGTCATTAGGAAGATAATGGAAGATGATCGAGATAATTTTTATCAGTTAAAATTTGAAATAGAGCTTACTAAGGCTACGAGGAACTTTGAAATTCACATGATTTTGGGTTGAAGGCAGCACTCGTGAAAATCGCGTGCGGGCCAAGGGTCAATTTATGATCAGCCAGGTTTATCTATATAAACGCGCACAGAAATCTGTTGACAGAGTGGTTGGCTCGTCTGCCGTCGAGATCATAATGTAATTATGTTTATCATTAATCAATCATAGCTAAGGATCAGAAGCTCATGAAGGATTAAAATAAAATTCAAATATATATATATATATATATATATATATATATATATAATTCTAGGATCATTTTCCAACTTATTCAAGATGATCTTCGCTCTCTAACCTATTAACTTTCTCCCCTAGAGTAACAAGGTGCCTCACAGGTTTCATGTCCGATTTCATTTTCAAGTCTTTTTTCACTACTCTCTGGACTGTCATAGGTGAAACTCCTCTCTCATGTGCCAAACGTCTTATGGATTGAATTCTATCTTTTATAATTGATCTCTTTATCTTTAAGTTGAAATGATGATTCCTCTTCTTGGTGTGACCTCCTGATCCAGTTTTCCTCTCTACTGTTCCCTCTTTTTTTAAACTTATTCACCATTCTTTTGATGGTACTTGAATGGTCTTTGAAGATGGAAGCCAGAGTATGAATGTTGCTATCATTACTAAAGGCCTGAATTATCTTTTTCCTCTCACCATTGCTCAGTTGAGAAGACAGTGGGGCTGACACAAAATGATTTTAACCTGTTCTCTTTCCAGCTGAATAACTCAAAGGGTTTTTCAGTGATTCTTATGAAAAATGGTGTCAAGATGGCTAAACTTGGTAAAAAGAAACTCATTTGGTTTAGTGTTTTTTTTTTAGATATTAAACATTTTGTGGGATCGACAATTATGCTGTTACACACGGTATACATGAGATGATTATTATAGAATGTAGGTATAGTAGGTCTATGAAAGAATTTATAAAGAAAGACATAATAATATGGCTTGGGAAAATGACTTTACATCCCCTAGCTAGTTTAAAATAATATAGACTAAGTAATATTGTATCCTCAGTTCAAGAGTCAACCATCCAAAACCCTAAGAAAACAAAAAACAAAATACCTACACATGCTCAAAACAGCTTTCTTCAAACATTACTCTTCTTCCCCCAAAAAAGAGTTCTATTTCTTCACTGAGAAAGGACACAGGGGTTAGGTGTAACTAATGCCAGTGTCCTTTCACTTCTCTAGTTCAACTGCTGATGTATTGCTGAAAGAGTCTATCAAGCTTTAGATAAGAATGGTGAAGATTGGGCTGTTGTTTTGGATATCTCCAAGGCATTTGACAGGGTTTGGCATACTTGTCTTCATCACAAATTGAAAGGTTATGGTATTTCTGGATGGATTTTTGAACTGATTCAGTCTTTCTTATCAAATTGCAAAATGAAAGTTGTCTTGAATGGCCACTCTTCTAGATTTTATTGCATAAATGCAAGTGTTACCCAGGGCTCTATCCTTCGGCCTACGTTGTTTCTAATTTTCATAAATGACCTTCTTGATGTCATCAGTTCTCAACTCAGTATCTATGTTGATGACACAAATATTTACTCTTGTTTTAATATTCTGTCTGATTGGTTCAGTAAGGTCAGCTGATCTCAAAACTGACCTACAATCTATTGCTAATGGGCAAGGAGTGGCTTGTTAATTTTAATGCCTCAAAAACAAAACCACTCTTTTAATCATCTGAGAGAACCCTTTTTACTTTCTATCAGCATGGCTGGAGCTAACCATCAGGAGAGTGATGCATTACGCCTTATCAGACCAATGTTTTAAGCTGACATGAAAGAGTGGAAAGAGTATATTGAATCAATTGCTAAGTCTACAGCTAAGAAATTTGGTTCACTATGTTATGCTCAACAATTTTTCTTGCCAGAATCTATCTTGCATATCTATAAATCTACCATTCATCCTTGCTTTAAATATTGCTGTCAAATCTGGTCTGGTGCTTCTGCTATATACTTATAGATTCTTGATAAAATCCAAAGAAGAATATGCAATGCCACTGGCCCTGACCTGGCAACTCTGCTTCAATAGCTTTCTCACTATCATAATGTAACTTCCCTGTGCCTTTTCTATAAATACTTTCATGGTAATTGTTCCGATGAACTTTCTGCTATGGTACCTAGACTTTATGAATTTAAGCACAGTACCAGATTGATGGCAAGGTTTCATCATTTTACAGCTGAAATGGCTAGACGTAACCATAAATTCTATTTTAACAGTTTCTTCTATTGCACTTCTCGATTCCAAGTAAGCTTTGATCTTCAAAAATTTAAATGCAATGTCAATCGTTATTTTCTGTCTTCTTAATTCTTGTTCTTTTTTTGTTCTCTCTCCTCAGTAGTAATTTTTCTCATATTCTTTAACACTCAGTAACTCGTTGCGTCCTAGTGGTGCTATTGCCTTGATTGGGGTGAAATGATTAAAAGAATCTGTAGAATTTAAATTTGAACATTAGTGTATAAACATGTTTTTATAAAACAAAAATTCTTGAGGAGAGTCCCAATAAGTAATTGAAAAAAATTAAAAAAATGGATTGACCTTTGATAAGTATTGAATGTTTTTACTTCTAATTTAATAATTATTATTGTTCTAATTTATATTGATCACTTTATTGGCCGAATTTTTTCTGTTACATTTGATATATATTAAATTATATAATTTTATATATATCATTTGTTAGTATTAATATCTACCATTTTTTAAACCTCCTGAAGAGTGGACTGAATGATCACAAAATGGTTCATTTATGAAACTCTGGAGTCGAGGTGTTGAATATAACATCAATCAGCTGACAAATTTTATTTGGTATTAATCCTATATATATATATATATATATATATATATATATATATATATATCTCCGATGCAATGAGAACAAAAGTAATATATAAATTCAAATGTTCACAGCATTAATCCAAAAGAGGGCTCCATATCAATAGTAACGGGGATACCATTTTTGGTTCTAACCCATCAAAGTGCAACTGAAATGCACTGAAACAAAGTTGCATCTTTGTAGGGGGTAGGCTGTTTTTGTTTATATGATAATATTATATATATAGTGTGTGTGTGTGCGTACGCATGGGGTTAACTAGTGGCTTCGAATGAGAAATCAGAGAGCCAAATTCTAATTCTAGTTGAGTTTATTGAATTCACGTACGTGCAAATACCCATGGAAAAGGTTGGTTAAATAGCAGGACAGACTGGACCCTGTAGCCCTAGTCGGCAATCAGTCCAGGAAGCCAACTCTGAATACAAAACTTGAGGAGGGTTCTTTGGAGGCTTTGTAGCACACTATGTGCACTAGTTCTATGTATTCAGCTCTTCAAAAGAATGTGGTGGGTTCTGCACAAGCCTTCACCACTGGGATTGAATCATATGTAGATAGTCTGACTGTTCTGTTCAGAAAAATGAGCTTCTGGACCCTGAAATGTCGAAAATAACACTTTATAAAGTGTTGGGAAATAATTGACTGAAATCACCTGAAGATACCGAAAGGATTGAAACCAAGGTAGCAGAATCAGCTGATTTCCTAATTTTCTAGACTTAAAGATCTACATGTTAAATTCTCATCTTTTTAAATGTGTATTGAGCACTTTTTAATGCTACTGTTTCCTGGTCTAATTCAACTCTGACCATTAAATTCTTCAATAATATATATATACATATGTAAGCAAGTATGTGGATGTAGATCCGACGGTATGATGAAAATGTGGAAAAGACAAAGCAAAATCCGAATATGTGAGGGTACTGTTTTTTTATTATAGATAATGTTCTGTTAACAGAATGTGTAGTTGAAGCAAAAACAAAAATGTGCTAAAAAAAGGGAAAAATAACAAAACAAAAAAAAATTAAAAAATTAAAAACACATTGTGTAGTAAACATCTACAAATAGTTGTGTCAGAAAAGACTGAAATATATAACCTATTGATAAAAGAAAAAAATTGTAGTTATCAATACGATTGATCTGAGCTGACAGTCTCAGCAAAAAAAATGTAATCCCAAAATCATTTGAAGATAAGAAAAAAATTTTTTTATAAAAACTATATACAAAAAAAATTGGAAGAAAAAAAAAAAGAAAACTACAAAATTCCACTAAAATGCCATAAAGCTTATTGTGCTACTGTAGTATGTATATTTTTTAGACCAATGTAGTATGTATGTATGTATGTAAAACAAAAAACAAAATAAAAAACAGTACACTCACATATTCGGATTTTGCTTTGTCTTTTCCATATTTTCAATATATATATATATATATATATATATATATATATATATATATATATAATAAAAAGACTTAAACACTAATATTCCATGGTCATAATTTATTCCATTGGAATCGTAAGAACGATCCAATTCATCAGACCTACAGATTCAAAAAGAAAACAGAACAACAACTCCGGGAAAAACTGGTGAGAGTATGTGTGAGAGTGTGGGGGGACCTGTGATCTATATAGAGGGGTAACAGACGAGAGAGACAGATCTATATAGAGGGGTAACAGACTCTCTCATCTGTTACCTCTCTATATAGATCACAGGTCCCCCCACACTCTCACACATACTCTCACCAATTTTTCCCGGAGTTGTTGTTCTGTTAACTTTTTGAATCTGTAGGTCTGATGAATTGGATCGTTCTTACGATTCCAATGGAATAAATTATGACCATGGAATATTAGTGTTTAAGTCTTTTTATTATATCCTTACTCTGTCCTGGACATCGAGTTCTACCTGGATCATATCCTCTTGGAATTATTTTTATACATATATGTATGTGTATATTCACCACTAATATTGTCTATATATATATATATATATATATATATGTATATGTATATATATATATATATATATAGTAATGTCAAAGATAGTATGAAGCCAAAAATACTGAGTCAGTGGGATACTGAGAGAAAAAAACATTTGACACAAGCAGTCTTTGCAAGAAAGTGCTCAATATCAAAGACGGAGCATTAATAGAATAAATGCAAGTAAAAGTCTGTCAGTTCAATCAGCTAAGTGACAAACTTTCATACATATATGTATATGTATGGATGTAGGTTTAAAATATATATCTAATACATAAATTTATCCCATATTAATAATTTAAATATTAATTGCATAAAAAAATTCAACATCATTTACTCACTTTCATTAATTAGACATTAAATTATATCACTTAGCATGTTCCATAATTTTTAATGAGACTTTTCAGTTAACCTGATGAATATTTATGAGTATCATTTAAATTTTAAAATTTTGAAAACCTCACATTTTCACTTTTGTTTATAAATACTTGTTGCAAAATAAAATCTTCAAATTTGCCTGGAAAAGCCGATTAGAGAGCAAAACTCGTCAGCTAAGATAAGTTTTCCCTTTGTCTTTATTTAATACTTAACCAATATATATATATATACATATGTGTGTGTATATATAAACAAAAAAACAAAACAAAAAAACATACTCAAATATTTATGCTTTCCTGTGACTTAAGATTTCATGTTGAGGTTTCTTTTGTTACATGCCAATCTCACAATCTTCAGACAGTTCAAAGGACAAGATATTCAATTCTACATATTAGAATTGAGTATCGTGTCTTTTGATCCACCTCAAAACTGTGAGACTGCTGTATAGGAAAACGAGCATCTGTATGAAACCTTAAGTCACAAGAAAACATATATATGTGTGCGTGTAAAGAGACACTTACATACAAATTAGCAAACATACAGCTATAAACAAAATTAAGGGTTTAATTTACAGTTACTCATCAGAGGGGCTTCATTGTAAAACTAAATTTACATACAGATGTCACATTTTTGCCAAACTTATTTTAAATTTAAATTTTTGTAGAACATTATTATATGATATAATGTAATTTAAAATTGTTCAGCTGTATATATATATATATATATATATATATATATAAAACACAAGTAACAGTTTGTCACTTAGGTGACTGATGTTACCTTTAGCATCCCATCTGCAGAGTTTTATAGGTGGACTTGTCTGTCCACTCTTCAGGAAGCATCAACAATTTACTAGCCATTTAAATATTGATGGATACAAATGTGTCTAAGTAAAAATTTTAATACACTAATGGGATCTAACTATTTGTAGTTTATAAATAACTATGATTATAGTTTCTATCATTTTTTTACACTAAAAACAAAATTTAAAAGAAAAACTAATATATATATAAGCACAAAATACTTATCAGGAAATAATGAAAAAAAAAAAAAACAAATTTTTTATCTGCAGTGTCCTTTCAGGACATTGCCGATCATAGCTCTCCACAATTTCCTGTCCTTTGTAGCTACTAATAAATTCTGTCTTTTTGTTATTTCTCCTAGACCTTGGATTTATGGCCACATCACATTGAAACACTGGTTCCAGTATTATCATCAAACTTAAACAATGGCAAGCTGTAAGCTTAGATGTGCAGGTGGTGTAATGGATAATGGCTCAGAATTGTTAATTGGAGAGCAGAGTTCCAATTGGGGTCATTATATGCACAAATACCTTTGTGAAAGGTATGAATTCACCTCTTCTCACCCCAGGTAGCAAGACTTGTATCACTAAATCATTACCTATAAAATAAAATTCTTACAATCTAAAAAAATATATTCTGGCCTTAAATAACCTGCAAAGGGTTGATAAGACGTATAAAATGAATCCTGAACTTGTTCCTTCATCCATTTACTGAAGCTCGCCAGGTAAGTTACATGTTTTCTGTCATCACTTTTGCCTTAAATCTATAGTGTATCAAATTTTCCAAGCACTCTTTCCTCATTATGTGCCCTAGAAATATCAACTATCATCTCCTGATGTTAATTATAAGTGCCCTTTTCATTTCCATTGTCTCTAGAACTTGACCACTGGTCACATGTTTGATCCATGATATTGTTGGCATCCTTCTGTAGGACCACATTTCTGTTGCTTCAAGTATCTTCGTCATCTGTCAGGAGATTGTCCAGAATTCACTGCCATATAGGATAACAGATATTACATAACAATTCAGGATATTGGTGATCAGGGCTCTCTGCAATTTCATGTCCTTTATAGCTCTTAATAAATTTTGTCTTTTTGTTATTTCTCATAAATCTGCCATTCATTTACTCAAGCTTGCTACGTAGGTTATGCAGTGTTTTTCTCTCTCCCTCTTGCCTTCAGTCTGGCCTGGAAGTATCAAATTTTCCAAGGCCTCTTTCCTAATTAAATGCCCTAGAAAATTCAAACGTCTTTTCTTGATGCTAAGTGTAAGTGTCCTTTTTTTTCATTATGTTAAAACATCATGTTATCATTTAAAATAAAATACCTGAAAAACTCCAATCTATTAGTTTCTTTGTTGATAGTGGTCTATTTACTTTCTTTGAATAAGTAAAATATTCAAATCAAAGAAAACAATTAGCCTACTGCTAACAAAGTGTTATAAGACGTTCAGATAAAAAAAAATTCAGCAAACATGGACTCTCAAACTTGCAAAAAATTGAGTATCAAAAGGACAGTTTTTTCCCTTGACACAGCTTTTATTTTAACTACTTTCACTCTTCAGCAATGTTTGTTTTAAAAAGCTATGATTAGAATTGGAATAAAAACTAAACATATGATAGTGAATTTATACACATTTTTTTGTTCTTGAGAATTTACAACAAAAATGATTGTTTATTTACAAGAATAATTTTATATTTACAATATTCTAAAAAAAAACTAATGCAATATTTATCATTTACCAATTCATAAAGAAATAAATACAAAAATAAAAATGAAAACAATTTTTGTTCATAAATTTATAAACATTTACTAAATTATTCAAATATGTGAAACAACTATCAGGAAATCCTTATTTACCATTTTATAAAGTTTAAATCAATTGGCAATTTCCAATGTTTTGCCAACCATTCCAAAAAATAAAAGTGTAATTAAACAATCTAATAGTCTTTAATATTTTTATTGTCAATTCTCAAGAACAAAAATGCATAAATTCACTTTCATATGTTTAGTTTTTTTAAAAAGCATAAATATTGCTGAGGAGAGATGATAAGTTAAAATAATGACAGTGTCATGGGAAAAAACAACCTTTTGAAACCCCATTTTTTTTTTGCAGGCACAAAGGTACATATTTGCCAGATATGTAAAATGACTGATCTTTTAATGATACAGAAAATGCTAATCATAAAGACAAACCTGATATTACCTTACAGGTCATGAAGAGGTTGGTGGTCCCTAACACAGACAGGGTGGAGAATTCAGGTTCTGTTTGGCAAGTATAGTTATGCAATTCCAAACCATCCTTCAGCATCTGTTTCACATTGGACAAAGTTAGCCCGTCTTGCTGTGAGTGAGGTGGGGAAAAACAAAAATTAGCATATTTAAACAATCTAAAACTTAATCATTTGTAAAAACAAAACAAAATGGGAAAGATTTAGAAAAGAGAGGCGACAATATGCATGTAAATTTGTGCTCTGCTTAGTCATCGATTTCCTTCCGTACTTGAAATGGTTAAGTCATCATGTATAAAAGACAAGTTCCAAGGATATGGGACAAAAGTTGGAGTCCCATCTAAGGTTACTTCTCCACTATGCTAATTTTAATGTTCTTGGTATCTACGTTGACAACACTATTTACTCCTGTCTTGATAGTAAGGGTGATCAGTCTGACAAGGTCAAAATGGCAGCTGATGTACAAAACAACCTCAAGATCATCGTCAACAGGAGCAGAAGATGGCTTGTCAATATATGGTCCAGTGCCCCTGCTCTTTAGCTGATGCTCCTTGATAAGATCCAAAGAAGAATCAGCAATATTATGGGTGCTGATCTGGTGGCTCAGCTTCAGTCACTTGCCTTTTTTTATAAACACTTTCATGGTAATTGTAATTGTTTGGATGAGCTCTTCACTATGGTACTTAAACTACGAGTTCAATCACAATACTAGACTGGTGGTGAAATCACATCAATTTAAGTTGAGCTAGCTAGTTCTAGCCATAACTTGTATACTGACAATTTCTTTTCTCACATTTCTCAGTTGTGGAACTGCCTTTTGACTCCATACTTTCCAGCCAACTTTAATCTGCAAAAATTTAAATGCAATGTCAATCACTATCTACTGTCCTCCTGATTGCTTTTTTCTCTTCCTGCTCATTACTAATGTTTCTACTCATAATTCCCCCACACCCTGTAACCCCTTGTGTGCTATTGGCTGTACTGTCTTGCTTGGAGTGATACCAATTAAACAAAATCCCCAGTCTTTCCTCATTTTCACTCTTTGTAACCTGCTGCATACTAGTGGCATTCCTGCCTAGCAGAGGGTGAAATGATAAATATATATATATATATATATATATATATATATATATATATATATATATATATATATATAGAGAGAGAGAGAGAGAGAGAGAGAGAGAGAGAGTGCTGGAAAGTTCTCAACCCAAGTCACTTTTTTTCTTTTTTTTTTAACATTTCCTTCAGAGGTTTCATCATTAAAATACTACCATTAAAAAGTGGGCTGAGCCCAGAACTTTCCAGCAACCACTAGTGTGTATGTATGTGAGCATACAAACACACACACACATTATTTTATTTATACACACACACACACACACACACACACACACACATATTATTTTATTTACACACACACACACACACACACACACACACACACAGAGGGTTCGATAAGTAAATTGTCGCCATTTTTAATCTTGTGCATGTGTGTTGTTTGTTTTTGATTTTGTCGAATGCACAGTATAATCAGGTCAGTTGGGCACCATCTGTGAGAAAAAGAGCACCATGACTCAATTCACTCCAACAGAAATTTGGAAACAGCATATTGTACTTCTTGGCAGAAGTTCCAATACCAACATTTCAGAGTGTTTCGGTATCAATCTGAGGACAGTGCAGAGGATTATATATATATTAGTTGGATTGATGTGAGTTTGTGACCCTGCGTTTCACGCTCTTTGCGATCATCAGCATCAGCGTGAAACCCAGGGTCACATACTCGCATCAATCCAACTAAATATGTTAGCTCTATCACTGATATTGAGCACTTTCCAATAAGTACCATGCATATATAATATATATATATATATATATATTTTAGAATTGGACATTGTCCGACAATTTATTTAAGACATTTATATTATGTTTAATATAATTTTAACTGTTGAAATATTTATGTAGATTTAAAATATCCACGTGTTTGTTTAACCCTAGTTTATATGTGTCTAATTTTAGAATCCAGTATTTCTCTTTTCTTCTTCGTATGTATGTTGTACTGAAATTACTGTGTTTGTGTGTTTCTTTTGAGACTCGGACGTCGCGTGATATGGAATGCGATTGTGTTTGAATCTTTAATGGGCAACTGAGGATAATGTTTTGGTTGTAGTTTAAAAAGGTTTTCTTACCATATCTAAAGAAATTTTTTGAAGAAATTTTTTATATAAACTAGGGTTAAACAAACACGTGGATATTTTAAATCTACATAAATATTTCAACAGTTAAAAATATTTCTTTAGATATGGTCAAAAAACCTTTTTAAACAACATTTGAGACACTATCATCAGTCTTCCGCCAAAAATTCAAACACAGTCGCATTCCACATCACGTGACATCCACGCCTCACGACAAACGCTGTAAACACACAAACACAGTATCTCATTTGATTTCTGAGGAAGGACCGAGGTGGTCTGAAATATTAAATATATACAAAAACACAGAAATAAATACTTTCATAAAAAAAACACCCAATTTTGTTTCATTTATTTTATCCAGATATTATATACACATCAAGAAAGTATACATGGCCTCTCATCATGCTATATATATATATATATATATATATATATATATATATATATATATATAAAAAGAATTAATAAATTTATTTTTCATGTGACATTTTTTTTATTACTTCAAATGTTATTTTTCATGGATACCTATGTTTGAAATAGACACCCTCACCCTGTTCTTTTTTTTTTTTTTTCTTTTTTGTAAAAACAGTGTGTGTTGTGTATACTGGCCTATATACTCAAGAAAACTTAAAGAAAATATACTCTCCACTATCAAACATCCAGTTACAGAATCTAGATTCTAAACAGTGTGCATTATATCTACTGGCCAGTGCACTCGATAAAACTTGAAGAAAATGTGCTTCCTGGCAGTGTTTGAACCTGCAGACCTCTTTGTATCAAATTACTGTTCATGGGGCTTGTAAATAAATGAAAGACAATATTCTACTTGTTTAACAAACTATTGGTGATATGACATTTATTAAAGGTTTTTGGCATAGCAGTCTAGAATTTGTAACCGGATTGTTTTGCTTTTTATGAGCAATGGTGTTGGTGGTGGTAGATAGACACTTAGTGTTTTCTAGCATTGGACTTTAAATGTTTTCCAAATCTATTCTGTGTTTGATACTAAAATTTGTTAGTAGTTCTCTTTAGTACATTGATTTATTGATTATGATGCTTCGTCTCGAAATTGATTTTGTTTATTCAGGACTTCAACCTGCTCATCTGGGTGAGTAGGTAGGTCATACTTGTGACAACTTCCGCTATGTCAACTCTTCCCCCTACCAACTCCTCGTCCATCTACTCATACCAACATGGTGACTGGCAATACAAAACGGTGGCTTCAGAAATGCAACACGGACACATCCCTCTCCTGCCAAGGACAGACCAGCACTTTCCTGATCCCAAGCATCAGTGTTAATATAGACCAGCATCCGGATATAGCCTATTTCCAGTTTTGTGGCTACTTGATTTCCAAAAATCTTTTTACTTCTCGGTGATGAGACCTAACTGCCAATCTTGTACTGCACTTAAATTCTAGGTACCATGGAGCAAAGTTCATCAGAACAATTATCATGAAAGTATTTATAGAAAAAGCAGAGTTGGAATTCTTTAGCCCTGTAAAGCACTCCCTGCTTGACATCAGGCTAACACCCTGTCCCCCAAAACACATGCTTGCTACTGAAACTAAAGCAGCATCAATAGGATGATATTAACAGTGAGAGATGGTCACCCAAATGCCCAACAAGAAAAATTATCTTACCTCTGTGTTTATACGAACACCACATTTGCAGAAAATAATACTTTTATTTTCATGAAGAGGATTTCTAAGGAAAGAAAGGAAAAAAATACAGAATTTAAAAACGAACATCCATAAATTTCAAACAAACAAAATTTGTGTGAATAAGTATCTTGTCACACTTGTAATAAACATTTTATCCTACCATTTACTTTAAAATATCTTATCTTAATTTTTAAAGTTGAAATGCTTATTTACTATTTACTTGCTATTTTAAAAAATGTTTATTTACTATTTACTTGCTATTTATTTAAAAAATATGTTTATTTACCCTTTACTTGCTATTTATTTTAAAAATATGTTTATTTACCCTTTACTTGCTATTTATTTTAAAAATATGTTTATTTACCCTTTACTTGCTATTTATTTTAAAAATATGTTTATTTACCCTTTACTTGCTATTTATTTTAAAAATATGTTTATTTACCCTTTACTTGCTATTTATTTTAAAAATATGTTTATTTACTTGCTATTTATGTTTTTTAAATGTTTACTATTTACTGTTTATTAATTACATAAAAGGGCGTCAGAGGTGCCAAAAATAGAGGGGTTGGAAGTTTTGTACTCTGACTGCATGGCACTGCTTTTAACCTTTGATGTCCTGACTGTGACATTTAAAATTTTAGTAATTAAAACTTACAGTTTACAGATTGGACAAATGACTTCATCAGCTGAAAGAGCTTCAAAAGCTTCACAAAGAGATTTTTCTTCAAGCAGAAGACCTTCTTCATAACTTTCAAACTCTTCAAGTATTTTCAATTCTGAAAAAAAAAAAGAAAAAAGTTACAATATAAATATACACAAATATACAGTTAATTCTGTTACTTTATTGATATCTTAGAGATGCTTCATCAAGGTCACCAAGTTGATAAAAAAAAAGAGAAAAGAAATTAAGACAGCATTAAAATAAAATTAATTCTTGAAACTTAAAATGGATGCCTCATCTCTCTTTGAATTTGGAACACCACAAATTATGCTAATGTTGGTTTAACAAGTCAAATGCACATGAAATATGATTAACCAATGAAAATCAAACAACACAAAAGTAAAAATACCAGAATTTTTTTCCATATTTCATTCTCTGGTGAAGCTTTAATAAAAGTGAAACATTGATAAACGTTTCCTATTTGATTTTTATCTTATTTTATCATCAGTGCAAAAATGAATGAAAACCTTAGTTAATAATTATTTTATTAATAATCAAAGATAATTTGGTGACCATAAAAGAATGTGTGTTTCAACATGATATGGTTGTAAGCCTTAAATATATAGAGAGACCAGTTTGAATGTGTTATATTTCAACAGAAATGAGTATGATTAAAGCAATACAAAATCTAAGATTAAAAGGAGGGGAAAAATAAAAAACTATTTTACCTTCCAGTTTCAGTTCTTCTTCGATATCCTCAAATATTTTTAAAAGTCTGTCAATATTTTCATTTTCTTCAGGAGGCTGTTAAGAGAAAAATGTAAAAATTCAATACAGACAGAAATAGTCAACAAATTCAGAAAACTTGTTTTACTAAATTAAAAATTCTGTCAATTAAGTCTATTTTATAAATTATATTTTTCTTATAATAATTATATTAATAAATTTTTGAAATTATTTTTTGCCATAGTGTTATAGAACTGAATTTTAATTTTTGGAATATATTTTTTGCATTGCGAGCAATATCAGATTTTGACATTTTTGGTAAGACTAAGGGTCTTGGCAAAGATCATTTTTCTTTGAATATTGTGGATTGGCACTACAGAATCACAAAGAACTACCAAATAAGAGAAACTTTAGGATTATCAACAGTAGCAACACCTAAAGTGAATATAACATGTAGCTCAAAGAGAAAATAACTTAATCAAGATGCTGATGTTCCACACTACTTCAAACAAAAGGTTAGGAAGGAAACCCCCTATCAATAGTGAAAAGAGTGATGACAACCACTAGACTTGAGAAACCTATTTTCCTGAAAAACTGTTTTAAAAGAATTTATAAATTTCACCTGAAAGCAATACTGGGTGTTTGTTCAATGAATGCAGAATGTTTCCTTACAGGGAAATGGCTAATATTACAATTACCATACTTCAACATGTAAATTACTCAACTCGTGTGATTTAAGAACATCAGACATAGGTTTGGTGCAGGTAGATACATCCCCACATGTGGTCCAGGCAGCTAGGAGATGGATGTTTTTGAGTCAGATTGTCAACCAATACTGAAGAGATTCTATGATATAAGCAGACAAGCTGGTTTTGAATTAAGAGCTGTCCTCCTAAACTGGTTATCAGCCAAGGATAAAGAACACAGTCAGCCTTGCTATTTAATCTATAGATGGGGGAATGGATTCAGAACTTTCTCAAGGGTATTTGTGTAAAAGTGAACAGAACTAAGTAGATCAGAATTTTATCTCAAAATGCCAATTTTTCTTTTCAAGTTAATAACCATTATATTATCTGAACATCCACCACCTATGAGTAAGGAAAGTTACCTATTTGACTTTTGTACTAAGTTATCAGGTAACAGATACCTACTTTAAACAAAAATATTTTGGTTGTATTTTTTAATTAAAAATTAATATTTTATTTAATTCCAGTGAAGTAATTATAAAATGAACTAACTTTCACTGAATTTCATGTTTCTATAATGACTGCTTTAGTTTTTGAAGATTTTTAATTGTAGATTTAAAATTTTTGTGTTGGCAAACAACATACCATAAATTGCGGTGTACAAATTGACTAAGATTTTTATATCAAAATTCTGAATTAGGCCTATACTTACCATATGGGTCAACCCTTAAACATATGATAGGCTACAAAAACACAGCCACTTTGTATCTTCAATGCAAGGGAGCTAACTCTCATACACCAAAAAGTTATAAACATTACAGACAAAAACTTGAATCTGTAACTTCCTATTGGAACAGTGCAACACCACATTAGGTGATACTGTTGTGATTTCAGCAGAAGATAGAGCTATAGTTTTGTTTTCTACAGCTTATCAGCCCTTTGCAGGTTATTTAAAGTCAGAAAATATTTTTATACTGTAAGAATTTGGTGGGGGGGGGAGATACTAATGGTTTACTGATACCAATTTTACTAATTAACCCATAGCTGAGGGGAGAAGAGGTGGATTCATATCGTTCCCAAGGTTATTTGCAGCATAAGTGAAGATAACAAACCCAACTGGAATTGGAACTTTCCTATTAACAATTTAGAGAAATTATCTACATGTCTCGCACATCTCGCCTGTGGAACTCCCTTCCTTATTCCTGTTTCCCTGACAAATACAATCTCCAACTATTTAAGTGTAATGTCAATCGACATCTCCAGTTGCCTTGATCTATCCACTTCCCTTCTCCACATCCTTTCACCTTTCATTCCTATCTGCTCTCGCTCCAAATCTTCTGTAACCCCCTTGCCTTGATCGATCCACTATCTTTCTCCACATCCTCACCTTTACCACTCCTATCTGCTCTTCCTCCAAACCTTCTGTAACCCCTTGCGTGCTAGTGGCCTCCAGCCTTGCTTGGGGTGATAAGCTTAAAAAAAAAAAAATATCAAAGCTTAGAACACCTGGTATTCTTAGGCAGTCACCCACCTAGGTAGTGACCAGGCTCAACGTTGTTTAACTTTGGTGACTGTACAGGAACCAGTGTTACAATGTGATATGGCTATAAGCCATAAAATTAAAGGGTAAAGATTGAATTTAGAGCTATCCTTCTCTTTTACTGATTGCCAAGGTAAAAGAAGTCAGTCTGTTTTGCTATTTTCTCCATAAAGCAGAGAAAAAATGGTCTTATGCCTTACCTAAAGGCAAAGTGGACACAACAAACTCAACTGTAATTTTGTAGCTTGTGATGAAAGCAGTTGCTTTGTGGTGACCCAAATATGTACTGGGCTAAAGCCTAAGAAATAGTAATGTAGACTTTACACTGTGTTCCAACAGGGCATCAGAGAAGCTAGGTACATTAAAGGGTTGGCCTGGAAGGTGACCTCATAGTCACCAGGTGCAGAATTATGTCTCCAAGTATGCCAGTAGCAGTCCCCAACATGTAAAAATGTTGTCAACCCAGCTGTGTTTAGGATGTGCACATGTGGGACAACTGAAGTACAGGAAGTTATATAAGTGACCCACCTGAGAGGAAAAAGAGAAAGAGTCTCATATTCTTATAAGAAGATCCATGTTTGAAGAAAACCCCCAAAGCCACACACCCTAATGTCAACATTAGCTGTGATGTCCAGAAGTGAATAAATAATAATTTTATGTACGAAAGATTTAGTCTCATATTCTTAATAGTCTTTATAGTGATGTCACAATTTGAACTTGGCTTGACATCTTTCATTTTCCACATTGATGCAAATAAAATGCTCAATATTTACAGCTAAATGAAAGTATAATAAAATTTTAAGAGGCATTTATAATCAATAAAAAAGTGCTTACAATGAAAGAAATATCAAGAGGAAGATCTGCTACTTTGGTCATTTCCGTTTCCTCATCCCAAAGTGTTCTCCATTCTCTGCTCATTATGTCTTTGATTAAGTCATGACCAAAATCTGTCTCCTTTTCTGTCGAATCAATGTGACGGAACTTTGACAAAAGCTTTTCCCGACTCTTCCGCAGCCTTTCAAAACATTTCTTTAAAAAAAAAAAAAAAAAAAAGTATATATATATATTTTATATATAATGTTTCACACAACACATATATTGATTTCACAACAGCTATATCATGCTGTTTAACCTGACATTTATCTAATAATAGCTCCATTAAATCATATATCACCAACCAAAAAATCCAGCATATCTTTACTAACAACACAAAAATATATCAGGTAAATTGTAAAAAAATTACTAGAAGTAATAAAAGTATAAAAATAAATAACAACACACTTTTAAAATGATATCAAATTTAGAGGCAAATATACTAGTTTCAATGAAATAAAAAAAAATACAAGGGCATAAGAAACTGACACAACACAAACACAAAAAGATAAAAAAAAGTCTCTGGTTAATAACCTAAAGTACTCAGACATTGGATTATTTATATTTAAATATATGCCAGAACCTGAAATATAGAAAAATAAAAATTCTTAAATTCTTTAACCAATGAAAAATTGCTGCCCAAATACACCAAATAAGCCTGTGTGTGTATGTGAATAACTCTGCCCCGATGAGTGGCTGCATATATATGTATACATATATTAAAATAATAAGAACAGTAAGATTTATAATCCGATGTTCTTAGCAGTTATTTTTATTTAAGAAAAAAAAAAAAAAAAAAAAAAAATGCTCGATACAAACAGTAGAGTAAATGTTACAATTATTTTCTTTTTAAAAATATGATTCAGTTTTGAAACATGGAAATTTTCTGTCATGATAGAATCATATTTTTAAAAAGAGAATAATTATTATATATATATATATATATATATATATATATATATATATATATATATATATATATGTCATCCACAGACAGACTGTTTCGCTGTTTCACAGCTCATCAGTATGGCTAGACGTCCGGTTGCTTCTAGCATAGATCTAAACCCGACTGAATTGGCGTCAGTCGGAACTTCTACCACTAAATCATCGGCTCACGGCAGGGATGAAGGTGAATTTTAGCGTGTTTATTTTTAGATTTTAGATAAACACACAGTGACTGACAGTGACTCAATTCTGCCAAAGAGTCATGCAATATTACTTAAATGTTATTTTTAGTGGATACTCATATCTGAGTATGTGCTCTGTTTATTTATTGAACAGTATATTTATTTTCAATATCAGTATTTCTGAGATGAAGTATTGTAATTATTTACACTATTTACATTGTTCATCTTTGTTTCATATTCATTTCAGCTGTTTTATGCTCTGGCCTTTGTCAGGTGATTTTGAATTCAGGAATTTTGAACTGAACCCTTTGTTTCATCCACCAGGGTAGACTGTTTTTGTCCCACATGACATGCCTCTTCTGGATGTCTCCATTATCTCAACTCCAAGTTTTTCTTCACCACTGCAGTAGCCAGGTATTGAACTCACAACTCTTTGAGTCAAGTCACTGGATTCAACCAACCTTTTATCCACTGGGCCATGTGCCCTTGAGGCATGGTACATGGAACTAGAACAATCTACCCCAGTGGATGAAATAAAGGGCTCAGTTTGAAATTCCAATCACCTGAAGAAGGCCGGAGCATACAACGGCCAAAACATCATGAATATGGCAACAAAGATGAGGACAACAGTCGAAACAAAGTAGATAGTGTAAATAAATAATTTATTTTCATCTACCAGCCTGAATATTCAAGTAAATCTTATTAGAGATTAATATGTACTAACAGGATCCACTAAAAATAACATTTGAGTAATAAAAATCTGTTAGATTAAGAAATTAAAAATCCATCCCTTTCCATATATATATATATATACATACATACATACATACATACATACACATGATGCGATGGTTAAATTGTATTCTAAATTATGCAAAAATGAAAATAACACCAACATCTCATTTTAACAGATGTTTCAGGACCAGACAATGCATAGTGTAGTTTAAATTGTAATCTTTTAAAGACTCTTTTATATTGAATTTTATTATGATTTTCTCCTGAATGAAACAAAAATCAAATATTTTTGTTTCATGAAAATAATTTTGAAAAATTATTTAAAAAATAAAAATGTAAATTTTAAAAAAGTAATGAAAAGCATTTCCTTCAACTATATAAATATGTTAAGTGTCAACTTCAAATATTATGTTTTAAAGATTCACATTTATCTTATGACTTTTTTTGAGAATGAAAAAAATCAAATGTTTTTGGTTTCAGGAAAATAATTTACCAAAATAAAATTAAAAGAAACACAAACAGAAAGAATTTCTTTTAACTCCATTTACAAATTTTCTATGCACTGTTGATTATCATACATGAGGCAATGTTTACCGCTTTTTAAAGACAATCTATCTGTACGAAAAGTAATATCTGCAAAATATATTTAAATAATATTTTTTTTTAAATTAATAAAAACAATCTTATTGAATACTTTAAGAAATTAATTATTAAGCACAATATCAACATTTTAGAGGTCATGGAGCATTAGGATGATTGTCTTTAATTATAATCTTTCTCGGAAATCTTGCACATACGTAGGAAAAAAACTCTAATATTGACAGGGTCATATCTTCTAAAGTAGACTTAAAACCCTCACAAATTTTTTTGGTGAACTTGAGCAGGCATTGTAGATGTTATGCAAAAAACATTATGAAAATTGAAGACGACGTATTTTTGATAGACTGACCGTAAGCTACATAGGTGAAAAGTTGTTGATTTTGGGATCATGTATTTGGGTTAGCAAAATAAAATTTTCTATCAAGTGAAGGCTTGAAATAGTTAAATATTTGGATTCTACACTTCTTATTTGCCCTACATACCAAATTTCAGAAATATTGAAGGTATGGAAGTATTTTTCTTTCATTTTTAAAAAAACAGAGATTCGGTGACATTGTGTGGCCTTAATTTAGAGGTAAAATAGGAAAATTATACCCCCCACACACACACACACTTAAAATTGGAATGGCAAAGTCTAGCACAAAATAATTTGGCACACTTTCCTAACTCATGAAGGCGAATATTTGTGCCAAATTTCAAATAATTCGGTGTCGGTGGGTGTAATGCCCTGGTGAATTGACATGGAATGACCCTCTCAACAACAAATTCAGGAGTTCTTATCAGAATGATCAGAGTGAGTTTTCTGAGCTGCTGTACATTCATAATCACCATTAGACTTATCTAACACTTTCTGGACCCTCTGCACTGTATTCAGATTGACACACAAAGATGCTGAATTGTTCATATTGGAGCTTCCAGCATGAACACCAAGCAGTACAGCATGCAGTTTCCAAATTTCTGTCAGAGTGCATTGCATCATGGTTCTCTTTTTCTCAGATGGAGCCTAATTGACCCTATTATACTGTGCAGTCGACAAAATCAAAAACACACATGTACAAAATAAAAAAGGCGACAATTTACACACCGCACCTTCTGTGTGTCTGTGTATATATGACTATAAACCAGAATGCAAAAGACAGTGTATGGAGTGGAAATATCCTGGCTCACCAGCAATGAAGAAATTCAAGACTCAATCTTTGGCAGGAAAGGCAATGCTGTTTTCTTAGGCCCCCAAAAGGGCCAATACTGAAAAATTACATGGAAAAGGTGTTTACAATCAACAGTGTCAGATACAGTATTTTGCTGGCCAACAATCTGAAACCAGCAACTCACACCAAACACACAAAGCCTATTGTCAAAGAAAAATTTGTTGCTGCATAATAATGCATGTCCATATACATCCAGCCAGACCACTAAATCTATTAACCATTTGGGTTTTAAGATGCTGGAACAGATTTTGTGCCTTCTGTCATCTCTTTGGACCACTCAAAGATACTTTATGAGGTTGTTGATTTCTTATGAATAAAAAAGTGCAGGAAGCCATGCATAAATGTTTGTGCAACAAACTGAAAAACATTCTTGGGGGGAGGATACACAAGCTTGTGAACCGCTAGACCAAGTGCATTGCAAAAGAAGGAGACTATGTAGAAAAATTACATACTTTTTTAACCCCTACTTTTGTGTAAGTAAATTGAAAAAATAATAGTGTAGATCATTTTTGGCTTTATCCTTATATATATATATATATATATATTATATATATATATATATATATATATAAAGTATATTCAAATTTATAACATATACATGTTATAAGATCACTACAAAACTTGCAATTTGTTTCTACACTGCTGGTCTCTTATCCAAATGTTCACTTGATAAGACACCAGCAATGTTATAAATTTGAATAAATATTATTAGCTCATCTCAGTATTGAGCACTCTTAATAGTATTTTTGATTATTGAAATTTTATTCCATGTGTACCAACCATGTGTGTGTATATATATATATATATATATATATATATATATACACACACACACACACACACACACACACATAATTTATGTGAAGAAACTTGCCACTAAACTGAGTGTTGTTATTATTTCAGTCATGCCTACTTCAAAGTTTCATGAGCACATTGTTGTAATGCCTTCATTCTTCAGGGCTATTGGCTTCTCTGCAGCAACTTCTCAACTTTTTCATATTTATGTATATTTTGGAGTAATTTGATATCTTTGTGCAAATGTATGACGTTATTTTTCACTTAATGGGTATTGTATTATCTTTTTTATCTTTAGGTTTTTTTGTTGTTTTTTTTAGTAGTGTAGGTTTCTTGGTGATTGTTTACTTTGTATCGTGCTGACCTCTTTTGATCGTGTTTCTGAATATGTTCACTTAATTGCTTTATGTGGGATTGACATTTTTTATTGTGTTGAGCTGAACTTTTTTTTTTACCACGTCAGTGTATATGGCAGCTTGATTTTTTGTTTTTTACTTATTTTTAGGTCATGGTTAGATGATTAGGCGTTTGTGTGTATATGCTGATATTTGTTTGTATGTATATTCCTCAGTGAGCTTGGTGTGTAGTTTTTTAGTGAGTGTTGTTTTATCTAGTTGTTCCTTTCTTTTTTATCTTTTGTTATCTGTTTTTTTGTTTGTGATTAATTATTTATGTATGTGTGTTTGTATATGTAGTGGGATTGTGTTTTGGGTTGTGTTTATTTGTTTCTGTTGGTATTTAAGTAACAAAGTAAGTATTTATTTGAATGTCTACATTTCCCCATTATTTTATTTTTCTCGTTTAGTAATTTCTTTGATAAGAATGCTTTATTAAACCAAAGATCCAAGTTAACAGTAAATTGTAAACACAGTCTACCTTTTACCTTACAATTCAGTTAGACTTGGAATTTGAAAATGCTTTTTCTTAGATTTTAGTTGAACTGTGTTGCACCATATATGGCTTATCTTTCTGTTGGTAAGATTAATTTGGATTTAATATAATCTTGTATTAATCTAATGGTAGTGTTTGTAATATCTTGTATGGATGTATTGGTATTTGGTTGGTATTTTGACATTTTGCATTGATTGGTTATTAACACCTTATATAAAGAATCTTTAATCAACAGTTGCATATTAATTTACCAATTAAGTCTATGCATTTAAATTATTTACTGGTTTCTTAAAGAAGCTATTTATTTTTTTTTATGTAGCAAACTCACAAAGCATATAACTTGTCAAGCATTTTGTTAGATTACCACTTCATTTTTTCTTAAAAAATGACATTGTCTAATGTACAATATGTATCCATTTACATCTGCTCCTGTTTAACATCTGTTGGTGCCATTGATTTCAAATCTATGGGCCATGACCTATTTATGAAAAATAATTTCTTAATTTTTGCTTCTTACCTTAATTTAAATTTAACGTAGGTCATATTCGATTGGTGATCTGAGTAAAGCCCTTAAACCTTATAACACCGCCCCTTTATTCTAATTTTCATAAAAAGAGGCTGTATTTTGCTTTTAAACATGAATAAATCATTCACTTGCCAGTAATTTATAATCACCTGATGAGATGCATTGATACACATCGAAGCACAGCTGCAATTGTGTAACAATTTTGACATGTTTTTCGATGTAATATCCTAAAATAAAGACTATTGCTCTACTTTGTATTGAGCTCACTTTTAAATTAAATGTTACGAACATTGAAATTGTATTCTATTCATTATCATACCTGGAGATATATATATATACATGCACACACACAAAATTGACAAAGTCTGACAATTATTTTAATTTATATAAATAATGTATAACAATAATTATATATATATATATATATATATATATATATATATATATATATATATCTCATTCACAGACAGTACTGTTTCGCTGTATCACAGCTCCTCAGTGCGACTAGACTTCCGAATGCCTCAAGCCAGGATTGAAACACAATTTGGTGTCAGCCAGAGCTATCTTCACTCGGTAGAGTTACACAACTAAATCTAGCATATTGTTTTTACAAATGTAAACAAATGCCAATCAGCCAAAGTGCTCCATTCATTTTACTGAAGAGCTTTGCATATATATATATAAAAAACACACCAAACCTATCATCAACGGACTAATAGGGGGGATGGGTAGTCTGTTATAGCCGATTGCCCATAGATGGGAAGGGATTATTTACTATAGTAACTGGCAGTAGTTATGATCATAACGTAAATACTATAAACACACACACATATATATATATATATAAATATATATATATATATATATATAGCATAAATAAATATATACTTAATATAGATATATTAAAATAACAAAAATAATTGCAGCTATTTTCCCATGCATGTGCTAATGTATCATACTTGATATACTGTAGACCCATCTTAGTTTACATTTGAAGGGGCCAGCCACCGCCACCAAGCGGTCACTTTGAGAACTAATACAACTCGTTCTGCTAAGCCTGCAAATTTCGAAATACATTGCTGATGATTTGGAATGTTTTTACCTGCAGATTTTTTTATTTTGCCTGCAGATTTTGTTCGCTGCATTGAAGGGGAGGTTGGAGATGAGAGGTACATTTTTATATATATATATACATATATTTTTGAAGATGCACAAAAACATTCTTAAGAGATCTCTTTCAGCTAACACATCATTAGAAAAACATGTTGGCAAAGCTGACTGACAAAAGGAAACAATTTGTACTGCAAGAGAAAATGTAGCAAGGAGGATTGCGTTTCATTTTGTCAATAAACTTTGGTGTGTCCGTCTGAGGTGTATATGTTCTGTGGAATCAAATTTTTGTTTTATATATATATATATATATATATATATATATATATATATATCTCACATTTCTATAAAACACAAGAAGTGTGTGTGTGTGTGTGTGTGTGTGTACGCTATTTATGCATGTCCACATTTCTCAACCTTTTTCGATGAAATTGTACACACATGTTGCAAATTTATGAAGTTAGGTCAGGATCAACTTTTCAATCTCTACGCCTACTGGGTTTGGCAGAAAAATTGATAAAACTGAAGGTGGGTATGACTTTTTGCAAAAACCAAGGCAAAGTTACACACAAAGCAAATTTTTACTGGATGAACTGATGCACCTAATGCAAATCATAGCTCATGTTACGAGGTTTATGTAAAGTGCTTGATAGTTTTACTTATGACATTGGCTTCACACAAAAAAATGCAGAAAACTGTGAAAAAATTGTGTTTTTTGTATTACTTAAAATAAAAACTTTAATAATTTCCCCATTTTTTATTCAATTTTCTTAAAACATGTCGCAAAAAATAAGATAGTGTGGTGTTACTCCTGTTCGCTTCCCCGTGTATAATGAAAAAATAAAAAACACAAAAAACTGTTAAAAAATTTAGCCAATAGTTTCTTCATGATTCCATCCTAAATTGACATTCAAACAACCTTTGATGCAAATATTATTTAAGAAGGATTATTGAAGCATTAAAAGGGAAAAAATCCTGAAAAAACCCTTATTAACCCTAGCTTTACAGTAAATGTGCAAAGAAGGAGGTGGAGGCGTTCATGCATTTGCACTTGAATCAAGCTCTGATGCTTCATCCCTGTTTTTTGTTTGATCATTAGATTTATGAATCATGCCATACTATTTAAAAGTTCTTATGGCCATAGGAAATTTACTGAATATCTAAAACATTGAAACAATTTAACTCCGAGTAACAACCACACAAGAAGTTTTTATCAATAGAATTCCTTCATTAAGAACAATCAAACACTTGCAAAGGACATACTGTAAAAAAGATGAGGTGGGGGGAGTAACTTAGTATACCAATGGATGAGGCATGCTAGACAGCGAATGTGGGTATACGGGGGTGGGGGTGCCGTTATACAATTACAACCATGTACTCCCAGGCAATGCCAGGTACCTCAGTTAGTATGTGTGTTTACACACACACACACACACACACACACACAGAGTCTAAAAATTTAACAAATATTCTTAAAACCTACTATCTATATTCATGGAAAAGAAAATAATCATGCACTTTGGGAAATTTTATTGTTAGTAACAACAATGTAACAGATGACAGAAAATCTGAAAAACTTATTGTAAGGAATTAATATTTGATTAACAAACAAGATAGAACTGATTAACTATAAAATATTTTTGATCAGTCTACACATTTTTTTTCAAAGTTGCCTTCACCCTTTACTCATTGTAACCAAGTTTGTTTTTATGACTAATACTTTATATATTTAATAAATAAAAAAGAAAATGAACTGACAGATTTTAAGTCATGGTGATATATATATATTTTTTTTTTTTTTTTACTACAGTTCACATATAAATATTATTTTTTAGTGCTTTCAAAAACATAAAATAAAAGCTTCAAATTTTACGGGTTAGAGTAACATGCATTTTTAAAAATCCCTACCCCTTAACAGCATGACTCACTGTCCCACATTACAAAAACATTTTTCACTTGAGAGAAAAAAAATTTCTTTAATATATTTCTTACTATGTTTATCTAGATAATTTTAAACTAATTACCTCCAAAATAACCATGTTTGTTTCCTACAATCTTAAATTATCAACTTTTGCTAATTTTTTTTTTTAATTATCTAACTTTAAGAAAATAAAAGTGCTGCATGCGTGTGTAAGAGATCTGCCAAGAAAAAGGATAGAAAAATAAAAAAAAAAAATAATGCGGTAAGTGATTTTACCATATGTTCATGTGTACCACTTTTGACAGGGATCATATTCTTGAAGTTTCTTTGTCTTAATTTCCTTATATGGAAATGTTTAACATCAAACATTGCTCTGTACATCAACAAAAAAAACCAAAAAACAAAAAAAAAAAAAACCAACCCTCAAACCAATTCTAAAACATCTTTAAAACAATAAAACACATGTTTCAGACAAGAATGCAGTCAGTATCTTGTCATTTTCAAACAAGGCCTTATTTTCTGTAGCATTTTACAACTTCCATATTGAACTTATTTTTGAAAATAATTATCTCATATCCATAAAAAATATATTTTGTTAAAATATAATTCAGAATATTTTAAGAGAAAAATGTGGAGAAAATTTAAAATAATATTGATAAATTATATGAAATATTAATTTTATTTTTTAAATTACCACCTCTGACTGCAAATTAAATATTAAAAGCAGAATTTGGAGAATTAATTTCAATTTAAAATTTTAAAAAGTAGTATGGAGGCATTCTAACACCCATAAACACAAAGTTTATCAGATTCAGGATTTTTATGAATCTCGTACAAATGTTTTATTCCTTGTAGATTCATTGTAAAGCAGAAGGCCACCTGCCGTGCTTTCTAAAGCAAGTTGATTTGATGAAGTCAAGTGGAGTTGGGATGGAGTTGCTCACCCCACATCCAACCATTTTTATCCGAGTGTATGCGCTTGGAAAGCTCCACATAAAAAAAAAACGGCCTTGTGCTACATCCCACGTTGTGGAGAGGTTGGGCAAATATCCAGTCCAGAAATTCAGACAAATTCTTGAACTTTCAAAATATATATAATAAAAATGACAACAGTTGCTGAAAGCTTTAAATATGGCCATAAAACAGATGCTTGTTGAATATACCTAAATGGAAATATCTTCCATCTCAAAATTTAAGCAAGTTAGAAAACATTAATTTAATGAAATTCAAATTTTAAATGTAATTAATTTATTTAAAATAAATGCAGTCATTAAAATTACATCTAAAATTTATACAAACTTACAAAATATTATGGAATATATATCTCCAAATGTAATAAGAACAAAAAGAATATAAATTCAAATGTTTACAGCATTAATTCAAAAGAGGGCTCAATACCAGGAGTAGAGCAGAAGTTATTTATTATAAAATTTTTTACATCTGGATAAAATCAATTACTCACGACAAATATTTGTTACTCACCCGGTGAGATGCTCATCTGCATCGAAACAAAAATGCATCTTTGTCGTGAGTAATTGCTTTTGTCTGTATGTAAAAATTATATTTCTTCAAATTCAGGCCTAGTCTGTTGCATTCACTTTCACACAAATGCACTTGAAAAAGGCCTGAATCCATCTCTTTTACTCTCATTTATGGGTTAAAAAGTTTTTTGCAACTTGAGGAAATTTTAAACATACCAGTATTCTTTTTTTTTTAAATGAACATATTTAGAGATTCTTGATAACATTCTAAGAAGAATCTGCAATATCATTGGTCCTGACTTGGTATCTCAGCTTCAGTCATTTTCCCGTCACTGTAATGTAGCTTCCCTGTACCTTTTCTATAAATACTGCCATGGTAATTGTTCTGATGGATTTTCCTCTATGGTACCCAGACTTTATAAATTTATGCAGTACTAGATTGGTGTCATGGTCTCCTCATTTTACAGCTGAAATGGCTAGATGTAACCCTAAGTTCTATGTTAACAGTTTCTTTTCTTTCATTTCTCACTTGTGAAACTCTCTTTCGGCTTCTTGTTTTCCACTCAAATTTGATCTTCAAAAAATTTTAATGAAATGTCAATTGTTATCTTCTGTCTTCTTAACACCTGTTCTATTATTTTCTAATTCCTTAATATTTTCTTTTTCTTATATTCTTTCACACTCAGTAATCCCCTGCATCTTAGTGGCTTTATTACCCTGCTTGGAGTGAAATGATTTAAAAAAAAAAAAAAGTCAATATCTTTGGTAAATATACAAAAATACAGTCAGAAAGCATCAATAAATATTAAAATATATAAATATCAAATGTGTGGTAGAAGATTTTATGAAAATACTGTTTAAGAAATACATAAAGTTTTTGAGCATATAAGTCAGTCACCAAGTCAGCCACCAAGTCAGCATGTTATATAAAAAATAATGTTGCATTTTGTGCTTGGTGCTTTAGTCGTTTTTGTCTTGGTGTAGAAAGGGGAATTGGCAAGTCAAGTTCAAATTCAGCCCTAGTGTGTTGCATTCACTTTCACACAAATGCACTTGAAAAAGGCCTGAATCCATCTCTTCTCCTCTCTTTTATGGGTTAAAAAGTTTCACACTTCTCAGTTTCTTTGTTAAATAGAGGTTTATCCCTTGCTTCCTGTTTAGGATTGGGTTTCTGGTTCCTTCTAAAGTCGTTTTCTTTTTTAGCAGGTTATCCATTTGTGAGGACAGTACTGAGTTACAAAATCTAACATGATGAAAGTTCTCAATATTACTCACAATCAGACAGGAAATACTCTAGGTCATTGTATTGCATCCAAGAGATTGTTTCCTGTTTAGGATTGGGCTTCCAGTTCCTTCTAAAGTCTTCTCATTCTCTTTCACTCCCAGTAGTCCCTTGCATCTTAGTGGCATTATCACCTTGCTTGGGGTGAATAGACGAGTAGAGGTTTATCCCTTGTTTCCTGTTTAGGATAGGGTTTCTGGTTCCTTCTAAATTCTACTTCAACTCTATACTTCTAAAGTTTCTACTTAAACTCTGAAATTTTATTTACTATTTTTTTTTTCTTTCAATAGGAGTAGATAGGTTTGCCTATTGTCTGGTTCACACTCCTCCTCAATCTTTTGAACAGGTGTAAAGCATTTATCCCTTGTTTCCTGTTTAGGATTGGGCTTCCGGTTTCTTCTGAATTCTACTTCAACTCAAAACTTCTAACATCTCCACCTAAACTCTGAAATTTATACTATTTATTTATTTTTTCCCCTCAATAGGAGTAGATAGATTTGCCTATCATCCGGTTTGTACTCCTCCTCAGTCTTTTGAACAGAAATAGAGCTTTATCTCTTATTTCCTGTTTAAAATTGGGTTTCTGGTTCCTTCTAAACTCTATACTTCTAATGCCTCTACTTTAACTCTGAAATTTATACTATTTATTTTTTTCTTCAATAGATATGTTTGCTTATCTGGTTTACCCCTTGATTCTTGTTTATGAGTGAGTTTCCAGTTCCTTCTAAAGTTTTTTCCTTCTCTTTCACTTTCACTAACTCCTTGTGTCTTATTGGCATTATTGCCTTGCTTTGGGTGAATTGATTAAAAAAATAAGAGTGCACATTGAGCTTTTTAGCCTTGGTTGGCAGTCAGTATAGGAAAACTGCTCTGAATTCAAAACTGTGAAGAAAGCAATGAGAAAACACTCAATCATCTTTCTCAAGAAGTCATGGCAATTCACAGATAATAATGAAAAGGAATTTGTAGAGACATGATCATTTATATTCCGAATAAACATTGGATTAAAATATAAAAATTCATCTAATTTAACCCTACCCTGATTCAACCTTCAACCTGGAAGTAAACGGGCAAGCAACATACTAATGCACCGTCATAATGCAGTAGAAATATTTGGCTTGGCAATTACCCTTTCCAAACCAAGACTAACTAAAGCACAAAATGCGACATTTTTTTTTTTTTTTTATATAACATGCTTTCTCTTGATGAGGATACATACCAACTTGGTGACTGACTTACACACTCAAAAATGTAATACTCACTGGGCATGTTGAAGGAAAAAGAAGGAGGGAGGTAACATTGAGTAAACTACTACTTCATTATGTGTCATATCCCCTCAGGAAGTAGACGATCATGGTTCTCCACAATTTCCTCTCCTTTGCAGCTCTAAAGAAATTCTATCTTTTCATTATTCCTAAACCCTGTCTCGCCATCAATTCCAAGCTCGCCAAGTATGTTATAAGTTGCAGCATAAGCCATTGGTGGGCTTTGCGGGTGTTGAATAAAAAATACAAATGTACCTGAGCAGGCGTCTACACAAAAGATACTGACTGTCCTAGCAGATGAGTGTGCTTGGAAAACGAGTTGCTCGCCATTATATTCAGAATAATATAACTCAGAAAAGGAGTGAAAATATTTTTGTCTGCGTATGTGTGAGTGAGATGCATCATGCTGTTCAGATGAAAATAAAGTCAGTTTAAACCAGAAACTGTCTCACCAGAGAGGAAACTAGACATATCCTGTGGTTGAAGAAAGCAAAAAAGATAAAGAGGGTTTCTGTCTTTTACATCTATATTGTTTTACAACAACATCAAGTGGATGTTAAGAGATGTTTCCTGGCAGACAAGGTAGAATAATCACACAGTAACTTGTCTGTATTTTAGTCTTTCAAAGCATTACATTTATCATTCATTTTGTTTTTAGTGGAGTGCTAAACTTAAAAACAAAAATATGATGAAAAAAATATTAGCCAGTCGTTAACAATAAATATCAGTATTTTATTTAACTTGTATTTTTGTAAAATTTACTGATAGCAATAACTTATTGCCAAATGTCAAGTGACAATGCAATTTTCAAATTCATGTCAAGGTAAAATTTGACATGTCAAACGATTTTGTAAACATAAAATTAAAAATGAACCTATTCAAAAACTAACTTTATTTTTGGTTATTTTTCTGACACTTTTCTAAGTTTATCCCTTTTTTCCTTCATAAAATTAAAAATTATTTGTACGTTTTTCATAGTGGTTTCAACTTTTTCAATATGTTAGTTTTTGTTTTTTGTGCTTGCGAAGACAACTCTCACAAAAAAAACATACTTGTTTTGATTGGGAGGATAAACAAATTTGGTAATATTGGCAGTTTAGCTGCATAAAAATAAACATTTATGTTAAATTATGAATAATGTATTTTAAAAGAACAAGTTTCAATTAATTCCATACAGTAAAAAGACTTAAGATATTTGAGGCCATTAAGACTAGTCACTCTAGAGAGTAGGACAAATGTTTTTGACTTCTTTTCCCTCCAAAATAGGTCCCTTTCATAAAGATGGAAATGATTCTTTGCTTGTTGCATCAATTTTTGAAGTTAGGCGATTGGCATTTTATTTTCCGTGTTAAATTTTTAAATAATTTCTTTGCTTTATTAATTAATCTCTAAGAAATACTTAATTACCTCCCGAGAGTACAGATGAGGTAAGTAAAAAAAGTCACAAACATAGAATAATGTAAGGGAGGTAAATCAAAGTTTGGTATACAAACAGGAATCGTTTGACAGTAAACTTTAATAACCCAAATTTACACACTGAGTACTAGTAGCTGAAATAATAAAGAATTTCTCTTAGTAATAATATTATTATTAACTGAATTATGATAATAGTGCCGGACAAATTCGTGTATGTATCGTGAGAATAGGTTTTATACATTAAATAAACTTTATAATTTCAAATTTTCTTAAATTAATTTTTTTTTAAATCAGGTTTTAAACGAATTTCAAACGTAAAATTTAACTTTTGTAAACAAAAGAAAAAACGGCTGACGATCGATTTTCTGTCAATTTTGCTGATAAAAAAAATTGAAGATATTTAACGAAAATTTTGGACATGCTAAAAATTATTAAAAAAATGTAAAAAAATATTCAAAAAATACTTTGATCTTTCCTCTTGATAATAACATAAACACTTAGACGATGAAAAATTATTTTCATCAAGTTTAAGACCTTTATTATCCTGCTATGCTCATTTTTCAGCGATCTCGTGGTGATACCTTAAAACTTTTAAGGCGTTGAAATGTCAACAAGATTTGTTTAGAGTTCTGTCACTTGTTGTATAATAATTTGCTTCCTCAATAAAACTAGTACTAGTTCAATATTTTATTACACGTCGCTAAACTATAACACCAGAAATTTTGTTTTTATTTTTAAATGACGAAGAATAAAACCAAGTCATTCAATTTGAAACTCAGAAAAAGCAATCAAAAACAAAAAAAGAAAGAAACAAGTTAAAATGATAAACAAACCCCATCTGTTGATGAGTAGTAAGTAAAACTAAAATTTTTGTTTTTTAAGAAAACCATCTGCTTTGAAATACCACAGGAAAACAAACAAATATCGAAAATTTTGTGTTCGTATTTATTTTTGATTAAAAGTTTAAATGTATATAATAATAATATTTACTTACCTTCCTGTAAGTTTCTTTCCAAGGAGGTGTAGAGACTTTGTACATAGCTTGGCGCTGGGCTGTCTTATTAGATGGTGATTTAGTTAGAGCTTCTGCCATTATTTTTTTTTTTTAATTATATCAGATTTAAAAATTGTCATTGAAGATTAAACATTTGAAAAGTCATACTGAAATTAACCTTTAATTTTAGACAAACTCCGAAAGGTAAATGAACTTAGTTAAAAAAATAAATAAATAAAAAAGAGATTGGGGTTGGGCTGTGTAGAATGTGTACGACACGTTATGTAATAATTTCTAAGATGACGATTTTGGGGCACGAATTTAAAAGATTTTGTTTATAAGACAAAAGAAATAAAATATTTTTCTTACTACGGCAATGGGTAGTTTTAATTGTCAATTTTAAATTTAAATACTGACTTAGTCAAAAAAAAAAAAATGGACATCGTGAGATTTTTCAGCTTGTCTTGGAATTCGAACGGTAACTTACAATTCTCATAATCCACATCAAAACAAAATATCTCAAGAGTCCAAGAATAACGGATATTTTTTCTTTTCAAGAATTTAGAAAAATTGGACTTAAAAAAGAAAGACTGTCACTAATTTTTTTTTTATTTCGTCGATTTTTTTTTTTTCAACTGGATAATAATACATAAATGTTCAATCTCCTTTTCTTTTTTGTCAGAACATTAAATTTGGAAATAACAAGAAGGGAAAAGAAAAACGATTGTAGATTTCTTTCTTGTTTCGACTTCAACCACGTTTCTGTGAAAGTTGGAATGAAAGCTACTTGTGATATGTGATCTCCAGAAAGAGAGAGGAAAAAAAACTATTGTTGCTGGATTGTTCTAGTTCTTTAAAGCAGAAATTCTACTAGACTCGTCTTCTCCTCTCCCAAGAATTTTACCCCCACCTTATTTTTTTCTTTTCTTCTTGGCATGATTTCTTGTTCTTTGACTTTTTTTCAGTGATACATGCTATTTCCTCGTTTTTTGAAAGCGACACCTGGTGGTACGAACAGTTCTTTTAAAGGTGTATAACTCTAAAACAATTTCTTAAACCTATGGTTTTTAAGAAGAACCATATCTTCCCAAAATTGTTTTTGCCTACCCTCATATTCGAAACACACATTTTTTTTCCATAAAAAAAAGAAATATAACTTAATTTCTACGATCAATAAGAATTTGCAATATTGAAAAAGGAAGATAAATAGAAAAAAATCATTTGAATATTAAAATAAAAATATAAGAAATAAAACGAAAAAATAATATTCAAAATAAATGCCATATATAATTTAAAATTTATTCAACAGTCAGGTGCTGCTTTTTTATTTTCAATTATATACTTTTTCAAATTCTTATTGGCTACAAATCTGAATTATATTTGTTTTGTTTTTTTATTTATGAAATAAAAATGCATTCTTAGAATATGAGGCGAGATAAAGTTTTTAAAATTTATAGTCGGTATCACAGATGAAAATTTCAAACAGGTACTAGGTGTTATCTGATTGCATCTTCTTAATCTACAGGATTAAAGAAACTTAGCAGTTTTTATTTCATCAAAATATCTCAAACCGTTTAATTTTGGCAGATTTATTTTTATTTTTACACATGTGCTCGACTTAACCATTTTTTTGTCTATTATGAGTTAGCACAAAATACCATATTTGGACTCCTATATTTTAAAAAGCAATTAAGAAAAACAGTTAAAATTATACTAGCTTATTAGGTACATAACAAAGAAATTAATAATAAAATTACAGATAGTACCACTGCATATTTCTTAAATAAATTCAGTCTGAATACGCAAATTTTATAAATCAAAACATCTGCAACGACGTGCAAACAACTCATAACTTGAGGTTTGACATTTCATAAAACTGGAAATAAGACCCACATTCATCCCAATTTTCAAATATCACATTATGACTATACCAGTAACATGCCTAATTTTGGGGGGAGTGATAGAATGGATATATTCTGGATTATTCCACTTCAAAATTGAAAAAAGTTGCTTTTTAACCTTTTGTCACAATGTATTTGAAAAGCCGATTTTAGACTTGCTTGAATTGTGTCATAAAATGAATACTTCTTACACTAGAAACACCAAATTTCATATCTAGTCATTTCTGGGGGTGCTCTTTCCATTTATCATGGTTAAACTGACATAAAATCAACAGATTAGAATGTATATGGAGCAGATGCTGAACAAGTACAGTCCTGAGTCCTGACTCAACATGTACAATTTCTGGACTGTAGAGAGAGAAGCTTAACACACGCCAAGCAATACCCACTAATGATTTCTAATAATCCGTATGAAATAAATATTACTAAGAAATAATAATAAATCAGGAAAATGAATATTAAATCATAAATTTGTATCTAGATATCAATAAATCGTAACTAAAATCCATTCATTTGATAATTTAAAAAGTAAAAAAATTGTTTCAAGGAGTAACTTTAAACAAAATTTTACTTGGTAACTGAAATGTTGATAATTATTGTGAGAATACTGCAAAAACCTAAAAGACATTCTAGATTTTTTTTGTAGAATGTTTTTTTATCTCACTCTTTGAATATGAACATTTTTCGATCAATAAGTCCTACGGGTTTTTTTTGTGATTTTAATCTGAACGTAAAGTAAACAAATCGATTTTTGTTTCATATTTTTTATGACGAAAACGGTTTTTAAATCCGATTTACATTTTACATATCATAGAAAATTAATATTTAAAACAAATTCTTACCAATTTCCTTGAAAATTTCATGCATAGAAAACATGCTGGTCGATTCTTTTGTGTCCGTGTTGAGGCTGTGTATTGAGTCTCGCGTGGAGTTGAAATGATGGCCGAGCGAGTCGCACATGGTTACACATAATCGCACACGCGCAAAATGGAGCTATCGTTTCATATTTGATTTTGATTTAGTTTCATAGATTATTAAATGAGCGTTTTAATGATATATTTTATGTGTTTTTATTTTTACAAGTATTTGAATTTTACAATCAAACTTTTCATTTGAATGGTTTACAAACTTCTTATTAAAATTAAAAAAATATAAAATATATGAAAATGAAACTTAGAATGTTAACTTTCAAACTAATGTGTTAGCAAAATTGTAATAAACCCTGTGGAGTGCGCATATTACAAAATTTGAGGATGTCTAAACTGCCGTCAGTGAAAAAAATGGACAAAATTTTGTGAAATCATCAAAATGTCTCTATTTTCAAACTGTAATGTTCCTCACACACTGTAGTACATATAAAAATAAATAAGATAGAAACAAAGTTCATGAAATAAGCTTTTATTTGGTATGCATTATGTTTTTATGGAGATATTGAATTAAATAACACAGCAAGTTGAATATATGCATTTTTTAGTGTTTAGTTAAGAATTTCATCAGCTGTAACTTGAGTGTTGGGATACCTATTTATAGTTTTATTTGTTACAGTAATTTTTTTTTTTATTTATGAGAAAAATGTGTGCTAAGAATGTGAGAGTAGGTAAAGGAACTTAAAGGAGGTAATTCTGTTCTTGGTATAAAAAATTCTTTTGAATACTAAAATGGACCCCCCCCCCCTTATGCTCTGCCAATATTTCAACATGTGAGAAGCTTGGCTGCTGACATAAAATCAACGGTTGAACATAAATCTATAGCACCAGTGGTCATTTCATAATTTGTACCAATTCAATATCTGTCGCTCTGTTGACAGCAAGAACATCCAAGTTAGACTTTAAATTATTTGTCCATTTAAAATACTATATTCATCACAAAATATATTCAGTTTAAATACAGAAGGAGTCATGAAAATGACTTCAAAGGAATGGCTTGTACTCTTTTCCTGTTACCCAGGGGTTGTTGCCAAACAAGAAGGGAAATTAGCTTCACAATACATATGTCCATTTTGAATTCATTGAAATTATGTGTGTATGTACAAATTGTACATTTGTATGTATGCATATATATTTTAATTCAATAACAGACTTAAAAATATTACTACAAAATTTTAAAAAGCTTTAAAAAAATAATTATATTTATTAGCAAATAATTTACAAAAGTTATATAAAATCTGATAGTTATCTAACTTTTTTAAGGTTAAAAAAATTAACTGTTTTTCTCTTACTTCCAACTATATGATTTTATTGCTCAGTCCAGAGTAGGGATTGTACAGTGTGAATAGAATGTATTATTCCAAACTAAGTCAAATTGTGTGTGTGTGTGTGTGTGTGTGTGTGCTTGTGTGTATATTAAATAGCACAATAGAATCAGCTTTTCTTCTATAACAGAAATTTCACTTGCAAAGCAAACTGCTTAAATATGTTTATTGTACAAAGTCATTTAACATACTTAAAATGTATATGTATATCATGCACCTTGATTACTCGGATCATTTCATAAAGTTGCCAATACAAACTCAGGAAATATTGATTTTAATATACCAGATGTCTATGCTGATATTATTTTGTTGCTATCACAGCAAAAGCTGACTCAAGGTCAAGTTTAATGTGGTAGAGAATTAAAAAAAAAAAACTATTTACTTCTCAATAATTTGCCTTTTGGTACACCACAGGCATCAAGAAATAACACTGACCCTACATCAGGGAACAGGTTTTCTGAAATCAGATGTTATACTTTTGGAAGCAACAGGAAAATCATACATGTGGGAAAATCATACATGTGGGTAAAAATAAAAACAGTTTTTATATACAATATACTAACAATTGAAAAGCTATATTAAAAAAAACAAGTACAAAATATTATTCCTGATAATTTAATCACAATGTAAATTGTTATCTGTCTCCTTAATTCCTGTTCATTTATTGAACAGGAATAATGTTCTTTAATAATGTTTTTCTTTTTCTTACATTCTTTCATACTCAGTAACCTGTAAACGTTAGTGGCTTTATTGCCTTACTTAGGTTGAAATCATTAAAAAAGAAATTACTATATTTATTCATTGTACATTTAATGAATGAACAACATTATGGCTCATCTATGAAGGTCGTTCAAAAAGTTTTAATCCTCACCCAAAAGAAGTTGGAGAAACAAGACAGTTTTCTACTGTTTTTCTCGATAGTCCCCCTTGACATCAATGCACTTGGTCCAACAATCCCATCACAGAAAGAGGTGGCACTCTGGTCCTCCAAAGACTCCTCTGCAGCACATGTGATCTCATCATTGTTTCCAAAATTGTGACCACACAGGTGGGATTTGAGTTTAGGTAACAGGAAGAAGTCAGATGGAGTTAAGTCTGTGAAGTGGAGTAATGTTTTTGGCTAGTTTTATCAACTGTAAAATTAAAGGTCTCCTCAAAATTGATGAAGATATCATGATAAATACAAAAATTTGGAAATTCTTTGTTTCTTATTTCAAGATGTAGTACTATAGGATAATTATGTTCCTGCTGGGCCATGTTAGTTTCTTTGGTCCACTGATGACAGAACTCCCTTTTCTACTTTCCAACAACAGTGTTAGAACATGCATTGCAGCCCTACTCATGAAGTAATTTGGTTGTTCTAACTCAGTGCAAAGCTGACGAGCTTGATCATTTTAACCATTTTTATCCTTATTTACCCTAACTTCTGGCCCCAAAAAGAAAATGGACATACCCAAGACACATTAAGAACTTTGTTTCCCTACAGTTACCATAAAAAAGAATAAATGATCCGTAGTAGAAATCCAAGCTTTTGTAAGCTGCTTCTTTGTTTATCATATGTGAACACACACCACTCCTAAAATTCACAAAAACATACAATTTTTTAAATTCCATAAATATATTCATATGTAGGGTCACTGAAGGTGATTATTGCCCTTTGGTGGAGACAAGTTACATGATGGACTGCTTTGTGAAGTCATTCCATACAGTGATGAAAGCAGCAGTCAAATTCAGTTTACAGCAACAAAACATAGGAGTTGTTTTTTTAGTCTGAGGCTAAATCTGCCTCTCTCTACAGATTGCAAGCACATAGTGCCATTTCCCAAGCATAGAAACAAACTCCAGGTCAAGAAAGAAACCAAAGACTCACCATTTCTCATTTGTAGAATATGTCCTCGTCTGGGACATAGATGAATCCAGCTGGTTTGAATTTGGAATCCTAGACATGGCTTCTCCAGACACAGAAGTATCTCCATATTATATATAAGATCCTTCCTTTTTGTTTCTCCTTACTATCTGCTCAATGTGTAGATATATGTGATATATTATTCTCTTTGTGGGTCACATGTGTATATATGCATATATAGTTTTGTGTATGTCTTAGTGATATAAAAGTCTCTCTGAGAACAAAGCATGGTTGTCATTCTTTTTCCTTTCAGCCATTCTGTTCTGTCTGTGAAGTGTGGTGCTATTATATCACGGATATAATAATGCCCATAATGGGGGAAATACAAATGGAAGAATAAATCTTTCTTCCATAGCTCTCACCCATTACACATGTAAAAATGCTGACTTTCATTCTATAAAGCTACCTATTTCCTAACTTACAAATGAAAAGGTTCCAAAGATGCCTAATTAATAGAATCTGAAAATATTAACCCAGAGTTTCTCAACTTGTTTTACTTTAGAGCACACTTGTAGAATAACTAAAACTCTGGAACACACTTTAATAAGAAAAAATTAATCATGAAATTTGAAAATAATAAAGACCTCTCCTGAAGTATCTGTTTATATTTCTGAGATGAGGTATTATGTACACTATTTACATTATTCAGACTATTGTCCTCATCTTTGTCGCCATATTTATTACAATATTTCGGCCATTGTACACTCCAGCCTTCTTCATGTCGAACTGAACCCTGGGGTAGACTGTTCTAGTTCCATGTGCCATGTTTAATGGATGTCAGTTATCAGTTATCTCCTGTTAATTCCCCTCTCCAAGTTCTCCACTGCCTTAACCGGGCATTGATCTCCTGTCACTGGATCTAATCAACACCTTTATCCACTGTGTCATGTGTCCTTGAGGACATCTGTGTATGAATTTCTGGGTATTATAAACCTAATGTCTCAGCAACTATTTTTTTACCAGTGCTCATATTACAATTTTTGCTGTTATCATTCATGTTTTTATCAGAGCTCATATTGCAATTTTTGTTGTTATTATTGCTTTTTCTCTGGCACTCCTTATTACTTGTTCCCATATTGTATTCACTTCTATGCTTGGTCGGCTCAGGAGATTTTTGTGGCCTAGCATATGTGCTGATTCCTTAAGTTTACAAATTTTCCAATGGTGTTTTTTGTCTATGATCTCAACCAGATCCCGCAGAGGGTGGCGATCTCCCTTTTCTCTCCTGAAATAAGCATTTATTTTTAAGATTGTATATTTAAGTATGCTTGTGTGAAACCTGTCATTGATGTGCTTTGGCATTTTTTTTAATGTTAGGCCTTATATGTGATAAACATCTTCTCATTTCCTCATCAATGCACTTATTATTTGATTGATTTTTGCATTTAATGTTGGTAAATGCAGAAAATACTAATTCTCACATGTGTGATCTGGAAAATTGCAATAAAATATTCAATGCTTTACTAGATATTGAAGGATATTCTTCTTGAATGGAAATCTAAAATTGATCAATGGTCGCCTCTTTATGCTTCATTTGTAAGCTATGATCAGCAGATATAATGGCTAGTTCCACTTCTTCTATTAACAATGAGCCAACATCATCAGTTTAAATGTCAGTTGATTCAGACATGGAATCCATGTGCTTGGTGTCTCTAGCTTTTTAAAAATAAAAATAATTCATGAATTACTCTTGTTAACTTGGGGCACACCTGGCTACCTTTCAGGGTACATTAGTGAGTGTACCTGAGTGCATTTGTTGAGAAACTCTGTATTAATTGATAGTGTGTCCTGATAAAAATATAAAAAAAAAACTATATAAACAAAAATAAAAAGAATTCAAATTGAAATAAAGCATTTGCACTTTTCTTTAAAACCCTTTTCTCTTTCTTTCTCTCTTTCTCTCTCTCTAAACTTCTCTTTATATACTTCTCTCTCAACTAACAAGAAGGCAAATAAAAGAAGAAGAAAAAAAGGCTGAACCAGACCAAAAAATGCCAGAAGTTTGCGGGAACAAAGCCTGACTGAAAACTAACAAAATTAAGGAGGCTTCACTTCTGTTATAAAATAAAAATGAAAAAGAAAGGAATGCTAGAAAATAAAATAATTTTAACCAATCAAAAAAAATTAACACTAAGAGACTTTTGGTGTAAGCTGAAACCAAGTTTCACACCAGAGTCTTGGAGCTTGGTCAAAAGGATATAAGCTCATACATCTGAGCTAGATGGGCAGAACAGGGATGGTGAGATTGATGAACAGAGATACAGCCACAGGAGAAACCAGCCATGTGTGATGCATGAAGAAGTAGATAAGAGGTCATCTACTAATAATATTTCTACCCTGCTATGGGCCTATAAAAACACAGTAGATTGACACTGATCTATTTCTAATATTACTACTACTCCTAGCATGGTCTGACTTCAAAACTACCACTACCTGACTTTTTGTAGCACCAAATATTAGGGGACTCACTCTAAGGCAAATAAATAAAAAATATATTATTTACTTTATACCCTTGAAATAGTTTGTTTTTTCCAGAGTTTCCAGTAAAGAAAATCTTACCACCTATCCACAAATCTGTAAAAGGTTGTGAGGGTAGTAGTGTTTGTGAAGAAAAATTTAAAAAATTTTTATGACTTAAGATTTAGTAAAACAAATTAAATAGATTCAAATAATTGTGGATACATAATTAGAACATTATATAATACTACTAATTATATTCTAATATAAATTACTCAGTTTAAAAAAAATAAAAAAATTCCTTTTATTAAAAATTGTTTATAAGATATATACCAAATGAGTGGATATCAACTTAAAGTAAAATTTAATTATAATTTGTGGAGAAAAACAAAAATCATACAGCATTTAAATCATAGTTTCACCTATCATCTGGTTCACACCCCTTCTGCATCTATTAAACAGAGTAGAAGTTTATCCCTCATTCCTGTTTAGGATTGAGTTTTCAGTTCCTTCTAAAGTTTTCTCATTCTTTTTCACTCCCAATGTAGCGGAGCGTGGGGGGTGAAGATGTGAAGAGATATCTGTGGGTTAAGATTTCCTGCTAGCCGGTCCAGCTACATAGGAATGTTGGACTATAATTAAGTCCAAAGAAGACAAAGGAAACAAACAAGACCGATATACATGGGTAAACAAATATATATTAATGACAAAATACAATGACATGGACAATTACATAGAGCTTGTATGGAGAAGTTATGTGTGTGTGTTGAGTGTTCGTACGTACATGTATTGTTCTTAGTGTGTTCCCAGAATTTGGGAAATGCTGTATCTGTGAGAGGTCACATATTGGTGTAAGTGGAAAAAGAACGATTTTACCTCGCCTTCGTGCGAGGTAGCGGCCCATGGCCTGAGTCGAAAAAGAGAGATTTTACCTCGCCTCCGCTTGAGGTAGCGGCTAAAGGCCTGAGTCAAAAAAGAGAGAGAGGCGATGGGTCAGCCAGTATTTATAACCAGGGGAGAGAGACCCCTGTTGAAGGATTAAGGAAACTGAGGAGGAGCTAACTCCGACACCAGTAACTACTTGTTCTTAGCAGTATTATCACCTTGCTTGGGATGAAATGATTAAAAAAAGTTAATGAAATCATTAATAGGCAAAGTTTAAGCTTCTCATCATGTATAGTTATTAGAAATTTTACACTCTTCAAATAACAGACTGTCAAACAGAGCCAAGCATTTTCCTGTGAAATATTTGCACACTTTTTGGGTTTACTATTACATCCAAAAGTTAGATAGGAATAAAAGGACAATGTATCAAGTCAATTAGTGAGAGTTTGCATAATAATCTGAGTAGCAACTCAATGTAAAAGTGATGTAATGGAATAACCTGCCACCCCCATGAGTGGCGGCACTATAGGTGGTAACCACCTATAAGTATCCATGAGGACAGTGGATGGGAGAGTCGAGCTGGGATCTGTGAGAACTAGCGGCCTTCCAATAGCAGCACGCACACAACTGTACTGACTTGTGATGACCGTGCACATAACTATTACTTCCTTTCTTGTTTAGCACTGGTTTTTACAATAAACCTGTTACTATTTATCCACCGTGTTTTTCCAGTCCATATTCCTATTAGCATGGAATATAATAAAAAGTCTGAGTTTAAGTTGGTAAGAAACCTTTGAATATCTAGTCTATTTCCTGTTGTACAAAAACTGTCCTTATAAGTGGAGCTGGGATTTGTGAGAACTAGCGGCCTTCCGATAGCAGCACGCACACAACTGTACTGACTTGTGATGACCGTGCACATAACTATTACTTCCTTTCTTGTTTAGCACTGGTTTTTACAATAAACCTGTTACTATTTACCCACCGTGTTTTTCCAGTCCATATTCCTATTAGCATGGAATATAATAAAAAGTCTGAGTTTAAGTTGGTAAGAAACCTTTGAATATCTAGTCTATTTCCTGTTGTACAAAAACTGTCCTTATAAGTGGAGCTGGGATTTGTGAGAACTAGCGGCCTTCCGATAGCAGCACGCACACAACTGTACTGACTTGTGATGACCGTGCACATAACTATTACTTCCTTTCTTGTTTAGCACTGGTTTTTACAATAAACCTGTTACTATTTACCCACCGTGTTTTTCCAGTCCATATTCCTATTAGCATGGAATATAACAAAAAGTCCGAGTTTAAGTTGGTAAGAAACCTTTGAATATCTAGTCTATTTCCTGTTGTACAAAAACTGTCCTTATAAGTGGAGCTGGGATTTGTGAGAACTAGCGGCCTTCCGATAGCAGCACGCACACAACTGTACTGACTTGTGATGACCGTGCACATAACTATTACTTCCTTTCTTGTTTAGCACTGGTTTTTACAATAAACCTGTTACTATTTATCCACCGTGTTTTTCCAGTCCATATTCCTATTAGCATGGAATATAATAAAAAGTCTGAGTTTAAGTTGGTAAGAAACCTTTGAATATCTAGTCTATTTCCTGTTGTACAAAAACTGTCCTTATAAGACGAAACTGGACTAAAACAAAAAGAGAAATCATTTTTGTAATGCCCCTCAATTCTGGAATATAAAAATTTTATCTGTTTTTGTGTTTTGGTTTCTTTTTTCTTTGTGGACCAGTTGTATATTTTTACAAGACCAAATTTTCACCCTCCTCAACCGACTACAGGGTGAAAATTTAATGACTTCATTATTTTAATACTTTAAAATTGTTAAAAAATAAAATATGAAGATTTGCAGAACAAATGTTCCTTCCATTATATTAAGGTGTTGGCATATTACAAATATGTAGTGAGTCTGAAATAATAATAACTCTCTTCACCTACTCCATTCAAATTTGGAAGATTGAAGAAGAAGAAAGGAATTAGTGAGCATATGTGAAATTTTCTTTGGACCAATGAAAACCTTGTCTTCACAGAAATTGACTGGTGAGCTGAGAAGAAGGAAAAAAAGTAGCAAACACATGTGAAATTATTTTGATATAAAATGAAGAGAAAAATTAAATTAATCAAATAAGTGTGTCTGAAGTCAAGTGAAAGGTTTAGTTTCAGTTTCTCACCACCAGTATTGAAGTTCTCGTCAGTGTAAAATTGTTTGCCAATTATATTATCAGCCTCTAACCAGCATGCAGCAAACTAAAAAAATAAAAACATTTTTGTTAAATCACATCAACAATTGCTGGAACATAGAAATTTTTGATTTCCACTTTATCTATTTTTTCTTTTCCATTCCTTGTTCTTTGTGGATGAGTGGTATATTTTTACAAGGTTAAATTTTTACCCCACCTTAACCTTCGCCTGAAATTAAAATGTTAAAATACAACTGTGATTATTGCTTCCATTTTTACCATAACTTAAAAATTTTCTGTGTCAGTATATAAGTAATCTTTAGATTGAATGCAAAACTTGATGTATTTAAAACCCTACTATGGTGATTGTGGGATACTTTGGGGCTGGGGTTTAGACCTTGAATAGATTAACCCACACAATAGAATAGATATGAAATAAAATGAAATAAAATGAGTCAAGTATTATAAACAATAAAAGTTTTATATTTCAAATTACAAATTGTTAGAGTCAGTGATAAATGTTCTTTGAAGGATGTATGGTAAATAAACAGAATCATATCCAATTAAAGAGACAAGTTAAAAGAATTAAGTTTAAGATAATATAAAATTTGTGAAAAGTACCTTGTCCTTTGACATGAGATCTTTGGGTTGATGTGTGAGGAGGTGAGAGAGGTAAATTGGTCGCTGGAGTTCAAATTCCTTTAATATGGTCTGTTCTCTTTGGAGTGTGTTTTCCCTTCTAAGTTTTGATTAGAAAAGAGGTCTCTTTATTTTTGTTTTGGGGATCAAAAGGGTTCAGCAGAAATCATTTATTATTTGGACACAAACGCATTTCACTGGCTAAAGCTTTTTATTTATTAGAATTTCTTATTTATTCATTTTTAACCGTAACAAATGCGTGGAGCCTCATGCACACAAACCAGTTTATGACATTATCTCTTTGAACGTCTTAGCACTAACATCTGGTTTTTTGAGCTTTCATATCACTACACTACTACTGACAATGATTTGCATAAATAGGTATTTTTTAATAAAATTTTGCATGGGGTAAATCAAATTTTGTTGAAATATACTTGTAAATTCACATTTCTGTGTTTTCTAACAGAAATATACCAAATTAAAACCAGTGAAATTAAAATTAAACATTTAAATGAGCATAAATCGAATATATGATTTATAAAAATGATTTTCAGCAAGTTGGTAAAATTATGTTAACCTTTTTTACACATTATGTTGTTAGTAAATGGGTAGATTTTATTAAAGAATAATTTTTTTAAATAATCTATCTTAATGATTATATAAGCAAAGTGTGCCTTCCCAAAGTTCAAGGAAAGCAAAATTAACTTAAAGGTTAACTTGTCTTATTTGAAGTAGTTCCCTTGTGGGACAACACACTGGTATACGATGGTGAGCGTCAGGTAAAAAAAATAAAATAAAAATTATACTTGCTAATGTTGAGTTATCTGCTCTTGGTGAGAACTAGCACGTGATACACATGGCCGGTGTCAAACATTTAACGTGAACTGCAAATGGAAGATCTTTACGAGATTTTACAATGTGATCGGAATGCTTCCTACGAAGATCTCAAAAAGTCTTACCAGGCTCTCGCCCTTAAGTACCACCCAGATAAGAATGTCGAGAGTGAATTACCACGTAAGGACAAAATAGATGACACCGGACAAACAGCGTCAAAAAATCCAATGACGAACGAGAGTAACACTGCCGATATGTTTATACGTATAGATAAAGCATGGAAAATTCTTGGAGATTCATCGCTTCGGGAGCATTTTGATCTTCGATGGAGACAGAGAAGTCTTACGCAAGAATGGCCAGTTCAAGACGATGTCGATTTTGTTGATTTCGATTCGGAATCACCTGACACGGACTTTTCTTCTTCGAATCAATTGACTGGTTCTTATTCTTACCCTTGTCGATGTGGAGGGTTTTATATTTTAGAACCTGCGGACGTTACACTTTCTGTTGATTTTGTTTGCTGTGACACTTGTTCTTTGTCTATTAGAGTTATTTATAATAATAACGACATTACATGATTCCTTTGTTTTGTTTTTCGTTATGAATGTTAAGCTTCCTCGTATTTTTTATAAGCTTTTAAATTAAAACTATGTACCTAGATTTTCGGACTTTCCGAAAAAAAAAAAACATTTAAAAATATCATCTTTTATGTTATTTTTATTTTATTTGAAAGACAATAGTTTCAAAGGTTAAAGTTGTAGTGCGGTAGCCAATATCGGTGACAAAATACAAATTAAACTTAAACTGACCCTCTACTATTTTTCAAATGCAACAAAGACAACATACAACAACAAGAGAAATAATCAAATAGACAAATATCTGTTTTAACAGAAAATATTTTTATATCACAACAAGTACACACGATATAATAAAGTTGTTTAAAGCACTTTAGAGTTCTTGGTGTGATCAAACAAGAGTAGTATAAAATGTGTTATGCTATAGATCTGATAAGGAATTAATTAAACAGTTTATGTTGATGATGAACTGAAATTGAATGAAATAGATTGCTTGACTTACTGTAGAGTTGTCTTGCTTCAACTAATATAGTTACAATTTCCTTTATGTTGTTAAGATATTGAGTGAGTTGGTTTCTGAATATCGTCTTCGTTTAATTGGTTACTAGATGAGTTGATGTTGAAAAGATCTCGAATAACACAAGCCAGTTAATAAAAACTAACTTTTAGCAAAGAAGTTGGTTTCATGGATTTGTGTGACTAGCTGATTATTTTAAGGACTCACTAAGTCATGTCGAAGTTTAATATTTATAAATTTTCTTGATCATGTAAGAGGCTCGAGAGAGTGTTTACCAATTTTTTGGTGCATTGGTCGACTGTACATATATGTAGGCAGACATGACATTATTATTTATGGACCAATCAGAAAGCATTGTTTTGTACTGACCTCTGGAGCTGATTTTAATGGGTTCAGCACAAACTGAGAATACTTAGCTGTGATCCTCTTTTAACAGGTTTAAAACAGAGAATGTAGAAATCTAATTCTACAAAGTTAATCAGTATTAAAATAAAAATAAATTCCCGTATGTCAATAAAGTTCGAGATAGTTTTCTTTTACTCATTACTTAACTCCTTGAACCTCCATTATAGATGAAAAAATGTAAACACAAATTTAAAAATCTCTTTATCAAATCTTAGAGATGTGTTTCAAAGTAAATTAGTAAATTTAAGTATTAATTAACTGGATTTTGTCTGTAAAAGTAACGCTTACTCATTGCTTAAAACAAGGAAAATGATGCTTATTTATGCATGGTGACCTGTGATGCCATAGGTCAGGAACAATAATTTTCTTTTATCTCTAACTTCAATTACATTCACTTACATGCTAATACCCTTGGGAAAGGTATCCTCTTCTTCTCCCTCCAGCTATAGGTAAATAGCAGAACAGACTGGGTTCTGTATCCTTGGATAGCAACTGGTCTACCACAGAAAGAAATGGCAACCTACTGCGGGGAAAAATCTGCATCGTCAGTCATGTATCAAAAGATACATGATTGCCTAAGCGTATATCACGTATGGCACACAACTAACTGAGTCAGTCAAAGAAGATAATTCAGAAAGCCCAATATGTGAATAACAAATTGGAGATACAGTGTAACCCGGATATAAGAGAGGTTTTCTCTGGTCCCAAATTAGAGCCTGTGTTGTTAAAACAAAATAGACCAGACCCGGATATAAGAAACTCATTCTCCGGTCCCGACAACTCTCTTATATCCAGGTTACACTGTACCAAAATCAAGAAAATACAAAAATTTAAATATCTAGGAAGTGCTTTAACATAGAACAGAAAATATGAAACTGAAATCTGATGAAACACTGGCGTAGTGAAAAATGCTTCCAAAATCTAAGCAAAGTATTAAGAAATATGAAAACTTCATTAGAAACAAAGAAAAGAGTATTGAACTATTATGTAATATCAGTCCTCTTATATAGCAATGAATACTGGACAACCCGATCACAGATGAAGAAACTTGAGGCAACAGAAATGTGGTTCTACAGAAGGATGCTGACAGTGCCATGAACTGAACATGTATGCAATGATATAGAAAATGGAAACAAAAAAGACACTTGTACTTAGCATCAGAAAGAGATGACCAAAATTTCTAGGGCACATAATGAGAATAGAGGGCTTAGAAAATTTGACTCATAGGACATTTGAAATGCAACAGGGACAGAGGAAAGCAGTGCATAATCTAACTAATGAGCTTGTGTAAACATTTGGGAGGACAGGGATTAGGAGAGATAGTAAAAAGATAAAGTTTACTAAGACCTACAAATGACAGGATATTGTGGAGAGCCATGATTGCCCATGTCCTAAAGAGACATGACATAGAAGATTTAAGATTTTTATTTAAAATCAATTCTCAAGAATATTTGTAATGGGAGGCACCTAGAATAGAGCTTGCAGCCTCAAGCCTTTTGGGCCAACAACCAGGGTGTCTGCTAAGTAGGTCATCACATTTATACAGTATTTAGTTTGCTGCAAATATATTTAAAAAAAAAAAATGTAAAATTAAGAATAGAAAAGTATACAGTAGTTTAGAAAAACAAATTTAGAAATCAAGTCTCATGCATATAAACTAAAAAATAAAAGCCAGATTCTTATCAGCGTCCTATTGGAGTTTATGAAATAAATTCTCACCATTTCTCTTTTTATATCTGAATGATTAACATCATCAGTAATCATTGATTTTACAGTAAAAAGCGAGTGTGTATTCAATGTATTCTGTTTTGTGTCAATACCTTAAAACTACTATCTTTCACTACAGCTGTTATGTGCATTGTAAAAAACTCAGTAAAAAATAATCCATTTTAAGGTGTTGGAATTACATGCAAAATATTTCCCCGTGTTAGATTAAACAGAAATATTAAATTTAATGTTTTATATGAAATAATAGTTGTTTGCTAAGTATCAAAAACTGATGATTACTACGTATTTATTCTTTAAAAAAAGAAAGAAAACATAATAATTACCAATCTTTCATACCCGACAGAGAACCAGGGTCAGATTATGACCTTTTAGGGCAAATAGGCTAATGAAATTATGGAGCCACCCTCTAACTCACCTGCACTTGACTTGAATATTATTTTTACTTGGGATATATTTTAGTGATATTTACATAACTGGAAGTCAACTTATTACAAATTCTTTAAATAAACTAGAATCTTTTGTTTGTCAATATAAATATTCAAGAATTAGCACTATTTTACTATTTATTGCAAAAGAAATAAGAATGTATTCCAATACAACTGCAGTAAAAAAAAAAACAGATTTATTATAACTAAGCTTGAGGAGCATAAAGGATAATTCAGCCCAGCAAATAACTACATTTCTTCATATAAACAATCAAAAATTAGTCTAAAGAAACATTAAAATTTAACTTATTAAGCTTCTGCTTTTGCCATTAAAAAATAATTCTGCAAATTTAATCACATCATCCATTGTTAGGAAATAAACCTTTATTCCGTGTTTCGGATTTCATTATGATGTCACTTGCTTCTTCAACTGAAGCAGAGTATATAAGTGTTTTTGCCCTCCACCATTTTTTTTTTATTTTTCGAATTAGATAGTTTTTGTTGAAAGTGGTCATGCTTTGCAAATTCTTAAGTTTGAGCCTTATTTCATGCTTAAAATATTACTCTAATATGGGAGTTAGTAATTTCAGTTATTTTGCCTGGTCATGCTTATAAACTTCTTGCTAATAAAAATAAATATGATCTGTACACCATGCTTAATTTTTTAAGTAATTTGAGCCTTGTTTTGCTTTTATAAGCTTCATGCTAACAAAAGAAAAAAAAATAAAGAGCCTTGTTTAATGATTAAAATAGGCTTCATTTTTGGACTCATCTGAGAATTTTCATGCTTAAAAAATTCATGCTAAGAAAAAATCTGAACCTTGCTTCATGCTTAAAATATGCTTAATTATTGGACAAATCTGTCATGCTTATGAATAAATAAAAAAACAGTTCACCAAACTTAGGAATTTGACACCTGACCAGCAAACTCAATTCACTTAAGCAATATTTTTACCCACGAGGCTATATGTCCCCTAGGTTCATACAAGACTGAAAACAGTGTTACTCCTGATGTTTCTTATCTGCCACTTCAACTAAACAAACTTATGTGGATTTTACACCACAGAGTATGACAAAGAGGATATAATGAATACCATTAACCGATACAAAATATTTACTTGTAGATACTAATAAAATCAAAATGTCCTCTAGTATAAATGCAGAATGAGAACAATTTTCCCATTTAGATTGACTAAAATTCCATGAAGGTTACCAACAACAGACACCTGAAAAAGGCCCAAATATACAATAATTGAAACATTGTGTCAATATGATAACAGCAACCAAAATTAAAATATTAGTCTCAGTAAATCAGGATATAATAATGATTCCTCAAGAAATTATTAAGATACAGTCCTACAGGGGGCCGACACTATTTTTCAGACACTTTATTTTTTCAAGTTTTAGGTAGCATAGGCAGACTGTACTGTTTTAGTGTAATGGCAATAACATTTAAAAACTGTTTCAATACTACAAATGGAAAATCAGAATTCAAATTAGAAGTATTTTTATTTTTTACAAATTTTCACATTATACAGGCGACAGTATTTTTCGGACATTGCAGAAACAATGCTAATAGTTTATGGCAGCACCCTTTTTTTCAATGACTTCTATCAGTCTATCTTCATAATGTTCATACATATTGATAATAACGTCTCTTCGTGTTTCTAGCAGTCTATTTTTAGCATCTTTTATGCGCTGCCACTGTTCAACCTCTCTGGTTATTTCTGGCCCATTGTAAACAAGCTCTGCAAGCATTTCCCATGTTTTCAATTAAATTAAGTCTGGACTTCTTGCAGGCCATTCCAGAGTAGTTATATTTGCTTCACACATCCAATTTTTCACTGATTTGGCCACATGGATGCTGCAGTTATCTTGCTGCAAAATAAAATTACTTCCCATTTCTTTTTCTATGAGTGGTAGGGCTCTCTTTTCCAAAAGTTCTCTGTAGCTCAAGCTATTTTGACGTCCTTTTAACCACAAGTTTCCATTCGGAAATACCATACCCCAAACCATGACTCCTCCTCCTCCCATCTGTCTCTTGTTGAGAATAACAGGTTCACCTTTTCTCGACCATGTACACCACCCGTCAGGTCTATCGAACCAGACCTGGCCTACATACTGCAGTCCAGATCTCAGTATCATTCTTCCCATTAGTGGAGGCAAGTTATTTATTTTGGCTATCTGAGATGAATAAATTCTAAAATCTTAGTGAATTTAATTTGTTTTGTGTTGGACAAAATTAGTTTTAAATATATTTGGACACTTGGACTTGTGTCCCTTTATGTTTTCTACTTAAGGTGAATGATGATGTGATGTTCCTATTCATGTGTTTTTAACTTAAAAGTTGACAGACAACATTAATTGCCAATAATATGTAATGTTTAAGATTGACCTGAGATTTATTATAGTTTCCCAGAAGTTCTTTTTTCTTAGGCATTATACTTCATATTATATGGGCTTCAGATATGACAGGCTGAGTGATTTTGGTAAAACCTGTTTAAATTTATTTGTCAACCATGTGAAGAAATAAAAATATGCCATTTGCAATAAAATTTTCATAAGATAGTTCATTTGTATTTAATTTTAATGATTCAAAGTACAGTGTGTGATATTGTCATGAAATCCTCTATGGCTTGAACTGGTGGTGAACGACAGTAATTTCTTTGCAGTTGGTTGCAATGGCTGTCTTCTGACCAATTCACACCATTCTCAATTTCTCACTGAAAATCAAAAGCTATCTTTTCACCAGGCAAAAAGTTTTCTTGTAATAATGTATAGTGACTGTGATGAGGTCTGTATTGACCAATTTTATTGTATCCAGCAGGGGAATGATGCCAAATGCTTGCCAGTGACAGAAAGGACTTTCCTACTCCTCTCTGCCCACTACCAAGCCAAAATCTCACTGAAGTATCTTTCAGGGAAGAACTCCTTTTTTTATCCCAGGAAGTTTTGCCTTCTTGCTAATTGGTGTATAGTTCAATTCATGGACTATTGAAAAGAACCGGCCACATTCTTCTTCTTTTCCATTTTTTCTTGTGACACTTGTGATGGTCAACTGACCCTGTCAAATATATTGTACTTCAGATATACAATATATGTCCACCAATATGCATGGTTGTTTATTAGTTTGGAGATTTTTTTTCTTCTCAAATTACCTCATGCTGTAAGCTTAGATGTGCGTAATGGACGACGACTTGGAATTAAAAATCAGAGAACTGAGTTCCAAATCTAGATGGGTTCATTATATTCAATTACATGCAAATACCATTGGAGTAGATATGTGGCCACCTCCTCTCCCCTCAGTTATGGGCTAAATAGTAGGACTTGTATCATATCTCCAAAGATTCTTACAATCCAAAAATATTCCCTGGCTTTAAATAACCTGCAAAAGGTTGATAAGCCATGAAAAACAAATCAATCTTCTTTATTCTATACCCCCAATGCAATTTGATCTTCACTGAGTCCCCTTCACTTTTGGTTTTGCACTATGCGAAGCTAAATTTTATAAATATTAGCAGAGTTCCTCACAATGTGGCAGTAGTTAGAAGGCTAGCTTTTCAAACCATTAAAATGATAACATGTTGGATCTAGATAGACTACATTCAAAATTGTTTTTTTCACCTGGAAGTTATTCATAGTATCTGTGCACATGGCCAAGTGGTTAGAACATTAGTTTTCTCACTATGAGATCCAAGTTTGAATCTCACCTCAGTTGATTTGTCAGGAAGGTGACTTCTTTTTTTTTTAAAATAATGTTCACCCAGTACAAGACCTAAGACTCACTAAAGGTAAAGGGTTACTCTGTGGTGTTGCAAATAATCTTTTAAACTATATATTGTTTTTTCTTAAATCAGAAAGAAACATTTTCTTGACTTTCCATGTTGTTGAGATATCAATAAGTCTGTAGCCTAACTGCTAATTTTTCATTGTATAATGTTCAATATGACTAATGGAGAGGTATTAGGAAATTATGTTGAAAAATATTTATATAAAATAAATAGTATCTTTTCATCATTAGTACACAGTCATATATATATATATATATATATATATATATATATATATATATATTATATTTTTTATTTATTTGTTTAAACATTATTTTTAATGGATACTCATATTTGAGTATATGCTCTGTTTTTATTTATTTATTAAACAATATATTTATTTATCAGATGGGAATGATATATGTTCAAAAGCACAATTCGGGCTTTGTTTGATCTAGAGTTCCTGAAAGTGGCTGAAAGGTCAAGGCATGTCAAATCCAATGATGGTTTCCCCTAGGGGATGAAGGTTTGAATCCTGCCAGAGGGTGCATATTTTCTAACAAGATTTCTCGAATATTCAAGCCGGTAGATGTAAATAAATAAATATACTGTTAAAAATAATGTTTAAACAAATAAATTAAAAACATATATAGTGGAACTCCCCAAATGTGAACACAGTATAATCTAGACTTCTTCAAATTTGGACTCATCTTCAAGTTCAAACTTTTGTATTGACATAAATCTGAAGCCTTTTCTTCCTCAAATCCAAACAGTACCCTCAATATCTACCATCTTGGATGTTCGGTTTAGAGAAGTTGTACTGTATATCCTTATTTTTGACTTTCTTTACAAACTTTAATTGTTTTTGAATAAGATATTTCTTGTCCATAATAATGGCACTATGTTCAAAAAGGAAGAGTATTACCTTGACTTTTGTGCAAAAATGTGAAATTCTTGAAAATATAGATAAAGGAATAAGTAACTTGATTCTAATGAAAGAATATAATATTGGAAGAAGCACACTTTTCTAGAGAAAGTTTTACAAGTTGCTTCGTCCTGTGAAAATAAAAACAAAAATGCTTTATGAAAAACTTTTTGTGGACCAAAAAATATATGAGTGATTTTCCTCAAAACAATTAGAAGGTTTGACAATATCAGGTCTGATGCTAACTGCCAAAGCAAAGGCTCTTTATGCTGAAAAGAAAATGAAAACAAACATGAAATTTAATGAAGGTTGACTTAAAAGTTTCAAGACTTGACATGGAATATAGCGATGAAAACTTTCAGGTGAACAGTGCTCAGCTGATATACATGCAGCTTTCATATATAGTGAAAACTTCTTCAAAATTATGAAGGACTATGATTTAACCCCAGATGAAATCTACAATGATGATGAAAGTGGTATATTGGAAATGTTTGCCCACAAAAACTTTAGCTGGTGCAGATGACAGAAAAACAACAGAAGAAAATAAAGAAAAATTGACAGTGTTAGTGTGTGCTAATGTGTCAGGTAACCATAAACTTAAACTAAAGTTTCCCTGTTCTTTGAAAGGAATTGTGCAACTACCAGTCACATACAAATCATTGAAAAATGCATGGATAAATCAGTGTCTGTTTACTGATTGGTTCTTTCAGAAGTTTGTGCCATCTGTAAAAACCTGCTTTCTTGAATTAGGCAAACCAAATTCAAGATGCTTACTTCTTTTAGACAATTGCAGAGTTCATCCACATGAAGATGAATTAGTGTCATCTTGTGGAAATATTTTTGTGTGTGATTTACCGCCAAATGTTACATCATTGATCCAACCAATGGATCAAGGTGTCATTTGGAATATGAAATGTTTCTACATAAATCATTACAGATGAAACTTATGAACTGCAATGTTAGCTTACAAAATTTTCAGAAAAGTTTTAACGTCAAAGATGCCATATTTTTAATCGCACAATCGTGGGATGAGGTGAAAGCTGACACTTTAAGAGTATAGGGAAACCTGTACTGAGGTAGAGCTAGTGTTGCAGAAAGTAATGTTAACAAAAGTGAAACAAATTGTTTAGGAAAATAACCAGAGGTGCAGAAAATTATTGAAACTTGCCAGAATCCTATTGAAGACAAAAGTCTTCAATCCCTTGATGCAGATGATGTCACATAGGGGGGTTGAGAAGCAGGAATAGAAGATGATACTCATAATGAAGACAGTTTTCAAGATAGTGTTAATAGTAATAGTTACAGTAGTAGTGAGTCTATATTAGACAATCAAAGTGATGATGAAACAGTATCATAGGAAAAAAAAAGAGAAATCTATTGAAACACTACTCAAATTCATTCAGCAAAACACATGCATTACAAAAATGAAACTACATAATCATAAAGTAAAAGAATGCCATACTCGCGTCAAAAGCACCATGGAAACAACTGTCATGGACAAAAATGAAGAAGAGTAAAAGAATGCCATACTCGCGTCAAAAGCACCATGGAAACAACTGTCATGGACACAAATGAAGAAGAGTAAAAGAATGCCATACTCGCGTCAAAAGCACCATGGAAACAACTGTCATGGACACAAATGAAGAAGAGTAAAAGAATGCCATACTCGCGTCAAAAGCACCATGGAAACAACTGTCATGGACACAAATGAAGAAGAGTAAAAGAATGCCATACTCGCGTCAAAAGCACCATGGAAACAACTGTCATGGACACAAATGAAGAAGAGTAAAAGAATGCCATACTCGCGTCAAAAGCACCATGGAAACAACTGTCATGGACAAAAATGAAGAAGAGTAAAAGAATGCCATACTCGCGTCAAAAGCACCATGGAAACAACTGTCATGGACACAAATGAAGAAGAGTAAAAGAATGCCATACTCGCGTCAAAAGCACCATGGAAACAACTGTCATGGACACAAATGAAGAAGAGTAAAAGAATGCCATACTCGCGTCAAAAGCACCATGGAAACAACTGTCATGGACACAAATGAAGAAGAGTAAAAGAATGCCATACTCGCGTCAAAAGCACCATGGAAACAACTGTCATGGACACAAATGAAGAAGAGTAAAAGAATGCCATACTCGCGTCAAAAGCACCATGGAAACAACTGTCATGGACACAAATGAAGAAGAGTAAAAGAATGCCATACTCGCGTCAAAAGCACCATGGAAACAACTGTCATGGACACAAATGAAGAAGAGTAAAAGAATGCCATACTCGCGTCAAAAGCACCATGGAAACAACTGTCATGGACACAAATGAAGAAGAGTAAAAGAATGCCATACTCGCGTCAAAAGCACCATGGAAACAACTGTCATGGACACAAATGAAGAAGAGTAAAAGAATGCCATACTCGCGTCAAAAGCACCATGGAAACAACTGTCATGGACAAAAATGAAGAAGAGTAAAAGAATGCCATACTCGCGTCAAAAGCACCATGGAAACAACTGTCATGGACACAAATGAAGAAGAGTAAAAGAATGCCATACTCGCGTCAAAAGCACCATGGAAACAACTGTCATGGACACAAATGAAGAAGAGTAAAAGAATGCCATACTCGCGTCAAAAGCACCATGGAAACAACTGTCATGGACACAAATGAAGAAGAGTAAAAGAATGCCATACTCGCGTCAAAAGCACCATGGAAACAACTGTCATGGACACAAATGAAGAAGAGTAAAAGAATGCCATACTCGCGTCAAAAGCACCATGGAAACAACTGTCATGGACACAAATGAAGAAGAGTAAAAGAATGCCATACTCGCGTCAAAAGCACCATGGAAACAACTGTCATGGACACAAATGAAGAAGAGTAAAAGAATGCCATACTCGCGTCAAAAGCACCATGGAAACAACTGTCATGGACACAAATGAAGAAGAGTAAAAGAATGCCATACTCGCGTCAAAAGCACCATGGAAACAACTGTCATGGACACAAATGAAGAAGAGTAAAAGAATGCCATACTCGCGTCAAAAGCACCATGGAAACAACTGTCATGGACACAAATGAAGAAGAGTAAAAGAATGCCATACTCGCGTCAAAAGCACCATGGAAACAACTGTCATGGACACAAATGAAGAAGAGTAAAAGAATGCCATACTCGCGTCAAAAGCACCATGGAAACAACTGTCATGGACACAAATGAAGAAGAGTAAAAGAATGCCATACTCGCGTCAAAAGCACCATGGAAACAACTGTCATGGACACAAATGAAGAAGAGTAAAAGAATGCCATACTCGCGTCAAAAGCACCATGGAAACAACTGTCATGGACACAAATGAAGAAGAGTAAAAGAATGCCATACTCGCGTCAAAAGCACCATGGAAACAACTGTCATGGACACAAATGAAGAAGAGTAAAAGAATGCCATACTCGCGTCAAAAGCACCATGGAAACAACTGTCATGGACACAAATGAAGAAGAGTAAAAGAATGCCATACTCGCGTCAAAAGCACCATGGAAACAACTGTCATGGACACAAATGAAGAAGAGTAAAAGAATGCCATACTCGCGTCAAAAGCACCATGGAAACAACTGTCATGGACACAAATGAAGAAGAGTAAAAGAATGCCATACTCGCGTCAAAAGCACCATGGAAACAACTGTCATGGACACAAATGAAGAAGAGTAAAAGAATGCCATACTCGCGTCAAAAGCACCATGGAAACAACTGTCATGGACACAAATGAAGAAGAGTAAAAGAATGCCATACTCGCGTCAAAAGCACCATGGAAACAACTGTCATGGACACAAATGAAGAAGAGTAAAAGAATGCCATACTCGCGTCAAAAGCACCATGGAAACAACTGTCATGGACACAAATGAAGAAGAGTAAAAGAATGCCATACTCGCGTCAAAAGCACCATGGAAACAACTGTCATGGACACAAATGAAGAAGAGTAAAAGAATGCCATACTCGCGTCAAAAGCACCATGGAAACAACTGTCATGGACACAAATGAAGAAGAGTAAAAGAATGCCATACTCGCGTCAAAAGCACCATGGAAACAACTGTCATGGACACAAATGAAGAAGAGTAAAAGAATGCCATACTCGCGTCAAAAGCACCATGGAAACAACTGTCATGGACACAAATGAAGAAGAGTAAAAGAATGCCATACTCGCATCAAAATTATCATAGGAAAAAGTAGAGAAATCTATTGAAACACTACTCAAATCCATTCATCAAAACACATGCATTACAAAAATGAAATTATCAAAAAGAAACTGCACAATCATAAAGTAAAAGAATGCCATACTCGCATCAAAAGCACCATGGAAACAACTGTCATGAACACAAATGAAGAATGCAGCAAAATTCAGGAAGATTTGACAATGGACAAATGATAAATTTATAACTTTCATAAATTTTTAAACATTTCATAAAGTGTCTTTGCTTAGCACAAATATTTTTCATTACTATTGGTTGTCAATTATCTTTTGTACATTTATGTATTCAATCTAAGCTTTAAATAAAAATGAATCAACATTACAAACTACCTTTTGTATCCTAAACTCTAAAACTTAACAAAAATTTCAAGCTTGCCACAGCAGCCTTTTTTTTCTGTGAATCTGAACAGTACCCTCAATACCCAACATCTCAGATGTTTGGTTTAGAGAAGTTGTACTGCATATATATATATATATTTTAATTGAAATCACCCCAAGCAAGGTAGTAATGCCACTAAAACGCAAGGGTTTACAGGAGATGAAAGAATTAGAAACAGAAATGATGAGCAAAAAGTGAGTAATCAAGAGGACAGTAGATAGCAATTGACATTGCATTTAAATTTTTGCAGATTAAAGTTGGTTGGAAAGCATAGAGCCTGATTGGAGTTCCACAAGTGAGAAGTGCGAGAGAAGAAACTGTTAGCATAGAATTTACAGCTACATCCAGGCAGCTCAACTGTAAATTGATGAGATCTCGATGCCAGTCTAGTGCTGCACTTAAATAACTCGAGGTACCACAGCAAAGAGCTCATTTGAACAATTACCATGAAAGTATTTATAGAAAAGACATAGGGAGGCCACCTTACAGTAGTGGGAAAGTGACTGGAACTGAGCCACCAGATCGGGATCAATAATATTGCAGATTCTTCTTTATCTAGGAGCTCAAGGTATATAGCAGGGGCACCAGACCATATGTGGCAGTAACATTCTAAGCATGGACAAATAGTAGACTTAGAGTAGGACCAAGGATGGTGCCCTGGGGGACATCTCCGTTAGTATGAAAGGATGTAGAGTGGCTGTTCAGGATAATTCTCATTTCATGATTTGATAAAAAAGACTGGATCAGTTCAAAAAAAGTGTCCAGAGACACAGTAACCTTTCAGCTTGTGTAGAAAACCTGAATGCCATAGCCTGTCAAAAGCTTTCAAAATGTCCAATGTAACAGCCTCGGCTCCATTGTTTTTATCTAGAGCATAATAAACGCTTTCTACAAATATCATCAGTACATCAGCAGTTGACCTGGAGAAACGAAAGCCATATTGCTTGTCTGAGAAAAGGAGCTACGATAAGAGATGACGAACCAATACAGCATTGATTAGGGCCTCTAGGAGTTTCCCAAAAAGAGACAGCAGGCTAATAGGCTGATAGTCGGAAGGGTCAGATGGCTCACCAGAATCCTTAAAAACTGGAGTGACAGATGATGACTTCCAGTGGGCAGGAAAGCAGGAGGCAGTGAAGCATTTATTATAGAATCTAGACAGAACAGAAGCCAGTTCAGGAGCACACTTAACTACTACAGGGATACCATCGGGTCCACATGCTTTGCGGGGATCAAGGTTAGAGATGACAACAGAAACTATAGGAGTTATATGCATATCACTCAACAGAGACTCAGTTCTATGAGGTAAGTTAGGCAGGGATATTCTGGATGAGTCAAGAGTAGAGTTTGAGGAGAATTTACAGGCAAAGCATTCAGCTTTATCAGCAGAGGATGATAGCACCTCATATTGATTGAAGAGAGGAGGAATAGAGACCTTACACTTATTTCATACCCCATTACAGAGCCACCAGTAATTGCGAGAGCTAAAGTTGTTAGAGGTTATGCAGTGCTTCATTCTCTCGACAAACAGAGACTTTGCTCCTTCGAAGACTCGCTTACATTTATTGTGAGCAGCAACGAATGGGCACCTGTTGTGATGAGAGATGTCATGCTGGTATAGACGAAAATAGTAGTTCCTGTATGCTATAGCAGCCAAGCATGCTTCATGTGAACAATGGAGAGTACTGAGGTTTCACCTGATATTTCTGAGAAGATCTGGGTTTTGTAAGATGCCTTATGCTAATAAAAGCAAACACAAAAGAGACCTTGGATCACATGGACATATTTGTCAACATCAGTTACATCCAGTTAGCAGTAGGACAGTTTGGTATGTCTAGATATGGGCCTCTTTGCAACTGGTCAAGATCCAGGTGTTTGTAAGATGCCTTATGCCAATAAAAGCAGGGGGAAAACCAGCAGTTGGCAAGACACAGTGTCTTCTGAAGTCGGTCCTATGGACATTTTGTTCCTAAAGTTACTGTGGTTTCTGAGGCAGTGTTATTTTTATTTCCTCTCTTTTTTTCCCCCTTTCTGCCCATAATCCCAGTAGTGGTTGGGAGAGCAATCAGTTAGGCGTTTCCTGCATTCTCAACATACTCTTGCTGTACATTACAACAGAACTCTTTTACAAAAATGATTTATCATCTGAACTTTAACACATCAACTACCAACCTCCTTATAAAGAGATATTTTAAGGATCTCTCATTTCAGGACATCCATGCTGGCTTTGACATAAAAAGAAACCTTGGTGACACAATTTTCAATTGGGAGTTTAAAGTGGCATAACGGAGAAAATCATGGAGTGAGTCTCAATCAGTATGCTGGTAATGGAAAGCGGTCTTGTGGATAGGGTGTTCTTGTTTATTAGAGGATTGGAATGAAATATCAATAGCTACCGCAGAGTAGGACAAGAACAACACATATAAGATTTGTCTGCAGTGCGTAGAAGTAGTCAACTGCTAGAAGTGAATTCCACAATGAGTCTCCAACTGCAGACCAACATACAGTATTTACTACTGTATTTATGTGAATGGGGACATACTCATTATTGTCAACAATTATGCTACAATTATAGAAATTACAGTTACATCTAGCCATTTCAACTGGAAAATAATGAGATCTTGCCTTTAATCTAGCACTGCACTTAAATTCATAAAGACTAGGTACTATAGAGGAAAGTTCATCAGAGCAATTACCATAAAAGTATTTATAGAAAAGGCACAGGGAAGTTACTTTACAGTGGTGGGAAAGTGACTGAAGCCAAGATATCAGGACAAATAACATTACTAAAATATATTCATTATTTCACCCCAAGCAAGGCAAGAAAACAACTAAGATGCAAGAGGTTACTGAGCGTTAGAGAATATGAGAAAAACACTATTAAGGAGAAGAACAATAAGAAGATAGAAGATAACAATTGACATTGCATTTAAATTTTTGAAGATCAAAGTTGATTTGGAAACCGGAAGAGAGTTCCACAAGGGAGAGGTGTGATAAAAGAAACTGTTAGCATAGAACTTAGTTACATCTACTCAGTTTAACTGTAAAATGATAAAACCTTGCCACCAATCTAGCACTGCACTTAAATTCATAAGGATTAGGTACTATAGCAGAAAATTCATCAGAACAATTACCATGAAAGTATTTATAGAAAAGGCACAGTTATGCTACATTACACCAGTGGAAAAGTGACAGAAGCTAAGATGCCAGGTCAGGACGAATAACATTGCAGATTCTTCTTTGTATTTTATTAAGAGTCTCTAAATATATATGAGCACCAGACCAAAAATCTGGTATCAATTATAGAAATTAAATTACAGTTACATCTAGCCATTTCAACTGGAAAATAATGAGACCTTGTCAGCAGTCTAGTACTGTGCTTAAATTCATAAAGACTAGGTACTATAGAGAAAAGTTCATCAGAACAATTACCATAAAAGTATTTATAGAAAAAGCACAGGGAAGCTACTTTACAGTGGTGGGAAAGTGATTGAAGTCAAGATGCCAAGTCAGTACCAATGGATTTGGATTTTATGAAGGATCTCTCAATATATAGTAAGATCACTAGAACATATGTAGCAGCAATATTCTAAGCATGAGCAAATGCTAGACTTATAAATATGCAAGATAAATTTGGGTGAGAAAAATTGTCTAGCACGACACAGTGAACCAACTTTCTTAGCAGAAGACCTAGCATGTGATTCAATATAATCTTTCCACTTCATGTCAGTAGAAAATGTTATCAAAGAATGCACAATGAGTCACTTTCTTGGAGGTTAGCATCAGCTATGTTTATGGAAGACAGATAAGTAATATATGGAGGAAATAATTTATTGAAACTCCATGTAGATGACAACTGCTCCATGGCTAATACTTATCTACCAGATAAGACTGTAGCTTCTTTTTGTGGAGTATCCAAGAGGGAGAAACTCATTTTGATTAACAGTACTTATTTTATGTTTTTTTTGCTTCAAAAGAAAACTGGAAAACGTAGTTTCAATACTACTTCAGCTCTAACATGAACCCAAGAATCTTAAATGACAACACACCTTTCTTTCTCAAGGAGTACATGTTGGTATATGAAAGATTTCTGTAAGTTCTTTTGGCACTGATATTCAGTGAACTTAAAACGATTACTTGGTTACTTATTTTAGTGCATCATTTTACTTATAATTACTGTCAAATAATACAAACAATAATCAATGCATTACTTAAATTATTTGTAAATAATCAAGTGCCTTTTTATAGCTATCACTTATATTGCCAACTAAGACTGTTTTTACATTTTACAATGATGTTCAACCTGTACAAGGCTCAAGAGCTACTCGAAGTAGATGGTTTCAGAGTAAGAGATAGGGGGGCACAATTTGTGAGGATATGTGGGGAGGATAATGGTTAACCTTAGACTTGAACAGGTACAGATTGTTAAGATTTAATGAGCTTTCTTCCTTGATACCCCAACTGCATGAATTTAAGTGTATCGTACTACTAGATTGACAACTAGGTCTTACTGTTTTACTGTTGAACTAGCTAGATGTAACTGCAAATTATATTCTAATAGTTTCTTTTGTCACACTTCTCACCTGTGGAACTCTCTTCCGGTTTCTTCCTTCCCTGACCCTACAATCTTCAAAGGTTTAATTGCCATTCAAATGGCCATCTTCTGTCTTCCTGAATTTATTTATCATTACTTTAAGTGAACTTGTAACAAACATGTGCCAGTACAGACACAAAAGAAACCTTGGATCACATGTGGACATGTTTGTCAACATCAGTTACATCCAGTTAGCAATGGGACAGTTTGGCATGTCTAGATACGGGCCTCTTTTCAACTGGTCAAGATCTGGGTTTTGTAAGATGCCTTATGCTAATAAAAGCAAACACAAAAGAGACCTTGGATCACATGGACATATTTGTCAACATCAGTTACATCCAGTTAGCAGTAGGACAGTTTGGTATGTCTAGATATGGGCCTCTTTGCAACTGGTCAAGATCCAGGTCTTTGTAAGATGCCTTATGCCAATAAAAGCAGGGGGAAAACCAGCAGTTGGCAAGACACAGTGTCTTCTGAAGTCGGTCCTATGAACATTTTGTTCCTAAAGTTACTGTGGTTTCTGAGGCAGTGTTATTTTTATTTCCTCTCTTTTTTCCCCCCTTTCTGCCCATTATCCCAGTAGTGGTTGGGAGAGCAATCAGTTAGGCGTTTCCTGCAATCTCAACATACTCTTGCTGTACATTACAACAGAACTCTTTTACAAAAATGATTTATCATCTGAACTTTAACACATCAACTACCAACCTCCTTTTAAAGAGATATTTTAAGGATCTCTCATTTCAGGACATGGCAATATTGGCTCTCCAGCACCTTCTATCTCCTGTAGACCATAGAAGTGTTTGTCCCTTTGCTCCCTGCCTCATTTCCACTATTCATTCACATAAGCTTGTCAGGTAGGTGGCCCATTGTCTTCTCTATTTCAATTGCTCTTGATATGTTCTGTGAGGATTAAGTTCGCTAAGCCCTCTTTTCTCATTATGTATTCAAGAAATTTCAGCTGTCCCTATCTTTGTAAGTATTCTTATTACATTATTTACATATGGATTATTGTCCTCATCTTTGTTGTTGTTATCACATCAAAAAAGATGATGATAGTAATCTGCATTTAAATTCCTCATACCAGAAATTCAAACAGAGAGTGCTATTTTTTCTTTTAATTTTTCTTAAGATTCCCTTGTTGTTTAACCTGCTCCGTCCACAGAATTCTCAGTATCTTTATGTACAACCGCATTTCTGTTGACTCTATTAGAAAGTTAAAATCTAACGGAAGAATGTGTCATTTGGTGAATTTGCGAATAACTGCAGCTTAGAAATTAAGTCGGGAAAATAACAAAAAATAAAAAGTAATTAATGCAAAATAATTAAAAATGTCCTTGCTTATCATGCACAAAGATAATATCAAGATTAAAATAAATTTATATTCTCTATATACTTAATGTATAGTATGACTCCTGAATATTTGCGCAAGAATTTTAACCCTTCCAGAAAATTTTTTTACCTGTATATAGTGCAACTAGTCACTGAAAACTCATGATTTTTAACCTCTTCAAGAAATTACCTGTGTATAGTGTGACCCTCTATTTTTTGCATTAAAAAACTGAACAAAATGTCATACTATATGAGATACATGGTATCATTTGATGTATAATTTTATATCATTCAAATTTATATCACAATTATATAGTGTAACCTGGATATAAGAGAGATTTTCTCTGGTCCCAAATTAGAGCCTGTGTTAATGTATATATAATAGACCAAACCCGGATATAAGAGAAACCAGGATATAAGAGACTTCTTCTCCGGTCCCGACAACTCTCTTATATCCGGGGTTACACTGTGTATACATATATATATATATATATATATATATATATATATATATATATATATATATATATATAATTGTTTATTTAAAAATTATAACATAAATATGTTATAAAATCACTACAAAAATAGCCATTTTGTTTCAACACCTCCGGTGTCTTATCAAGTGATGATGTTGAATGTAGAATAAAGGGTTTTAAAAGTTTCAAATTAATTAACGATCCTTCGTAAGGGGAAACGCTGTTACACAAGCAGAAATGACCAATCAAAATAAATCGTTAATTAATTTGAAACTTTTAAAACCCTTTATTCTATATTCAACATCATCACATGATAAGACACCGGAGGTGTTGAAACAAAATGGCTATTTTCGTAGTGATTTTATAACATATTCATGTTTGAATTTTTAAATAAACAATTATATCTGCTCTACTCTGTATTGAGCACTCTTTTAAGAATAGTAATTGTTGGTTATTGGAATTTATTCTGTATACACCAATCCTAGACTTGTGTGTGTGTGTGTGTGTGCATATATATATATATATATATATATATATATATAAGGAAATGGATTAAATCTGACATATTTTTAATTTATTTGTTTAAATGTTATTTTTGATAGATGCTCAGATTTGAGCAGATGCTCTGTTTTCCAAATATTCAGGCCACTTCTAGTGAAATAAATATACTCTTTAACAATAAAAACAGAGCATCTGCTTAAATATGAGTATCCATTAAAAATAACATTTAAACAAATAAATTAAAATATATATATAATATATATATATATATATATATATATATATATATATATATATATATATTAAAAAATTTACATAATACCTTACATAATTGCACAGCTCTGAGTTTCATGCCAAAGCAATTATCAAGTGTCAGTATCTTTATTTTTATTTTGGGTTAACACAAAACTTCTGGTTATCACGAGATACTTTCTTGTTGAGGCGAAATATTGTAGTTAAAATATTTAAATGATTTAATTTTGATTTTGAATTTAGGTCCAGCATGGCAATAAAGCTACTAAGATGCAAGAGATTACTGAGTGAGAAAGAATCTGTGCAAAAAAACATTAAGAAAGAGGACAATAAAAAGATTAGGATTCATGGATACAAAAGAAAATGATTGGCATGGCATTTGAATTTTTCAGAGATCGAAGTAGATTGTAATGCAAGAAAACTCACAAAAGTTCCACAAGTGAGAAGTGTGAGAGAAGAAACTGTTTGCATAGAACTTACAGTTATATCTAGCAATTATACCTGTAAAATGACTAGACCTTGCTGCCAAATCTAGTACTGCACCTAAATTTGTAAAGTTGAGGTACCAATAAGGAAAGCTCATCAGAACAATTAATTATTGATTATGATGATAAACTACAACCTGCAGCAAGGCCTCTGATCAAGAGGTTTTGAGGAGTGTAGAACCAGCTCTTAATTGCTGTTGTTCCCAAGTCCACCCTGACCAGGGCTGGTTGCACCAGTTAGGGTCCCAACTATGGGGAAATAGTTAACTCCCAGACTGGCGTCAAACCACTCTGAAAGTATAAAAATATATTTTTATAGTAAAATTACCAGCAATACATTTTTGAAAAAGAAAAAAATTACCACTAAAAAAAAAAAATATATATTACCAGCAATCCATTTTTGAAAAAAAAAAATTACCAGCGGCCCCTTTTTGAAAAAAGAAAAAATATTACCTATCAATACATTTTTGAAAAAAAAAAATATTAACAGCAATAGTTGTTTTGTAAAAAAAAAAAAATATTACCAGCAATGCATTTTTGAAATTAAATGACCCATAAGGAGTTGATATGCCACTAAAACAAATCTTAAATTCTGAATATTGAAAATCTTGATTTACAATAGGTTTCAAAGTAAAATTATTTGCAGTGTGTTCCTGCAGTAAAATTATTTATTCTAATGTTAAGCTCATTTGAAATACATTACTATCATAAAATAATTTACAATGCATTCCTGTAGTAAAAAATAATTTCCAATGCATTTCTGTAGTAAATATAATTTAAAATCCATTCTATAGTAAAAATTTGTTTCAATGTATTCCTCTAATAAAAATCATTTACATCCTATTCCTATAGTAAAAATTATTTATGAATTTTATAATAAAATCATTTTGGACACATTCTGATAATAAAATCATTTCCAATGCATTCCTAATACTAAAATTTATTTGCAATGGATTTCTTCACAGTAAAATCATATACAATTCATTCTTATAGTAAAGTTCCTTTTAAGTCGTTTCTATAGTAAAATCATTTTGCGTGAATATCTATAGTAACATTTGTTTCAGTACATATCTGTAGTAAAATAATTTTCAATGCTGAGAATACCCTGTATCAAACATGGGAGCAAGGAAGAAGTTCTAGAGACAACCGAAACAAAAAGAACACTTATACTTAAGAAGCTGAAATTTCTAGGGCACATAATGAGGAAAGATGGCTTGGAAAATTTGATACTCACAGGACAAATTGAAAGCAAGATAGACAGAGGAAAAGAATGCATAACCTACCTGGTGAGCTTGAGTGAATAGATGGTGGAGCAGGGTTTGGGAGAGATAGCAAAAAGACAAAATTTATTAAGAGCTACAAAAGACAGGAAATTGTGGAGAGCTATGATCATCAACATACTGAAAGGATACAGCACATAGAAAAAGCAATATTCCAATCAAATTTAGTATGAATTTCTGTTTAATATATAATTTTAATGCATATTATGAAGCTTCCAAGTAAGGAGCAATCCATTTTTTTTTCAGAAATTACTACAGATTTCAAGCAAAATGAACTAAATCTCTTATGATTAGTGAAAAAAAAACACATGTACATTTAAATGCAACTTGCACATAATTTCTAACAGAAACACAAATTAATAACTCTATTTTACCAAATAGAAAATATTTGTTGATACATCAAATAGAAGATAACTTGCTCTCACCAGTTTTTGAATACACCTGAAAATTTAAAGATCAACATGTTTACTTTAGCATTCCTTACATTTTTATGATTTAGAAAGGAGTAACCTGACACAGTTCTCAAGATGTTCTTCTTAGATCTTTTTCTGCATGTATTCTTTACTCATTTGTTCAACCACTTACATTCTTCTTTCTTTCTCACTACAAACAAAAGCTAAAGTGTATATCTTCTTGTCAAGGTACAATAGATAATGCCAGAGAAACCTCAGTGCAACTCTTTTGTGGCTCATCTGATAAAAACACTTCTTTCACAATCATGTTGATAAACATAGTTGGTTCAAATCTAAATGAATGTACATTTAGAAATTGGTAATAATAATAATACATTAGGCATGGCTTATGAAAATAACTGATTGGAGGTGTTAACATGTACACTACAGTTCAAAAGTTTGAAGAACTCCACCCCCAAATTAGCATGGGATGAACTTGACAGAAGAGTGGGAAAAAAAAAATGAAAAAGAGCACTTAAAGTCATTGAAAAAAAGAATGGAATCAATTATTAAACTTATACTTTGAGAAACTTTTGCAATGAAAGTTAAAAATTTGTACTGCAATTTATGATTAAATTTTGCTTTTATCAAAATATCCTCTGTTAGCTATCAAAGCTAACAGAGGATATTTTGATAAAAGCAAAATTTAATCATAAAATGCATTTTTTTCTTTTTATTATAATAAAATTTCTAATAAAAAATCATGTCTCATTTTTTTTTTTAACCATCTATAATAATTTTCTCTTATTTAAAGTAAAAACAACTACTTTTTGGGCCAATTTAGAATATTACCAGGGGTGGCCAAAAACTTTTGAACTGTAGTGTACACATTTTGTCTTGGTCAATTAAAATGGACTACAGTAAATAAAATTTGTTGCCTGACCATATCCAAGTTACATGTCCCCTAGGGCCTGATTCACTGTGCATCTAGGTTTACAAAAAGGATTAATCAGGGTTTGGTTTTGGCCCTTCAAATACTATAGGGTTATTTAATGTCTGTAAAAGTTTTGAATTGTGGTTGTTTTGAATATAGCTTGATTTTATCTGTGGATCAGAACACATCACATGCCAGCTTCACCAGACAGCTGTAATCTTCAGGGGTCAATATCCTAGTTTTGTAGGTGGAGTGATATAACTATGGATGTTTGCTTGGTGTTAGATTAGTTGTTTTGAATTTACAGTATACCTAATGCCGAGAAAGAAGAATCTTCATGTGGGTGTGGGAAAGCAGGCACTAAGGATGATGACTGAGAGCCTTGCAGGCAGCAGTTAGTATTTTTTTAGCATGGCTTAGTCTCTTTTAGGTCCTATACTTACTTTTTTGGCAGTTTATGTGCCATACTATCAAAATAAGACTTTTTGACTCCGTGCAAATCAAACCCATATCTACCCTTTTGACTCCCATGCAAATCAAACATTTTAGTCTCATACGAACCAAACCTATATCTACCTTTGTAACCTTCATGCAAACCAAACCTGTCTACCATTTTTAGTCTCATGCAAACCAAACCTATATCTACCTTTGTAACCTTCATGCAAACCAAACCTGTCTACCATTTTTAGTCTCATACAAACCAAACCTATATCTACCTTTGTAACCTTCATGCAAACCAAACCTATCTTTTTAGTCCCATGCAAACCAAACCTGTCTACCATTTTTAGTCTCATGCAAACCAAACTTATATATACCTTTGTAACCTTCATGCAAACCAAACCTATCTTTTTAGTCCCATGCAAACCAAACCTGTCTACCATTTTTAGTCTCATGCAAACCAAACCTATATCTACCTTTGTAACCTTCATGCAAACCAAACCTGTCTACCATTTTTAGTCCCATGCAAACCAAACCTATGTCTATGTTATTGACTTTCATGCAAACCAAACTGCTCTACCTTTTTTACTCACATGCAAACCAAGCATATGTCTACCTTTTTGACATTCATGTAAACTGAACCTATATCTACCTTTTTAACTTTCATGCAGATCAAACCTACATTTACCTTTTTCACTCTCTTCCAAACTAATGTATACCTTTTGGACATGTCTACTTTTTTGACACTCATGCAAACTGTTTACCTTTTTGATACTTGTGTAAATTGAATCTATATCTACATTTTTACTCTCATGCAAACCAAACCTTTGTTTACCATTTTCGACACTTGTATAAACTGGACCTACATCTACCTATATGACTCATGCAAACCAAACCAATGCCTACCTTTTTGACTTTCATGAAAAATGAACCTATGTCCATATTTTTGAATTTTATACAAACCAAACCTATATCTACCTATCTATTGCTTATCAAAATGTTTGAGTTATTTAATAATAAACAAATGGGTTAATGCCGACAAAGTTTTTATTGCTGGTAATATTTTTTTCCTTCAAAAATATATTTCTGGTAATATGCTGACAAAATTTTGATTTTTGGTAATATATTTTTTTTAAAAAATCTATTTCTGGTAATATTCCTTCAAATATGTACCACTGGTAATATTTTTTTTCAAAAATCTATTTCTGGTAATATTCCTTCAAATATGTACCACTGGTAATATTTTTTTTTTCAAAAATCTATTTCTGGTAATATTCCTTCAAATATGTACCACTGGTAATATTTTTTTTTTCAAAACTCTATTTCTGGTAATATTCCTTCAAATATGTACCACTGCTAATATTTTTTTTTTCAAAACTCTATTTCTGGTAATATTCCTTCAAATATGTACCACTGCTAATATTTTTTTTTTCAAAAATCTATTTCTGGTAATATTCCTTCAAATATGTACCACTGGTAATATTTTTTTTCAAAACTCTATTTCTGGTAATATTCCTTCAAATATGTACCACTGGTAATATTTTTTTTCAAAAATCTATTTCTGGTAATATTCCTTCAAATATGTACCACTGGTAATATTTTTTTTCAAAACTCTATTTCTGGTAATATTCCTTCAAATATGTACCACTGGTAATATTTTTTTTTTCAAAAATCTATTTCTGGTAATATTCCTTCAAATATGTACCACTGCTAATATTTTTTTTTTCAAAACTCTATTTCTGGTAATATTCCTTCAAATATGTACCACTGCTAATATTTTTTTTTTCAAAAATCTATTTCTGGTAATATTCCTTCAAATATGTACCACTGGTAATATTTTTTTTCAAAACTCTATTTCTGGTAATATTCCTTCAAATATGTACCACTGGTAATATTTTTTTTCAAAAATCTATTTCTGGTAATATTCCTTCAAATATGTACCACTGGTAATATTTTTTTTCAAAAATCTATTTCTGGTAATATTCCTTCAAATATGTACCACTGGTAATATTTTTTTTCAAAACTCTATTTCTGGTAATATTCCTTCAAATATGAAACCACTGGTAATATTTTTTTCAAAAATCTATTTCTGGTAATATTCCTTCAAATATGTACCACTGGTAATATTTTTTTTCAAAAATCTATTTCTGGTAATATTCCTTCAAATATGTACCACTGGTAATATTTTTTTTCAAAAATCTATTTCTGGTAATATTCCTTCAAATATGTACCACTGGTAATATTTTTTTTCAAAAATCTATTTCTGGTAATATTCCTTCAAATATGTACCACTGGTAATATTTTTTTTCAAAACTCTATTTCTGGTAATATTCCTTCAAATATGTACCACTGGTAATATTTTTTTCAAAAATCTATTTCTGGTAATATTCCTTCAAATATGTACCACTGGTAATATTTTTTTTCAAAAATCTATTTCTGGTAATATTCCTTCAAATATGTACCACTGGTAATATTTTTTTTTCAAAACTCTATTTCTGGTAATATTCCTTGAAATATGTACCACTGGTAATATTTTTTTTCAAAACTCTATTTCTGGTAATATTCCTTCAAATATGTACCACTGGTAATATTTTTTTTCAAAACTCTATTTCTGGTAATATTCCTTCAAATATGTACCACTGGTAATATTTTTTTCAAAAATCTATTTCTGGTAATATTCCTTCAAATATGTACCACTGGTAATATTTTTTTTCAAAAATCTATTTCTGGTAATATTCCTTCAAATATGTACCACTGGTAATATTTTTTTTCAAAACTCTATTTCTGGTAATATTCCTTCAAATATGTACCACTGGTAATATTTTTTTTCAAAACTCTATTTCTGGTAATATTCCTTCAAATATGTACCACTGGTAATATTTTTTTTCAAAAATCTATTTCTGGTAATATTCCTTCAAATATGTACCACTGGTAATATTTTTTTTCAAAACTCTATTTCTGGTAATATTCCTTCAAATATGTACCACTGGTAATATTTTTTTTCAAAACTTTATTTCTGGTAATATTCCTTCAAATATGTACCACTGGTAATATTTTTTTTCAAAAATCTATTTCTGGTAATATTCCTTCAAATATGTACCACTGGTAATATTTTTTTTCAAAAATCTATTTCTGGTAATATTCCTTCAAATATGTACCACTGCTAATATTTTTTTTTTCAAAAATCTATTTCTGGTAATATTCCTTCAAATATGTACCACTGGTAATATTTTTTTTCAAAAATATATTGCAATAATAAATTTTTTACAAAGTATTTCTGGTATTAAAACCTATTTTTACACTTTCATAGTGTTTTGATCCCAGTTTGGGGGTTAACTATTTGCCCATAGCTGGGACCCTAACAAGTGCTACCACCCCCAGTCAGGGAGGATCTGGGAACACCAGCAATTAAGAGGTGGTTCTACGCTCATCAAAACCTCCTGATCAGAGGCCTTGATTTTGGACGTAGTCTATCGTCTTACCCAGGACGCAGATGTAGTTTATCATCATACACAGGACAGATTATCAAAATGAAAGAATTCAGTATTAAATAACTTTGAAAAGGTTGATATACAGTAAAACAAATCAAAACTAAATTTGTTGAATAAGCAGGCATTTTTAAGTGGAATTGGTAAAATTCCCAATAACAATAATAATAATAAAAATAAGAACAGAGCAAAATAATATAAGAAAAGAACAATGTAATACAAGACAAGGTACCAACTATGAGGTAAAGCAATAAGACAGTAAAAAAGAAAAGGGATACAGTCAAGTGGTTATAGGCTTCTGACTTCAAGGCAAGAAAGAAAAAATATGTGGGTAAGACCAAGACTTGTCCATTTTCCTTGACTAAGAAGACATCCCAGCATGCATTTATAGGATATTTCTATAAATTTAGGAGTCTTTGTCATCAGATTGAAATCGGCAAAATGTAGCTTTACTTCAAAAATTTATTAAAAAAAAGAAAAACCACATCATTTATGTGAACAGTTGTATGCAGGTGGTCAGCACAATCATACCGAGGAAGTATTATGATCCCAATTTAGAGAGTGAGAAAGACATATATATATATATATATATATATATATATATATATATATATATATATATATATGAAGTGAGACAGACAACAAAGAAACATATGGAGGGAGAAAGAGAGAACTTAAAAATTCCTAGAGAATCATTTTTGAACAGAGAAAGTTGCAAAGAGACAAACAGATAGAGATACGAATAAAGAGTGGGACAGATATGATACAGAGGAAGAGACATATGAACAGAGACAAATAGAGAGGGAGAGAAAGATATGAACAAAAAGAGATAAAGATGAACAGACAGAGAAATATGGACATATAATGGTGTTCCAATAACTTGGACCGATTTTAAATGTGAATCATCTTTATTGTTTTCATTTTTCTTAAACTTCCTTGTTTCTCATGTGCTCTGTTCATAGTATTCTTAGCATCCTTCTGTAGAACCACATCACTGTGGCCTCAAGTCACTTCTTCATCTGTGAGGAAACTATCCGGTATTCACTCCCATATATATATGCACACACACACACACACACACAGACTCAAGTTCCATAGACGGTATTTACCCATCTTCCCATGGTGATATGATGTTAACACAAGTTTTGGTTCAATGTGGGGCACCTGAGCACATGCACCTGGGCTAGGACCAAAAATTTCTCAGTCAATGCAATCATCATTTCTGGTGACATCAATATTACTACTGATCCCCACTCTCTAGTGCAGTGAGCGGGATACTGCCATGAGTAGCTGTTCCCTGGGACTGGGCACCTCTCAGTATTTTTCCCCAGCTGAATCTTAAACATACACACCTATGTGTGTACACACACACACACACACACATATATATATATATATATATATATATAAATAAAAAGAAAGAACAGTAAGATTTATATATATTGTCATAGATCTCACCAAGGTGTTGCCACCACAGGGATAGATAACACCTGGTTAGGACCCATATATACTGCCACGATAATATTCCTTTTTATTCCTTGGCTTAACATATTAAATACTCCTAGAATAAGGGTTAGGGTTGCTTTCCTTGCATTGAAGGATTATCAGCAGAATAGACAAAGATTTTATAAAGAGAAAATAAATGTTAGTTCAATTAGAATTAATTGAACTTAGTGTTTCCAGGTTCCCTAAGTAACACATTCAACTGACCACAGACCAAAGATGAATGAAACAATGGACATTAACATATATAATAATTTAATGAACAAAAAGGAGTCAAATAAATATAGCAGGAGGGGGTTGTATGAAATATTGTCTCTATCCAACGTTAGATGATGAGCAACGACGAATGCAAGACCCAACACACATAACAGGACATTCATTAATATTCTAAGTAATACATGTGTAAGGGTGTTTGCATGAACATAATTTTCATGTATCTGTTGCGAGCTAAATCTATATCGGGGAAGGGGTGTAAGAACTTATCTGATGTTTTTGTGATTTAAGGGACAGTTTCATTATAATAGTCTTTCTTTTCTTTTTCTTTCTGATGACCGGGGTTTATATTTTCAATCTGGTTCGTATCCTTCACTTCTGATATGAAGCCGGATTTTCTTCTTTATGTAACTACGTTCAGAGTTGCTATGGCCTACTGCGCTGGACGATCTCTTCACGTTCTCGGCACTGGGAACAGTCTGGTTTGCTTTTCTGCCTCAGGGGATCTGTGGTTGCAGCTTACTTCTCGGAATCGCAGTTGATATGACTTCACCCGTCACGATCTGGCCAGCTACTGATTTTTCAAATCACCTCGCGTGTCTCTTCTTTTGGCATCTAAATTTTCTGCTAGCTGATTGGTTGTTCTTGGCCAATCGTATTGCTTCTTTCTTATGTTGTCTCTGCTGGGTCTATTTTAGCATTTGCCTATGCATATGTAACCTAGGTTACGGTGTGGGAAGGGATGGCTGTTAGTTATTGGCTTACATTCGTCACAATATACACACACACACACACACACCAAAAAATGAACAAACCTAACCCCCATAATTAATACCTCAATCTATAGCACCAAGGTGAAAACAAATAACAATTAAATAAACAATAACGTATGATATAAGCAAGCACTTATTTTAATACATATACACTATTTAATAATTATCTATATGTGCATGTGTGCATAGTGTGCAGGAGCATATATATATATATATATATATTTAATTCAAATATTGTTAGATATAACAGACAATGTCTATTATGTCTAATCATGCACTTTGTATAGTTGCTTTAATTTTTGGAGAAAATAAAGACAAAAACTGTCCAACATTTGAATATTTTTTATATTGTTCATTGATCTAAGCTTTCGGCTCCCATGAGCCATCATCAGAGTGGTTATGTGGACATTACAACAGAGATGTTCACCATCAAAGATGACAACCTGTTATGTTTACATAGAAGTTTGTTATGCAACAATAACAATCAGAGAATAGCAGACATAGGTCATGAATTCATAATGCTTAGATCAACAAGCAATATAATAAAAAAATATCCAAATGTTGGGCAGTTTTTGTCTTTATTTTCTACCAAACTAAAGCCACTATACGAAGCTTAGAATGGTTCATGATCAAACATAATAGACATTTATTGCCTGTTATATTTAACAATATTTGTTTGAATAATGATCTGCTGCCCCTATATATATATATATATATATATATATATATATATATTAGTGTGTATTTAGGCAGCAATCCTTCATTTATGCATGTTTCATTAAAAACGACAGACAAGGTACTATGATTAAGCTTTTTATTTAATTTTTCTTGTGTTCAAACAAGTGTTTTGTTTTTTTGGGACACAGAGTGTGTAGAAACTGTCCAAATATTCTATAATTCCGAGCACTTTTGGTTGTACTCAATTTTATTTTTTCAATTTAATTGGGTGTGTATGTTGTGTGTATGTTTTTAGTGATATACAGATGTTTTATTTTCCAAACACAGTTAACACATTGTGGCCATGTTCATAGTTAATATTATTAAGTGTTGGCTAAATATCCTTAAAACAAATTCTATTAATCCAACCAACCATAATACACTAAAAATAGAAAAAATAAATAACTTCACTATTTAAGCTAGTTTATTAATAACAAAGTACAGACATAAGTGTACATGTACCCGTATATATGCACATTTGTGTATATGTGTGTATGCATATATATATATATATATATATATATATATATATATGCGCACATACATAGATGTGCACATGTACATATATATAAATAGACATATGCAAATAAATTCAAACAATAATAAATTTAATTATAAATCTAACCTCCTACAATTAATACTTGTATTACCACCAAACCAAATTAAAAAAAATGAATTGCTCAGTGAAGATATAAGTATATGTGTATGTGTGTGTACATTATATATATATATATATATATATATATATATATATATATATATATATACGCACACAAAATATTTATCATGAAATACAACTTCCTTAGCAGAAAAAAAAATAGAATGCTCCAAAATAAAAATCACTGGCATACCTAGAGTTGTTCCAACTCTCAAAAAAAAAATGACAACAGGCGGAAGAAAAAAAAAAAAACCCAAAAAGACAATCTCTGGATTCTGTTCTCTCCCTTATTCCTTTCAATCTTTGTCATTTGCCCATGTTTTTATATAAATGTTATATATATATTAAAATGGAGGAATACCAACCACTTATGATACCATGATTTCCACCAAAATGGTTTCATGAAGCAGTAAAGCTTAATTATAATTACTGCCTGACAAAACCTTATCAGTGGAAACCATGGTAGCGTAAGTGGTCAGCATTCCTCCATTTTGTGAATTGCCATGCCTTCTTGGAAATATAGTGAAGTAGTTTCCTGTTGTTTTCTCTACTGGTTAGAATTCAGAGTTTTTCTTAGACTGTTCTCCACCAAAGGCTAGAAAGCCCGATCAACCCTGACTTACCAAAAATTGAATATTTTGTATTTATTGTTCATTCTACTTGTTTTCTTTTAATTTTCCGTGTATGTTTGTTTGTTTTTTTAAGTTAGTCTTGTGAGTTTTTTAAAATACACTATCAAGTTCAGTTAAATGTCAGACTGTAAAATCTAGAAGCAGTGGTTCTAAAAAGAAAATCTCTCAAAATTCTGTGTAAATATGATAAGCAGATATCTTGAGTTAAATAAATAACATCTTTACTAACACAATGAGCCACAGTAATCACCTCTTTTTCAGGCATTGTCAATAATTAGTGTTTAGAGTCTAAAATGCTAAATATAATAGAACAGTCTTTATCTTAAAGATGGACAACTTTAATTATAAACTCAATCTAAAGAACTGACTAGATGAATTAGTATAGTTACCAAATGAGCCTTAATGCCAATACCTTGAAAATAATTATACCACTTGAGAAATCTGGATTTTGATTTTAGCTTATTGTGTGCACAAGATGTGATACCTACTCCTTTGTACCAAATACAGGTGCTGTTTTGAATAGTCATGCTGGAGTGAATTTATGAAATAATCATGCTAGTTTAAATAAACAATATTTTTATGAGTTAACATAAAATGAAAATAGTTTATACATTTTCAAATAAATGAAAGTGTTTCGACCTGAGGTTCTCAACATTAGGCCACATGCCCATGGGACCAATTTCAGAATGAGTTATTAATGGTGAATTTTTTTCAAGTGAGTCTATGTGAGTATTTATTTGCTGTTTTCTTATGAGACAATCCACCAATATTTTAATATTCTATTTTTTCATTCTCTGTCTTTATTATCAGTCAATACTCTTATTATTATTTTAATATCACTTCATATTATTATTATTTTTAACAATTTCTTAGTAATTTCTTTCTCAGTACTTCAACTGTCCTTTCATGCTTTTATTTTTCTTTCATGGATATCATGTTCTTTGGAAGTTTGCTTCAACCAAGTTAATAGCCTTTTAGGCTTTCTCCACATGAATAGGAGGTCACTTTTTGAATAATAAGAATTTGATGTCCCAGAGAGGGCATCAGAATGCTTAGATCAGGCATGACCAAAAAAGGGTTGGGAACCACTGGTTTAAAGACAATGTTAAACAACAAAGGAATCAATATATATCTCCGAAATGTCATTAATGGTTCATATCTTACTACAATGTTTTTGAAAATTTTGACGTGCTTTTGAATTTACTTGCTTAAAGCACATCATGTCAGGCTGGAATTGAAATGAAATGGAATTCTCATACTTATTCAAAAGTTGCTGAAGCTCATCCAAAAAACGAGCATCATTTTTGAACTCTGAATTTTCTGTACAAAGTTCGCTCATAATCGCTTGCGAATGATGATCTGTATTAGAGTTCTCAGTTATTTGTTTATGAAATGTTTCGGTGCTATTGTGGTCTACATCATCATGATCATCATGATCAGAGTCACTGAGGATTATATCATGAGGAATTCCCCCAGATTCACAGTCTAATAGTTCAGATCTTTCATCTTCTGGTTCTTCCTTAAATTTAGGGATTCTCTCTTCACAATCCTCATATTGAAGAGAGTACCGCTGATTTGGTTTTGTAAGGCTGACGTTAAAATCTCTCATCCAGGTTTTGATCCACGTTCGGGAAAATTTCATTCTTTGTGCTTCATTAATTGCTCCTGGCTGTTGTGACAACCACTCGTCGTACAAATACTGTGCCTGATTCCTAAATAAATGGATTGGCAAGTGAGCTTTCAGATTTGACTTCATCATATCAATAAACCACGAGTACAAAGCAAGTCTAACTTCAGGGGCTTTCACTCTTCTGCCCCCACCTGGTTGACGAAATTTTGATTTTGATGGGACTGGATTTCTATTGCTGCTCGTTACCATTTTATAACAACGTTCAGCCAAACTTTTGGCGCTTCTGAATTTCGGGTCGCTGTTTGGAACGTCTTTTAAATCAAAATAAAATTCCCTGACAGCACGAGATGCCCAACCAGATGGTGCTATTACTTGGGTAAATTTTCGTTTTTTGGCGTTAAACTTTATCGAATGGGCATTCTCCAATGATATTTGATCGAATTCCTTTTTGTATTTTTTACAAAGTTCACCCAAAGCCATCTTTTCTTCCAACGAATATTTGTTTCGCTCGGCACGGTGAAATTTCCTTCTGTCGTCTTCTATTTCAATTATGTCAACACAACTAGTCTCGGGATTTTCCCGTTTCGTATCTTCGTTATCCATATCGAGTTCGATAACTTCATCACTTGCCATGGTTATACCAATAATAACAAATCTAGTTTACGTCTCAAGAAAACAGTTTTAGTGATCATTTAATTATAGAGAAAAACAAACCCGAAAAACACGATTAAGCTACTAAGCACACATCATAAACCGCAAGCAACATAAAACAAATTTACAGTCACTAGTGTAGACATTATTGTATCGCATTATTTTCCTCTTGTGTTTGCTTAATCAAAAACTTGTGAAATGCAGAGACAACCAGGAGAGAATTTTATTTTAACTGTCGGGAAATTTCCTCATGAAAAATAAAGGTGAGGGTGCGTGATTTTGATGCAGCATGATTACTGGAATTAAATAACCGTGCCGCGTAGAAAATTATTTGAAAAATAATAAGCGTGCCGTAACAAATAAAGTTAGCGTACAAGGGAATTTTAAAAAAAACAATTTAATGGTGCCGGCACTTGTATTTAGTACATATCTCACCAGTAGGGTTTGCTCCTGATCTGGCTTGCTACAAAAAAAAATTATATACTTATATATGTTATTTTTTATAAGATGACGATTATTATTCGAACTTGCTTTTTTAGTTTTACTGTTGCTACTTCCTTCCGGTCCTGCTTTCCTTCTACCTCATTTTCGTGGTTTTCAAAGAATGAAGAGTTCGTCAAAGTACAACTGGAGATAACTCTGATTTCTGAGTCCGCCAAGAAGGATTTTTTTTCGGCTGCTGGGCGATTGTTTGAAATTTTGGTAGCCACGACTAGTTATGTCTGGATGGAACACATGAAGTAAAAATAAATAATATAAAATTTTTTCAAAAAGTAATACCCTGCCAAGGAAAAATAACAAATAGATTTAAATTTAAACATATTTTGTATTGGGCTAAAACGCCTTTATTTACCCTTTGCTTAATAAATCTCAGAAAAAGACATACCTTTTATTATTTTGAAAAAAAACTCTCATTGTCTGTTATTGCTCTTGATTCATTTAGTTTGGTACAAGGCTACAAGTATGGAGCACCTAGTGTGGATTGGAGTCATTTTTTTTGTATAGCATGTATCTCCATGATGTGGGCGATCATGGCTCTCCACAACTTCTTATCCTTTGTAGCTCTTAGTAATATTTGTCACATTACTCTCCCTCCTAGTCTCTGTTCTGCCATCCATTTCTACAAGCTCATTTGGTAGGTTACTCAATGTTTCCTTTTGCTTACATTGCCTTTAATATATAGTGTTCTTGAAGAAAAACTTTAAAATTCTGTATAAATTAAAATGGACAAATTAGACAGATTCAAATTATAGCGGAGACATTATTAGAACATATTCAATTAATCAGTTTATAATAAATAAAAGCCTCTTTTATTGGAAATTATTAAGATACAATATCCCTGCTGAGTGGATTCAGCTTAAAATTTAATTAACTTGTAATTTATGGAGAAAGATAAAATATTACACAACATTTAAAAATATATAGTAAATTATTAATCTGTAATGTTTCAGCTTTTCAGCATGTACCATTATTAAGTTATTAGAAATTTTATACTCTTTAAGTAACATATTCAAATTGGGCTAAGCATTTTTCCATTAAATTCATATATCTAATACTATGTTCATGTGCCAGGTATATTTTGTGTGTGTATGTATACACTCTCACACACAGAGTCTAGTACATATGTATATGCACTTATTGAGAAATAGAATCTGTCCCAAAGCTATTAGGACACCAACACACTTTCAGTATTTGTGGAAAATTCACCCTTTTGGCAGTTGGTTTAGCCAGTCACATAAGATAACACCAGAGAGGTCAGGTGCATACTCCTGTGAATGCAACCCTACCAGTAAGACCTGCAGGTTACTTGTGCAAGGTTTGTAAGTCTGTTGCAGGACTCAAATAAAATGTGATTGTACACAGGGACAAGCAAGTTTCCAACATAGGTAACACAGACAAACTTTGTTTGCCGTGTGTGTAAAAGAGGTTGTAAAAATGAGGCTAGCCTTAAGAATCACTTATGGGCCCATAGAGCCTCATATTAAAGTAGCCAGTCTAAATAACAGCAGGAGTAACAGTCTGCCGAAGTAGTAAGTGAAGTCATTAAGAAATCCATACTAAAATAGCAAGACAATCTTTGAAAACCACCACAACTATTTTTGAATTATAAAAATTTTGGATTCACATTTTATCTGTTTTTTTCTTTTCTTTTCCTTTTTCTTTGTGGACGAGTTGAATATTTTAACAAGACCAAATTTTCATCCCTTCAACTATTCACAAATGTCCTGTAAGTGTTAAATTTGATTTGAGTTGTGTTCCAGAAGCCTTGTCTAAACTTAGTTATAATGAACAAAGTGCCATGAAATATTCAAAGAGGGAAGGGTCAATAACTTTGCATGACAAATATATTTCTGCATGAAGAATATATATTCCTGCCCGAAGAACTGATAATTGTACTATCAGCTCTCTAAAAGAAACGTTATATAAAACATTTTTCTTTTATACAATTTTTTTTTTCTTTACTTGTGACTTCACTCTGTCCAGACAAAAACCAATTCAACGATTCCTGTGACAATTTGATCCTCGCCAGCCTTGTGATGTAAATCAAACACAATGTGGAGCAAAGCAAGGCTTTGATCGAAGCGATCCCTTCAACGGTTGGCTGCAGGGATCGAACATCGAATGGACTGATGGGGTGGACATCATAACTGGTTGCTGTAGGCCAGGATTGATCCTGAAGGTCATCACACCAGGTGGAGAAAGAAAGAAAACAGAGCAAAAAGAACCAATTTTTGACTGTATGGTTCTATTAATCAGTCCACACGAAGTTGACTGCAGAACAAGTAACAGGTAGGACACTTTTCAATTTCCCCTAAAATTTCTCATTTTGTTGTTGCTTCTTGCCAAAAAAAATTTTTTTTTCTGTTTGTTGTTTTATCCCAATTTTATTTGACTTTCAATTTTGCCGATTTGCTAGTCAGATAGAATGAGCGACCACTGGTCAGAAGTACCTGAAATGGTAGAGATCGAGGATGAGATAGTGAGTCACAGGGTAACAACAAACCCAAGAGAGCTACTGAGGGAACCCAGAGTTTTGGCTTTTGGGCAGAACCCAAGGGGGTTGAAAGACTGCTTAGTGTCTATTGGGAAAGGGCAACTCATATATGATCTGTCCGAGAAGGAAACTGTTTATTTAGTACAGCAAAGAGACCATTCTCGAAATTTATCAGCAATCCTTGATTGACCTGGATGGAATCAGAGAGGCTATTGATAGGTGAATATTTGGACAAAGGAACGACAGTAGAGGCAATGAGAAACCTCATGAAGCTGGTCCAAATAAAAAGTGAGTTCCCTGGAGACTTGGGAATGAGGGCCAAGAAATTAGCTGCCCTGGCTTTCCCTGAAGAAGTTAGGGAAAATGTTGCCATACAGGCCCAGTTTGCTGACCTGTATGTGGAAGAACTCTAAAATGAATGCATAGGCATGACATAATTAAGGAGGCCCCAGTCAAGCTGTCAGTGGCTATCACATTAGCTAAGGATAGTGAAAGAATTTGGGAGAAGGTGAGAGGCAAGAGAACACAGGTGTGAGGTTGGGAGGTAGGCAGGCAAGGCGTGGGAGAGAAAAGTAAAGCAGGTGGAAGTTAAACCAGAGGAATGGGAAGAGGTTCCCAATAGAAGGGTGTGGACATTGGGGCATAGTTTCTTCAAACACACACTGAGCCAATTTAGGCTGATATGTTGGACTTGTCTTTATGAAGGCTATAGGGCAGTAGACTGTCCAACAAAATGGGAACTGCCATGGATTTCTACAAGTTGCACTATGTGTAGCCATCATGGACATGAGGCAAAGTTGTATGGGATTAAGAAGAAGATCCTGCAGTCCCCTGTTACAAAACCCGCCTGTGGGAAACAGAACCAGGGAAACACCAGTGAACCACCCCATAAGTAAAAGGGAGGGTGGCTCATGTAAAGAGAAGAGGAATGGGGTGTTGGGTATGTGACTGGGTTGGCCATTTTGCTGTGAACTGCCCTGGAAAAAGGTGCTGGTTCTGTAACAAGCCAGGGCATCTGAAGAGAAACTGCACCTATAGGAGTAGGAAGAACAAACCTCAGAAGACCTTCCAAGGGGTATCTCAGCATAGAAGACAGTCAGGGATTCCCTGTGATAGTAACAGTGGGGGCTATTGCTGCCAGCACCTATGTTTGGGTGGGCAGAAGATCATTGATCCAGGAGGAGGACGGCTAAAGTATTCTCCCTGCTAACCCAAGAGGGAGAACTTACCTGTGAGGCAGTAGTGGATGGGTCAACAATGAGGGCGTTGATCTATACAGGAATGTCAGTTTCCTTAATGAAGGAGGAAAGATATAAGAGCCTGAGAAAGAAGGAGTGGTTGAGAAGACCTGATATAGAGATTAGTCAGGTGGATGGAAAACCAATGAAGATAAGGGGAATGGTGAGGCGCCCAGTAAGAATAGGAGGGTTAAGGAGTGTCCATAACTTTTATGTGACCTCAGATCTTTGTGGAGAAGTGATTTGGGCGGAGGATTGGTTATACCATCATAAAGTACACGTAAAGTTCAACCCTACCATAGTAATAGTAGATGGCATAGACGCCATTGGGAAGCACCCCTGATGGGTCAGTAGTGGTGGTGGATGATGAGGACATAAAGTTACCCCCTAGAACAGCAGTGTCAGGCAGATGTAGACTAGTGACAAAAAGAGAAATGAGAAAAGGAGTTTTCCAATTAGCCCCAGCAAAGTACAGTCCTGAAAAAGAAGAAGTAGCCTTGTGCGAGACAGTAGTGGAGGCAGCAGAAATAGTACCTATTATGGTGACCAATCAGGCCAACAAAGCAATAAAGATAAAAAAGGGAGAAGAGGTAGGAAAAGTGCTACCATTAAGGTCTATACACTGGGTAAAATTTGATAAGGTGGGAAAGAAGGGACCAGAGTGAGTAGAGAGAATAAAAAAAACGAAGAGATAGTGGCTTCTGAGTGGTTTACGATGAGAACGGGATGTTTGTTAAGAGCCAACTATGATGTGGTGGCTAACTCAGACAAGGAACTGGGTCAGACCCACATGGTGAAGATACGGATAGAAACCGGCGATCAAACTCTAATCAAATTGAGGCCCTATAGAACACCAGTCCACAAGAGACCCCTAGTGGAGGAACCAGTCCAAGATATGTTAAAGGCAGGTATGATCAAGGCATCTGAGTTACCTTGGAGCTTTCCCATAATGGTAGTGGATAAGAAAGATAGTGGGCACATAGAAACTGGCGATCAAACTCTAATCAAATTGAGGCCCTATAGAACACCAGTCCACAAGAGACCCCTAGTGGAGGAACCAGTCCAAGATATGTTAAAGGCAGGTATGATCAAGGCATCTGAGTCACCTTGGAGCTTTCCCATAATGGTAGTGGATAAGAAAGATAGTGGGCACAGGTTTTGTGTTGACTTTAGGAGGTTGAATGCCTCCTCAAAGCACCTAGCTGTATGCTTGCCACTGATAGATGACATACTGAACCTGCTGGGGAAGGATAAATACTTCTCCACCATAGATCTAAGATCGGGATATTGATGAGGCCGATAGAGAGAAGGCTGTGTTTGCGTGCCATATGGGCCTGTTCCAGTCTGTTTGTGAGAGTGGAGCTGGGGGTGGACAATAGGGTCTACCAAATAAGGATGATTAACTCAAATAAGCTAGGAAACCATCCTGTGTTGGAGATGGATATGGAAGAAACCATACAGGTTGTGACTGACCCTCACTGAATGGAAGAAATTAAGAAGAGTCAGGCAGATAGTAAAATAGCTGCCCTCAGAGCAAAAGAAGAGGCAGGAGAGACCTCTAGATATGCAGTGCATGAAGGGAGGCTGTATTACCTCTCATGGAGGGATAAAGAAGTAAGGCTCAGACTGTACATGCCAGAGAACTGAAATATTGGGACAGTGTCATGAAGGGCTAGGACATATGGGAATAGATAAAACCTGCGACCTAGTGAGGAGAACCTATTACTGGCCTTGACTATATAACAAGATCACCAACTATGTTCATAGTTGCGTGGTATATCAAGCCCAGAACAGAAAACACTAGATGGCCCCACTGGAAAAAAATGGACATCCCAAATTTCACCTTTAAGAAGGTTAGCATGGATGTGTAAGGGCTGTACGGGGAGACCTCCAGAAGGAACATGTATACAGTGAGCTTTGTGGACTGGCTAACAAATTGGCCTGAGGCATATGCTGTACCAAACAAGAAAGCTCAAACAGTGGCTGATCTAGTAATGAACAAAATATTCCCTAGGTATGGGGCCTCTGTACAGTTGGTCACAGACAATAGACCAGAAAATGAGAACGGAGTAATGACTGAGGTCCTGGCAAGCTGATTAGCTCATCTCAGAAATACAGACAAAAATATATCAGTTAACTTTTATAACTTTATATGTACCTTTGTTTGCTGTGAAACAGTTCATCCTGCCACTGAAGGTGACTGATCTCTGAATTTGAATTTCATAGTTGTGATGTCATATCCTGCTATGGCAACAGAAAACACCTTTGAGTGAAATTAACAATAAGGCTACTGCAATTGAGAGACCTTGAAAAAGAATGCAGTGGAAAGGGAAGTAATATTAATAATGCAGAGTTTTAAAGGTTAAACAATAAAGTATGTTAGTACAAGGATCTTGTAATTGATATTGAGAAAATGTAACACCTTAAATTTGTAAAATGTGTAATTATTAAAGCTCTTTGTACTATGAAAAGGAATTACAGACAAGAATATTAACAAGATCCTTGGTAACCCTTGTTTACAAGAGATTCAAATAATTGCACTGTTTAAATGTTCATTTACTCAGGAGAGTGTTATGTAAAGAAAATAACATTTGAGTACATGTTAAATATCACTTAAAATCAGAATTTGTGAAAACAGAATGGATATATTTACTACCTTGCCTTGGTTTTGGGTAATGATCAATTAAAGAATTGGACTAGACAGATAGCTGAAGGAAATAATAATAACTAAAAAGACCCATGAAGATTTCATGATTTTCCTATTTTAATTTTCTGATGAATCTTAATCCTTTAGTTAATGTTTGAATAAGCTCATGGCGAGTTCTATAACAGTAAAATATCACTTCGTTAAATATTTGAGCTTAACAACTTCAACGAAATATTGCAATAACAATCATAAATATGAATGATGGTTGTTATGTTAAGAAGTGGGTACAAATGAAAAGATTTATAATTGATAACCTTTTTCATTTCACTGAATCAGTCGTTAAACACTTCTATCTTCCCTTCTTTCTTTATTTCATTCATGTCTTGTTTTTCTACTCAATCAAAACAGAATAGTCCATTATTTATGAGGTAATGGCAGGAAATGTTAAACACTTCTTTATCTTCCCTGCTTTCTTTTTTTCTTTCTTTCATTCTGTCACAGAAACCATATAGTGAATATCTTGTTTTTCTATGCAATCAAAACAGAATAGTTCATTATTTATGAGTTATTGACAGGAGACGTTAAACACTTCTATCTCTTTGTTTCTTTCTTTCTTGCCAAATCCCTGTCTTATTAACATTTCTCTTAATAATAATTTAAAAATAATTCAGCAGATGATGTTTTATTTATGGTGACTGGATTTTTGGTGATTACCTTAGTTGGTTTCTGTTGTTCAATATTGTGTGCCTGAAAAATGGAGCTTTTATCATGGTCGTCATAGCTTCTCTGCCTTTTGGCTACCCTGTCCACTCCCTTGCATGTTAGTATTTATAGTAAAAATGGTAAACTAACTGCATTTAGTCTAGAATGGCATATATATATATATATATATATATATATATATATATATATATATATATATAAATACATAAGTTTGTATTGTCATTGTTTCATCATCATCATCAGCCCCACAACAGAGTGTGGTCATAAGTTCACTGCATAGCTGAACACTTGACCATCTCCCTCCAATATATAGGTTTTCATTCATGCATAGCATGTCTTTCGCAATGTAAACCTGGCGGAGTCCATCCTTCTCCAGTTTGAATCATAGCCAATATTCTCAACTTGCAGGCTCACCTTGGTCAGGGAAATGGTGCTGTTGATTTCATTGGGAGAACCTTCTGCCCTGGCCATTGATTTCATTTTAGGAAACCTTAAACTCGGCAATTCTATGTCAATAATATATAAATATAGCATATTATAGAGAGTTGTATAAAAAATGATAATATTTTTGACATACCTCAATAAAAAATCAACACAGAAACTGAATTCAGTAGTCTGATCAATATTTGAAATGATAATAGCCCTTCTCAAAATTGTAGAAGGTAGACAGAGAATGGATTGACTGAAACATTGTGGTAACAACAAAAGCAACACAAAGAATGAGTTCAATAGTCTGAAGAACTCTTGGAATGATAATGACTCTTCTCAAAATTATAGAAGGTAGGCATAGAATGGATTGACTGAAACATTGTGGTAACAACAAAAGCAACACAAAGAATGAGTTCAATAGTCTGAAGAACTCTTGGAATGATAATGACTCTTCTCAAAATTATAGAAGGTAGGCATAGAATGGATTGACTGAAACATTGTGGTAACAACAAAAGCAACACAAAGAATGAGTTCAATAGTCTGAAGAACTCTTGGAATGATAATGACTCTTCTCAAAATGATAGAAGGTAGGCATAGAATGGATTGACTGAAACATTGTGGTAACAACAAAAGCAACACAAAGAATGAGTTCAATAGTCTGAAGAACTCTAGGAATGATAATGACTCTTCTCAAAATGATAGAAGGTAGGCATAGAATGGATTGACTGAAACATTGTGGTAACAACAAAAGCAACACAAAGAATGAGTTCAATAGTCTGAAGAACTCTTGGAATGATAATGACTCTTCTCAAAATTATAGAAGGTAGGCATAGAATGGATTGACTGAAACATTGTGGTAACAACAAAAGCAACACAAAGAATGAGTTCAATAGTCTGAAGAACTCTAGGAATGATAATGACTCTTCTCAAAATGATAGAAGGTAGGCATAGAATGGATTGACTGAAACATTGTGGTAACAACAAAAGCAACACAAAGAATGAGTTCAATAGTCTGAAGAACTCTTGGAATGATAATGACTCTTCTCAAAATTATAGAAGGTAGGCATAGAATGGATTGACTGAAACATTGTGGTAACAACAAAAGCAACACAAAGAATGAGTTCAATAGTCTGAAGAACTCTAGGAATGATAATGACTCTTCTCAAAATGATAGAAGGTAGGCATAGAATGGATTGACTGAAACATTGTGGTAACAACAAAAGCAACACAAAGAATGAGTTCAATAGTCTGAAGAACTCTTGGAATGATAATGACTCTTCTCAAAATTATAGAAGGTAGGCATAGAATGGATTGACTGAAACATTGTGGTAACAACAAAAGCAACACAAAGAATGAGTTCAATAGTCTGAAGAACTCTAGGAATGATAATGACTCTTCTCAAAATGATAGAAGGTAGGCATAGAATGGATTGACTGAAACATTGTGGTAACAACAAAAGCAACACAAAGAATGAGTTCAATAGTCTGAAGAACTCTTGGAATGATAATGACTCTTCTCAAAATTATAGAAGGTAGGCATAGAATGGATTGACTGAAACATTGTGGTAACAACAAAAGCAACACAAAGAATGAGTTCAATAGTCTGAAGAACTCTAGGAATGATAATGACTCTTCTCAAAATGATAGAAGGTAGGCATAGAATGGATTGACTGAAACATTGTGGTAACAACAAAAGCAACACAAATAATGAGTTCAATAGTCTGAAGAACTCTAGGAATGATAATGACTCTTCTCAAAATGATAGAAGGTAGGCATAGAATGGATTGACTGAAACATTGTGGTAACAACAAAAGCAACACAAATAATGAGTTCAATAGTCTGAAGAACTCTAGGAATGATAATGACTCTTCTCAAAATGATAGAAGGTAGGCATAGAATGGATTGACTGAAACATTGTGGTAACAACAAAAGCAACACAAATAATGAGTTCAATAGTCTGAAGAACTCTAGGAATGATAATGACTCTTCTCAAAATGATAGAAGGTAGGCATAGAATGGATTGACTGAAACATTGTGGTAACAACAAAAGCAACACAAATAATGAGTTCAATAGTCTGAAGAACTCTTGGAATGATAATGACTCTTCTCAAAATGATAGAAGGTAGGCATAGAATGGATTGACTGAAACATTGTGGTAACAACAAAAGCAACACAAATAATGAGTTCAATAGTCTGAAGAACTCTAGGAATGATAATGACTCTTCTCAAAATGATAGAAGGTAGGCATAGAATGGATTGACTGAAACATTGTGGTAACAACAAAAGCAACACAAATAATGAGTTCAATAGTCTGAAGAACTCTAGGAATGATAATGACTCTTCTCAAAATGATAGAAGGTAGGCATAGAATGGATTGACTGAAACATTGTGGTAACAACAAAAGCAACACAAATAATGAGTTCAATAGTCTGAAGAACTCTAGGAATGATAATGACTCTTCTCAAAATGATAGAAGGTAGGCATAGAATGGATTGACTGAAACATTGTGGTAACAACAAAAGCAACACAAATAATGAGTTCAATAGTCTGAAGAACTCTAGGAATGATAATGACTCTTCTCAAAATGATAGAAGGTAGGCATAGAATGGATTGACTGAAACATTGTGGTAACAACAAAAGCAACACAAATAATGAGTTCAATAGTCTGAAGAACTCTTGGAATGATAATGACTCTTCTCAAAATGATAGAAGGTAGGCATAGAATGGATTGACTGAAACATTGTGGTAACAACAAAAGCAACACAAAGAATGAGTTCAATAGTCTGAAGAACTCTAGGAATGATAATGACTCTTCTCAAAATTATAGAAGGTAGGCATAGAATGGATTGACTGAAACATTGTGGTAACAACAAAAGCAACACAAATAATGAGTTCAATAGTCTGAAGAACTCTAGGAATGATAATGACTCTTCTCAAAATGATAGAAGGTAGGCATAGAATGGATTGACTGAAACATTGTGGTAACAACAAAAGCAACACAAAGAATGAGTTCAATAGTCTGAAGAACTCTTGGAATGATAATGACTCTTCTCAAAATGATAGAAGGTAGGCATAGAATGGATTGACTGAAACATTGTGGTAACAACAAAAGCAACACAAATAATGAGTTCAATAGTCTGAAGAACTCTAGGAATGATAATGACTCTTCTCAAAATGATAGAAGGTAGGCATAGAATGGATTGACTGAAACATTGTGGTAACAACAAAAGCAACACAAATAATGAGTTCAATAGTCTGAAGAACTCTAGGAATGATAATGACTCTTCTCAAAATGATAGAAGGTAGGCATAGAATGGATTGACTGAAACATTGTGGTAACAACAAAAGCAACACAAAGAATGAGTTCAATAGTCTGAAGAACTCTTGGAATGATAATGACTCTTCTCAAAATGATAGAAGGTAGGCATAGAATGGATTGACTGAAACATTGTGGTAACAACAAAAGCAACACAAATAATGAGTTCAATAGTCTGAAGAACTCTAGGAATGATAATGACTCTTCTCAAAATGATAGAAGGTAGGCATAGAATGGATTGACTGAAACATTGTGGTAACAACAAAAGCAACACAAAGAATGAGTTCAATAGTCTGAAGAACTCTAGGAATGATAATGACTCTTCTCAAAATGATAGAAGGTAGGCATAGAATGGATTGACTGAAACATTGTGGTAACAACAAAAGCAACACAAATAATGAGTTCAATAGTCTGAAGAACTCTAGGAATGATAATGACTCTTCTCAAAATGATAGAAGGTAGGCATAGAATGGATTGACTGAAACATTGTGGTAACAACAAAAGCAACACAAAGAATGAGTTCAATAGTCTGAAGAACTCTTGGAATGATAATGACTCTTCTCAAAATGATAGAAGGTAGGCATAGAATGGATTGACTGAAACATTGTGGTAACAACAAAAGCAACACAAATAATGAGTTCAATAGTCTGAAGAACTCTAGGAATGATAATGACTCTTCTCAAAATGATAGAAGGTAGGCATAGAATGGATTGACTGAAACATTGTGGTAACAACAAAAGCAACACAAAGAATGAGTTCAATAGTCTGAAGAACTCTAGGAATGATAATGACTCTTCTCAAAATGATAGAAGGTAGGCATAGAATGGATTGACTGAAACATTGTGGTAACAACAAAAGCAACACAAATAATGAGTTCAATAGTCTGAAGAACTCTAGGAATGATAATGACTCTTCTCAAAATGATAGAAGGTAGGCATAGAATGGATTGACTGAAACATTGTGGTAACAACAAAAGCAACACAAAGAATGAGTTCAATAGTCTGAAGAACTCTTGGAATGATAATGACTCTTCTCAAAATGATAGAAGGTAGGCATAGAATGGATTGACTGAAACATTGTGGTAACAACAAAAGCAACACAAATAATGAGTTCAATAGTCTGAAGAACTCTAGGAATGATAATGACTCTTCTCAAAATGATAGAAGGTAGGCATAGAATGGATTGACTGAAACATTGTGGTAACAACAAAAGCAACACAAAGAATGAGTTCAATAGTCTGAAGAACTCTTGGAATGATAATGACTCTTCTCAAAATGATAGAAGGTAGGCATAGAATGGATTGACTGAAACATTGTGGTAACAACAAAAGCAACACAAATAATGAGTTCAATAGTCTGAAGAACTCTAGGAATGATAATGACTCTTCTCAAAATGATAGAAGGTAGGCATAGAATGGATTGACTGAAACATTGTGGTAACAACAAAAGCAACACAAAGAATGAGTTCAATAGTCTGAAGAACTCTAGGAATGATAATGACTCTTCTCAAAATGATAGAAGGTAGGCATAGAATGGATTGACTGAAACATTGTGGTAACAACAAAAGCAACACAAATAATGAGTTCAATAGTCTGAAGAACTCTAGGAATGATAATGACTCTTCTCAAAATGATAGAAGGTAGGCATAGAATGGATTGACTGAAACATTGTGGTAACAACAAAAGCAACACAAAGAATGAGTTCAATAGTCTGAAGAACTCTTGGAATGATAATGACTCTTCTCAAAATGATAGAAGGTAGGCATAGAATGGATTGACTGAAACATTGTGGTAACAACAAAAGCAACACAAATAATGAGTTCAATAGTCTGAAGAACTCTAGGAATGATAATGACTCTTCTCAAAATGATAGAAGGTAGGCATAGAATGGATTGACTGAAACATTGTGGTAACAACAAAAGCAACACAAAGAATGAGTTCAATAGTCTGAAGAACTCTTGGAATGATAATGACTCTTCTCAAAATGATAGAAGGTAGGCATAGAATGGATTGACTGAAACATTGTGGTAACAACAAAAGCAACACAAAGAATGAGTTCAATAGTCTGAAGAACTCTTGGAATGATAATGACTCTTCTCAAAATGATAGAAGGTAGGCATAGAATGGATTGACTGAAACATTGTGGTAACAACAAAAGCAACACAAATAATGAGTTCAATAGTCTGAAGAACTCTAGGAATGATAATGACTCTTCTCAAAATGATAGAAGGTAGGCATAGAATGGATTGACTGAAACATTGTGGTAACAACAAAAGCAACACAAATAATGAGTTCAATAGTCTGAAGAACTCTAGGAATGATAATGACTCTTCTCAAAATGATAGAAGGTAGGCATAGAATGGATTGACTGAAACATTGTGGTAACAACAAAAGCAACACAAATAATGAGTTCAATAGTCTGAAGAACTCTAGGAATGATAATGACTCTTCTCAAAATGATAGAAGGTAGGCATAGAATGGATTGACTGAAACATTGTGGTAACAACAAAAGCAACACAAAGAATGAGTTCAATAGTCTGAAGAACTCTTGGAATGATAATGACTCTTCTCAAAATGATAGAAGGTAGGCATAGAATGGATTGACTGAAACATTGTGGTAACAACAAAAGCAACACAAATAATGAGTTCAATAGTCTGAAGAACTCTAGGAATGATAATGACTCTTCTCAAAATGATAGAAGGTAGGCATAGAATGGATTGACTGAAACATTGTGGTAACAACAAAAGCAACACAAAGAATGAGTTCAATAGTCTGAAGAACTCTTGGAATGATAATGACTCTTCTCAAAATGATAGAAGGTAGGCATAGAATGGATTGACTGAAACATTGTGGTAACAACAAAAGCAACACAAAGAATGAGTTCAATAGTCTGAAGAACTCTTGGAATGATAATGACTCTTCTCAAAATTATAGAAGGTAGGCATAGAATGGATTGACTGAAACATTGTGGTAACAACAAAAGCAACACAAAGAATGAGTTCAATAGTCTGAAGAACTCTAGGAATGATAATGACTCTTCTCAAAATGATAGAAGGTAGGCATAGAATGGATTGACTGAAACATTGTGGTAACAACAAAAGCAACACAAATAATGAGTTCAATAGTCTGAAGAACTCTAGGAATGATAATGACTCTTCTCAAAATGATAGAAGGTAGGCATAGAATGGATTGACTGAAACATTGTGGTAACAACAAAAGCAACACAAAGAATGAGTTCAATAGTCTGAAGAACTCTTGGAATGATAATGACTCTTCTCAAAATTATAGAAGGTAGGCATAGAATGGATTGACTGAAACATTGTGGTAACAACAAAAGCAACACAAAGAATGAGTTCAATAGTCTGAAGAACTCTTGGAATGATAATGACTCTTCTCAAAATGATAGAAGGTAGGCATAGAATGGATTGACTGAAACATTGTGGTAACAACAAAAGCAACACAAAGAATGAGTTCAATAGTCTGAAGAACTCTTGGAATGATAATGACTCTTCTCAAAATTATAGAAGGTAGGCATAGAATGGATTGACTGAAACATTGTGGTAACAACCAAAGCAACACAAATAATGAGTTCAATAGTCTGAAGAACTCTAGGAATGATAATGACTCTTCTCAAAATGATAGAAGGTAGGCATAGAATGGATTGACTGAAACATTGTGGTAACAACAAAAGCAACACAAAGAATGAGTTCAATAGTCTGAAGAACTCTTGGAATGATAATGACTCTTCTCAAAATTATAGAAGGTAGGCATAGAATGGATTGACTGAAACATTGTGGTAACAACAAAAGCAACACAAAGAATGAGTTCAATAGTCTGAAGAACTCTTGGAATGATAATGACATTTCTCAAAATTATAGAAGGTAGTAATAGAATACATTGACTGAATTGTGGCAAAAATACAAGCAACACAACTAATTACTTTAATAATATAAACAACAATTGGAAAATGATAACAACTCTTCTCAAACAGGTTTCTATCTTAATTTTATCAAAACTGTATTTTTCTCCCTAAAATATTAACATGAAATACAAATAACCGAAAATCAATCTTAATTATGCTTTTAACAGTGTAGATATATCAAAATTTTAAGACTAGGATTATTCTTGGTGATGAACAGAAAACTTCAGTGTTGATCAAGTTGCACTGTAAATAAAACAAATCAAACTTCAAATTTTCACTTTTTTTTTTCAATTCTTTCTTCAATATAGTGAATTTAAATTCTGACCAAGGTTGCTAAATTCACTTTGCACTAATGCCCTTGGGAAAAGCATAACTCTGTTCTCCATATAGGAGCAGGCAAAACAGCATGTTACTACTGCTACTGGTACAATATAAAAAATAAGACAAACCCTATTTCAAGGTCAACATCCATGGTGTGAAGCACAAAAAGTGTATCACTTGCATCAAAGCAGGGTTTGACCTTTAAATGCAGTTGACCCTAAATCATTTGTCCTGGTCCATGGAGTGGGGTCTCATGAAGGTGGTTCTGAATCTGTACAACCATTTACTCTCCTAAAAATTAACTTTTGAACAGGACATTACTTCTAAATGAAAGAAAACGTCATCATCCATCTAGACTTATGACGGAATTCAAGTGAAACATCATATAATTCTCCTTGTTGCTCCATTAGTTATTAAGTTAATTAACACATGTGTTATGCCTTGCCATTACCTGAGATAAATTATGGACCATCCCATTTTTGATTCCAAATAAAGATTGGGAAAAATATAGTAGAGACTCTGTTTGGTTTTAAAAAGAAAGAAAGAAAGAAAGACGTGATAATGCTCCCATGCATTTAATGTCTACTTCAGTGAAATGGAAAACCTTGCCAGTTTTTAATCTTTTTATTTGTGACCTCTTATTTCTTTAAATAATGACTTGCATTTATACTTATGATTGTTTTTGCAATATTTTATAAAAGTTTTTAATCTCAAATATTTAATGATGCACTAGTTGATTTTCCATAGGTATTTTATAGTCATGGAACTCTGAAGTTTATTCAGTCATTAAACTAAGAATTATAATTCACCAGAAAATTAAAAACAGGAAAACTATGAAATTTTCACAGGTATTGCTAGTTTACTAAAACATATACAGGTTCATAGAATCTGTTCTTAAATTCCTAAGCCTTCACATTCTTTGACAAAATTTTAAGGATGTGAAAAAAGAAGTGTAAAATGGTTTCTAATTTTGTTGAGAAAAATGTTTGAGATGTTGTCCCAAAGGAATGACTGTTAAAAACATCCCCGCCCAAAATTTGCAGGCAAATCCCACAGATGATGCTGGGATTTCTTCCTCACCAATAAAAATGAACCAATTCTCAGTTTCATCCACCATATCCTTTTTGTTCTTTTTTTGTGTTTAAGTCAGAATGCTATAATCACTTGACTATATCCCTTTTCTGTGTGAATAAAATTCATACATTGTGAACATATTGCCATGTTACTGTTGCTTTGCCTAAAATCATCGTAAACAAACTATATGCAAGTCAAAACTTGCATATAGTTTGTTTAGTATTATTTTACCCTGTTCTTTTTCTTCCTTTTCTTATTGTTTATTGAGAACTTTGTCAATGCTGTTTATTGAGAATTTTGCCAATTACACTTAACCTTGGCCAATTATTTCTCAGATATAAAAGAAAAGAGAAACAATTCCTAAAAGAAATTGAATCTCACGACTGTTTGAGATGGGATGTACACATAACATAGCTGTTATTGGTGGGGAAAGTAGAATTGGTATGTCATGTTCAAATTCCAGATAGGGTCATTGCATTTGCTTTTACACACATACTGGCTGGGAGTAACTGACAAATTACAGGACTTGAATAAAATGTAATGTTAAATATGAAAGAGTGAATATTTACATTATATTTACATCTTTTTTGTTGTTATCACATTTCAGCTGATGTGCTCTCCGACCTTCATCAGGTGATTGTTAATCTCAGTAACCCTTTATTTAATCCACAGACGTATGTTGTTCTTGTTTTGTTGCCTATGTTTACTTCCATATATTGAATAAAGATTAATGATACCTCCTCATCCCAGAAATTCAGAGAAAAATGAAAGATTTATGTTTTGTGTTATAATTTAACTGGCTCCACTTCCATTTCAGTATGATCTTATTCTGATAATTTTTATATAATTTTCTCCTTTTCACAACCACAATCAAAGAATGATATTATGAGCCATTCTTGTGTTGGGATCCATCTACCCAGGTTTTGGTTTTTATCTGAGTGTTGGTCTGAAATGTGTGGATAGGCTTATTTTATGACAGTCAGCCTAATGTGTTTGTGAGTTTGTAGACAAAGGCTTAGTCAGTGGTTGCTGGTTAATCCCTTCTGTTGTGTACATGAACAAGACCTTAGTCAGTGGCAGCTGCTGGCTGTCTCTCTTCCATTGTGTGCATGTGTGTGGGTGTACACATGTGTAGATCAAACTGGCCTCTGAAATTGTTTTGAGCCTTGAGAATTAGTATGCTTCTATTTTTATACCTGTAAGGAGATTCAAAATCTAATTTCACATAGAGGTGTAAATTTTTTGAATACAGTGTAACCCGGATATAAGAGAGTTGTCGGGACCGGAGAAGAAGTATCTTATATCCGGGTTTGGTCTATTTTGTTTTATTAACACAGGCTCTAATTTGGGACCAGATAAAATATATCTTATATCCGGGTTTCTCTTATATCCGGGTTACACTATACAAGGTTTGAAAATAATTTTATATTGGCTCACGGAAATCTCTTCTCAAATTTGCTGGAGTGGGGAAGTGAGTTATTATTATTATTATTTTCTAAGTGGTCTAAAAATGATATGTGGTAGGTCTACAACTGTGTCCACAAGTATTTTGGCAGTATTTGCCCTAGTAATTATTGTTTATCAAACAAACCTTCTGATGGTATTTTATTGGTTGAAAAATATATAGAGAATTTAATTCCTATACTTGCAGCCATTTCCAATTCATTACATCTACTAAATTAAAAGATGTATCTTGAAACAAATTTGGTTTTCTTTCTGAATAATAAAGGTTTTAATTTTGCAAAGTATAAAAGAGATTTTAGTCTGAAAGTGATTCAAATCTAAACAAGATCAAAGTATGAAAGAGATCAAAGTACAAATGAAATCAAAATTAGTTCATGCTTTGAATATTGCTGCCACATATGGTTCAGTGCTTTAGACATTCTTGATAAAATCAAAAGGAGAATGAGCAATATTATTGGTCTTGACCTGGCATCTTGGCTTCAGTCACTTTCCTGTTGCCGTCATGTAGCTTCATTGTGCCTTTACTATAAATACTTTCATGGTAATTGTTTGGATGAACTCTTCTCTATGGTACTTAGACTTTATGAATTTAAGCACTGTACTAGATTGGCAGCAAAGTCTAATCAATTCACAGTTGAATTGGTTAAATGTAACCATAAGTTCTCTGCTAACAGTTTTTTTTTTCTCACACTTCTTGCTTGTTGAACTCTCTTCCTGCTACATGCTTCCTAGCCAACTTTGATCTTCAAAAATTTAAGTGCAATGTCAGTAGTTATCTACTGTTTCACTCCTTAATAATGTTACTCTTTTTTTTAATTCTGGCACCCTCAGTAACACCTTGTGTCTTAGTGGCCTTACTGCCTTGCATGGGGTGAAATGATTAAAAAAAGAAAAATATCAAAATATAAAAGAGATCAAAGTATGAATGAGATCAATGTATGAATGATATCAAATTATGAAAGAGATCAAAGTACAAATGAGATTAAAAATTTGAATGATATTAACATATGAATGAGATGAAAGTATGGATGAGAATCAATTATGATAGAGATCAAAGTATGAATGATATCAAAATATCAAAGGGATCAAAATATGAATATTAAGAACATGAATGAGATCAAATTATGAAAGAGATTAAAGTATGAATGATATTAAGTAAGAAAGAGATCAAAGTATACATGACATTGTGGCAATTGGGTTCACATCAGAATGTCACCAGTGTGGATTGGTGGTAGGTTAATTATGTTATCAGAAACATAGGATATAAAATGAAACTGGCTCAAGGGTTTAAAATAAATAATACATTTTTATTTATTTTCTTTGGGGTTATGAGTGCATCCTTTGGTATTCAGCGTAGCAGAAAGTTCATTAATAAAGCTGATATTGGTAGCTGCCTGGAGAAACATCCATTAGTGATTGTTTTGAAGTAAGACCATAATAGGGGTAGTAGTAATGTGAGAAATAGGTCAGTGTCAGTCCACTGTTTTTTTCAACCCTAAGCAGGATGGGAATATAATGAGCAGATGACCTCTTAACTGCTTTTTCATGTGTCACACGTGGAGTTTTTATGCAGTAGTGTTCTTTTGTTCTATCCTCTTCTGCCATCCTTCTTCCACTAGTTCAGAGGTGTCAGGTTTTTATCCTTTTGATCAGGCTCAAGAATTTGGCACGAACGTTGTTTTGGCTAATATCAAAAAATCTCTTTGTGTCAATTTGTTTTAATTGGCAAAATTATTTTATTTTCCATTGTTCCTTCTTTTTAATTTTTTTTTTATAATGGAAGTCATGCATGAAGCCTCACTGACTTTTGGTATTTTTCAGTCAGAAATAAGTAGGCTCGACTCTTGCAAGCTTCTGGCATTTTGGCTGGGTTCAGTCTTTTCTTCTCCATCTTTTTATTTGAGGTAGGTTGAGAGAAGTATAGAAGGAGAAGTTTAAAGAGAGAGAGTAAGAGAAAGAAAGAGATAAGTGTTTTAAAGGAATTTAATTATTTTTATATTTGTTTATATATTTTATTTTTATATTTTTACTTTTAACAACAAAGAAAGAGATCAAAGATTTTGCAAAAATTTTGCAATGAGATTAGCATAACCATATTAGACATTCATACTTTTCAAATATGAAGAAACAATATAAAAGATCATATTTGTTTAAATCTTTGAGATGAGGAATTATTGTTATGATACACTGATTTAAACGGATTAGTGTCCTCATCTTGCTTATTATAATCATAACATTTCAACTCTTTCTGAAATTAAGCACTAATTTATTCTGACTAGCATTCTCATCTTGGTTGTTTTTGTCAAAGGGACATATTAGTGTTACATATCAATCTGTTAGTAATTTTTGTCTCATTTTTTTTTTAGATGAATTCTGGACTATAACACATAGCGTGCTTTACTAAAGGCCTAGTCATAGTGCATCTCTAGCTCAAAACTGGAGGCCTATCTCAAATCTTGTTCCACTGGAAACAAAGATTTTTAGTTTGGATTTGAATTTTTGGTAGTTTTTTTTGCTGTATTTGGCTTCAGAAATTCAGAGAAAAAAGTTGAGATTATGAGCATAATTATTTTGGCTTTAAAAGTTAATCCTCTTTATCTTGCTACATGTTTTCTTTATTAAGGTCTTTTTATAATTAATATATAATTTGGCAGAGTCTCGGATTCATCACTTCCTACCTTGTTAACAATGGTGTATGAAATATTATATGCATTTTAATTTTTAAATTATCCATATTAAAACTATTTTAATGAAAAAAAAAAGCATATAAAAATTCTGGAAAAAAATATGTATGAAACAAAATAAAAAAATAGACTTTTTTTATTTTATTGTTTAGAATTAAAATAACTATTGTCATGTAGACTTACTTGGTCATAAATATACTTTTTATGATTACAGAAGCAAAAAGTTATAAGTAGAAAAAATTGACTCTTAAAATGAATTGCTTAATTCATATATATATATATATATATATATATATTTATATATTGCTTTATTTACATTTTGATTTCGGATATGAAATTAAGCAGACATGAAAGTTTCAAGAAAATGTTCTGAGTGAAGAGGATGTGCTTTCCTTAAAAAGGGAAAATAGAGCATTGCTGGATCAAATGGTGGTTTCCCCTACAAAGAGGGATGCAGGTTCGATCTCTGACAGGGAATGTGGTGATCTAGCAATTAAAGCAATTTCAAAACATTTTTGCCTTAGTAAATTGTTTTCTCTTTTAATTAGTCACATTTTAAATATTAAAAATATATAAAACTATTTTTTTAAATTTTAAATTCTTAATGTCTCTCTTTCGTTCATGCACATGTGTAGGGTGCAGCATCTTAAACACAAACTTAGTCTGATGAAACCCTAAAGGATGAAACACATCACGCAAAAACTTTTTCCACCTTGTCATACTTCTTTCCATAAAAATTAATATTATTAATTTGATATACACTACAGTTCAAAAGTTTGAGACTATTCTTGGTAATTTTTTAAATTGGCCCCCAAAATAGTTTTTTTTTTACTTTAAATAAGAGAAATTTATTATATATGTTTTAAAAAAAAGTGAGACATGACTTTTATTAGAAATTTTATTATGACAAAAAGAAAAAAGCATTTTATGATTAAATTTTACTCTCGTCAAAATATCCTCCTTTAACCTTGATTACTGAAGCACAAATTTTTGACATTCATTGCAAAAGTTTTTCAAAGTATAAGTTTGATAATTGATTCCATTCTTTTGTTAATGACTCTAAGAGCTTTTTCATGTTTTTTTAACTCTTCTATCAAGTTCATCCCATCCTAATTTTGTGGGTAGCTTCAAACTTTTGAACTGTAGTGTTTTAAATGCTGTAGTGTTTTCAAATGTTCCATGAATTATAATTAACTTAAATTTTAATTTAAATTAGTATCCATTCAGTAGGTATAATGTATCTTATTAATAATTTTCATTAAAAAAGATTTGACAATGTTTAACCTTCATGCTCGTAAAAAAAAACAGTGACTCAAAAGGATGGTTATTTCTTGACACAACTATTAATGGAAACTGTCTTCACTCCCTTGGCAAGTTTATTGTTTTAAAAAAACGATGATTAGAATTTTAATAAAACCCAAACATATGAAAGTGAAATTATACAATTCTTTATTCTTGATAACTGAAAACAAAGATATTAAACACTACTTATTTATTAGATTGCTTACTTACAAGAATAATTTTATATTTACATGATTATAAAAATATGAGAGCCAATTATAATGAAATATTTATTTACGATTTTATAAAGAAAGAAATATGACAAGAAATCTGTCTATATTTGAGATGAGGTATTATGTATACTAAAGACACATAGCACACTGGCTAAAAGTATTGGTTAGATCCAGTGACAGTACCCAAAGAGTGTGAGTTCAATACCCGGTTATGGTATTTATTTTATTTTATTGCATGGGTGACTTTTACTCGATTTTGCAATTAATTTCAATTACACTATTTACATTATTCGGACTATTGTCCTCATCTTTGTTGCCATATTTATCACAACGTTTCAGCTGTTGTACACTCCAGCCTTCTTCAGGTGGTTGGAATGTCAAACTGAACCCTTTATTTCACTCACTGGGATAGACTGTTCTAGTTCCATGTGCCATGCGTAATGGATGTACTCAAGGAAACATGGCACAGTGGATGTTAGATCTAGTGACAGGACCCAAAGAGCATGAGTTCAATACCCAGTTAAGGCAGTGGAGAACTTGGAGAGTGGAATTAACAGGAGATAACTGACATCCATTGAACATGGAACACGGAACTAGAACAGTCTACCTCAGTGAGCGAAATAAAGTGTTCAGTTCGACATTCCAACCACCTGAAGAAGGCCGGAGCGTACAACAGCCGAAACATTGTGATAAATATGGCAACAAAGATGGGGACAATAGTCCGAATAATGTAAATAGTGTATGACAAGAAATCTTTTTTATTCATAAATTTATAAAAATGTTTGTGAAAAAGAAAATATAAGTAAACACATAAGGACAACTGCAGTTATAAATTTTGAAAAAATTAATTTTCCAGGCATTTTTTCATAAATTTAACTAAAATACTTTTCATAGTTATGTATAAAATGGTAAATAATAAATATTGCAATGTAGTTAGTTTTGTTTATTTTGTTTTACAGCATATCAACCTCAACTGACTATTTAATGCTGACAAAAATTTTAGGATAAGTTCATATGAATAGAATATGTATTAATTTTTTTTTTTCAAAAATATATTGCTGGTAATATTTTTTTTTCAAAGATGTATTGCTGGTAATTTTACTATACAAATCTGTTTTTATACTTTCATTGTATTTTGACCACAGTTTGGGGGTTAACTATTTGCCCATAGCTGGGACCCTAACAAGTGTTACCACCCCGGGTCAGGGTGGACCTGAGAACAACAGCAATTAAGAGATGGTTCCATGCTACTTAAAGCCTCCTGATCAGAGGCCTTGTTGCCAGATGTAGTTCATTGTCATATCCAAGACATCACTGTAGTTGGTTTACAATTGCTAATTTTGTAATTTTTTTTATAAATCTCTCAATAAAAAAAAATCCACTTCAAATTTATTTCTTTATAAAATGGTAAATAATAAATATTACATTGTACTTGGTTCACATATTTTTATAATCTTGTAAATAAACATTACCAAAGGAGTCAAAAGTGAATACAATAATAGTGGTGTCAAAGGAATAACTTCCCGTTTGACACACCATATTTTGTTTGCATGAAGTTTTAACATTTCCAAAGGTTTCTGTTTTGTATGAAATTGATTAATTAATAGAATATGTTTTAATAATGTGCCCACTATAATTTGAATCTGTCTAATTCATCGTCTTACTAAATCTTAATTTATAAAGATTTTTAAAGTTTATCTTCACAAACACTTCTGTAGTAGTCCCATCTTGGTTGTTAGAGTCACAATATTTTGAGCAATGTACTAGTTGGCCTTCCTCAGGTATTTGTCATAGTTGGTAAGCAAGTATCCTACAGAACACATGGCCTATATCTAGTGACTGCTAGTTTTAACTTCAACCTCTGGGTAAGGTTAAACTAAAATATTATATACTTTGATTCAGTGAAAGATATAGACAAGTGATATCACAAGAACAAATTAAGTAGAAGAAATCAACTGACACAACATATCCTTTAGCATGGACAACAGAAAAGGAACAGTGTAACCTTGGGGAGTGAATAAATTTTTCAGTTCAAAATTCCCAGAAAGTTATCAGCTATGATAGACATCTAAAGGTCAGAGAATACAATGGTCACAATATTATAACTAAAACACTCACAATGAAAGATGCTTGTCTGAGTAAATCAGCGTGTAATAATGATTATTCTCCATCTAAAAACATTTGGACAAAATTTATTGACTCTATAACTCAATTTCAAATTGAGTTTACTGCTGTATTTTCCAACTTAGGCACCATTTTTCGAGAAAGGGTACACTCTTAAGCATTTCTTTAATGAGACAAATATTCGCAAAAATATTTGCTTTTTAAAACAAACAAAAAACAAAACATAAAATCAAATTGTATTTAATTTAACTTATAGAAGGAAAACTTTGAGGTCAAGCAAAATCAAGAATTGAAAACAGTATTATTAATAATAATAATAATAATAATAATAATAGATAAATGAAAACAAAGAAAAATTAAAAGAAGAAATGCTTTTAATATAGATTTTCAAAGATGTTTTGCAAATTCTAATCACTGTAAATAAAAGAACAAAGAAAGTATAAAAAAAACATTTCTCAAGAGGTCAGTCTAGAACTTGTAAGATTTTAACAAATATGATTCATTATATTAATCTTATTATAAAGTGAGGTTATTAAATAAGGTAGTTCTCCTAAAAATCAGTTTTTGAAAAGCAAAGAACAAGAAAAGGGTTAGGAAATTTTTTTTTGCCTAATTTTTTTTTTTTAGAATTATTCTGAAATGAGAAGATACATATTTAGTGATAATGTTCGTCAATTGGTTAATTCTTTTAATGAGAATATTATCTTGAACATCTATTTTACATATTCACATAAATCATAATTAAAAAAGAAAAAGAAAATTTGTATTTTTTTATTTTGCCCCTTTCACATGTAAGACATAACTAGTCGCTGTGCTATAACTGCAGTATGTTGATGGTGGAACTTCATTAACTATGATTCTCCACAGAGTTTTGCCTCTCAACCTCTAAAAACTGGCCTACAAGGAAACAGAAGGATTCCAGTTAGTTGTCTGGGTTATCATCTGGACTTCCCTGGATTTTTTCTTTTTTTTTTTAATAATAGGTCCTTTTTTATTTTTTAATACTCTAAAAACGATCAAAACCTTCCTTGGAAAAGATGACAACCGTGGAGTACGATCTGGACACGTCAGGAGGGCTCATGGAGGTGAGGTTCTTCAGCGATGGAATTAGAATGGTGTTTAACCGAATTCCTGGCCGATTACGGGGAGGTTTTGTACCTCGATGTTTGAATTAACCCTTCGTTTGATGATTATGGGGTATTAATCTGTCTCTGGCGGTAAAAATCTTGTCCGAGACGTTAGCAAATCTGTCAACTTGAAAAACTAATCACTGCCCTTACCAACAACTTTTTTTTTGTCGTAAGATTTAATGTTCTTTTCTTTCAATGAAAACATCACCTATTTACCCGAATCAAGGGCTTTTAAAAAAGTTTTTAGGTCACCTTTCAGTTTTGTGCTCTTTAAAATTACGCTCGTAACCCCCTTTTTTTAAACTAAGTGTCAGTTTAGTTCGTGAGCGATCTTAGCTTTGTGGTCTTCTCTATCGGAAGATATTCGAATTTCTTTGTTAAAAATCATTAAATACCATCTTTTAAGATCTAAATGAAGTGATGAGACATTAAAACTCATTATTTACCTACATTTTAAAGATGTTTTCTGTTTGATTGATGTTTTTTCCTCAAAGTTGTTGAGCATCACATATTTTTTCAAACCTTGTTTCTAGCAGTTTGACACTGGTTCATTCCCCCTGTCTTGTTGTTATAGCAATAAAACGTGGTCTAAAAGTGGGGGATCTATTTACAATGTGATCTCATTATAAAATCAACCCCCACTTTTCGACCACTCCATATGTACACATATACCTCAACATTTATTTTCCTATTGATGATAATGTGAGTTTTTTTTGTATTTAGTCGCTGAATGCCGATCTATGACATATTTATATTGACAAACCGATATGATTGCGAACATCTGATATATTTAATTCCTAATTTCGAAATTAATTTATCTTTCTAAAATATTTTATAGTTTTAGATGTTAGTGCTTTATGTTTCGCTCAATCTCTTTCTTTACAAAAAGAAACATGTGTCTTGTCGATCTTTAAAAGGCATTTATCTAAACATTTTATTAACAAAGTTTAAAGTTAACAGGCTAGATTAATTTTTATAGGTACCAACTATAGTTCATTTTATCATTGTTTTATAAATGCGACTTAAAACATCCGATTTTTCCAAATCTGATAAAATTGCTTCGAACAGAAGCGTAAGATATGGTCTTTTCTTCTCTATGTCCGCCTTTAATATTTTATGAACATTTTCATATCTTTTATGCGTTTATTTCATTTATGAAAATGTAAATCATAACTTTTGCATAAAATAAAATAAAAACATCTTGTATCCAATGAATAAAGAAAGCAAACGTTGATGAACTATAACAATAATAAAACTAAAAGTGTTGGTTTATCCCTCACTTTATGACCAGAAATACATTTTAAAAGTGACATCTCTGTTAGTAAAAGCAGTATTTTAAAAAATTCTTGCAGTTTAATAAGAGATTATTTCATTTAAAATGTGTATTTTTTGTTTTCCTTCTTTTTTAAAAAAAAAAATAGTGTCTTTCTTTGTTAGAAAGATCGTTATCTGCATTAATTTGTTTTTATTTTGATAGTCCAAAAATTGTTCTGTTGGATAATAATCGTATTTTTCTTAGTTGTTGAGAGGTAAAAGATTAGTTTGAAAACGCAAACAGAAATAATATTTTAAAGGTTAAATCTTTTTAACTAGTATAATGAAGAAAGAATAAAAATTTTATTTTTATTTTAGTTCAAAGTTTTCTAAATCAAGTCATCAAAATTTTTCTTTAATGGAAGAAGTTGCAAAATGGGGAAAAATGCTTTTGTTTATAAGTGACTGAAAAAGAAATTTACTTACTATATAATACATATTTTCAAAAATTTATAAGTATCAGTTTGTCACTCACAAAACAAATCTTTTCCAAAATGTGTTTATCTGTTAAAAATCCCCAATATTTTTTGTGTTAGTTTAAGAATTTATTATCCAACTCTAAAGAAAACTTATTTTGTGAAATATATAAAAAATATGGTCATAAGAAAATCAACACTGCATAGTAACTGGCAGTTTTACACCATAAGTGTTCTCCAGATCAAGGTACATTATTTGTCTGTATTGAGCACTATTCCCTCATAAATATAGCATTTTAAACACACCGATATATATATATATATATATATATATATATATATATATATATATATATATATATCCAACAAGAATTAATTCAAAAAAGTTTTGTTAAATTGAACTGACAAGGTCTGTCTATTTAATTATTTGTAAATTGGGAAATAAAATGAAAATAGACAGACCTTTTCATTGCATATAGGTATATGCACACACAATATCTATCTATCCATATATATATATATGTATATATATATTACAAACACAAGATTTTGATAAAGATCTTAGTCTGATCCAAGTTCCAAAAATCAGTATTGCGATGTCTGATCATTGAAATACAATTTTTGGGAAGTGGATTGAACTGAGAACTTTTCAACACTTATATACATGTCTGTGTGGAGATGATATATATATGTATATATATATATGGCCGGATTATGACCTTGTGGGGCCACCCTATAACTTGTCTACAACCGTCTTGAATATTTTTACTTGTGATATATTTTAGTGACTTTTATATAGCTTAATGTAATCTTATTGTAAATTCTTTAAATAAACTAGAATAGCTATTTTTTATTTGTCAATGAAAATATTCATTAAGAAATATCACTGTTTTACTATTTATTGCAAACCAAATTAACACATACTTCAATGCTTTCTTAGTAATAAAAAAAATAATTAAAAAAACAGATTTTTTATAACCAACATTATGACAATAAAACAATCAAAATAAATAAGAGTTTATTATTTCAGTTTATGTTTTGGAAGTTATAACATCTAGAAAATTAGCATCACTGCTTTATAAAAATTTAAAAACATTCTGAATTAAAATCAAACATGTTATCTGCTTGAAACACAATGACACAAATGAAAACATTCTTTTCCTTGCTCTGCTTCCTGCAAAGTCAAATGAATATGAGTTTGTCATATTGATATCATTTCAGTTCATGAAACAATTTAGAAGATTAAAATTATTGCTTTATAAAAGTTTGAAACCCTATGATGCAGCTTCTAGCCTAATGTATGTATGTATGTATGTATGTATGTATGTATATATTCGATGTATTCATCTCCAATAAATTTAGTTAGCCTATCCTTTTTTCCCCAGACAAATACTGAGCCAACTGTAAACCTAATATGAAATGCTTTTTATTTCTATATTTCTTTAAGGTGTGGAAAGAGATGTTTGTATAGAATTTCAGTTAAGCTTTTTATTTACCATAAAAACCTTGTCATAAACAGACTATTTTAACGCTTTTATCATTCTATTGATTCGATGCTGTTAATGCAACCATTTTAGCAGTAGTAATAGAAATTTATTGTTTTTTTATAACCTTTAATTTTTTTTTTTTAGTAAAATAATCTCAATTTGACAAGGGAAGAAACCCTGTTTTGCTTGTAAAAAAACAAAGAAGAAAAAAAAGGTCCGCTGGTAATTTAATAATAGATCTATCTAAACAATATTTGTATTCCTCTTGCCTTTTGTTTTTATTTTATGGTAATTGTGTATCCTTTTTTTTTTTTTTTTTTTTTTTAGAACAATTCTACTTCTATCTTGTTTGGATTTCCGTTCAAAAATAAAACAGTTAATCAAGTTAGTCTTATAATAAAGGGAGTGAATCGAATCACATTCTCATTTTTAAAACGCACAGACCACTTAAATACCCACAGCTGGTAGATATCAACCAGGCATGTTGTATATATATATATATATATATATATATATATATATATATATATATATATATATATATATATATTTCTAGGAGAAAGCACATAATCTGTCAGAATTTTGAAAGCCAGTATGGTCAAACCCTTGGTAATGTTGACTTCTAAACTGTTTTATCTACCCAATTTTACTCACAAATGTATGTATGTATGTATATATATATATATATATATATACACGCACACATATTATCTTTCACCAATAGCACAACTCAGCACCTGAAGATTACATTGTGCATGAAACTCCAAGTTGTGCTACTGGTGAGGGATAATATGTATATTTATTGATATATATACTTAATAGCTCTGTTTTATTATCACCAACACTATATGTGTGAGATATATATATATATATATATATATACACACACACACTGTAAGAATAAAAGCTAATACTTAAAATAAGTGGAAGCTTAAAATATAAAATAAACTGAGAGCTAAATGTTAAAATTGACAGACCCTAAATATAATAGTCATCATATGAAATCTGTTATTCAGAGTTTCATGCAATGGCAATCATCAGGCAGATGATGATAGCCATTGCATGAATGTCTGAGTAGTGGATTTGGTATTATTATATTATCTATCTATCTATCTATCTATCTATATATATTTATATATATAAATAAATAAATAAAATGTGTGTATGCAGATAGCATAACAGTTATTTGTGTTAAAAGTGAAATTGCCAACTTGGGTTCAAATTTTGTTTGATTCTGTTTTATTCACTTTGTGCAAATGTCCTTGTAAAAAGCATGAGTCTATCTTTCCCCAGTTCCTCCAATAGCAATGCAAACTGGACTCTCTTGCCTCTGGTTGCAGCCAGTCTAACAGAAGAAAAATCTAAATTCAAACCTCATCAGGTTTGTAGATTTTGTGTCACACTCTGTAAAAAAAAATGTTCGCAGCTAATAGACCCCACATCACAACAGAAATATTTTAAAAAAAAATGAAAGTTAAGAATAGAAAGTGTGGTAAATTTTGCTTTATACTTGCAATTTGTTTAAAATAGCATTCTGAGAAACTGGTCAGTTTTTTAGTGTTATTTTACATCACCTTTTGCCAGATTTTTGACGGGAATGTTTAGGTGTGAATCTAGTATCATTAACCCCTACCCAAAGACAACCAATGAGGTATATGATAAAAGTTGATTTCAGGTAAAAAGTACTTGGTTGGCCAAAAAGTTCATTCGCTTATTAAATAGAAAATTTACTTAATGAACTGAACAAACTTCTTGGCCAACCCAGTATATCTCCTATTGTTGGAAATAGGATAAATAAATGCCGAAAATTGTAGAATTACTACTAATGTATAGAACAATGTTTGTATTATTTTTTTTAAGTGAGGAATCATTATTATATCCTGATTTACTGAGACTAATATTTTAATTTTGGTTGCTATTATCACATTGTCACAACGTTTCAATCATTGTATATTTGGGTCTTTTTCAGGTGTCTGTTGTTGGTAACCTTCCTGGAATTTTAGTCAATCTAAATGGGAAAATTGTTCTCATTCTGCATTTATACTAGAGGACATTTTGATTTTATTAGTATCTACAAGTAAATATTTTGTATCGGTTAATGGTATTCAGTTAATTCCTCTTTGTCATACTCTGTAGTGTAAAATGCACCTAAGTTTGTTTACTGGAAGTGGCAGACAAGAAACAACAGGAGTAACACTGTTTTCACTCTTATTTTGACCTAGGGGACACATAGCCTAGTGGGTAAAACTATTGGTTAAGTGAATTGAGTTGTTTCCTAGTCAGGAGTCAAATTCCTAAGTTTGGTGAACTGTTTTTTTATTTATTCATAAGCATGACAGATTTGTCCAATAATTAAGCATATTTTAAGCATGAAGCAAGGTTCAGATTTTTTCTTAGCATGAATTTTTTAAGCATGAAAATTCTCAGATGAGTCCAAAAATGAAGCCTATTTTAATCATTAAACAAGGCTCTTTATTTTTTGTCTTTTGTTAGCATGAAGCTTATAAAAGCAAAACAAGGCTCAAATTACTTAAAAAATTAAGCATGGTATACAGATCATATTTATTTTTATTAGCAAGAAGTTTATAAGCACGTCCTGGGTATGACGTTAAACTGCATCCGAGTCCTGGGTAAGATGATAAACTACATCCAACAGTAAGGCCTCTGATCAGGAGGTTTTGAGGAGCGTGGAACCACCTCTTAATTGCTGATGTTCCCAGGTCCACCCTGACCCAGGGTGGTAGCACCTGTTAGGGTCCCAGCTATTGGAAAATAGTGAAATCCCAAGGTGTGTCCACGTCCTGGGTATGACGATAAACTACATCCGCGTCCTGGGTATGACGATAAACTACGTCCAACCAAAAGGCTGTCAATCCGATCAATCGGCTGGTCATGTCATGGAAAGCGGTGGCTTAGGGTAAATCAGTAGAAAAAAAATTTAAACAATGATGTTGCCAGCTATACGTTTTTGAAACAATGATGTTGCCAGCTATACGTTTTTGATATATTTAGTAAATACTGGATCTGGCATTAAATAACCCATAGTGGTTGATATGCCATAAAACCCCAAACAAGCAAAGTTTATAAGCATGACCAGGCAAAATAACTGAAATTACTAACTCCCATTAGAGTAATATTTTAAGCATGAAATAAGGCTCAAACTTAAGAATTTGCAAAGCATGACCACTTTCAACAAAAATTATCTAATTCTAAAAATAAAAAAAAATAGTGGAGGGCAAAAACACTTATATACTCTGCTTCAGTTGAAGAAGCAAGTGACATCATAATGAAATCCGAAACACGGAAAAAAGGTTTATTTCTTAACAATGGATGATGGGATTAAATTTGCAGAATTATTTTTTAATGGCAAAAGCAGAAGCCTAATAAGTTAAATTTTAATGTTTCTTTAGACTAATTTTTGATTGTTTCTATGAAGAAATGTAGTTATTTGCTTGGCTGAATTATCCTTTATGCTCCTCAAGCTTAGTTATAATAAATCTGTTTTTTTTTTTACTGCAGTTGTGTTGGAATATGTGCTAATTTAATTTGGAATAAATAGTAAAATAGTGCTATTTCTTAAGGAAACAAAAGATTCTAGTTTATTTAAAGAATTTGTAATAAGTTGACTAAAATATATCCCAAGTAAAAATAATATTCAAGTCAAGTGCAGGTGAGTTAGAGGGTGGCTCCATAATTTCATTAGCCTATTTGCCCTAAAAGGTCATAATCTGAATTTTAATATTTCTGTATAATCTAACACGGGGAAATATTTTCCATGTAATTTCAACACCTTAAAATGGCTTATTTTTTACTGCATTGTTTTTTACAATGCACATAACAGCTGTAGTGAAAGATAGTAGTTTTAAGGTATTGACACAAAACAGAATACACACTCGCTTTTTTACTGTAAAATCAATGATTAAGAGAAACGGTGAGAATTTATTTCATAAATTCCAATAGGACGCTGATAAGAATCTGGCTTTTATTTTTTAGTTTATATGCATATGACTTGATTTCTAAATTTGTTTTTCTAAACTACTGTATACTTTTCTATTCTTAATTTTACATTTTTCTTTTTTAAATATATTTGCAGCAAACTAAATACTGTATAAATGTGATGACCTACTTAGCAGACACCCTGGTTGTTGGCCCCAAAGGCTTGAGGCTGCAAGCTCTATTCTTGGTGCCTCTCATTACAAATATTCTTGAGAATTGATTTTAAATAAAAATCTTAAATCTTCTCTATGTCATGTCTCTTTAGGACATGGGCAATCATGGCTCTCCACAATATCCTGTCATTTGTAGGTCTGAGTAAACTTTATCTTTTTACTATCTCTCCTAATCCCTGTCCTGCCAAATGTTTACACAATATCGTTAGGTTATGCATTGCTTTCCTCTGTCCCTGTTGCATTTCAAATGTCCTATGAGTGTCAAATTTTCTAAGCCCTCTATTCTCATTATGTGCCCTAGAAAGTTTGACTATCTCTTTCTGATGCTAAATACAAGTGTCTTTTTTGTTACCATTTTCTATATCATTGCATACATGTTCAGTCCATGGTATTCTCAGCATCCTTCTATAGAACCACATTTCTGTTGCCTCGTCTCTTATTCATCTGTGATGAGATTGTCCAGCATTCATTGCTATATAAGAGGACTGATATTATATAACAGTTCAATACTACTCTTTTCTTTGTTTCTAATGAAATTTTCATGTTTCTTAATACTTTGCTTCGATTTTGGAAGCATCTTTCACTATCCTAGTGTTTCTTCAGATTTTGGTGTCACATTTTCTGTTCTCTGTTAAAGCACTTCCTAGATATTTAAATTTTTGTACTTGATTTTGGTATCTCCAATTTGTAATTCACATGTTGGGTTATCCCCCTTTGCTGACTGAAGATTCAAGTTGGTAAGGCTTGTTAATTCTAAACCAAAGTTTTCCTCCAAACTGGTATATGATGACATTAGTGGAATTAAGTACCTGTTATTTCTTTAATTATTAACTAAATTCTTTTTTGGATTATTTCTTTCTTATAGATTTTGAAATATATTTACCTTGGCTAACAAAACTTCAGTAATACATTGCAAAACCTTTATTTTTAAAGTGTGTTTAAACAAGGCAAAGTTTGGACAGATCCGTATTAAGGTGTATCAAAAGTCCTTTTTTATTACACACCTTTACTCTAAAGCTTGTTTCATGTATCCATCAAAAGACTATGAAGAATATGAAAATATTCTTCGTTTTATTATCATATAAAATTTTTTTTTACAGACCTTTACTCTAAAACTTATTTCATGTAAATATCTATAGACTATGGCTGACTACTATAATTATTATTATTATGTCACTTTTGTGTAATTTATTACCCATTCTTTCTTTAATTATTTGGTAAGTTTTTCATTTAATTATAAGCATATATTTACCTTAGCTATCAAAACATGTCAAAAAGAGTTTTATTTTTATTGCTAAGGCAAAAATGTTTAGAAAACACCACTCTAAACTGATAAAAATCAGTTTTTTTGTTTTTTTTTAGTATTTGGTGTCCGCAGCTCAATAAGGAAGACAGCTGTAATAGTAAAAATTTACCCATGATTCTCCTAGAAAGTCAGATAGTCACATTTTTTACATTTTTACCTGTTACACTGTTGTAACCTTACCTTTATCACTGTGAGCTCTTAGTGGCTCTTAGACTTTGAATTTCACTACTTTTGAATTTAAATAAGTTAGCAAAAGACTATTAAAATCATGTAGTTTATGCTATATAATTTATTTATGAAATGTATTACTTTGAAAGTGTATCCGTTGGTTTTATATATATATATATATATATATATATATATATATATATTTATATTTATTTCAACCTTTCTTTTTAAACATCTTTCATTAAATATGTCAGACAAAAAAAATTTAATTAATTTTCTATTATTTTTTCCAGTGTTCTTATGTTTTTCCATTTGGTGAGAGGAAGGGAGTACAAACATTTTCCATAATGTCCATTGTTCTAAGTGCTTTCATCCATTTGTTTAGCCATTTTTCAATGGGGTTTTAGTGATTTATGCATCTGAAAATAATTCATATTTATCTGTATCTCACTCATTTAAACCGTTATTTAACTCCTCTCTTTAAAACTTTTCTCTGTTAAATTTTAATCCCCACCTTCACATTTATGCCTTCCCGTTCTTCTTTCTTCTGTTACACCTCTCTCTAGAGCTTTCATACATTTCCCTCTCACACTTGTTTCCCACTCCTACACAAACACTCACTAAAATTTTGTTTTTTATACCTGAGTTACATTTTCCAATTTCTTTTTGAATTTGTAGGTCTGATGAACTGGATCGTGATTACGATTCCAATGTAATAAATTATAACCATGGAATATTAGTGTTTGAGCCTTTTATATTATATATATATATATATATATATATAATTATTTTCAAAAAAATATGATTCCTTTGCTACATAATTTTGCTAACAAACATGCTTATAAAGATGCATAAATTTCAAGATTGGTTATTCCTAAATTTTGGCTTGAGGATTTTCGCTTAATTCAATTTAATTTTAATAATTATATTGAGGGTTTCGGCTCTTGTTTTTGAAACATGAGAACTCTTATGTAGCGAAGGAATCATATTTTTAAAAAAATAATTATAATTTAAGCTCTACTTCTGTATGGAGCACTGTTTTTTAAAAATAAAAACAAAAATACTAAAGAACTCTGGATTATTTACCTAAAGTGTTCTTTCCTATTTTTCTACATACCTGCACACACACACACACACACACATACATAAGTTAAAGATCTAATGTAAGTTTTTTTTTGTAATTCTCCTGACTGACATATTTTTTGTTTGGTTGAAAAATCTTGAATAAGTTCTTTGTCTGTAGTTCTTAACACTGTTGGTAATTCTTTGAGCCATTTCACAAAATGTGAAAACCCTTCATTCATTTTATATACTTATTTAACTTTGCCCAAGTGTTATTTGTGGCCAGAAACTAGCAAGAATAAGTAAATTCCATGTTTCTGTATCTCTAAGTTAACAACTCCCCATTGCACTGTGTTGGGTCAGTGGGCATGTCTGCGTCAAAAAACCTTGGACAATTTTTGTGCCCAAATATGTACACATGTAGGTTCCAACTACCATTCACCTATGCTTAGAATATTGCTGCCACATATGTTCTGGTAATTCTGCTATATTTCTAGAAATCTTTGATAAAAACCAAAGAAGAATCTGTAATATCATTAGTCCTGACCTGTCATCTTGGCTTCAGTCTTTTCCCCACTGCTCTAACGTAGCTTCCCTGTGCCTTTTCTATATATACTTCCATGGTAATTGTTATGATGAACTTTCCTCTTTCATACATAGACTTTAGGACTTTAAATGCAGTACTACATTGGCAGCAAGGTCTCACAATTTTACAGTTGAAATTGCTAGATGTAACTGTAAGTTCTATGCTAACAGTTTCTTTTCTTACTCTTCTCACTTGTAGAACTCTCTTCTGGTTTCTTGCTTTCCAGTCAAATTTGATTTTCAAAGATTTAAAAATGCAATGTCAATCATCATCTTCTGTCTTATTAATTTCTGTTCTTTTATTGTTCTCTCTCCTTAATGTTTTTCTTATATTCTTTTGAACTTGGTATGCCCTTTGTTTGGGGTGAAATGATTAAAAAAACATCCCAACTGCATGGGGAAACATGTAAAAATACCAGCTCCCATGCCCCCCCCCCCACTAACTTTACTAAAAGGGATTAGGTTGTAGGTATGCCCTGATGTCTGCTTCAAAAATGGAGGTAACCACTTAATTACTGGATCATCAATCACGCAGTATGTTAGTAATGCACTAAGAAAAAAAAAAAAAAGTGTTCTGTTGGAGGAGTGATTAATTTCAATAATAAAAAAAAAATGTGCTATTAAAATTAAAACTTACACCAAATTGAATAATTTCAGTTTATAAATTCCTCTGTGGGAAGCTTTTGTGCACTTAAAGTTTAAGACAATTTATTTCACTGTCATTTATTTTTAAGTAACTATTTTTATGCATTGTTTAATTTATTTGATTTGTGTTGAACAAATGTCTGCTTGATTCATTTGAAAATATATTTCCTTTTTATTTATTTAATTAAAGTGTAATTTTTTAAATTGAAATTCAAGATACAATTTTAAAGTTATACTTCTAAAATTGTAATACTGACGTGACTTATTAACGAGGATTTATAAATTAAAAATTCTTTTTGGCAGGGTCTGCATTCCTAAGTAAATTATTACTACCAAACTACCAAGTAATCTTTTTCATGTTGACCTATGACTAATTTAAATAACGTGTAATTGATTTAACATGAAATTTTATTGGTAATCATGAGAAATACTTCGATGAAAACTCTCAGTAATTCGAATTTAAAAAACATTTTTTTCGATTATTAAAAAGAATGTACGAAGGAATTTAATTTTTTTTTTTTTACTTGTTTTTGTAATTTTATGACAGCATAAACAAGCAGTTTTGAGATTTTTTTTTTTGTAATAGTCTCGATTATTTTTCTTTCAGCAAATCCAAAAATTGGTTGCTCCTCCGACCTCTGAGGATCCTTCCAAAAAAGCCAAAAGACCAGTGAGAGAATACAGGCGACCGGGAAGAACAGTAAATCATGATTGTTGTGACAGTTGTAAAGAAGGAGGCGATTTGTTGTGTTGCGACAGATGTCCTGCCGCTTTCCACCTCCAATGTCAGTAAGTCAAAACATTCTCAAATTATTGCCTGAACCTTTATTAAAATTGTTGGATCTTCCAAACCGTTCGAGAAACTTTAAATTTATCATTTACCCATAAAACGTTTAGTCACAATGAGTGTTTTCATTCTCTCGGTAGCCATTTTGTTTTTGTCATTTATTGTTTACCAAGATGGCCGCCTTTTTGACATTCGTGCATTTTTGCTTTGTATTTTTTCATATTTTAAGTCTCTATTCAGTTATTTTTCGCTATGAAAATTTGATGAAAACCTTTCAAACGTCGTTTATTACCGACTGTGTGATATTTTGAACTGATGGATGACAGTAGTTTATTAATTTTATCTTTGAATAAGTCCCGGTTGGCAGGCTTGCTTTTTTATCCTCCTTTTCATCGGCTCTGTTTTTTTTAGTTTTTTTTTTTTTTTTTTTTTTTTTTTAGTTTTTTTTGTTTTTTTAAGTAAACAATTTGTTACGATTTTATAAATATATTTGAAAATATTAAATTCATATTAGCTATAAAACATAATTTTTTTTCTTCAGATTATTTTGTGGCAAGTATACGTTAAGATTTTTTTTCTTCAGAAAACAAAGATTCTGTCAAAAATCTAATGGTTTAAAAAAAATTAAAATCATTTAAAATTGCCTGAATAATTTTTCAAGGTTATCTTCATTTTAGATTTTTATCCTATCGTTATCTCTTAGATAATGCTAAATTAAAAAGAATTGGCATTAACATTTGGTACCAATTTCATTGTTTTAATTTTTTTTAAACGATTTTAAAGACGAAAATTAATGGGTCATGTATTTCACAGTTTAGTTTCTTTTTCTTTCTGACGAAAAAAATTGTTCTTTCAAATTTTGAGCTCTTAAAAACAATTTATTATGTTATTGGTTCGACCTAAATCATTACTTTTTATTAACAATTATTACTAGGTAAAAAAATGTTTTAGGTACCTCCACTTTTTTTACTCAACGTGTCCAAAAGAGTTGGAAATTTTTGCAAAAATCAAATTGTCGGATTTTAATGAAATTTTCAGCACTTCTTCACAAACGAATGAAATTATTTTTTAAATCTTTTGTTTTAGAAAATCTTGATAATTTTTTTTTTTTAACATATGTTAACCCCCACTTAATTTTATGAAATTTTGAGAAATTAAATTTTAAGGAGAAAAGTTGTTTCATTAGTTAAAAGTAGGACTCCTTGAAGACTGTATTGTAAATCACCAATTTTTTTTTTTTTTTTGTAAAACCATTACCCCAGTCACCAAAAATCTTCTCTGAATTGTAAAATAAAAAATGCAATAAAACTATGGCATTATTTAATTAGAAAAAGCTTTTAATTGCTTTTATAAATAATACTTAAGCACATTATTGTCTTTAAAAAAAGATTTTTCGATGCATAATTAATTTTTACACAAATTGTTTTTATTTTTTTTAATTTTATCAATTTAAATTCTTTAAAATTCTGCATTACTTCAAGGAATTTAGTTAATACAGTTATTAAGTGAAAACTACATTTCTGAATTAAAAATTGAAAACCTCATTAAAAGTTGTCATACCCCAATATTTTTTTAAATATTAAAAAATTTTTTTATGTATATGTAACATGCTCCTATTTGAAAGTATGGTTGACCATACACAACAAAATCAGAAAATAAGAGTGATGACTATAGTAAATTTAAATTCAGGGTTCTTAAAATTACATTATGGAGAACATTTTCCAACATGTGAGTACTTAAAAATTATATAAAAAAAGATGCTCACCCATCATTTTCTTAAATTATGTTTTAACAGATAAAGTCTCCGTAGAACAACAATGAACCAGTCAACACCTAGTTAAGTGATTTACGAGGTATTAATAAGCATTTAATCATGCTACTGTTTGTTTTGAAAATCCATTTCTATGTTATTTTAAACTCAAAGTAATATTTTTTTTCAAATTGGCTTAATTAAACTTTAAATCAGTTAATATTTCTCAAATAAAGTTTCACAGATACATATTTTTATTTTTGAGAAATTTTTAAAACTCTTTTATTTTAAATCTGAGGTATCAATATTTATACTGAAATAGTGGCGGTACCTACATATCATTTTTAGTTTTAAGTATCTTTGAATTTTAAATTTCGGTTTTAATTTAATTGCAAGAAAATAGTACAAAGTTAGTTGTAGAAGATAAATAACTTTTCTGATGGGTTTTAGATATTTTAATGTAAATACAAAATGATCCTGTAATTGATGAAAGTCACTTTGAAATTAAGAGCATCTCCATGGAACAGTTGAAGTATGAATAACCAAAAATGACAAAAACCCGTGTTTTGCTTTTCTTCATAAAAGCCTTTATATTGAAGAGTTACAAAAGTAGCCAGTGGGAATAATTTTATTTTCTTAATGGTCTTTCATATATACTAAATACATAATTCTGGAGATAGTGATAAGAAAAAAATTATATAATTTTCTATTTTTAAAAAGAAAAAGATAACTATTCATTGGATTTTGTTCAATTTTATGTGTCTCTGGTTTTATTTTGTAACAGTATTTTTGAAGCATCCAATCAAGATAATAGAAATTTTAAAATATTAAAAACATTTTTTCAGCTTTTTCTTTTCAGGGCATATTTTGGTTGAACACTGAAATAAAATTTCAAATGATGTAATATCTCTGGGAACTTAAACAAATGAAAATACTTTTAATGTTCAAAAGATATATTTTATTGAGATTTCATGGAATTAAATAAAGGGGAACAAAATTGGCTTAAAAATATTTCCAGAAACTTTTCTTACCAAAGACCATTTTCATGAATACATTCATTCATAATAACAAATATTTTACTGAAATCTTCTAATGTGCAAATTTTTGGTAGATTTTTAAAATATGGGTGGGTGCTTTGCATCTGAAAATTTTATTGTGTAAATTATGTCACAATTTCAAACACAAATATTTTTGCTTCTGTATTGGGAACATAATATTTTACATCAGAATTTGGAATCATTTAACCTATATCACTCTATATGTGATTCCATTTGTTGTGCAAAATGTTTATCCTACCACTGAATTTGTTTGAATTTCATAGTTGTGCTGTCATGTCCTGCTATGGCAACAGAAAACACCTTTGAGTGAAATTAACAATTAGGTTACTGCAATTGAGAAAGAATCCAGTAGAAAAGAAAATAATATTAATAATGCAGTGTGCTAAAGGTTAAAGTTTTTATTTTCTTGATTTCAAATGAAAATTTGGAAATTTTCCAACATATTTCAGTAAAACTTTTACAAGCCAAATCCCCATCTTATAGATATTTCTCTTAATAATTTAAAAATAGTTTTGCAGATGATGTTAGTTTATTTATTGTAACTGGATTTTTGGTGATTACCTTACTTGGTTTCCATCATTCGATATTGTGCATCAGAAAAATGGTGCTTTTATTGTGGGCCCCCCTAACTTCTTGGCTTTTTGGGTGGAATCAAAGTGTAGTATCTATAAACTACATTTCAACTCTGTTTTGTGTTAGTCTGCAGACAAAATGCAACTGAAAATATTATTGAGATGTGCCAGGTCTCAGGGAAACAATTACCCACAGCACTACTTCCTTCATTGTACTAAAGCAAGGGATCAGTAGTAATATTGACAGCGCAACTAACAGTTGCAAGAGCTAGGCTATTTTTGGACCTGGCCTGAATGCACATACTCGGGCTCTCCACATCAAGCTCAGCTTATGTTGCATCCTGCCAGCATGAGGTGGCAAAAAATACAATCACTTCTCAGTTTTTTGGCTAAGATCAAAGTGTAGTATCTGTTCTTATCAACTTCATCTGATTCTCTCTCCACTTCTATCTATCTTTTTTTTTTTCTTTTTCATTTTCTCACTGAAACCAAGTAGTGTCCTTTTTCCTCATTCCACAAGGAAATCATCCATTATTTATGAACTAATGAAAAGGCTTGGCAAGCGGAATTATAGTAGGACGTGCTAATACCCTTGGGAAAGGTATGAATGCTCTTCTCCTCCCCAACTATGGGTAAATAGCAGGACAGACCGGGTTCTATAGCCTTGGATGGCAACTGGTCTACTGCAAAAAGAAATGGCAAACTACTGCGGGGAATAAATGTGCCTCGTCATCCATGTATCAAAAGATACATGATCCCATAAGTGTGTTTCACGCATGGCACATAACTGACTGAATTGGTTTAGCTGTATAGAAAAAGGTGTCAGTTTAAAATGATGCTAGACGGATATGCGTTAATCAGGATAGTACATTTTCTATACTTTATTCTATGTTAAATAATACTAAACATTCACTAAGGACTTCATCTTATTTTTATTTTTCCACTACATACATTGATGTGCCAAAAGTCATAACAAGGTGATGTGAATTAACTTGAATGTAACATGATAGTGATGAATGGGATATTCCAATTTTGAAATTATGGGGACAGATTTGATTTAATAAAGAAAATCTGAGGTTACTGCAGTAGAAATGAATCTTCTTCTCACAGAACTTTTCATTATAATTGTTTTATTTTAATATCAGTTATTGTTAATTTTTTATTATGCCTAATTCATAAACTCGTAGGTATGTATAATAAAAAATATAGTACTGAATTTTTTATATACTATATACAATTTCTGATATCTAGTAGAGGTTGTAAAACCTATTTCTACACCATAAGCAGGGGACTACTAATATAATTTATACTTATTCATATGCAGTGCACTTTTTGGGGAGGGTGGCAACGGAAGAGCAGGTCCAGCAATGTGAAAAAGAAGACGTGCATAACCATGTGAGAATTTTCAGTACAGACCACAGACTGGCATGAAGGAGGACTAGCTTCTGGACTCTGGTTTCCCTTGTGGTGTCAGTAGCCTGGAGACTGAGATGAACTGATAAAGCTTCCTGGCAGTGGCATAGCTGGAGGGGGCGGTCTGCTGCAATCGACACTTTTGTGTCTGTTGTAGGCTGTATTGAAATAAAAGTGGTTTTATTATTGGGATGGTACTCATAGTTGAAGGATCTTTTTGATTTTGAGTAACTTAAACTATGGCCATATATATTGGCCTGTCTATAGAGCAACTATTGACAGATGAAATAGTTTTTGACGATGTCATTGAAGAATTTGCCAACAAAAAAAAAAAAAAGCAAGAAAAGTTATTTTGTGGAAAGTTGTAATTTTCATTTCAGAAATAAAGATGGTCCTAATTTTTTTTAGACTTTTTTTTCCTATATATTGTTTTTGCTTTTTAACTGTTACTAAGTTTAAGTATGTTTGGTTTGTATTTAAAGCATACTATATTTGAGTATGTGAAAGTAATATTTTAATGGTACACAATCTAGTTTTATAACTGTCACTGTGCATTATGTATTTTTTGTGGGGGTCCGGGGGTGGCAAAGTCAAGGGCTGCTCTAGGAGGCTCACACTCTTGCTATGCCACTGATTCCTGGATATATATATTTTATTATGATAATACGAAATACTACTTCTGTCCTATAATAGTTATTATAGGCACATTTTATCTATTAAATGTAACAACTGTTATGTAACAAAAACTGGTATTATTCAGTATCCCTAAGTACACTAGTTTACATTGTGAAAACATGCCAAAATAGTGAAATTTCCTTCCATTTCAACTCCTGATATCTTGTTTATTTTCCAGGCTGTTTTGATAAAATTAGTCTGTAAACAAAATTTAATCCTTTTCTCTTTATAAAAAATACAATTCATTCTTGTGCATTATGGTTGGTTTCTATTCCACATCTCTTTGAATTATGTCACTACTTCAATGATGCACTAATCTTTTTTCCATATTGACAATTTCATAGTGGTGTTTTTCAAATATGTTGTGATTCGAGTTGTCTCTTCCTACACATGACAATATATTATTATGCTCACATTTCATATATTCAATATAACAACTGCTATGGAATAAAGGTGGTATCATATCTTAAATTAGTTCTTGAGATCATCATTAACACTTTTACTGCTGTGGATGTATTTACACATTTTTACAAAACTTGTATTACCTACTGTTGGCATATATATATATATATATATATATATATATATTATATTATTATATATTATATATATAATTTTCAAGACCTGAAATGTCAGTCCCTAACATTTGTATTATAAACTACCTAGCACCTAGTGCTATTTCTAAAATAACATCGACATATAGTACAACATGTTTTCTGACATATTTTTATTGTGGTGAGCGTGTCATTTAGCTTCGTCTGTATTGTAGAGTATCTGGTTGAAACAAAAATGTCAGTGCCCATGAGAAATCACTGTTATTTAGTAAATGACAATTTCTTTCTTTTCCTGATATGGGCCAGCACAGGCAGGAAAGAATGCTTTTAAAATGTAGCAGTGAAAGTGTTAATTTTACTGACCAATTCTACCTGATCTGGATTTTATATAAGCTAATTAATCATGTAACCACATAGCAAATACTAAAGAAATATGATCTACTAGAATTTTTTTGCAACATGCTGATGCATGTTGAAATCCTCGCAGTATTTAGTATTCTTGAAGTTATTGCTAACATTTTTTGTCAAGATTTACAAACTCTGTTTTGTTCAATTTTGCAAACCAATCGATGAAATTTGAATAAGTTGATTGGTTTGGGAAAATACTTTGACAAAAACCCTACTTCATGGTTTAATAATTTCTTTAATTTAATTTTATAGGACTTCATGGTAAACAATATTTTTTAACAATGAAAAATAAACTCTTAGGATTTCTTAATCTGGAGCATGCAACATAGAACTGGCCATGTGTAAATATTTCTTTCTGAGGACAAATTCCAACTTCTTGAAGCATTTGGCCTTGTGATTTGTTTATAGTTCTCACAAAAGTAAGGTGAACTGGAAACTGGATTTTTGTATATAAAAAAAAAAAAATTTTTTCCCCCCTTCTCTTCTCCATCTCTTTTCCACCTTCTCTTCTCCCTCTCCCTTTCCCCTTCTTTTCTCCTCTCCCTTTCCCCTTCTTTTCTCCTCTCCCTTTCCCCTTCTTTTCTCCTCTCCCTTTCCCCTTCTCTTCTCCTCTCCCTTTCCCCTTCTCTTCTCCCTTCTCTTTTCCCCTTCTATTTTCCCATTCTCTTCTCCCTCTCTTTCCCCTTCTTTTCTCCTTCTCCTTCTCTTCTCCTTTGATGATGATGAAATTTTAAATTTGATGATGAATTTGTTTTGCAACACACTGATGCATGTTGAAATCCTCACAGTATTTAGTATTGTTGAAGTTATTGCTAATGTTCTTTGTCAAGATTTACAATCTACATTCCATCCAATTTTGTAAATCAGTTGATGAAATTTAAATAAGCTGATTTATTTGGAAAATACTTTGACAGAAACCCTACTTCGCAGTTTAATAATTTCTTTAATTCAAAAATGGACTTCATGGTAAAGAATTTTTTTTTTTTTTTTTTTTTTTTTTTTTTTTTAAGAAAATTTACTATTTTTCTTTTTAACAGTGAAGAATAAATTTTTAGGATTTCTTACTCTTGAGTATGCAACATACAACTGGCCATGTGCAAATATTTCTTTGGGACCAAATTCCAACTTTTTGAAGTGTTTGCCCTTGTGATTTGTTTATGGTTCTTGCAAACGCTGAGGAAACTGGATTTTTATAGATATATAAAAACTTAAAGAAAAGATATGCAAAAACAATATTGTATTTTTATTAAATAAGTATTTGTTATTTTAAACATTAAATTGTTTTTAAAATAGTGGGAGTATTTTGTATGTTAAATAATAAAACTTAATTTCTACAAAAAAAATGACTGAAAATTTATTGTACTAAGCTACACACCTAGTAAAACCAACTGTATTTTGTACCTCCTTACCTGCTTGCACTTCATAGTTTACTAGAAAAATGCACTTCTAAAATAATCTATATAATAAATGTCTGTGTCACATTTTTTCAACTTTACTCCTAGAGGCTGTAGCCCAACATATCATATAATTTTGTAATCAGGCCAACTCTGTGAGCAAATTAAAAACATTCCAGGCCAGATCCAGATCCACAATCCTGAAATTTTGTGTTCCCAAGTTTTCATTACTTCAATTTTATTCTGCAATTTTTTTTTTTTTTTTTAAACGTGATTTTTTGTGACAATTTTTTTTTTTGTATGATAACAAATTTTTTAGGTTGGAAATAAATTTGAGAATAATTAAAATTAATTGCGAAATCCAGCAAAAGTCACCTATGAAATAAAAATAATTGTTTGTACACAAAGTAAGGACCTACGTACATCAAATGGTCTTTAAATTAATTGGTGGCAGAAGAATTATCGTTGAACTTTTAAAAGATAATATTAATGCAATACTTAAATGGCAGCGATCCATTTTGAGTTCTTCTATCGTCTGTTGTTGCCTATTGCATTTACTTCTCCCTACTTATTGTGATGAAGGCCCAATCGATCAGGAGCTAGATTAAATGCTGCCCGATAATGAGTTTGTTGTTTTGTTTTTTGTTTTCTTTTAGCTAGTTTTGTTTAACTTTTGTCCTATTAAATTAACTGCAATAGGTAATCAACTTTCTGAAAGAGGAGGAACATTTTAAAAGAATTAATGCTTATAATCTTCAACTTCATTTTTGGTTGTTGTTTTTTTTTTCAAGAAGTAAAAGAGAACAAAGAATTTTTGATAGATGAACTTTCCATGAGTGTATAAAAAAAATATTTTCATCCAACATATATTTTTTATTTGTGGTTAAATGATGATCAAATAGGTTTCTTTACAATTTTTTAATATAACAGATTGTATTATGAAAAAAGTGATATAATGAAAATACATATTTAAAAAATGATTTTCATAATACAATCTATTTGTTATATTAAAAATGTAAACAAAAACCAAAGATTTTAACCACAAATAACAAAAATTCTGTTGATTTTTATGACCATAGTACTTATGCAAATGTTTTTCAGCATTAAAAGAGCTTTCTAAAGACATATAACTTTAACCATATTGTGAGATATCAAAATTTTGACATAGTGGCAGATGCCCAACTCCGCCATTTTGAATTGGGGTCATTTCAGTAAAACGCTTATAGCAAAGTTCTATTCCATTTTCCACCATGAATTTTTTGTACATATGACATAAGACAGACAAATTATTTGGAAAATTTAAAAAAAATAAAATACCACTTTTTGAGAAAATGAAGGTCAAAGTTCAAGGTCAGCTTTCCTTATTTAACCTCTAAGATAAAAAAATATGGTACATTTTAGATCCATCCAAGTACTTCAAAATGGTATATAAATAAGCTTTTTGGGTGCAAGAACACTGGAGATATTAAATAAATTTTAAACTTTGTCACTATCATTGAAAATTTATATTTTTGGCATAGTTCAAAAGGTCATAATTCCAGAACCATTCAACTTTAAGTGTAAGACTGGTGCCATTCAGTTCGTATCATAAAGATCTATAAGTGCAGCAAATTTGAAAAAAAAAAAATTTGTATCAGTCATAGTTTGATACCTTTTTAAAACAAACATTCCCAAGGAGTGAAGGTAGTTAAAATAATAACTGTGTCAAGGGAAAAACCGTCCTTTTGACATACCTTTTTTGTGGGCATCAAGGTTTGGTCAAATTTTACCTTCATTGTAAAAGCTATTTTGGGCTCAAAATGCTGCTGCTTCTATTTTTTTTAATTTTTTTTTTTTCTAATTTTCTTTTGAGCAGTTAAGAATAACTGAAGAGCCCAGCCTCTTTCTCTAAAAGTTGATGGTATAATAATATTGTTCCCTTTACAGTATAATAATGATATACAGCATATCTTCATGTGTATTGAGAAATAGTGTAAGGTATGAATCACACCAGGAAATACCAGGGATTAATCTCAGAAACCTTGATCTAAGAAGAGTTAATCTGTGGTGACCCCAACATGAGCTGGATTCACCCAAAAATATATAAAAGTAAGTTTTATAGCCGGTGTCACCTCCATAAAGTCAAAAGAGCTAGGAACTTCAAGGAATGTTTCTAAGTGTACCAATATAATCAAAGGAGTAGACCCAGGCAACAGGAAGTTTTTATAAATGTCCAACTTGGAAGTGAAGAGGAAGACTTTCTCACACCTTTGCAAAATGACTTTGAAACATTTGATCAAAGACACAAAACCATGTACTTAAATTATGTTAATTTGAAGTCCATTAACAAATATTTTACATGTGAAAAATGTAGTCTTGTATTTTTATCAATTGTTACCATCATTACATAACACTGAATTCAGAAATGATCAAAGGATTTGTATTGGCTAAGACAGACTTTTGCCTAATTAAAAATTGAAGGTGAATACATCAGATATTTTCAGTTTGAGGAAGCTCCATATTTCTTTTACAAAGAACAATGGGATGAAATTACAGAAATTTGTGTACAACTGATTGACTGTTTTTTATCACCTTTTTAATAAATAATAATGTCTTCATGTCAATGCAAGAGTTAGGTGTTTATAAGAAAAGGCACTACTTAAGAAAACTGGTCCAGTCATTAAAAAGTAAAGGAATCATTTTTGTAGACCTTCCTCAAGCCATGATATTTGTCAGAATTGAAAGATTCTTTTTTTTTATCATCTTAGGAGGGAGGTCTGTTTATAATATCGATACACTGTAAAATCGATCCTTCATTTTTTATTTTTACTTTTTTAATTTTACAGAGTTATCTAGACTTTGTTGTTCTGTGTACAAAAAACATTTTTTATAACAAGAATTCTTTTAAATAAAGTAAGACTGAATATATACATCTTTTAATTAAAGAATAAACATTTACATAAATTAATAAAAGTATATGTCTGTTTATTCTTCATTTAAGATAAATATTTATTATCACTCGATACTTGTACATGTGTTTCCAAAAAAAAAATCCCCCCCAAAAGAAAGGGCTAAAAAATTTCAGAACTTTAAAAATATATATATTTATATATATATATGTGTGTGTGTGTGTAGATAAATGAAGTAAGCATAGTTTCAAACTTGACATTTGTAAATAGCAAACTAAGTCCAGGTAACTCTGTAAAAAGTTTGGGATTGATTTGTGACTATTTATACAGGGTGTTCTTAAAGTCACTATTTGCATATTTTTATTAACAATGCAGAATACAAGAAGAGAATATGAATGAAAATTATAAACACTGTTGAAAGTGATGCTCTTTAGCATCAATAAAGGCTTGGGTTTTTCTTATTTTGTTTCTTATTTTGTTTTAATTTTGTTTGACGGCCTTCTGAACAATTTCAGACCAATATCGTGCTGCTCCACTAACTTTCATAATGATTTTCTTGAACTTTACTGCATACTGTCAGAAATATCCAACTGTTTCTCCTCTGATAGCTTTGCTGGCCTTCCACAGTATTTGGCATTGTCCACTGATCCTGTTTCTCAAAATGTATCAGCAAGGTTACAAATTGCATTGCAATGTGAAACAGGTGTATGTGAAAATTTATCAGCAAAACGCTGTTACACCAAATCGGTACCTACCAACTTCTCGAAATCCGTGTTTGACGAGAACTGCACATTCTTCAGTTGTTAAACCATATTGGGGTGAAATCTGAAATATAGAAAAAATATGATTAGAAAAGCACACATTAACTTTCCAAATACCCTTTATTATAAATAATATCATCTTCTAAATAAATAAGTATAAAAAAAAAAAAAGAATTAATATTTTTGTTGATTCTAACAAATGTGTCTTGAGGAAAGTCTAATAAATGCTAATTTACAAAAGATATTCCTTGAAATAATTTTCTCTATTTTTTATGAGTGGGTTGGTTTATTTAAATAGTCCCTAGAAAAGTATTTGAAAAATTATTTACTAAGATTTAAAGCCTTACTTCAACTAAACAATTATTTACTACAAATTGTCTAAAACATGAGTGACACACAAACTGTCAGTTTATTCTGCAATTCAATTTTTTGGCAATAAAATTAGTATAAACCAACCAATGTTGAGAGAATTTTCAGGCCATATCTATGAGCAAGAGACAGTACCTCCTTGATTGTCCGGACATCTTGGGACAATGGTTGAAAAATAGACTTGGATAGTTCAAAATACTGGATAATTAAATACCTAAATTATCAATAAAAAAAAGAAATGAAGAAAAACTCATTTTCTGAAAGAAATTTAACATTTATATCATGAAATAACATTTTTAAACACTTTGTTCAAGGTCTTCTCTAATTTTTATTTATTTATGAAAAATGTGTCAGTTTTCTATTGAAGCATGGTTTACATGTGCGACACACATTTGAGAGTTGTCAGTCATAATCTCCAGCATGACCAAGCTGTGATAATTCAAATGTATGTTCTTTGTATGAAAACAACAACAAAATTAACAAGAATTAATCAAACTGATTTTATCAATGTTTTTTATGAGAGTGGGCTGAAAAGTTCATAAACTGACCCTGGAGTGATGCTAGAGCTGTGAAATCTTGCATGCATTAATTTCAACTTTTATGAATAACAACCTTGTTTCTTTTCAAGTAAACTGACATCTGACTGTTCAAAGAAAACTTCAAAAGTAACTAGTAGCGACTTTTCTTGAAAATGGACAAAATTTGGAATTGTGGTATTATCAAGTACCTGCAGAAAAAGGGTTTAGCCCACAAGGATATTCATGCTGACATGCTTGCTACATTAGGGGATGACGTTCCAGTTTTATCAACAGTGCAAAAGTGGGCAGTTGAATTTAGGAGGGGAATGTAGTGCCTTGAAGATGATTCGAGATCTCGATGTCCTGCAACTGCCACCACCGAGGAAAACATTGATCATGTTCACCACATGGTAATGGATGGCAGGTAACTGACTATAAATCAAATAACCAATGCTATTAGCAATATCCTGTGAGTGAGTTGAGAATATTTTGCACAATGAACTTAGCATGATGAAAGTTTCTGTTCAGTGGGTGCCATGTCTTTTGACAAATGATCAAAAGCGCACCAGCTGCTGACATCACAGGGAAAGTTTGACATTGTTTGAGACAGCTCTAGCTGGTTTTCTTGAGTGTTTCCTAACCCAGCATGAATGTTGGGGTCATCACTTTGGACCAGAAAAAAAGAGACAATAAATGCAGTGGAAACACCCCTCCTCACCTACTCCAAAGAAACTCAAAGTAGCTTCATCTTCAGGGGAAAGTGATAATCCTTTCTTTTTTTTTTTTTTTTTTTTTATGCAAAAGGCATTGTGTTTATTGACTCTTCAAAGGGCCACACCATCAGTGGAGAGTACTATGACAACTTGCTGAGACAGATATGAAAGTTTATCAAGACCAAACATCCAGGAAAACTGGTGAAAAAGGTCTTTTTTTTTCTTCATCAGAACAATGCTCCAGCACACAAGTCCTTGAGTTCAATGGCTGCTGTGCCTGACCGGGATTGATCACCATCCCTATTTTCCTGATTTGGCCCCATCTGGTTATCATCTGTTCCCAAACATGAAAATAAAACTTGGCTGGGAACCAGTATCGCAGTGATGATGATGTCATATCTGCTATTGATGACAACCAACAGGATGAAAGCTTCTTCACCAACTGGATCCAAGCATTGCAACACTGATGCAAAAAGTGTGTTGATCACAACGGGGTTTATTTTGAAAAAATAAAATTTATTTAATCATATTCCATGAGATTATCTTGCCCAGTCTATGAACATTTCAGCCAACACTTGTATCAAACGTTGGATTGGGTTCTCTCAATTCTCAAAACGGTTGTCTGAGATGAAATATTAGAATGAGTTTGGTTTGGATGATTGAAGAATGTCTGAATGATTTTAGTTTTTTCTTCATGTCACATCTGGATAATTGAAATCTGGAAAAATGAGATAATCAAGGAAGTACTATGTTGTATGAGTGAAGAATCAAAAACAAATTAAAAGAAAAAAATTATTGTATAAATATATGTTTAGGCTTTTATAATGGGAACAGTACCTGTTTTCTGTAAATAATTTGCAGTGGTTTAAGATAGGTTGATTAGAACAAGTATGCAGAAAAAGCTTTTTACATTTCTCTCTGATGATGATAGACTGCAGAGAATCTTTGAATCTATTTAGTAGAATTCATCATTAGTCAAAAGGAGACCCACTTTTTCTGGGTTGGCATTATCTGCCTGACTGTCAGGGATCTGAGCCTAAAGTAACTTCTAAGGCTATCACATCAGCAAGTGCATAATGCAGGTCGTTGTCGACTTATAAACTATGCGACTTAACAACTGTTCAACTTTGACTACAAATTGGTACATCTGGCCCCAACTGCTCCATGTCTGGCACTGTTTCCTGGCTTGGCATATGACAGTTTCCACCCCAGCTCCCAACAATGCTAGTATTCCTTTACATGCCTCAAGCTCAGTGTTAAGGCAGGCTTTATACAACACACTTTCTTGCCCCCCCCCCACACTTTGAGTCCGTTTGTGTCATTGAAATTTTTCTTTAAAAAACTCCCAAAATGTCTACCAAGAGGAAATTGTCTTGTCTATTCCTCAACCTACCAAGAACTAAAATGTTTTCTGTTTTTTGTACCTGTATTTTTTTTTTTTATGTTTAGCAAATATTAAACCAACTGTACTTGTAATATGCAGTGTTTGACTTAAAACTGACAAATGTAAAAATAAGAAACAAGACAATGTGTTGAGAGATGATATAAATGGTATCAAATGAAAAGAAACTCTAAAAATTATAAAAAATACAATAATGCCTAAAGATAAAAAAGGATGCAAAATTAATTTCAGGCCAACTTATGACCAGATCAATTTATGACCTGTATTGGGGCTGCTGTATTTCATTTTGTGAAATGGGATATAAACTATGCAGTAGTTTTCTGTGGGGTCTTTTGATGACATGGCAAGGGGTAGTTTTTAGCTGTGCTCTCTGACAACTGTTTCAGTTGGTTCTTGCACATATCACTTGTGGGGGGGGATTTGATGTTTTACTGCCTTACTCCTTCACTTTTCCATTAACCTTACTCAGTAACCTCTATCTTGAGCGACTATTGGGCCTTCCTTTGAGCAAATATTTAGTAAAAAAAATAAAATAAGAAAGCAAATTGATTTTTATGCATTGAGAAGTGTCATAAATAAAGAAGAATCTCTAAGGAATAATAACAACATAAGATGTGCGGATGACACAGTGTTGATAGAAAAGAAATCTACAAAAACTCCTACAGAATATAGTGACGGAAAGTGAGAAAAACGTGTTAAACATCAATTACAAGAAAAGAGAATGCATGGTCGTTAGCAAAAGGATGAGTCCAAAGTGCGAATTGCAAATCAGAGAGACCAAAATCAAACAAGTGTGGAAATTTAAATATCTGAGAAGTGTTTTAACAGAGGTCAAAAAGTGTGACAGTGAAATCTTGAAGACATATTGAGATAGCCAAGGAAGCATTCCAAAAGCATATTAAAAAATAGAAAAAACTTTTCTAAGAAACAAGGAAAAGAGTACTAAACTGTTATGTGATATCTGTTCTCCTGTATGGCAGTGAGTGCTAGACAATCTCCTCAAAGATGAAGAAGACACTCAAAGTAACAGAAATGTGGTTTGACAGAAGAATGCTTAGGATACCATTGACCAAACATGTGAGCTATGATAAAGTTTCAGAGAAAATGTAAACAAAAAGGAAGTATATAGTTAACATCAGGAAGAGACAGTTGAGGTTTCGAGGCACATAATGAGGAAGGAGGGCTTGGAAAATCTGATACCCACAGGACATATAGAGAGACAGAGGGAAACAACTTATAACATACTTAATGAGCTTGAGTAAATGGATGGCAGAACAGTGTTTAGAAGAAATAACAGACAAAGTTTACTAAGAGCTACAAGGGACGGGAAGTTGTGGAGAGCCATGATCACGTATGCCCTGAGGGGATATGGCACATGAAGATAACAAGTGCTCTCTGCTTGCATGAGTGACATTGAGGAAAAAATTGTTTTATGCTTGCATGAATGGAAAAAGAATTGGTACTGCAGCGATATTATGATCCAGAGATTTTCCTCAAGTTGATTATTAGAAGAATGACATCTACTTTGCTTTCATGATTTTCTATCTGTTTTAGAAATATCAATAAGTTGTTCTGGGGGGTGTCAGATTTTATTATTCAAAGTCAAAGTCTATGACTAATTCCGAAAGATACAGGTGATAGAAACATACTTGATTAATACAATATCTCATATGCCTGAATAAATTATTTTTATTATTCAACATAGGCTTCCAGATAGTCTATAACCTTTCATTAAGCTTTCAACCATTGATTTTTGATGTTACTACTGTCTCGACTTTAAAATCACTTACAGCAGTTTTTATTGATTCCCAAAAATCTTTGCTTGAATATTGTTTTTCGTTCTCTTCTACATTTCTTTTCACAATGAATCATGTTTTCTGTTGGATTAATATCTGGAGTGACTGAAGGTCATTTCATTAATTTGGTGTCTTTGAAGCCTTTTTTTTTTTTTTGGCAAGGTGGGCAATAATCAGCTTTGCAGAATGTGAAAAAACATGGTTTTGCATGAATAAACACTTTAACTTAAAATTTACTTGGTTTTGACTTGTGCAGAAGAAAATGGTGACATACCCCGAAAGCAAAACTGCTTCACCACTGAATGAGGTCAGTGAGTTCATGTAAATGAACTTCTGCTGACCAATCATAGTTCAAGTGTCGGTAGATGGATTGCATAGATGGATTGCATAGAAAAATATGCTAATCTATTTTTGTGCTCCACGAATAAAAAATTAGGAAAGGGTTCACAAAACTGCTATAAAAGCAACTGAGTTTTCTTACCAGCGGATTTTTGTGAGGAGGCTGTATGCGTGTACATGGAGATTTGAACTTTGTACTTTTATTATACAGGCTCGTACCAATCAAAAACGTCTTGTCCAACAATTGGCATTTTATCACCTTTGAAGTGGTATCTGTCTATATTTCTGAGATGCGGTATTATGTACACTATTTACGTTATTCGGACTATTGTTCTCATTTTTGTTGACATATTTGTAGACTGTTCTAGTTCCATGTGCCATGTCTAATGGATGTCAGTTATCAGTTATCTCCTGTTAATTCACCTCTCCAAGTTAGTTGGTTAGATCCAGTGACAGTGTAAGTTCAATACCTGATTAAGGCAGTGGAGAACTTGGAGAGATGAATTAACAAGAGATAACTGATAACTGACATCCATTAGACATGGCACATGGAACTAGAACAGTCTACCCCAGCAAGCGAAATAAAGGGTTCAGTTTGACATTCCAACCACCTGAAGAAGGCCGGAGCGTACAATGGCCAAAATGTTGTGATAAATATGGCAACAAAGATGAGAACGATAGCCTTTGAAGGGGTCTATAATATTAGTGCCAACAATACTAACCCAAAAGATTACGCTGTCTCCTAGTTGTCTTCTAAATCATGTTGATTGACTTTCCATGAAGAATGCAATCTCTATGTCAGCTGTCAGGTTCCCCCAATGTAGCTCTAAATTCATCATTAAAAATGAATGTTGCGAAATGAGTTTTCATGTACTTCTTCACCCAACGTACAGGTTTCTTTTGTGATGTCTATTTAAAGTAAAGTCAGTTTTTCTTGCTTTTATCTGACAAATGTTTTCAATTTCTTTTTTAATTGTTAAGCTCTAACTTTTTATTGCAATTTCCAATGTTGTGTTCTTATAACTCAATTGTACAAAAGTTTTCCCTATTTGAGGTTATTTTTCTTATAAATCATGGCAATCTTTATTGATCTGAAATTAAAATAAAAAACATCAATAACTATCCTATTACATATACTTATTAACAATATGATGAACAACCCTTGACTGATTTAATTTTGGACTATTGTCCTCATCTTTGTTGTTATCACAACATTACAGCTGTTGTGCCCCGCCCCCGGGCTTCATTAGCTGTATATCGATCCAAGTAACCTACAGTGAATTCTGAACTAAACCCATTATTTAATCTACAGGGGTAGACTGTTCTCATTCAACTGCCCATATCTAGGATATCTTGTCTATTTCATTCTCTTGAATTAATTATAAAGCTTAAATTTTCATATTTAGATTTCGGCATTAAATAACCCATATGGGTTGATATGTTGCTAAAAACAATCAAATTGAAATAAATATTTATTTAAAGTTGATTTTATTATACTACTAACAACTATAAAGGATAATTTTAAAAAAAAACGTATTTTAATTTCAGACTGGTCTAAAGATTTTTGGGGGTAATTAAGATTGTCTTTTGGGACAGTTCTGGGTTGATAGTGAAAATAGTCTGCAGTCCTGTTGTTTATTTACAATACGCACAAACTTATTCTATTGTTTAGTTAAAATAGACTCTGTCTGATATCATTTGATATTTATTTTATTTTTATTTTTAACAATTCAGTAAATTTGAAAATTAGAATCTATTTTCAAAATGGCAGAAAATAAATTTATTTACACTATTTACATTGTTTGGACTGTTGTCCCCATCTTTGTTGCCATATTCACAATGTTTCAGCCATTATATGCTCCAGCCATCCTTCAGATGATTGGAATTTTGAACTGAACCCTTTATTTCGTCCATTAGGGTAAATTCTTTCTAGTTCCATGTGCCATGCCTCTTCTGGATGTCTCAGTTATCACCCTGTAACAAAACTCTCCAAGTTTTTGTTCATTTCTGCAGTAACCAGGTATTAAACTCTAAACTCTTTGGGTCAAATCACTAGGTCCAACCAACACTTTTATCCACTGGGCCATGTGTCCTTGCATGAAATAAAGGGCTCAGTTCAAAATTTCAATCACCTGAAGAAAACTGGAGCATATAATGGCTGAAATATTGTGAATATGGCAACCAGGATGAGGACAACAGTTTGAACAATGGAAATAGTGTAAATAATTACAGTGTCTTCATCTCAGAAATATTGACAAACAATAAATTTATTTCTTCATCTGTGATTGTTGTTATTAGATATTGAAATCTACTGGCTATTCAACATTTGGATGATTTCTTTTTTTTTTTTTTTTACTCCTTTAAAATGCCTGTATGTAGCTAAAAGAAAAATATCTCATCTTGAAATCTCAAGTTTGTTTCAAGTCTACATTTAAAATCTATATAAAATTGATCTGGTAGATTTTTGTGTCTCTGGTATGAAAAAAATCTTCACATAATCTTTTCTTAATTTATGTGGGAAAATTGTTTCTTGTTCATGTTGACTATTTTTACATAACTGTGTTTTAGTATATGCTTGTATACAATCTATTTTTTTATTTTTTTCTATTGTAACAAAAAGCTTTAAATAGTAACCAAAGTTCACAACCTTTTTTTTTTTTTTTTTTCCTACTTGTTCTACCAGCAAAGTTTGTATACTTGGCTCTAAAAAACAGTTGGTTAAGATCAGGCTTTTAAAATGATTACATCACCTGCATTATTAACACTTAAACTCTCTGTTTTTTCTTCTTAAATCACAAAAATCAATATTGTTTGTTTAGCAGCATATGAACTCTTTATGCGTCATTTAATGCTGAAATTTAATTTTCTTGGGAGCATTAGTAATTTCTTTTACAAAAATGTGTTACTGGTAATTTTTTACTATAAAAAATATATTGCTGGTATTTTTATACTTTTATAGTGTTTTGACTCCAGTTTGGGGATTAACTATTTTCCCATAGTTGGGATCCTAACAGGTGCTACCACCCTGGCTTAGGGTGTACCTTGGGACAATAGCAATTAAGAGGTGGTTTCACACTCCTCAAAATCTTCTGATCATGGGTATTTTATGGTTGAGAAACTTGCAAGGAGCTTATTCAATCACTAACCTAAGAATTATGATTCATCAGAAAATTTAAATTCAAAAACAATGAAATTTTCATCGGTATTGCTATTTTTAAAAAAAATTTTTTTTAATTTAAATTTTCTTGTTGATGTTGAAAACAGTAAATAAATATTTATGCTATTCCTCTTGACTTTTCCCAATTTATTTACTACAGACATCACAAATATCAAACTGTACATACTGATAACTCTAAAATCTCAAATAAAAAGGGAGCAGCCGTCACAGTCTGACAAACAGATTAGATGGCTAAATAAAGATTTCATATTTCCGGCCGAGCTACAGGCCATTAAGATGGCACTTGAACTTATTAAAAACTCATGCATGCAGAAATTCCTCCTATCCATAGATTCTCCAGCAAGTTTTGTAGAAAGAAGGAAAGTCCAAACATCTATACATTTTAGACATACTAGAAACCTATACTGAAATAGCTAAATCCCAAAAATCAGTTATCTTAGCCTGGATTCCAATTCATGTTGGTGGAACTTGTTGCTGAATATTGTGCTCATCAACATTTCCATGTCTTTGAAATGAGTCTTATGTTGGGTCTAAAGAGATGTCCACGACCACAGCATGGTAGGGTAGGAGTGTTCAGGGTAATGGAGAGGTCTTGCCTTTTTTTTGGTGGGTGGGGGGCTCTCTTTGTCTTTTTTATTTGTCTTTTTTATTTGTCTTCTGGTGTTTTACAATATACAACCAAATGAGCCTTCCATATTTACAGCCAAGCTACAGGCCATTAAGATAGCACTTGAACTCATTAAAAACATACATCCAGAAAGACTCTCCAGCAAGTTTTATAGCTCTGAAAGAAGGAGGGTTCAAACATCCATACATTTTAGACATACTAGAACCCTATACTGAAATAGATAAATCCCCAAAATTAGTTATCTTAGCCTGGATTCCAAGTCATGTTGGTATACAAGGCAGTGAAATAGCCATCCAAAAAAAAAAAAAAAAAATACACTCAACATGATAATAACCAACAAAAAAATACCTCAAAAAAAAAAAATGGCAAGTGACATGAGACTTAAAATCTAATAAACTATATGGTATTCAACCAACTATAGGAGAATGGCTCTGAGGTTTCAGAAAAATAAGATGGGAATAAATAATTTTGTCCAGACTCCTAATTAGACATACGCATCTGACACATCTACAAAAAAAAAGAAACTCCTTCATCATGTGACAGATATCAAGTACCTCTCACAGTCAAATATATGCTTACAAGTTGCCATCATCTCAGTCAAACCCAAACAAAATATTATCAAGAAAACAATGGAAAAGAACTCTTTCAAAACACTAAGCCAAACAAAATCTTTAACTTCTTAAAAGAAATCAAATTTTATATCAAAATATAAAACTGTAAAACGCCCAAAAGAACTACATAAAACTTAATATATTTTGAAAACTAAAAAAACATGGAAAAAGAAACCTTCATAAAGATCCACACTAAAGATAACAATGCAAGTTCTTATAACCAATTTGTTTCAGAAACTGAATACAAAATAACTAAAAAGAAAAAAAAAAACAAGACTTTCATCAACTAACCTGTACCTAAAACTATCACTGATCCATCAAGTTATCTCTAAAACAAACACAATTCGAACCCTTAATAAATCTTATAGTGATTGACAGCTGTTAAGCAGAAACCAGCCAAACTCACTTGTATTAAAATGTGTTTATAAATTTTTGAAAAAGTGTTTCTTACAACAGTTACAAACCTGTAATGATATCAAAATTTTAAATTAATGGTTAAAAAGAATGACAAACAGATGTATACCATAAAGATAATTTAAAAATAATTTCTTTTAAATTATAAGAGAAGCAAAAACAGAGGTGAGTTTTTACAGCTTTAAAAACAATTGCTTTCCTTTGTGAGGATATTTGTAAGACTTTTATCTAATATCTTTTTCCTTTTGTCCCAAAGTGATCCACCACTTACTGAAGATGATGTTCCATCTGGTGAATGGGTGTGTCATCGCTGTTCATTACTGGCTGCTGAGGTAAGTTAAGATTTAGAAAACATAATTTATTAAGTAGAAGGAATCGTGATTTATGTTTTCCCACCAATAAAAACATGTTATAAAAACATTTATTACATCACCAACTATTATAAAATACATACTTACAGAATGAAAGATTTGTCTTCCTACAACCACAACTGGTGTAACCTAAATTCTTTCACTATCATGCAAAATATCCCCCAATCAACATATGGACATTATCAGACATAAATGAAAAAAAAATGCCCACTAGACACACACACACACGTGTGTGTGTTTTATATATAACACACACTCACGCTCTATCAACCAACTCCCACACAAATCAACTAGAATTATGATACACACAAATACTACTAGATAAGACAAATGTGGGGTCTACTTGACTAATGAAAAATAAACAACACAAAAATAAAAAATACCAGAATTTTCTTTCCTCCTCCATATTTAATTTTACAATGAAGCTTAAATAAAATCGAACTGTTAGATTTATAAACATTTCCTATTTGTTCCTTAACCTGAGAAAACTTAATCTCGGGGAAAGCTCACCATAAAAGGATAAAAATTAAACAATTTTTTAATGGTTTCTAATGTTATTGTTCAGTGTATCTAAAACATTTCTAAAATAGGGTAAAAGTAAATAACTGATTATGCGTTTTAATTTAATAATTAAACCCAGGGTTCTTTTAATAACTAATATTATGCACTATCCTTCACAAGTTGTCAGTGTACAATTATCTTTGTTGTAAATCAGAACAAGTCTGGATTTGTCCAGCAGAAGTAACATAGACATTTTTTTTTTTTTTTTTAAAGCACATTCTCTCCCAGCCGCCGTGTCCTGTTCAATTTGAACTTCAGTTAGTCCTTGTTTATTCTTAATGCAATCCCAAAATTTCCAAATATTGATCAATAAAATTATATAACCCATTAAAATCTTGTTTCATTTCTATCCTTTTCCTGTGAACTTTCCTGCAGTGAAGTGATAGTAATGAACTTACTGGTCATTAATATATATATATATATATATATATACTGACTTTGAATGACAAGAAAACCTTTATTTATGAACATAGAGTGAAATGGAATAGCTTCGAATACAGAAGAAAAATGTAATTGAAGAATCATGTTCGCAAATGTTCAAATTGATGACCAAAAAAAAGAAAAAAAAAAACATGTTAGAGACAGTTAAAGTGTGAGTACATTTTTTTTGAGACACCCTGTATGTATGTATGTATGTATGTATGTGTGTATATATATATATATATATATATATATATAAAAAGTATTTTTCACCATATCTAAAGAAATATTTTAACTATTGAAATATTTATACAGATTTAGAATACCCAAGTCTTTGTTTAACCCTAGTTTATATGTGTTTAATTTTAAAATCCAGTATTTCTCTTTTTTTCTTCGTATGTATGTAGTGCTAAAACTTGAGTCTATCAATATACATTTGCAATTATCTATCGAATGTCGTGGTCGATTGAAGTGTTCTGCTACTGGGGAATATGGATTATTTTGTCGTATGTCTTGTTTAAAAACAAACACACAAACACAGTAATTTAAGTACAACACACATACGAAGAAAAAAAGAAAAATACTGAATTCTAAAATTAGACACATATAAACTAGGGGTAAACAAACACGTGGATATTTTAAATCTACATATATATATATATATATATATATATATATATAAACTAAATATGGCTGGCCTGTTCTGAAATATCAGCATTTGAAATGCTGAGTTTCACTTAGGCTTACACAATGATCTCTGGCTCTGCTTAGGCATGTACGTTATCCACAAAGATTATATATATATATATATATATATATATATATATATATATATATATATATATATATATATATATGGTGGAGTAGTGGATAGCGGCTCAGATTGAGGAATCTGAGTGCTGAGTACGAATTCCAGTCGAATCCATTACATTCACTTACATGCTAATATCCTTGGGAAAAGTATTAATCCTCTTCTTCTTCCAGCTATGGGTAAATAGCAGGACAGACTGGGGTCTATGGCCTTTGATGGCAACTGGTCTCTGAGAAGGACAGCTCTGAATTCAAAATCTGCAGAGGGTCGTTTTGGGACCTTGTGGCACATAGTGCACCAGGTCTCTTTATTCGGCCCTTCAAAACGTGTGGTAGGTTCTGCACAAAGCCTTCACCACTATAATCAGGTCATATGTGCTGGTGCCTGGCTGTTGGTTCCTAGGAACTTCAGAATTATTTTTAGTGGATACTCATATTTAAAATAGATGCCTTGTTTTTTTTTTTTGTTTTTTTTTTTCTTTCTTAAACTGTATATTATTTTTATCAGTCTGCTCACTCAGTAAGTCTTTGTAAAGAAATTGTGATCTCCGGCATTTTTGTTAAACTTATTGTTTCATATCATGATTTTTTTTTTTTTAGGAAGATGCAAAAAAAGAAAATGAGAGAATGGATGTGGATGAAGAATCTGATGAGATCCTTGAAGACTGCCATCCTCTGTTGGTGCTGGCCAAGGCGGCACGCTATTCAAACCCCACTCAGTTTGAGCTTCCAAAGGAAATAACTTGTACAGAACCACTTCCAGGTAAATTTTCTATTCTAATGTTACTTCAATGAGTGCATTGCTCTTGGGTATCAGCGGATTCTTTTGATTGGCTTAAAATTATCTTTGATTAATTAGTTTCCACCATAATGTTTGTAATTGTATCATAAGAGGAGCCACATTTATCCTTTTTGGCTGTTGTGCAAAGTGGAGCCTGTTAAGAGAATTTATTTTTATAAAAACTTCTCCAAGTTAGGGGTCATTTAGATAAAAGATGTAGCTGTGACTTACCTCGGTTGATTTGCGTGTATGTTTTGCAAGTGAGTGTGGAGACCGCGAATCATCGAGCTTCGGCCGAATGGTGAATCGAACAGCACTTTGTGCTGATAGAGATGGTGGTGTCGCTTGTAGCCATTTTTATTGGCTGGTTCTGGGCGCTCAATGGCTTAGTATTGGCTGGGTCAGGTGTATAAAACATGGTATGCCTATTTAAGAGATGTTTAGTTTTTTGTTTGTGACGGTGAATGGCGTATTGGAGATTGAGACGAGAAGTGTGGATTTGTTTTGCCTAGTGAACCTATTGAACTCATACTACCTTTCTGTGCCTGTGTGTGCTTCCAACCTATTTTTGCAGCAAAAGACTTCAAAGAACTCTTTGATGTGGTCAGATGACCTTACGAAGTGGAGGTCTTTTCATTTTTGTACAAAAATTAAGTGACTGACAAGTAAATTATACCACAAAAACCCAGCAACGCCTGACTGAAGTTATTTTTAAATATTTTTAACTTCTTGCCAGTAAGCCTTTGTTTTTTTCCTTTATAGATACTGACCATAACCACTAAAATTATAATAAAACCTTTTTGTTTTGCTTACTATGAAACTTAGTTGGTCTTCTATCATTCCCTTTAGTTCTCTTTATCTTATTTCTTTTGTTGTACATGTGACAGAGACACATCTGCCCTTTTGACTCTAGTGCAAAGCGGAGCCGCGTCTGCCCTTTTGACTCTAGTGCAAAGCGGAGCCGCGTCTGCCCTTTTGACTCTAGTGCAAAGCGGAGCCGCGTCTGCCCTTTTGACTCTAGTGCAAAGCGGAGCCGCGTCTGCCCTTTTGACTCTAGTGCAAAGCGGAGCCGCGTCTGCCCTTTTGACTCTAGTGCAAAGCGGAGCCGCGTCTGCCCTTTTGACTCTAGTGCAAAGCGGAGCCGCGTCTGCCCTTTTGACTCTAGTGCAAAGCGGAGCCGCGTCTGCCCTTTTGACTCTAGTGCAAAGCGGAGCCGCGTCTGCCCTTTTGACTCTAGTGCAAAGCGGAGCCGCGTCTGCCCTTTTGACTCTAGTGCAAAGCGGAGCCGCGTCTGCCCTTTTGACTCTAGTGCAAAGCGGAGCCGCGTCTGCCCTTTTGACTCTAGTGCAAAGCGGAGCCGCGTCTGCCCTTTTGACTCTAGTGCAAAGCGGAGCCGCGTCTGCCCTTTTGACTCTAGTGCAAAGCGGAGCCGCGTCTGCCCTTTTGACTCTAGTGCAAAGCGGAGCCGCGTCTGCCCTTTTGACTCTAGTGCAAAGCGGAGCCGCGTCTGCCCTTTTGACTCTAGTGCAAAGCGGAGCCGCGTCTGCCCTTTTGACTCTAGTGCAAAGCGGAGCCGCGTCTGCCCTTTTCACTCTAGTGCAAAGTGGAGCCGCCCGCGTCTGCCCTTTTCACTCTAGTGCAAACAGGGTGATTATTGGCTGGTTAGTGGACAGCTTGGACAAAGATTGAGTTGTATGTTTATGACATGCAGTCCATCTGAAGTTATGCAAATTGAATAAATGATAAAAATAAATGCTGCATGTTGAAATTTCCTGAGAATTTAACTTAAGCTTTGTCTTGCCATTTAAATCAATCATTTAAAATATGACAAGATTTTTCAATGTAAATTGGAATTATTGAAAGGTTTACATAACTTTTTGTTCTGATATATAGAAATTTATATATCAAATTCTGGGAGAATGTGATATATAAATTTCTATATATCTGAATGATGGTAGGGAAGTGAATGACAAAGTGTGACACGTTTCATCCTCCTGAAGGACTTCATCAGATTAAGGTAATGTTTTTGTTGATGGAATTATATATGTAGGAAGGGTTATTATTATGTACCAATAGGGAACTTTGATGATGCTGGAATGCAGAAATGTAAAATTTTATATAAAAATTTTATTTTTTTATATAGACATGTCTGGTCATGGAGTCTAGTTGTTTTCATTCAGTTTCACAAAACACAACTAAAACCGATTACATCCTGACCCTTGTAATAATGACTTGTCAAAGAAATTGCAAAATAGACAAAAAAAAATCATATCTTAAAACTACCTGATTCAGCATGAAATGTGGTTGGCATGCCAGTAAAATAACCCATCTGAACCATTCAGTTTCCTTTTGTTTTTGTTTTAATCACTTTTGTTATTAAATATCTCACATTGTGATAATAGATCTGCCAATGAAAATAAAATGTAAAAACCTGGACGTAAATTTACTGTGGATGATCTAGCAATTAAAGCACTTTCTATACATTTTTGTAAAATTTTTAAATTAAATTTTTTTTTTTATTTATTTTTTTTTTTTATTTATTTTTTTTTTTTTATAGACATGGTGTCTAGTTGATTTCATTAAGTTTCTTTATGTTTTTATCACTTTTGTTATTAAATATCCCATATTGTGATAATAGAACTGTCAAAAATTGTGAAATCTAAGAACCTGGATGTAAATTTCATTTCATATACTTCCGTCTCTTGATGTTCATATTTTATATTTGACACATATTTTTTAACTCTTTCTGTTCAGGTACAAGTAAGCGGAAATGGTCAAAGGACAGTCGAAATCCTCCTAAAAAACTGCCACACGAATTGGATAATGGACTTGTCCCTTTGCCAGCAAAGCTTTGTTTTGCCTGTAATAAGTTAGTAACTTTTTATCTTTGTGTTTTTCCTAAATTGGTTTCTGAAAGTTTGTACTTGAAGGTTGGAGTGGGGAGGGGATTTGATGTATTACACTGCTACTAACTACTATTTTGCCAAATGCTTACCATGGCCTTCTTTTCCAATGTCTCAGCAAACATGGATAACCGTGCCTGCAGTCAGACAGAGTTTCAAAAGGACATTTTTTTTTTTTTCCCATGGCACCAATTTTTTAACTACTATCACTCTTCGGCAATGTTTGTTTTAACCTTTAGCACTCTGCATTATTAATATTACTTTCTACTGCATTATTTTTCAAGGTCTATCAATTTGTTGTATCCTTATTGTTAATTTCACTCAAAGTTGTTTTCTGTTGCCATAGCAGGATATGACAACACAACTATAAAAATTCAAACACTATTGTTCAGGCATCAGTCAGCTTCAGTGGTAGGAATAACATAACTTTTTGTACAGCAAATGAAGTCACATACAGAGTGATAAAGTAATGACTAGAATTGTAATAAAGTCTAAATATATGAAAGTGAATTTATACATTTTCTTTGTTCTTGAGAATTGATAACAAAATCTGTTTATTAGATTGTTTATTTGCAAGAATATTTATATATTTACAGTATTCTAAAAACTAATGCAATTAGAACTAATGCAATGCAATATTTATCATTTAGCAAATTATAAAGTAATAACCACTGGATAGACATTCTCCAGTGATACTAATACAAAATAGATGTTTTTGTTACAAGTCATGTGGTGGCAAAACGGATAAAATTCACCATATGTCTGAATCTTTTTTGTTCTGATTTAATTAAAATGGATCTGTTCACACTGGAAATGATTTCAGAAACTGTTAGCAAGAAACTGTTGTCAGCAAGATCAACTCAAAACTCTGAAACAAATAAGAGATCATAATTGATGGAATGTAGTCTTTCAGGAATTTTAATGATGAAATTGTGTCGAACTATGACTTGCCAGAAGATGTGTGTTGTACTATTTAAGTTTGTCTTTTTAGATTTCTTTGTGGACATTCAAAATACAAATATTATGTGACTTCATTATTTTTTTTTATTCTGCTTACTGTTATTCATTCATATATATATATATATATATATATATATATATATAATGACAAATTGGGAAAAAGCTTTTGAGACGTTTCATCTGTTAGGATTTCATCGGATTGGGCTTTGTTGATGTTGCTATCTTTACACATACACAAGAAACAAGAGACACTTGTAGTTTCAAAATTTTTTGAGAAAAAGTATAGAGATGAATTTGGATAGATTGGAGGTGGGGGGCAGATAAAACTTCATTGAAAAATTTTGAAGCTACCAGCGTCTCTTGTTTCCTGTGCATGTGTTGACATCAACAAAGCACAGACCAATGAAATACGTCCCAAAATCTTTTTTCCAATTTGCCATACTATTTTTATAAATGTTTGTTGATATATAAAATTATACAAAATTATATATCGTTTTATATATATATATATATATATTTATTTATTTATTTTCATTTTGTATTGCAGAAGCTGTCGGAGGGCTCCACTAATCCAGTGTGATTTTTGCTCACTCCTTTTTCACATGGACTGTCTTGATCCACCACTGACTACTCTTCCCACTGGTCGATGGATGTGTCCAAACCACCCTGAAAATTTTATTGTTAGTATCACTGTTGTGTGTATATGTGCCTATATATATATATATATATATAATTTACCCCCAAGCAAGTCATTAAAGCTACTATGACGCAAGGGGTGAAGGAATAGCAAACAGAGACATTATTAAGGACAATAGATAACAATTGACATTGCATTTAGACTTTTGAAGACCAAAGTTAACTGGAAAGCATGCAGCTGGAAGAGAGTCCTACAAGTGAGAAGTTGCAATAGATAAAAGTATTAGCATAGAACCTACAGTTACAGCTTGTCATTTCAACTGTAAATTGATGAGCCCTTGTTGCTCTAGTGCAGCACTTAAATTCATTAAGTTTAGGTACCATAGTGAAGAGCTCATCAGAACAATTACCATGAAAGTATTTATAGAAAAGGCACAGGGAAGCAACTTTGTGGCAACAGGGGAAAGTAACTGAATCTGAGACGCCAGGTCAAGATCAATAATATTACTGATTATACTTTGGATTTTATCAAGACTCTCTAAATATATAGTAGGAGCACCAGACATTGTATCAGCAATATTCTAAGCATAGACAAATGGCAGACTTATATATATATATATATAAATGCATGTTTCATTAAATAATATAGACAAGTCTTGACAACATAACTATACTTAAACATGGAAACAATAAGCAAAAACTAAAACCTAACCTAAACAAAATAAACTATGTAATCTCAACAAATATTCTTAAATGCCTATAATTTATAACAGAAGCCAATGGTTTATACCAACAGCTTCCCATACTTAATACTTCGTGTTTTCACTCTCGCGTGGTCATGTGACGTCACGAGCTGCAATGCAATTTTCGCTTCCGCGTCTCGTTTCCACGGGTTTGTCGTTGCTTTGAAATTTTGCATGCAGCAAGGGCGGACTATCATTGTTATTTCGTTCGTGTGTTGTTTGATATATTGAAATTGTCATCTTTGATAATGGCTTATGTAAGTCGAAAGCTTAGATTGGATTTAAACATGTATCAATATGGTGTTTTCCTTTCATCTTTTAATGATAATGTGATTAAGCTTATCAAACAATATGAAAGGAACTTACTTAAAATAAATAGACAAAACTTGTCTATATTATTTAATGAAACATGCATTAATGAAAAATTGCTGCCTAAATATACAATATATATATATATATATATACACACACACACACACACACAGTGGGTGCAATGGATAAATTGCAATCTAAATTACGCAAAAATGAAAATAACACTGACATTTCATTTTTACAGATAAATTTACCAAAATTGCTCAAAAATATCTTGAAATACTAGAGATTACATTTATTCAATAAAATTCCCAGTGGTTTCAACCACAACTTCCAGATGACTTTGGAATCTCCTGCAACTCTTCTGGATGGCCTCCATGTTTAAGTTGGTGAATGCTACCATAATCCTTGCCTTCAGCTCATCTTTGGTGTTACAAGGAGTTTTGTTGGTCTCTCTCTCAACTGCACTCCACACATAATAATCAAAGGGTTGCAGTCTGACGAGTTATGTGGTTGCAGAAATTGTCTGACACCAATGACTAGGTTCTCCAGCTTGTGTTGTGGCATGGTGCAGAGTCCTGTTGCCAGACATTGGGCCTTCCAGCAGCTACCCTCTTGACCCAAGGCAGTACTACCTCCTCAAGACACTTGATATAGGCCTTTGTGTTTAGTTTGAGGCCCTGTGGGAAGATGAATGGAGGTATAATTTCACCATCACTAGTGATCACTCCAAAAATCTTTGTAATCATTAGACTCCTCAGAGTGACACCCAAACACTCTGAAGTGTTTATATTGGAACTTCTGGTGCAAATGCCAAGCATGCCATTTCCAAGTTTCTGGTGGAGTGAATTGTGTTATGGTGATCTTTTTTCTCACAGACGGTGCCCAACTGACCCTACTGTACTGTGCAGTCAACAAAATCAAGAACAACACCCAAGCGCAAAATTAAAAATATAAAATAGCGACAATTTCTTCTCAACACTTCTCACTTGTGAAACTCTCTTCCAGCTTCTTGCTTTCCCGTCAACTTTGATCTTCAGAAATATAAATGCAATGTCAATAGCCATATTCTACCACCTGTTCTTTTATTATCCTCTCTCCTTCATAATGATTTTTCACAGATTCTTTCACTCTGTCTTAGTGGCTTTATTGCCTTCCCTGGAGTGAAATGATTAAAGAAATAAACTTGGTAATGGCAAAATCATTTCTAATAGGCTTAAGCTGTTGTCTCTCTGCAGTGATTCTGATCTCTTTGTGACAAATACAATCATTTAAGCAAGCAAATCACCTTGAAACCAACTGGAGATGACCTTGTTCTGGTCATTATCATATGATTAATTTCTGACTGTTCATTGTTGTGACAAACAGGAAGTTAACATTAACATATTCACTTGAATTGAGGGAGTGTTGGTCAGATCACAAAATTAAATTCTTTCATGTCAGCATGGATGTGAAGGGGCATTTGTAATAATCGTGGTAAATCTCTTCAGGATGTTGATAAGTTGAAAGACAAGGAAGGCCTTTTACTCTTTGTAAACTACTTGCAATTCCAAACTGTTTTCTGTCAAGAATAATTCTGAAATATCATAGGTAGACCTGAGAAATGCAGTATATCAGTCTGGAAAAAACATTGAAGGACAATGTTTAAGCTTTGTACCTGCAAAAAACCATGTGACAAAAGGACAGTTATTCTCTTGACACCACTATTATTGTATACACTTTTGACTCCCTCAATAGTGTTTTGTTTTAAGCTTACTTCCTGAAAAGACATGACTTTTAAAATTGAAAAAATGTTCACGTTTAACATTCATGCCTGCAAAAAAAAATAGTGTATGTCAAAAGGACAGTTATGGCCTTGAGACTGCTATTACAGTATACACTTTTGAATCCCTCAGAAGTGTTTATTGCTTTAAAACATGATTGCCTACATCCTGGAAAGACATGGCATTTCAAATAAAAAAAAATGATAATGTTTAACCTTCATGCCTGCAAAAAAAAAAAAAAAAAAAAAAATGCTGTATGCCAAAAGGACGGTTATGACCTTGAGACTGCTATTACAGTACACACTTTTGATTCCCCCTGGCAATGTTTATTGTTTTAAAAAGTGATGATTGGAATTTTAATAAAACTCAAGTACATGAAAGTGAATTTACACATTTTCTTTATTCTTGAGAATTGGAAACTATTAAACACTATTTATTTATTAGATTGCTTATTTACAAGAATAATTTAATATTTACAAAATTATAAAAATATGTGAACCAACAATTGTTAGATAATAGTTTAGCAGACTATTATTTTTAGGGGGAAGTGTATCTCTGCTCTGACCTCCTGAGGGTGACCTTTGGGGTCAGATACAAGACATAATAAGGAAGTCGATTTTGATTGGCTGAGCTAGCGTAGGAATGATAGAGAAAAGTTTTTCAGAGAGTCAAGTTGTAATAGTCAAGCAATATAGATGTGTTCTCTTTTGTGTCTGAAACAGCTCCCCAGTGATGGGGAACGACTCCCCACTATGTAGTTAGTATTAATAAAACAGTTAAGTTAAACATTTCCGTGTTTGATGTCATTCATTGCTAACTAAAATGACTGGTGATCGCCGGATGAGAGAGAGAATGCAACATTATTATCGAATTGGCACTGTTGCATGAGAGGTTATACAACACAATAATGAAATGCCTGTCCATTGATATTTTCATAAAAAAATTTTTACTGGCACAAAGGTTAAACATTGTCCATTGGAGTATGTTCACCATTATATATATTATATTTATATTTAGACTATTGGCCTCATCTTTGTTATCACAGTGTTTCAGTCATCATGCCACCTTGCCATAATTAGGTGTATGCTGATCTGGGTAACCTACAAAGAATTCTAAACTGAACCCTTTACTTAATGTACTGTTGTCATTCTACTGCTTATGTCTAGGGATATCTTGTCTAGTCATTATTTTTAGTACATCTCAGTTATTTATCACCTGTTTCCTACAGTGTAATAGCCTGGTAGATTAAAGTGTTGGTTCAAGAATTTGGTGACAGTAATTGTGAGTTCAATTCCTGGGCAGGGCAGGGCAGTGTGTATTTGAACTCAAGCAATAACTGAGCAGTTCATGCTAATTAGACACATATATAAATTAAATTAACTCTAATTTTTCTTCATTTGTTATAAAACTAAAAATTGTATTTCACAAATAACTTCAACATTTGTGGAGGTAGGGACATCTCTCCAATGTGCCAGGAAAACAAAACAGCTCTCTTAGAAACCCTTTTTTTCATTAAAATTAAACCAAGGGTTCTTTAGCTAGGGCTGTTTTTATTGCTTTTTTAATAGGAAATACAGTATTTGTTTTCAATACACACTCTTATATCAATCCACATACATAAACAAACACTTGCATATTAAATGCCAACTATTTTTTTTTTTAATTTTATTTAATTTAACTTTTTAAACTTCTTATGAGAATCTTGCTTATATTATATAACATTAAAATTACTTTTTGGTCAACCACACACATTCATCTAATCTATCCTAACTTTATGCTTTTAGTTTTTTAGTTTTTATGTGTGAAAAATAAACATTCCTAATACATTATCACAACATTATTAAATAAATTGAAATATGCATAACACAATATACATTTATGCAATTCGCTACACTACATTAGAATCTTTTTTTGTAAACTAATTGAAAGTAGAAGAGGCTACATGTGACACATGACTTGATGGTAAATAAATAAATTGATGCACACTGATTTGTTGCTGTTACATATTTTGAAATAAATGCAAGGAAGAGACCTGTATGTATAATAAAAAAAAATATGCTAATATTTTGAACTATACCCGTCTTAAGCTATTATTTTAAATTTTCACACATGTTAAATATGAAGACCAGTGGAACAATAAACCTTCTTTTACCATTTTTAAATACAAATTAAAATGTGTTATTAATAATAAAATTGATAATATTGTTACCTCATTTTGTATCATGAACTGGTCGTGTGTGTGCGTGTAAAATATTAATTTGTAACAAAAAATTGTATTATTTCTTTTTAGGATGAGAAGCTTCTAAAATCTGTGAGTCTCTCTGAGAGAGTGAAACTTCGAGCGAAATTTTCAGGTCATATCAACATAGATGCTGTGAAAATCAACTTTCTTAAGAAGGTGCACAGACAATCTCCACCATTTCGGTTAAAAATACGACATCCAAAGAGAAAAACAATTGCGGTAAATTTCATTTTTTTTTAATTTATTTTTTAAAAATTTTATTTAATTTTTTAACTTTTTAAACTTCTCATGAGAATCTTGCTTATATTATATAACATTAAAATTACTTTTTGGTCAACCACACACATTCATCTAATCTATCCTAACTTTATGCTTTTAGTTTTAAGTTTTTTAATCAAAGTATATTGATTCTTGTTTGCATTTAATTTAAAAATACAAGTAGCCATTTTTCTGGACCAGCAGAAGTCATATAATATCAATACAATAATACATTGTTATTGGAGAGTGATGTCATAAGCAACACAAAAATTGTTTTATTAAATTAATAAGCATGTTAATTTCAGTAACCACTAAGTAAAACCCAATACAGACAAATCACTGATTTTCAGGTAAACTTGATTCTAGAACTTTGTCACATCAGCCATTTGCCAGACCAACAAATATCACATAATCATTCAGTAATACACTTTTGACCTACCAGTTGTGCATATCTTGTATACTTAAAACATTGAGACTGTTAGAAACTCTAGTTAAACAAATATTGAATAAATGAATGAGAAAGGTTAAATGCAAAAAGAATTAGAAATTTGAATGTCTAATTTGAGAGAAATTTTCAGATGATGTGAAAAATTGACTTTCTTAAGAAGGTACACAATCTCCATCGTTTGACATCTCAAGAGAAAAACAATTGCACTAAATTTTATTTTCTTAAAAATTTGTTTTATAAGTCCTTGTTAAGCCCATATGTCACTCTGAGCCTGCTTGGCTGGAATTGGGCATTGATCATGACAAAGAGCATTTTGAACATTGCAAGTAAAACAGTTTGGTGCAGTTCCTTAATAAATTTCCACCAAATAAATGTCTTTTATTCATTTCAATTTTTTTTTCTTTTCTACCTTTTTTCTCTTTAATTCATTTTTTCCTGGTTTCTTTTTTTTTTTTTTTTTTCAGTGCTACCTTTTTTCTCTTTTTTTTTTTTTTTCATTCATTTCTAATTTGTTTTGTTTTTTGTTTTTTCCATTCATTTCTACCTTGTTTTTTTTTTTATTCATTTCTACCTTGTTTTTTTTTATTCATTTCTACCTTGTTTTTTTTTATTCATTTCTACCTTGTTTTTTTTATTCATTTCTACCTTGTTTTTTTTTATTCATTTCTACCTTGTTTTTTTTTATTCATTTCTACCTTGTTTTTTTTATTCATTTCTACCTTGTTTTTTTTTTTTTTCATTTCTACCTTGTTTTTTTTTATTCATTTCTACCTTGTTTTTTTTTTTATTCATTTCTACCTTGTTTTTTTTTTTATTCATTTCTACCTTGTTTTTTTTTTTTTTCATTTCTACCTTGTTTTTTTTTATTCATTTCTACCTTGTTTTTTTTTTTATTCATTTCTACCTTGTCTTTTTTATTCATTTCTACCTTGTTTTTTTTTTTATTCATTTCTACCTTGTTTTTTTTTTTATTCATTTCTACCTTGTTTTTTTTATTCATTTCTACCTTGTTTTTTTTTATTCATTTCTACCTTGTTTTTTTTTATTCATTTCTACCTTGTTTTTTTTATTCATTTCTACCTTGTTTTTTTTTTTTTCATTTCTACCTTGTTTTTTTTTATTCATTTCTACCTTGTTTTTTTTTTTATTCATTTCTACCTTGTTTTTTTTTTTATTCATTTCTACCTTGTTTTTTTTTTTTTTCATTTCTACCTTGTTTTTTTTTATTCATTTCTACCTTGTTTTTTTTTTTATTCATTTCTACCTTGTCTTTTTTATTCATTTCTACCTTGTTTTTTTTTTTATTCATTTCTACCTTGTTTTTTTTTTTATTCATTTCTACCTTGTTTTTTTTATTCATTTCTACCTTGTTTTTTTTTATTCATTTCTACCTTGTTTTTTTTTATTCATTTCTACCTTGTTTTTTTTATTCATTTCTACCTTGTTTTTTTTTTTTTTCATTTCTACCTTGTTTTTTTTTATTCATTTCTACCTTGTTTTTTTTTTTATTCATTTCTACCTTGTTTTTTTTTTTATTCATTTCTACCTTGTTTTTTTTTTTTTTCATTTCTACCTTGTTTTTTTTTATTCATTTCTACCTTGTTTTTTTTTTTATTCATTTCTACCTTGTTTTTTTTTTTATTCATTTCTACCTTGTTTTTTTTTTTATTCATTTCTACCTTGTCTTTTTTATTCATTTCTACCTTGTTTTTTTTTTTATTCATTTCTACCTTGTTTTTTTTTTTATTCATTTCTACCTTGTTTTTTTTTTTATTCATTTCTACCTTGTTTTTTTTATTCATTTCTACCTTGTTTTTTTTTATTCATTTCTACCTTGTTTTTTTTTATTCATTTCTACCTTGTTTTTTTTATTCATTTCTACCTTGTTTTTTTTTTTATTCATTTCTACCTTGTTTTTTTTTATTCATTTCTACCTTGTTTTTTTTTTTATTCATTTCTACCTTGTTTTTTTTTTTATTCATTTCTACCTTGTTTTTTTTATTCATTTCTACCTTGTTTTTTTTTTATTCATTTCTACCTTGTTTTTTTTATTCATTTCTACCTTGTTTTTTTTATTCATTTCTACCTTGTTTTTTTTTTTTTTCATTTCTACCTTGTTTTTTTTTTTTTTCATTTCTACCTTGTTTTTTTTTTATTCATTTCTACCTTGTTTTTTTTTTTATTCATTTCTACCTTGTTTTTTTTTTTTTTCATTTCTACCTTGTTTTTTTTTATTCATTTCTACCTTGTTTTTTTTTTTATTCATTTCTACCTTGTTTTTTTTTTTATTCATTTCTACCTTGTTTTTTTTTTTATTCATTTCTACCTTGTCTTTTTTATTCATTTCTACCTTGTTTTTTTTTTTATTCATTTCTACCTTGTTTTTTTTTTTATTCATTTCTACCTTGTTTTTTTTTTATTCATTTCTACCTTGTTTTTTTTATTCATTTCTACCTTGTTTTTTTTTATTCATTTCTACCTTGTTTTTTTTTATTCATTTCTACCTTGTTTTTTTTATTCATTTCTACCTTGTTTTTTTTTTTTTTCATTTCTACCTTGTTTTTTTTTATTCATTTCTACCTTGTTTTTTTTTTTTTCATTTCTACCTTGTTTTTTTTTTTATTCATTTCTACCTTGTTTTTTTTTATTTGTTTCTACCTTGTTTTTTTTTTTTTCATTCGTTTCTACCTTGTTTATTTTTTTTCATTCGTTTCTACCTTGTGTTTTTCTTTCATTCATTCCTACCATTTTTTTTTGGTGGGGTTGCATTCATTTCTACATTTTTTATGCATTCATTTGTTTTTTCACTCGTTTCTACCTTCTTATATATTGCAATGCAAATGACAATCAATTGACAGCCGCAAATTCAGAAAAAAGATGCTATGTTTGTCTCCCCTTGTATACTGTTTTGTGCATCAAATTAGCATTTTTACTGCCCTATAAAATATTACTATTATACTATTATTACTATTATTTATACTTGTGGCTCTCTTTCTTAGATTTATAAAGAGTGTGTCTGTCTGTTTCAGATCCCTCCATCAATCAAAGATTTGTACATGAATCCACCACCTTTGCTTCCACGTGTGTCGGAAGTAACCCTTCTGGCTTCCACACTACCGCCGACAAACAACTCCAATCAGAGTTCAATTCCAGGCAGCAGCAACACCACCACCAACAATGGCACCTCCCCTCAGTCAGTACCAACTACGACAGCAGGAAATGTTCAGAAAGCAGCCACTGCAGAAGAACAGGAAGAGGTGATTGGACATTTTAATTGATCCCCTTTTATTGTCTATCTGTTCAATTAAAATATGTTACTTGGGATTTGTTTATGAAATTGTACATGTTAGCTGAAAATATTACAGTATTTGTGAGCTTAATAGCATGGCTATTATTCAATGCATCAACGAAAGTTCAAGTGACTTATCTAATTAGCTGACTCAAAAGTTTCAGTATTCAATAAATCAGAAAAAGTTCAAGTGACATATTTTTTTAGTTGTCATTATTATTATGGTTATTAGAGATTTTACAAGTATGCGATTGTCTTGTTTGTGATGTTCTAAAATTACTGTTAATTCTGGGTGGAACTGTATAAACGTGACTCTGTTTTGTTTTTTCTCCTATCTTCTTCCATATATTTTCTGTGATAACAGTTCCTGATGCTCATTGACTCTATATGCATGAATCAGTGTGTTTCAAGTTAAAAACACACTACGAAGAAATATAAATTAATGCAAAACTGCCAAATATGAAATGTACAGCAGAGAAGCAATGTAATTAAATTTGAGCTAATAAGATTTCTTATTTTCATTTCTTTTATCAAGTAATTCCATTTAAAAGATAGTGTACACACACACACACACACACACACACACAGTTAAATGAGAACAAATGGAGTATAATTCCACTGTCTGTAACATTTAATTTAAGAGAGGGCTCAATACAGAGAAGGACTAAATATTATTTATTTTAGGATATCAAAACAAAAACATGTTAAACATCGCTACACAACTGCAATTATGCTTCAACATTGGAAATATGTCTTCTCGGGTGATGGTAAACTACTGGCAAGTGAACGATTATTTTCTAAAAATAATTGTTCACTCGCCATTTGTAAATGGATCCATGATGAATGATTTTTTTTTTCTTTTAATATGTGGATAGCGTAAGCTCATTGGTATGAGAAGTGGAATTGGTTAGCCAAATATAAATTCTGAACAGATTTTTTGCATTCACTTTGTATAAAGAAAAGATTCTTAATAGATTAACACCTTTTAGGAAAAGTAAATCCATTTCAGCCATGGGTAAATGTCAGAGTAGATTGGACTTCATAGCCTTGAGTGGCAGCCAGTCTAGGAGAAGACAACTCTAAATTTCAAACCCTGGAGAAGGCAACAGAAAATCACTCCTCTATTTCTCAATAAGTCCTGGATATTCACAAATGACCCTGGAGAGCCATGACTGCCCATGTCCTGAAAGGATATCACCTTTAGGAAAAGAACAATCCTATCCTTAAATTGCAAACATTCATTGTTGAATTTACACTAACTATTGTTTGTATTAATTACAGAAGATTAAAACTATTTTTGGCCAAACTTACAATAGTCACACTATATTAGCTTGATACTTACTGAGTGAACTGGTGCTTGAGATTTTCTTTAATAGTGAGCCGGTGCCCAAGGTACTTAGAGAGTGATACAATGTCCTAGGCGCTTGCTTCGGGGGTGAGCCAGTAACTAGGCACTTGCTTATATGGTGATCCAGTGCCTTAGGCACTTGCTTAGAGGGTGATCCAATAACTTTAGGTGCTTGCTTAGAGCGTGATCCAGTACCCCATATATATGGATCACTTCAATACCTGGTTAAGGCAGTGGAGAACTTGGTGAAAAGGTGTTATATGGTGATCCAGTGCCTTGACATTTGCTTAGAGAGCGATCCAGTGCCTTGACATTTGCTTAGAGAGCGATCCAGTGCCTTGACATTTGCTTAGAGAGCGATCCAGTGCCTTGACATTTGCTTAGAGAGCGATCCAGTGCCTTGACACTTGCTTAGAGGGTGATCCGCTGCCTTTACATTTGCTTGGAGAGTGAGCTGAACCTTTATGGCTAAATTTGACAAAACAAATTTTGTATAATTATTTTTGCTTCTAATTTCAGTGGCTGGCAGGTGTGGTTTCTCTGCAGACGAGCATTGCAAAACATCTTGCTCAAAAACAACTCCTAAAACAATGCGCTGAGCCAGCAAAAACGGAGGTCAGCCGGCCTGTAGCCCCAATCCAGGTTGTGACTGATAACCAGATGAGTGGCAATAGCAGCAACGTTGCGGCCTCCACAGACAGTGGTGGTGTTTCCCAAACTGCTGGAACTGTTAACTGCATCTCCGATGTTGAGAAAAGTTCAATGACTTCAACGTCCACCATTGCTGTAGCTACGACAACGGCACTGACCGCAACAACAACGGGATCACTGATACAATCTGCAAATTCTCAAATCACATTGGAAACTGATAAAACATTTGGTCACAATCGAGGCCTGACTTCAGGCTTGACTTCATCTTCACATGATCTTGTCACTGGGACGACAAGCAGCTGTGGTAGTGACACTCCCACTATAGAAATCAAGCCCACGGGGGCAACCATTTCACTTTTAAACAACAACACATCCGCTACGCTAAATGGAGACGTTAACATGCAGGAGATGAGTGGCCGAACGTCCCTCACCTCTGTAAAACCAGACGCTCTTGTAATAAAAACCAAATCGAACAGTAACGAATCAGCAGTTGCTCCAAGCATCATGAAGGTCACATGGCCCTGTGGCAGCACGACCGCAGCAAGTGCATCATCTTCCTCGCTGGTGTCGACTCCTGCATCAGGCAAGAATCTAGTAATTAGTGCTGGTCAAGGTGGCAAAATCATCTGTAATAGCACTGGTAAGCTTGGCACCAATTCTTCAATGGTTATACAACGGCTGGCTATGCAGCCTTCCATGAAATTGGCTGGGAATATGGTTGGAAAGCTGTCCACAACCATCTCGAATGCTAATGGAGGTGGTACCAAAGTAATTACTGTCTCTGCACCATTGCAAGGTAGGTAATTTTATGTACTAAAGACTAGCTATGACTAAACTGTTCTAGTCCCACGTGCCATGTTTAATGGATGTAAGTTATCAGTTATCTCCTGTTAATTCCCCTCTCCAAGTTCTCCACTGCCTTAACCGGGTATTGAACTCACACTCTTTGGGTCCTGTCACTGGATCTAACCAATGCCTTTATCCACTGTGCCTTGTGTCCTTAAACTAGAACAGCTTCCCCCAGTGAGCGAAATAAAGGGTTCAGTTCAATATTCCAACAACCTGAAGAAGGCCGGAGCGTACAACGGCTGAAATGTTGTGATAAATATGGCGACAAAGATGAGGACAATAGTCCGAATAATGTAAATAGTGAAGAATTTAATTGTTATTGCAGTAGTAGGTCATTTTGTGAAACTACCAACAACAGTTAAATAGTATGAACCACTTAGTAGTCCATATGTAGTCTTGTCCACAATTTATCAGTGCTCGGCCATACCTGATAATTTATAAGTAGTGATTTTGCTGCTGAATTACAACCATTACATTTTCTAACTAAATTTTGGATATCTTTATCCAACTTTGACCAATACACATACATTCTCATCATGGTCTTCATTCTCACTATTTCCGGATGTTCTACGTGGAATTGTTTTAAAATCCTTTTTTGTAGTGATAATGGAATTACAACTTTATCTTTGTACAAAAGTACTCCATCTCAAATAGGAAATGCTGTATTATTGTTAGCAGGTTTAATTTTAGTTTCACTCTATTTTGATTTAATGACATTCATAGTTTTTTTTTTAAATAAGCATATCCTTTTTAGAATGAATTTTGATATTGTCAATTGTGACCAGCAATTCTTTAATAGTATTACACACTAGGCTTTTAATTTCGCTTTCAGATTCCAGTGAAGCAATATTAGTATCTTCATCTGTGTGTCCCATTATCTTTGACGATAGAAATTCCATCTTGAAATCATAGTTCAACAAAATCCTAGCCCAACCCTGTCATCTATTTGCAGCATGTGTGGGAACCCCTTTCTTAGAACCAAATATACTTAATAATGGATGATGATCAGTTTGCAGTATGAATTTTCTTACTTATATCATCCTGTGAAATTTCTTTACAGCAAAAATTATATTGACTGTATCATTTTTCTGTATTTGTCAAACTTCTTGAAACATAAGCAACTGCTTTCACTATACTGTCTTCAGACTTATGGCCTATTACCACGCCTTTGCCATATTCGCTCACATCCGACGCTACTAACATCTATCAGTGTGGGTCGTAAATGTGTCAGTGATAACTCTGAAGTTAGTAATTTTTTAAATTTCTTCAAAAGATTTTTGACATTCCACCAACCAATTCCATTTCATATCCTTTTTAAGTAAATTATTCAGAGGTGCTCACAGTTTGTACATCTCTAGCTCAAATATTATAATAATTCACAAATCTGAGAAATGATTGTAGGGTTACCAAATTTGTTGGGTGAGGTATGTCTTTAATGACATTTGCTCAAGCATGATCTGGTCTTCTTTTTTCATCAATTATCTGACCTGAAAATCTTATATTGGCTAGAAAGAATTGACCTGTCTGTTCGCTGATTTTGAAACCATAATCATGTAGTCTCTGAAATGCTTCCTGAATCAGTTTTACATGCTGTATTTTCATAGCACTCTTAATAAGTATATTGTCTATGCAAGCGACAACACTGTCTAGTCCAGTCAACATTGTATTCATTATTTGCTGGAAAGTACCTGGGGCTACTTTTACACCAAAGGGTAATTTTTTTAAACTTGTAGAGTCCTTAATGTATATTAATAGTCAAATACTTCTGGCATTCCTCATCCATTTCAATTTGAAGACAAGCCAATTTTTGAAAAAATTTACCACCATTTAATTTGGCAAATATATCCTTTGGAGTTGGCAGGAGGCAGTCATTCAGTTCAGTTGAAAAATTTGTGTGTAAACGAATCTTATTATTTTTCTTTCTAATATAAACCGCTGACATGACCCATTCAGAATTATCTATTTTTTTTCAATAATTCTGTACAGTTTTCTAACCTATCCACTTCGATGTTAATAGACCCCAATGCAGCAAAAGGCATCTTTCTTTTAGGCTTAGACACTGCTATCACATTTTCTTTCAATTTTAAAAAAATGCCTTTGACTTTGTACATTTTACCAACTCCTCCGAGAAAATTATTTTCAACTTTTATTTAACTGTAATCTTTTTGTCTGATGAACCATCTATTTTTCCACAGAATGGATTAATCGGCCAATCACATAGCTCAAATAATTCTAACCAATCAGCGCCTAGTAAATTCAAGTTGGAATTTTTAATGTGTAAACATATGCTTTTTTTTTTTTTTTTTTTAACCCACGAGAGTGGTGTTACACAAAATTTTCCCAAGAAAAATTAATTTCTTACCAGACATTCCTCTTGAAACTTTGTCAGCTTTTCTCTAAGGGTTGCCAATTCTGTTCCAAGTTTCATCATCAATAATTATAATATTGTTGGGGACGAGTAGAATGTAATAAGTTTCTTTAACTAGAGTGTTGGAAATTATCAGAAGTATTTGGTTGTTAGGCTGGTGTGTTCTAAACATTCATCCTCAGCAATAAAAATGTTTAACATATGAAACACAACAAGGCAATAATTCAATTCAAATAATACGCACATTTATATACAATTAAACAATATTTACAATGATGTTTTGTGTTATCAAAAGTTGGTGTGTTAAGGATGTTTTGTATTATCTGGATTGTTCGAGTGTTTCAATATATTCGTGTACTATTACAAAGTTATGGTAGAATGAGTTTTTGGTAAATTAAATGTTCATTTATAATTCCACATGAATGTGTATGCAATTATTTACGTACTGTTTTTTTTTTGGTTAGGTCATTTGAAGTTGCGTACCCTTAATTGTATTTAAGGTTTTAGTTCGATCGTAGTTTTTACTTAAATAGTAGTGAATATTTTCTTGTTCACTTTAGGTAAGCAAAGTTTGTTTAAAGTTCGAAAATCTTTCTTGGTCACAGAGGATTATTCGGGCCAGTTGTTGTTGAGTCAGTGATGTTCTTTTTGCGCAGGAAAGTTATTGTTTTGAGTAGCATTGTTTTGTTTGGCATCTCTCTGTGTTCGATCTGCTGACTAACTTGGTCAGTCCAAAATCTTCCTTTTATAAGTTCTCGGATATCAAAATCGTCTCACAGAATTTTGGCGCAATTTACTTCTTTTCACGTGAGCTTTCGAATTTTCGAGCTGTAAGCCAATATAATTCTCAGATCGGAAATATGAAGTTTTCATTGGATAAGCTAATTTTACGTGGGTGTAAAGAATAGATTGTTCCCACAGCAGGGGTGTTAAAATAACATGGACGATTCCACAATATCGTTACCAGTGTCCAATTGAAATCTCACCATAGCGTTATTCATTTGAACTGTCACAAATTTTCTATTATTTGAACTTTACAATTTTTTAGCTGTTAGTACTATTCTCAGCAGGTTAATAAGTGTATTTTGCTTTTGAACTTGCAGTAGCTTCGTTTGTGACCTGTTTTTACACACTTAAAACATTTTTTTTGTTTTAAATGGACAGCCCATTCTGAGATGAAGTATACCAAAGCCACAGCATGGGTTAAATTTTACAGTATTTTTATTCCGGATTTTTTTCTTTTGGTAGTACTACCTTCGTATTAACTACTTGTACTTTTGTTGTGCTATTTTGCTCAATTTTTGCTGTATCATGCCGTGACAATTTTTTGGCACTTTTCCACAACAGTCTGTATTGTTAACTTTGAATCCTGTTCAAGTTTTGTAAGTATTCGAGGGCCTATTTCCATAACATTGCTTAATGTCAGACCTTTAGCAAAAATTAGACATATAAATCATCCAGTTTAAATTTCTCACACTTGTGGTTGACATTACTGACATATGTGACAAAATCTTCATTTTTGTCTTCAGTAAGGTTCATTCTCATCCTTAGTAATGTTATACTGCTAATGTGTATAAAACAGTAAACTCTTTTCAGCAAAGATTTTCAATAATATCAACACTGTTGTGTTAAATGACATTTTTTCTGGAGTATTCGTCGAAAAAAATTCAGATCTTTTTCATGTTCAGCAGGGGGCACAATTTTCATAACAGAAGACGTACATTCTTTTCATCTGACATTCTTCTCTGAAAATGGCCTTGTACCTTCTGAAGTACGATAGGAATGTAATGTTTTCTTCTGATGAATGATACAATGGCCGAAACATTGATAACAACAACGATGAGGACAATAGTCTGCATGCAAATAATTCTACACTAACTGAACATCTTTATTTATTTTTTGCTCTTGTCATTAAGGTTTTTTTTTGTTTTTTTTTTAATCCAGGTACAAAGGCTGTGCCCACATCATCTTCCCTCCCAGTGTCACATTCAAAATCTGTGGTTGCCAACACCCTCAGCTCATCACCTGCCATCGTCAATTTGAACACAACATTGCAGCATTGCATCGAGGGACAAGGAGGTAAGCCATTCACAGATGTAATTTTGTCCGAAGTCTTCATCTGTTACAATCAGAAATTCTATCGTTAGACTCCTTGAGCTAGTTTGTGATATTCTGGCAGATGATTCATTGCATTTGGAGAGAGTGAAAGAAACTAATTTGCATTGATTTCTGCTTTTAGCTGTTATACCGAAAGTGAATCCCTAAATGAACTTGGCCAACAGTTTAATGATCGTCTTAAAAGTTATTTCCCCCCACATGAAGTATGGGTATTTTCTTGTGGCATCATCTTGGCAAAATATTTTGTCAGCCACTTGAAGACAATCATTACTTTCACTGCCTTCATCACCATCTACAAATTATCTTGAATAATTAACCAATTCATTGCTGGGAACAGAAGACCCAGGATAAAAACAGTTCTCGTCAACCAGTTTTAATTGCTTAACATAGAGGAAAAAAACCTGCACTGAGTTGTCTATGTAAGACTAATTATAGCAAAAAAGAACAGACATAATTAAAAGTGGATAAAGAGGGACAGACAACTATGGTAGTTTAATGCAAAATAATGTAAATTATTATATATTTTAATATAGTTTAATGCAAAATAATGTAAATTATTATATATTTTAATATAGTTTAATGCAAAATAATGTAAATTATTATATATTTTAATATAGTTTAATGCAAAATAATGTAAATTATTATATATTTTAATATAGTTTAATGCAAAATAATGTAAATTATTATATATTTTAATATAGTTTAATGCAAAATAATGTAAATTATTATATATTTTAATATAGTTTAATGCAAAATAATGTAAATTATTATATATTTTAATATAGTTTAATGCAAAATAATGTAAATTATTATATATTTTAATATAGTTTAATGCAAAATAATGTAAATTATTATATATTTTAATATAGTTTAATGCAAAATAATGTAAATTATTATATATTTTAATATAGTTTAATGCAAAATAATGTAAATTATTATATATTTTAATATAGTTTAATGCAAAATAATGTAAATTATTATATATTTTAATATAGTTTAATGCAAAATAATTTAAATTATTATATATTTTAATATAGTTTAATGCAAAATAATGTAAATTATTATATATTTTAATATAGTTTAATGCAAAATAATGTAAATTATTATATATTTTAATATAGTTTAATGCAAAATAATGTAAATTATTATATATTTTAATATAGTTTAATGCAAAATAATGTAAATTATTATATATTTTAATATAGTTTAATGCAAAATAATGTAAATTATTATATATTTTAATATAGTTTAATGCAAAATAATTTAAATTATTATATACTTTAATATATAGTTTAATGCAAAATAATTTAAATTATTATATACTTTAATATATAGTTTAATGCAAAATAATGTAAATTATTATATATTTTAATATAGTTTAATGCAAAATAGAGATAAAGTGTTTAAGAAATAAATTAAAAAGGCTTAAATATTAAAGTTTTAAAAATGAATAAATCGAAAAACAAATTAAATTTTACCATGATTGTCTTTTATTATTTGTTTTTCTGCTCCAGTTCACATTAAGCGACCATATTTGTTTTCCCTTTTCATCCCCTTTTAATTATGTTCTTTCTTTTTGCTATAATTAAATTTTGTGCCTCTAATGCTAATATTAGCTGTTTCCTTATAAGGAAACATTTAGCATTCATCAATCAAGCAGCCAGTCCTACTGTCAGTTGAAATTTATGAAATCCTTCTCTTAAAACAAATTTTCAGGAAAATCGCTTTCCCAAATCCAGTAGCTGTTATTGCTCTTTCTACTATTGATGGAAGTTTCCTTCCTAGCTTTTTCTTTGAAGTAGTGTGCAATGTCAACCATCTTGATTATGCCATTATCTTCTTTTCAGGTTACACGTTCTATCCATTTTAGTTGTTGCTGCTGTTTATAGTCCTCAAGCGGTGTGGTTTCTGTTATTTGGCACAGTTCTTTGTGATTTTTTTTTTAACGCCTGTCCACAAGTTTCAAAGAAGGATGGTTTTCACCAAGACCCACAGGCTTCATTCACACAGCCATCTTTTGGCCATGGATCTTCAGCAAGTGTTTGTATACAGTTCAGACTTTAGACATTTCTGAACATGTTGGGAATCATGCATGGTATCCATGTGAAAGTCTTGATCTGATGAGGCTATTTACGAATATGACTCAAGTTTTCAGATTGCTTTGGTTTTGTAGCAAAACAGCATTCGGTGAAACTACCTCTAGCAGAGCCTATTCTATGTAAACTTTCCCTTTCTCCTATACTAAATTTGTTATAAGGTCTTCAAATACATAACATTAGTAATTATTTAGATTAACATTGAGTATTTGAAATTGTCCAAGTGAGAAATTTGGAAATATGGCTGTCTCTTTTAAATAGTTGAGTGTGAGTTGTGTTGCTAGATGTATGTTATGTTAGATGAGAACAAACACACAAATGAAACCTTTATACATTTTATTTAGTAATGGAAAACAATAGATGTAAAAATATGACCAGTGATTACTGGTCGATTGATATAGGACATGTGAGGATGTGTGACCACCATCTTGAAATCCCCTTTCTTCTCTGTTGTCCTAGAGAGTTCTGATCAGGGGTCATAACTTGGTTCTCATTTACGGTGTGAGTTAGCTCCCTTGTAATCACATTTCTCCTAACAGTGTGGAAAGTGGAATTGTTAAACTGAATGCAATCTCCAGCCTCATCTGCTAGATTCACTTTCTTACTCATGCCCGTGGGAAAAGCATGAACCTATCTCTTCTCTTAACTATTGGTTAAGTAGCCAGGTAGACTGGACTCAGGAGAACATAGAATAAGCTGTGCTAGAAGTAGTTTTGTCCACCACTGCATATTGCTACAAAACTAAAGCATTAACCTAATAATTCGAGTCCTGTTCTTAAATAGCGTCATTAGATTGAGATTTTCATATGGATATCCTACATTATGCCAGACCCATTCAGAAATATCTAAACTGTCAGCTGCATACAATTGCTTTCTAAGATCAATTGTTAAAAATGGCTTTGAGCAGTTGAAGCTCACAGATCTTAGTGAAGACCACACTTCTTTGGAGCTTGTGGACTGGCGTTACAGAATCATAAGTGACTGTACCAAATATCAGAAACTCAACAGCAGCAACAACAGAAATGGATATCACAAGTAACTTGAAAAGAAAATAATGACATAATCAACATGTTGCTATTCTACACTACTTTAAACAAAAGGTTAAGAAAGAAACGTCCGTGAATACAGGAAAGAGCCATCACGGCTACTGGATTTCAAATAACTAAAATGTCGGCTGTATACAATTGCTTTCTAAATGCTTAAAATGGCTTTGAGTGGGTGAAGCTTGTGGAGCTTTATGAAGACCTCGCTTCTTCAAACCTTGTAGACTGGCATTACAGAATCACAAACAACTCTGCCAGATATCAGAAAGCAAATCACTTGAGGACTTGCAACGGCTAAAATGGATATCACATGTAACTTTAGGAGAAAATAATGACAAAATCAAGAGACTGATGTTTCACACTACTCCAAATAAATCCTTGTTTTATACAAGTTTTGTTAAAATTAACTGACAATTACTGTCCAGAAAAGAGAAAAAGTACAAGAATATGTCTCTTAAGGAACTGTGTTCCTGATCAATCCAAATTCATAAATAATTATATTGGATATATTACAACATGCTTAACTGGAAGACTCACATTATATATCTCTGATCACAGCTCAGTTATGTCATATTTAAATGCACATGGAGGCCTACCAAACTCTATCCACAGCATACTCGTTGATAATGCAAATATAATACTCATCCGCATGTTTTAAAAAAATAAATTAAAAGTGGCCTAAAAATAATAGAAGCATTATTAAAAAAATAAATTAAAAGTGGCCTAAAAATAATAGAAGCATTATTAAAAAAATAAATTAAAAGTGGCCTAAAAATAATAGAAGCATTATTAATAAAAAAGAAAAAGCCAACACTCAATAATATTGACTATGAACATGGCCACAATGTGCTGAGTGTATTTGTAAAATAAAACATTCCTAGAACTCTAGAGACATACATAAAAAAAATCTATACATTCAGTTAAAAGTAAAAATAAAATCATCTCTGATGATGGCTAAAAGTATAGCTGAAAACTCTGACATACAGAACAGTCAATTTCTACATAATTTATGTCCAGAAAAGAAAAAAAAAAAATTATAAAAACACAAGAAATATTAAATAAAGAACTTAACTGCAATACCTGCAGTCATTTTTAATGAAATGTACGTGTGTGTGTGTGTGTGTGTATGTATATATATATATATATATATATATATATATATATATATATATATATATATGCCAACCTTCCTAGAGGTGGTGTCTTGATAAAAACACTCACAATACTTTAACTACCATGAGTATCTGAGTTGGGTGTCAGGAAGAACATTCAACCTTGTAAAATCTTGCCTTAAATCATTGTGACAAGTCCTCTGTCAGGCAAGACACTCTTTGCTTTGTGCAAGATTAATCTCAATCCTGCCTCCACAAAAAAAAATATGCTGTTTTATATTAGTGGTTTCAATTGTTTAAAGCCATTTTATAATTGTGGTTTCTTTTTTTTCTCTTTCATCTTCTTTCTTTTCTTTTTTATCTCTTTCTTTTTCTTCCTTCCTTCTTTTTCTTTTCTTTTTTCTCTTTTCTTTCTTCTTTTTTCTTTTCCTTTTTTCTCTTTATTTTTCCTCTTTTCTCTTTTCTTTTTTTCTTTTCTTTTCTCTTTTCTTTTTTTCTCTTTTCTTTTTTTTTTCTTTTTTTCTCTTTTCTTTTTTCACCATTTTCTTCACTTGTCACATTCTTTTTCCTCTTTCTTTTACTCCTTTCGTTTTTTCTCACTTTCTCTTTTTGTATTTTCCTTTTTTCTTTTTCTCTGTTCCTTTTTCTCTCTCTCTCTTTTCTCATTCTCTCTCTATTTTTCCTTTTTGTTTTTGACCATCTTAATCTCAGTATGTTTTAATTATTTACCTACCTTTAATCTTACCATCGTGTGCGAGCACAGAAGTGGAATTGAGCAAGCTTGATCAGAAATTAGTGCAAATTCTTGCCTGGCAACGACTGCAGCAATTGCTTCCACAGCAACAAACGTCAACAGCAACAACAGAAAAGAAGAGCATCTTAAATGGACTTTTGTCTCAATCAGGTAGCTTCACATTTTTTTCCTTTTGGGCTTTTAGTATTTAGTTAATGGGAGGGGTGGGGCTTAGGAACCTATCCCATGGTTTTATTTATGTTTACCACCAGGAACATTTTGTTTCAAGGGTCCAGAAAATGGTACATGAAACATGAACCTGTGTTGTATGAGGAAATATCTTTTCAAATTGTGACAATGGAGAATCCTTATCAATGTTTGCTTGAGCATATTGTGTTACAAGAGCAAGCAGGAGGGAACAAGATTGCTATACAACTGGCTGTTTATCTAGAAAAGTAGCATTTGAAATCTGATGTTTTTCAACTTTGGCCTGAACGACAGTATCTGGAACCAAGTTAGCAAGCTACAAGAAAGAGTCTAAATTATTTACATTATTTTGTCAGTGTCATGCTGAAAGGTCATAATGAGAGACCCCCCCCCTAGCAAAAGTTAAAAATCAGAATAAAACTACATAATTTGACTATATTTAACAATTGGAGGCCTAATTTCACAAAAGTCTAGGCATCAGAATATTGTCTGTCATTCTTGAAGAGATCAGTTTTTATATACCAAAAATATAAAAACACACAAAATGGACATATGTCAACTGACATCCTTTAAGAGTCCAACTGATGATTTACAACTGGATTAGCTTACAGCCACATCGTGTTAAAACATTGGTTCCCGTATGATAACCAAAGTTATTCAGCCTCTGGTTAGAGACCTAGGTGGGTGACCACTTGGGAACACCAGGTGCTGTAAGCCTGCATGTGTTGGTGCTGTTAATGGATAATGGCTCGGAATTGTTAATTGGAGAAATATTTTTCAATTCTCACTGGGTTTGTTATTTTCACTTATGCGCAAGTACCCTTAGGTAAAGGTAGGAATCCACTTCTTCTCCCCCAGCTATGGGTGAATTAGTAAGACTTGTATCACTAAACCATTATTATCTCAAAAAAAAAATAATTTTCTGGCTTTAAATAACCTGCAAGAAATTAATCAATAGCTGGATTAATGTCCTCATCTTTGTTATTGCTGTTGCAACATTTCAACTCTAGTGCCTTCAAGGCTTCATCAGGTTCCAGATAATCTTCAGGGAATCTCAAACAGAACTCTTTTATAGGCATAAATTGTTCTCATTCTACTGTCCATGTTTAGAGATATCTCCTCTCATTCTTTTTAATACTACTGTTATTGCATGCCCTGTGGGACAGTAACCAAGTAGGTTAAAACATGGGTTAGTGAATTTGGATACATCGTAATTATGAGTTCAATCCTTGTGCTGGGTAGTTCAGACTCGGTGGAAACAGGACGAACAATACCTGAGCAGTACTTAAAAAAAAAAAAAAAAAAAAAATATGAAAAAATGACATCTCTAGACATGGGCTGTGGAATGAGAACACAGAGCCTCTATGAATTAAATAAAGGGTTAAGCTTAAAATTCCATGAATGTTACTGTGATTGACAGACAGCTGAAGAAGGCCAGTGGTATAACAGCCGAAACATTGTGATAATAACAAAGATGAGGACATAAGTCTGGATGTCAGTAACGATAACTCTTCCTCCTTCTAGAAATGCTGATAGAAATTTTTTTTATTTTTATTTTTTTTTTATTGTTGTTGTTGGGTGAATTCTGAAGTTTTGACTTCTTTTCCTGAAACAGGTTCTGCTGAGATTCAAGCTCGAGCCTTGTTGTGTCCTCTGACAGGAAAAGGAGAGCCGGTCTCGATGCCATACAGGGCCCTCAGCATTGGCACAGGTAAGCTCTGTTTCTTCTTTTATTTCAGTAGCCATGTAAGGATAGAAAATGGTTACAAGAAATTTTAATGCTTCCAAAACAAAACTGCATTTTTTAATCATCACAAAAAAGCTTTGTCTGCCATTGGCATCTTTGATGCTAACCTCCTGGAGAGCAACTCTTTGCACTTTTCTTAGGCTCATGTTTCCCAATGACATCAACTGCAGTAATTATATTAAATCAATTGCCAGGTCTACTGCCAAGACAGTTGGCTCAATGTAGCATGCCAGAATAATTCTTATCGTCAGAATCATTCAACACTGTGTGGGAGTATTTAAAAGGGTCCATCAGTCAGTGATCCGAGGGGTGCATGCATGTGTAGAAGCAATCAGAGGACATTTTGAACATTTGTTATGAGTTGCTGTGTCGAGGTACAACGATCGCTTTTTGGACATATGTTTATACGGACATTTTAACTTGTTTTGGTGTCAGACCCCCCCCCCGACCCCCAACCCAAGTTTTTGAAAGTATTTTTGGATTGTACATTTAACAACATCTACTGTAAACTTTACACTTAACTCAAACACAAAGGACATGTGTTTATAGAGACTTTTGTTCTTGTTTTGGTCTGAGGAACCCGCCCTTAAAGTTTATAAAAGTATTTTGATACATTCACCCTGTGTGTGTGTGTGTGTGTGTGTGTGTGTGTGTGTGTGTGTGTGTGTCTGTGTCTGTATATTATATATTAGGTTGGTGCAAAAATAATGTCGTTTTTTGACGTTCAACGTCATGTGAGAAAACGACATTATTTTTGCACCAACCTAATATATACACACACACACACTCATGTGACCTAATTTTGGAGCTTATTTTAAGGGGTTTGCATACATCATGTACAAGATATAAAATTAGTTTTTGTACTGCTGGCCCCGACTCAACGAGAGATCTATTTACTGTAGTCAAATTAGCTTCAAAATTAGGTCTTCAAAGGTCACATGATATGAGAGAATATACAGTATATTTAAATGTATTGCTAATGATTTTGTAGAGAAATATTGTCAGTGGTTAGAAATTACAAATCTGGAAAAAATAAAACTATTGTAAGTATAATTGCCTTTTAAAAGTATCTCAGAAGTCAGAATTTTAACTGACTAACAATTTTCTTTCCCTTATTTATTAATTGATGCACTCCTGAATTTGATTTCCAGTTTCTTTTTTTTTTATTGAACATAAAATAATTAGACCTATGTTTCTTTTTGTGTTGACTGTTATTGTCATAGCACAGCAACCCTAAAACCATAACCAGGTATGATTTTAGGGTTGCTGCACAGCTAAGCACATCAACAGCTCCTTCCCTATATCCCTGTGGGTATTCATCTATACATAGTGTGTCTTGGTCAAAGTAGAAATGGTGATCCCTCTCCAGGTCAGACCACAGCTGATAGTCTCCAACTTGAAGGCTTGCCTTGGTCATCAACATGTGCCTGTTGATTCTACCAGGGAACACTCTGCATTGTCCAGTGACTTCAGTCTATGACATACTAGACTGTATCATCACTGCCCTGAGTATACTGCCAGTAGTTGTCCAGTGTGCAAATTTATCCTGGAACCAGTCGAAACTCACTGTATTTGTTGACTATATTTGATATCAAAACTTTTTCCTTAAAATTGTATTTATTTTAAATTTAAATTCCAAGGCTTTCTTTTTGTATATTTACAGGTGCTGACATGGACGTGTGCTTGACCCTCTTTGGACATTGCAATTATGTATCTCCTAAACATGCATTTATTTTCTTTGATGAGGTAAGAATTCTTTCATACTTTAAAAAAAAAAAAACTTTTTTTGTTTTCTAATTAGGTTTAATATGTTTGTCTATTAACTCCTGAAATAAATCATTAGAATTGACATGAACAACAGATAGGCCAAATTCTATAATTGCTATTCTCATCCACTAAACTTACTGTGGTCACAATTCACCCCTGTTGAGAACCCCTGCTCTAGATGATTGTCAACAAATTTCTCTGGAAGTTATTTTTTTAGGTACAGAAAGATTTATCAACCAATCAGATTGGTTTATGACAAAATTTAAGTTGAATTTTTCCAATTTTGAAAAAGTTAAATGGGTAGCACATGTAAGAGAAAATAAGGAGCTACTTTGGCTTGTTATCCACAAGGGAAAAATATCTACACTGTACAAATCTACATAGTAAAACATATATTTACATAGTAAAACATATATATAATGTGTGTTTGTATTTAGTCAGCATATTTTCATTTAAACAGGCTTTGTTAAATAATTTGGACATTTAGTCGATTTATTTTAGCTGTGATCCTTTCAAGTTCACCTTAGAAATTAATTAGTTTTTTATTTTCCCAAGTACTTTCAATCTCCTCTGGAACCATCTTCAGGGTGTTAAATAGTCTGTGAATGTGTATAGGTATTTGTGTAAATTCAAAACATTTCAACTATTCATCTTGCAGCATTCTAGATTTCATTATTTTTTTTCTTTTTATTTATATATATATATATATATATATATGATACAAACATTTAAGAATATTGTTTATTTTGGGCTTTAACTTTTGTTTATTATTGTTTTTATGTAATATAGATGCATTTTCAACTAATATCTGTCTAAACTGTGACTGGGCATAAGTATTTCTATAAATGCTGTGATATTGAACTATGCTCATCCAAATAGAATGTAAGCCTTTTTTGTTAGCATCATCGTAGTAAAACCAACATACATAAACATTTTTATCAGAGATACACTCTCCTAAAGAACATGTAAATTGATATATAATGTTGGCATTTTGAAATTAATCCATGAACTTTAAAGGATCACAACTAAAATAAATTGACATATGTCTAAATTACTTAACCAAACCTGTTTGAATATATATATAGGTATTCATATTCAAACAAAGAAAAGGTACTGTTTATTATTAGAATATAAATAGAAAATCTTTTAATTACCTTTTCTTTGTTTGAATATATATATATATATATATAGAATGCTAAATAGAAGTAGATCGCATACCAAAGTAGATTCATGACATGTAGATAACAAGCCAAAGTAGCACCAAAAATAATGATATAATCAATCTGTTAACTTTCCACATTAATATCAGAAGGAAACTCCCATTAGTACTAATGAGATATAAGAGTTGAGAATGTATGCCAAATGATCTTGTTTTATCAAGGTATAGAGCAAGGAGAGATTTTAAAATGTCCTATTTAAAAGATATGCCCAACTTTGACCCCTCAATAAAATATTCAAACTATCAAAAAGACGGTTTTTCCCATGACACTGCTATTATTTTAACTGCCTTCACTCCCTGGTAATGTCTGTTTTAAAAAGCAATGATTAGAATTGTAATAAAACAAGCATTTGAAAGTGAATTGAATCATTTGTTTTTTTTTTTTTGAGAATTGACAACAAAAATAATAAACCATATTTATTTATTAGATTCTTTATTTACACTATTAAATTATTTATTGCGATGGTTGGAAAAACATCAGCTAATTGATTCAAACTTTATAAAATGGTAAATAATAAGGTTTTAGAGTTGGTTCACATATTTTAATAATTTAGTAAATGTTTATAAATTTATAAATAAAAAATTGTTTTGTTTATTTCTTTATATATTGATAAATATTACATTGTATTAGTTTTAATTATATTAGTTTTTAAAATCATGTAAATATAAAATTATTCTTGTAAATAAACAATCTTATAAATAAAGTGCTTCATAACAAAAAAATGTATAAGTTTCATCATGTGTTTAGGTTTTATTACAATTCTAATCATCCTAAAATCATTAAAAAATATTAAAGTTATAATTAAATTAAATCATTAATCAATTCTAATCATCTCAAAATATATTTGCAACAGTCTAAAAACTAATACAATTAGAACTAACACACTGCAATATTTGTCATTTACCAATTTATAAGGAAATAAATATGAAAACCAAATGAAAAAGTATGAAGATGCCAGGTCAGAACCTATCACATTGCATATCTTATAATTCTAATCATTGCTTTTTAAGACAAAAAACATTGTCGAGGAATGAAGGTAGTTAAAATAATAGTGGTGTCAAGGAAAAAAGACATTTTTGGGTTTGTTTTGGGGGGGGGGGCATGAAGGTCCAACTTTGCCAAATTTTTCAATCACTTAATCTTTCTTTTTTATAAATTGTTAGTCTTTATAAAATATATTTGAAATTTTAATTTTTCAGACATCTTTTGTTATTACTTCATAAATACTTATAATTAAAAATAAAGACAAGTCTGGATAAAAGTAAATATATAATGGAAATATTTGATGCAAACTGAATACTGAAAATTTCAGAATTTGGGAAGAATATTAATTTCTTCTTTGTTCAAATAAATATTTCTCTGATTCTATTTATTTATAGACAACTCGTCATTATGAACTGCTCAATTATAGTGAACACGGCACAACAGTGGACAACGTTTTGTATTCATGTGATTTCTCTGATAAAACAGCCACCACTCCACAGCCAACACCATTTGTTGCTTCTGTTCGAAGCATCATTAATAAGAAAAAAAACAATTCAAGCAGCCCAGGGACTTCAAGCAGTTGCAATTCCACAAACCCCAACCACAAAAAAGATGTAACAGAAGAACCTGACAGAGAAAAGACAACAGTTAACAACAGACCTACAATGAGTGCTCGGTGTCGAGGGGTAAGTTTTTGTTGTTTTGTTTTAGTTTTTAGTTCATAGCTGACTAAATACATGACATTTATTTTGGATGACTGTCACCAGCTACAAAGCATTAGACCTGTCAACTCTCCCAGTGGTGCCAGGAAACTTTTGGCTTTGAGCTCTTCATCTGTTTCTCATTCCATAACTAGTGTTTTACTGGTTAGTCTTTTGCCAAGTCTGCTGGTTTCCAAATGTTCTCCCACCTGAATAATTTTTTGACTTGCCAAATTAAATTTCTTCCTCTTCAGCTTGCATGCATTTTGAAAACCATTTCACCATTTTGGTTAAATTATTACGGAGATAACATTTTTTTGATAACAGATTTACCAAATTAGGTTTGTGTGTTGAAATTTGTAACATATTCTTCATTCACTATATAACTTGTGGTGATATCCAAAGTTGTTTGTATCTGCATATACACCCAACTTGTCTCCTTGCCCATGTTCGTATTCAACCAAAAAAATAACAATTGATTTTAAAGACACTGGTTGGAAATTAGCAACAATACAACTTCTTACTTAACCATAGGATTCTTCTTTCTTCAGCTTTGAGAAGTGGACTGCTATCTTACTAACTTCCAGCCACTGAAAAAGAACCCTTACATTCCCTGCCTGTTGTTTGGGTCACTACTAAGTCCTCACTCCCAGGCTGCTGGGCAGCTACACATTCACTGGTCATCTACCTACTTCTCTGCCTGCTGGACCCCTATCCATTCGCTTGTGTTCTGGAAGTTGGAGACCACCCAAAAAGCTGGATGGGTGGTTAGATTCTTCAAAGGACTACTTCTATGATTATTTAAAATCATTAACAACATTTTATGTTTGCCAATTCAAAGACAGCTGTAGACATAAATCACCCAAAATACTGACACTTAAATTTACTCAAAGATGGGAAACTCAGATAAGTAAATGGACTTAAGAGAAAAGAAATTTATCTACAAGTGTAGCATTGGCTCAAAATTGATTAATGTTGGTCCAAAATTAAGACTCTATTAGAAATAACTTTAAAACATCATTCTTTGAATTCACAGCTGTTAACATTTTATGTCTGTTTTTGAAATCGTTCTGTTCGTTTTTGGTAAAATTAGGGATCTAAGATTTATTAAGTTGACTATGCAGGATGCTTTGCTAGTTTCCATAGCAACCAAAGTTTTACGGGGTGAAGTTGTTAACTTCATACCCAAATGGTTGTATACCTGATTTTCACAAATGGTCCTCATCTAAGTACTGACTGGACTTGACATTGCCAATAATCACAAGACCACTAACTTTATTGTTCAAGAATAAGACTATTTTCATCTCTGTTACTCCATGTCCTAAAATATAGGTTCGGTTTATTGATGTAAAGAGGGTTTTTGTTGAGTGTCGAATGTATTGCTGGTGTTTACTATAAAAATCTATTTTTACATTTTTATAGTGTTTTGACACCAGTTTGAGGATTCACTATTTGCTCATAGCTGGGACCCTAACAAGTGCTACCACCCTGGGTCAAGTTGAACCTGATGACAGCAATTAAGAGGTGGTTCCACACTCCTCAAGACCTCCCAATCAGAGGCCTTATTGCTGGATGTAGTTTATCATTATACCCAAGACAACCCATAATATAAATCAACCTCTGAAAATCAATGTGAAATGAGCATTTATAAGAGTCTTTTAGGAAGCTTTATCAGTTAATCTGAAAATATTAGATTTTAGACATTGGTTCAAGTCTAATTGCACTTTCTTTGTTAGGATTTTGATTACATAGTAAAGCAATGCCAAGCATTTTGTTAATGAAAAGATTTTTATGGGATAATTTTTTTTCTATAAGGATTTTATGTTTTGTTTATAAAAAATGTGCTTCAATTCCAACATTTAATACCTTTTTATATTTTCAGATAAAAAAGCAATGTAGCTGTAAAGGAAGTAGTTCAAGTCTAATTGGAGGCAATGGTGCAGGCTGGGAAGGGACAGCCCTGTTGCATCATGGGAGTTACATTAAGACTGGCTGCCTCCAGTTTGTGTTCAGTATTGTTGATCATGCAACTATTGATTCATCACATTTTGTCAAACGAGAAAATTCATCAAATATAAAAAATGAACTGAAATCATCCTAGGATTACTTTTAAAATTGGACAATGTTTTTTCAATTTTTTTTTTTTTTTTTGTTAATATTTTTATTTTTTTTTAAGTTACAAAAAGATAAAACTGACATGAACAAAAACAAAACCCCAAAATGATTTTATTTTTACTATTGCTTCATATCACAAATATACCTTAGAATACTTGATGGCATTGATAATCATAAAAACAACAATAAAAAAAAAAAAAATTCCACAATCAGTTTGTACAGTAAAAGTGAGAAACTTCTTTGTGGCAGTCAGATTTCTGTTAGAAACTGTAGTTGAGAAACCCAGCCCTTGTGGTCTGATTGATTACACCGATTGGTCTAGCCATGCGATAAAAAAAAAACAAAAAAACTTTAGGACAACAGAAAGGTTAGTTCCTTCGATGAATTTTCAGATGCTATCTGTACTGGTTAAAAAAATTTTTTTTTTTTTTTTTTCATCCCCCCCATGTTATTTTCTACATCAGCAAGACATTTAATGACCTCAGAAAACTTAGAATAAGGTGTATTTGCTATATGAAATGTAGTAAAAAGAAAACACTTCAAAACCAACCTGCATACACACGTTTAAAAAAAAAAAAAAAATCTATGAGACATTATAGAAAAAAATATATATATATGAAAATAAAAACAGAGATTTTAAAAAAAGAAAATATATTTTTTTTTTTTTTTTTCTTCTTCTAATCAAAACATGTCAGAATAGAGGAAAATTATTCCTGAAGAAAAAAAAAAAAGAAATATCAAACTTTGCAAATGAAAGGAAGAAGTTCTGTGACAAAAACAAGACCCCCCCCCCCCCCAAATCTAATCCTCCTCCCACACACACTTCTACAGAAAAAAGAACTTCTGGAGGTCCATTTATAAATTTCATATCACTTTGTATTCCCCCCCCCTGCCATATTCTAAATTAGGCGGCATTTGACTCCCACCCTCCCCAACTATACCAGGAATTGAAACATAAATGAAGAGGCAATTATACCTACCTCGACATTTTATTAACATCATTATACACTCTGAATTAAACTTATCATATATATATATATATATATATATATATATATATATATATATGATATCTATATTTCAGGTGTGATCCAAGCTGATATCTTGTTAGTATGCAGCATGTCCTCTTCATTCTTATACCTGTACGTTCTGATTTTTTTTTTTTCTCCCTATTCCCACCCCCAACTCCGGTGAGATGCTGCAGCATTTGCTCACATCGTGTGGCATGTGGTTGGTCTTTCACTCACCTCCCTGACTTGTGCTGTTTGCCAAATGTGTTTGTGTGGACGTAACTGCCTTTATCATTTGTTGGAACTCAGATCGCCTCATATTTGTCCATTTGCAGGCTAAGATTTTTTTTTTTTTTTTAATGTCCGTCAGCTGTCATCTTTTTCATTTTTTGCATTCTTGTTTTTTTTTCCTCTGTTTAGTTCTCTCTCTCTCTCATTTGCTTAATTCTCTTTTTAATCTCTCTCTCTCTTTATAGTAATCTTTCTCTATTTGTGGCTCTCTCTTTCTCATCCCCCGTCTTTCATTTCATTTTATTCTATGTAAATATTTTATAACTGAATTTATTCTTAAAGAAAAGAAGAAAAATATTTATTTGGTTTTCTGTTTTTATTTTGATGCAGAAGCATTATTTTTCTTTTAAGCTTCTTAGAATGACTCCAGATGCACCGACATCAATAGAGTGTCGCAACATAACATTATCTATAAACTTCTGAAGCTGTTATTTTAATTGAATTGTAATGTGTGCAAGTTAAGAATCAACACAGTCTTGTCATCTGTCTAAATCCTTTTGTTTATACATAGCAGTTGCTCTGCAGAAATATCCTTGTTCAAATGCACAGGGATAATTTAGAATATGTGCCACAGACCAATTTTGAGCGTACTCATCTCAGAAGACAGTTTCTAAAAGTCTTCTTTGCTGACTGATTCAGTAATGTAGCCTGGTACATATCCTAGTTATTTTAACTCTTTTTATGTTTTTGTTTAACAATTATATATTTCGGAGAAAAAAGAATAAGGAAGAATTTGGGATTTTTTATATATATATATATATATATATGCGGCGGCTCCCAGTCGTGTCCAAGTATCGGGTTCCGTCATGAGTCCTATACGACAGAATGCCAATCTCTGAGGATATTGTTTTAAGTGGTTGTGGCTGTGCGACGGCCATGCACACTTTTTGGAAGGGCGAATACAGGGACCTGGTGCACTGAGTGCCACAAGGTCCCCAAACGACCCTCCTCAGGTTTTGAATTCGGAGTTGTCCTTCTCCTAGACCAGTTGCCAACCAAGGCTATAGAACCCAGTCTGTCCTGCTATTTACCCATAGTTGGAGGGAGAAGAAGAGGATTCACACCTTTCCCAAGGGTGTTAGCACATAAGTGAATGTAATGGATTCGACTGGAATTCGAACTCGGCTCTCCGATTTTTCAATCCGAGCCGTTATATATATATATATATAATGAATCGCATCATGATCAATTTGTCAGGAAAGGAAAATGACTTCTTGATGCTATCAGTCTGGAGAGGCGATTCCAGTGTGCATCACATTTGGAAAGTGCCTGAAATCATAACATGGGTTATGTGAAGCCTTGTGCATAAAATTTGGTAAACAGAGGCCGTCAATGGTTGTACTTGCATGAAGTCACAAGTCATCACGACTGAGGATTCGAGCATACTGGCCTTATTCAAACTGTCAATCCTGCTAGATGTGCTTTCTCTCAGAAACTCTAACTAAGGTCCACACAGCATAATTGCAGTAGAAACCAGAGGTGGGCTCTGTAAGTGCTGAACAAACATAAATGTTACTGTGCAGGTGATTGCAACAGGTATTAGTTACCTGCTTTAGCTAATTAATATGCTCAGAAAATTAGTAGCTGGCCATTATATTATATTTTATTAAATAATATAGACATATTGTGTTTACTTACTTTTATACTGATTCTTTCCGGTTATTTAATTAGTTTCTTGATGTTGAGATGAAATTCCTCAAGGAAGGTGTCATTTTTTTTTTTTTTAACCCAAGTACTTTTGATCCTGAAGATGATCTTAGAAAAGTTTGAAAGTACTCAAGTTGAAAAACAGAAACAATGGCACCTAGACAGCTAGAAAGGATCTGTATAAAAATAAGTAGACACAATACGTCTATATTATTCAATGAAATATGTTTGAATAAAGATATACAGTGTAACCCGGATATAAGAGATTTTCTCTGGTCCCAATTTAGAGCATGTGTTAATGTATATATAATAGACAAAACCCGGATATAAGATAAACCCAGATATAAGAGACTTCTTCTCCGGTCCCGACAACTCTCTTATATCCGGGTTACATTGTGTATGTGTGTGTGTGTGTGTGTGTATGGGGTTAGGTAAATGAAATAACTAGATATTAGTGACTGTATATGCGCATACGTTGGTAAGCACATAAATAATTACCAAATTTAGCCAAGAGGTGTAGGCACAATAGCGCTCAGTGTGATTAAACAGAGCAAAGAAATATATTTTAATAAATAAATACACATATACCTACGTGTGGTGTGCGACTAAAATTTTGTTGGTTACCCAACTCATTGTGCCCAATGAATTGAGTAACCCAAAAAATTTTAGTTGCACACCAAACGTAGGTATATGTGTATTTATTAAAATTATATATATAAAATTATGGTATATAATTTATGAAATCTTCCTGTGGTTATGCATGCATTCAGTTTTGTGTTGTATTTATATTGTATGTATTTGAAAATTTATGTCTTGTATGCGACTATTTACATTGCCATATTCAATTAAATATGGCAACGAAGATGACAAAAGTCTGAACAGTGTAAATAATTACAAACCTCATCTCAGAAATATAGACTGATAATTTAACATACTTTAGACAAAGCCAAATACTTTAAACGAAATAAATAATTAAAGTACAAATGCATGTATAATCACAAGGAAATTCAATAATAATTGACAATGAATAATTAATGAATAAATACAAAATACCTTAAGTCAGTGGTCGGCAACCCTGGCCCACATCCAGCCTGTGACGGATTTTAGTATTGCCAACTTAATCATAACTCAATTACTGCACTCTGTTTTCTTTCTTTTCCAGAAATCTTTTTTGTTTGAACAAAAACAAGTCCATGGAAACTAAAAGTGGATTTTGAGTGACAAAATTTTAACGTTTTCATTGAGCACTTCAGCAAATGTGCTTAATTTGTCAAGAAACCATTGCTGTAAAGAAAGTTTCTCCCAACCAAGTCAGTCTTCTGGACAGAGCGGTCTGAGGATGTAGCATTTTATTAAAGTACATTTGATATTATAGCCCTCCTCCGAGACATTGCATAGCTGTCTGGCCTGTTCTCTCCAAAAGGTTTCTGACCCCTGCCTTAAGTAATCAATAATAAACAATGAGTTAAAAGCAAACAAATAACACAAGACAATAGCTACAAATAACTGCCTTCCGATGTATAATTATCTCTACTCAATAGCCTTTGGAAGAATTTGAAATATAATTGTTGCCACCTACCCAATAACTGTTAGGATAATACAATAAACCAAAAATATCTAACTACCCATGATGCCCAATTGAAAAGCATATATAGATAATCAAGCCACCACACATGGCCTGAAGATTGCATTTAAGCAAGAAGCAGACTGTCACCACTGTTGACTTCAGTGTTCACTTATATATATACCTTTTGCAAGTTTTTCATGGCATTGAATAAGACTTTTGATATTGGCTGGGAACTTGTAAAGAAACTTGCCAAAATTATGTTTTGAGTGATTTCAACCAGACCACTGTTGGCCATTTTCAAGCAAATAAAAGAAGAAAAAGAGATAACTATTTGTTAACTGTCCAAAGTCTGAAATAAGCATGGGTTTACGGGCTATGAATGTAGAATAGATTTTAGTCTTCTTTTGATATAAAAGCAATCGAAGATTTGTAATTGCTTTTTTTTTTTTTTTTTTTTTTTTACAGTTGAAGTGGTGAAGTACTAATGTATTGTCATGCAAAATCTGATGAAAATTACAAGGGGCACAAAAATTTGTTGTTTATTGCCACAAAACTAAAACATTAATATAAAAACTGGAATCATATTCTTAAATCTGCTTGTCAGATCAAGACTTTCCTATGGATGACATGCATGACACTCAACTCATTTGGATCCATAAATATTCCCACTCGACAGCCTGTAGAATAATTTGAAACATAACTGTTACCACCTACCCAATAACCATTAGGATAATACAATAAATCTTGCTACCCATAATGCCCCATTGATTAGCATATATAAATAGTTGAGCCAACACACATGGTCTAAAGATTACATTCAAACATGAAACAAACTGTCGACACTAGGTGTTGACTTAAGTGTCCACTTTATAGTGTTTATTTGATGTACTTATGATCGTATGATGCTGATTGGTTATATCGACATATCTGATTCTGTTATGTGAAAAGAGGTTAAATAGTCTCCTGGGAGGATTGGAATTTATATATTTACCGTTTTTTTTAGTTTAATCAATTTGCCTCAAGAAAGACAATAATGCCACTAAGAGACAAGGCAGTGCTGGAAGTGAAAGAGTGAGAAAGCTATAGAAGGTATCGGAAACCCAATCTGAAACGAGGGATAAACCTCTACTCCTGTTCAGAAGACTTGGGAGGTATATGAACTGGACAATAGGAAGACCTGTCTGCTCCTATTGGGGTGGTGGGGGTAATAAATAAATAGTAAATAAAATTTGAGAGTTCAGGAGATATTAGAAATAGAGTTGAAGTAGGCTTTAGAAAATTAGACATAACATAAAATGGGCAGGAATTTCTCCTCGTATCTTAGTTTTAATACATTTTATAATTATTAGTTTTTATAACACTGCGTTGATACACTCTTCATTACAAAGTAATTTATAATTTACTTAAATTATATAATTTACTTTATATAGTAATTTATTAGGAATTAATGGATTTTATTTTTAATCTGACATTTCATTTTCCTCTGAACATTTATTTTTGTGGATGCACATCTTTGAGTAGAGGCCCTGGTTTTCTTATTTGAAACCATGTGAATTACATCTACTGACCTGCATAAAAACATGTTCGTTCTCCAGCACGTTTTTCTTTATAAGTCATACTATTTAAAATAAATTTTTAAAAAAAGGGCAGCTTATCAAACACTTATATCCACAAAAATAATGTTCAGAGTAAAAATAAAAACACCTGGACAATCTCCTCCTTGAAGAAACTGAAATGTGCTTCTACAGAAGGATGCTGAGAATACCATGGACTGAACATGTGAGCAGTGACACAGTTCTAGAGACAATGGCAACAAAAAGGACATAACATTGGAATCCATTACATTCACTTACTTGCTAATACCCTTGGGAAAGATATGAATCCTCTTCTTTACCCCCCCCCCAAGCTATGGGTAAATAGCAGGACGGACTGGATTCTATAGCCTTGGATGGCAACTGGTCTACTGCAGAAAGAAATGGCAACCTACTGCAGGGAAAAATTTGCCTCATCAGTCATGTATCGAAAGATACATGATCGCCTAAGCGTGTATCACGCATGGCAAAAAAAAAATAGAAATAAAATACAGAACATCAGAAAGAGACAGTTGAGATTTCTGAGGCACATAATAAGGAAGGAGGGCTTGGAAAGTATGATACTCACAGGACAGATTGAAAGTAAGAGAGAGGAAAGCAACACACAACCTACCTGGCAAGTTTGAGTGAATGAATGGCGGATCAGGATATGGGAGAGATGGTAAAAAGACAAAAGTTAATAAGAGTTAGAAGAGACAAGAAGTTGTGGAAAACCATGATTGCCAACGTCCAGAAGGGACATGATAGAAGTTTTACTCCATTTAAATTGCTTTTTAGATGAAAAAATCTTTATTTACATAAAATAAAATTCTACATGTCCCTCCCTTATCACGATTGTTATACCCCAAACTTCCCTGTCTCTTATCAGCATGGTTGATACTCAGCTTGATGAGAGCACCCCTCTGCACCTTCTTGGTCTCACGTTCTCCACCGACTTTTGTCAACCCATTGCAGGTTATTTAAAGCCAGAAAAACTTTGGGAGATAATGGTTTAGTGATACAAGTCTTACTAATTAACCCATAGCTGGGGGTGAGAAGAGGTGGATTCATACCTTTCCCAAAGGGTATTTGTGCATAAGTGAATATAATGAATTCAACTGAAATTGGAACTTGGATCTCTGGTTAACAATCCTGAGCCATTATCCATTGCACCATCCGAACCTGGTATTCCCAAGTAGTCAGTCATCTAGGTACTGACCAGGCTCGATATTGCTTAACTTCAGTAATCGAATGTGAACCAGTGTTTCAATATGATGTTGCTGTAAGCCCAGTGAAGAGACAGGTTCTTGCCTTCCCCAAGGGCATTAGTGTGAAAGTGAATGGAACAGTCTAAGCTGGAATTTGAGCCTAGTTCACCAAATCCACTTTCCATACCAATAACTGTTAGACTACTAGCACAACCAATTTGGCTTTGCTTAATCATTCTGTAAGGGAAGTTACACCAACATTTGTGGAAGATAGGCTTCTGACATGTGAGAATGCAAGTTCAATTCTTGCTAGAACTTGATTTCTGTCTAAGTTTCTGGAATGATAAGTTATTATTTACTTTATTTACATTCAGGATTGTGATAATAATAAGGATGAGGACAACAAAGTTTCAGCCACTGTAACCGTCACCTTTCTTCAGGTGTTTGTCAATCTGGGAAACTTTCAGGGAATTTCAGACTAAACCCTTTATTTAATCAACAGGTGTCGATAGTTTTTGTTCTGCTGTCCATGTCTAAGGGCATTATTTATTTTTTAGTAACACTCACAGTTCAAGGGGGTGCAGTCGAGTAACGGATTGCAGCTCAGATTGAGAAATCAGATCCGAGTTTGAATTCCAGTCGAGTTCATTACATTCACTTATGTACTAATACCCTTGGGAAAGGTATGAATCTGACTCTTCTCCCCCCACCCATGGGTAAATAGTAGGACAGACAGAGTTCTACAACCTCAGGTGGCAACTGGTCTGGGAGACAGAGTAGCAGGCCACCCCCATAAGGTAAGATTGCAAGAACATCATAAAGCTGGAACATGAGGGGAAATAGAAAAATCAAGCATAACTGACCATATATGGAGGCAAAAGGGAGATCACCATGAGGGTGAAATAATAGGGAGCATCACTGGTAATTACAAAAACTTAATAAATCAGCACATATGCTAGGCCATAAAAATCTCATAAATCGGCCAAGCATAGAACTGAATATGGGAACCAGTAATATGGAGTGTTAGCAAAAATCAATAATAACAAAATTGCAATATGAGCTCTGGTTAAAAAAAAAAAAAATGGCTACTTACTTAGAGATTAAGTTTATAAGTCCCAAAAATTCATACACTCATGTCCTCAGGATAAAAGCATTGGTTGGATCCAGTGACTTGACCCAAAGAGTTGTGAGTTCAATACCTGCAGTGGTGAACAATAACTTGGAGAGTTGAGTCAAAGAGAGATAACTGAGACATTCGGAAGTGATGTGGAACTAGAACAATCTAAGAAATAAAGGGTTCAATTCAAAATTCCAATAACCTGAAGCATATCATGGCCAAAACGTTGTGAATATGACTACAGTCCGAACAATACAAATGGACCCAGTATAGACATTTGGAATTCTACAATACTTTTCCACAGTTAACACACTAAGTCATAATGTTGTTCAATGCTTAGAAGGAAAGTATCTCAACACACAATTGACCGTGGCTTGTGCTGAGCAAAACATTCTCCAAGTCCAACAAACCTATTCTCCAGAACTCACCCCTTGCGACATTTTCCTCTTCAAAAATCCAATCTCACTCAAATGGAACAAGATTTCAAGATGTAGAAGAAATCCAAGTGAATGCGATGAGGCGTCTGCTCGCTATCTCAAAAAAGGAGTCCCAGGAATGCGTCTATCAATGGAAACAAAGCTAGATAAAGTGTGTGGCTTTAGAATGGGACGACTTTGAAGGAGATTAAATGCTGAATTTATGTGTTGCAGTTTCTTTTTTATAGCACCAGACCCCTTATTATTTGATCATTCCTTGTATATGCTGTCTCCTTCAACTTCCTTACTCTGAAGGTGCTCCTCCTTGTCAATTATCTGGACACCATCACAGACATAAAATGAATGAGAGGCACCTCGAGGTGGTGTAATGGTTAGCAAGCTTGTCTCGCAAGAACAATTACGACTGAGTAATGAGTTCGATCCTCACTAGGCGCCCCATACTTTCGGTCTTGTGCCACATCTAAGCTACGCTTAGAAAATAACCATGAAATGAATGAGGTGCTAAATAAAAATTTGTGTACAGTATTTTGTATAAATGTGGAAATTATGGAAACTAGCAATTAGGTAAGTAATTTTTTTTTTTTCTTCATATCACCCAAATCAGTAATAAAGCCATTATTTAAATTATTTTCATTTGGATTAAGATCTTAAACTTTTTTTGTAAATAATGTAAATACTTTATTTTTGATTTCACACTGCTTTTAAAAATTAAAGAGTGTATTGACTTGCTCCAAAATAAATTTAAAAAAAAGCAACAATAATGTTATATATAGGAATAAAGTGTCGCTGCCGACATTGGATTTTGAACATCGATCACCAGTGAGCAAACACAGGTGATCCCATTATTGAATTAAGTACATCACGTGACCATAGAGGAAATGTATATATGGGAATTAGCTTGGTGTCTAATTGTTCACCATTTCTAGTCTATCCTCTATTACTATATGGACCACTGTTCTCTACTCTATTCACTATACTATTTCTCTATTCAGATCACTATATGGTGGTTACTTTTTGAGTGAGTATTATCAAGCAAGTACTATTAGTGCAAAGGTTATTTGAAGGTGTCTGACACCAGCATTGTTTAACAGCATACTATAATTGTATCTGTAATTACAAAGTCTCTACTATAACAAGCATTACGAAAGTGACAGCGATTATTTGTTGGCATTACAAAAGTGTCAATGAGTGTTCGTTGTCATCACAAAGAATAAGAAATATGATGAAATAAAATTACTTTGTGCATATATAATGGAATTTAAACATTTAAAAGTTCCACATCAAGACTGTGAAACTTCTAACCTTTATTAGTTGCTTGATTTTCTGCCAAACTTTCTTGTGTGAGATAAAAACAAAAAAAGTGGAATTATGAAATTTTTTTTCTATCAATTTCACCCCAAACAAGCCAATAAAGACACAAGGAGTTACTGGGTGTTAACGAATTAGAAATGAGAAACTTTACTCTTCATTTGTTCTTGCTCCTTAGTAATCAGGAGGGGGGTAGAAAGCGATTGACATTGCATTTAAATTTTTGAAGATTAAATTTGGCTGGAAAGCCTGAAGCTGGAATAGAGTTCCACAAGCAAGAAGTGCAAGAAATGAAACTGTTAGCATAGGACTTATGGTTACATCTAGCCAACTCGACTGTAAATTGGTGAGACCGTATCACCAGTCTCATACTGTGCTAAAATTCAAAAGGCCTAGGTACCATGACAAAGAGCTCATTTGAACAGTTGTCATGTAAGTATTTATAGAAAAGGTACAAGGAGCCAACTTTATGGTGGTGGGAAAGTAACTGAAGCCAAGATGCCAGATCAGGACCAACATTATTGCTGATTCTTCGGATTTTATCAAGGCTCTCTAGATATATAGTAGGGGCACCAGACCATATGTGGCAGCAATGTTTTAAGCATGGACGAATGGTAGACTTGTAAATATGCAAGATAGATTCAGGAGAGAAAAATTGTCAAGTACAACACAGTCATCCAACTCCCTTAGCAGCTGACCTTGCATTGGATTCAATATAATCTTTCCACTTCATGTCAGCCAAGAATATTAGTCCAAGAAGTCACAACAAGTCACTCTCCTGAAGGTTAGCATCAGCCAAACTGATGAAAGGCAAGAAGGGTACTATAGTCTCAAGTTTACTATCAAAAAGATATCCTATATCCTTTAAGTTTCTAGTTCTTGTTGGAATTGGGCCCAAATTCTTCAGAGTGAAGTTGTTCCTTGTAACAAGAAGTGAAGCAGTGAAAAAAAAAAAACAATAAAAGGAATCTGAAGAGGGAGCCTGGATGATTTGAACTAAAATCCATAAATTTACTTTGCTAAGAATTTTAGATCAAGAACAGTAATCAGACTTTCTCATGGTTTCAAATGTTAGTATGTTTTATTCATATCTGAACTTGTCAGCATTTACGGATCAAGAGGTCACGCTGTCATCTGCTTGAGCTGGAAGGGGTTTGGTAAGATAAGAATCTAAAGCAAATTAGTCAACATATTTTTTTTTTTTTTTAAATGGTTCCCTAGAATCATTGTTTCGAGAAAAATGGTAAAATATAGGGGGGGAGGGGTACTGGTCCCAGGTAACATATTTGTGGATGGTAGAAGTGACTCCTGCTGACAAATCCAAATGTGATATTGAAATAATAGAAATTCTTTACCTGCTCAGGTGATACTTTTTGCAGTCATGCTTAAATGGAAAAACTTTGGAAATTTTCCTAAAGGATTAGTCAAGGATATTTACCTTATCTCCTCATGTGGCACAAGGCCATTTTTAATGCAGGGCAAAACTGAGCCCATAGGCTTGGGCAGAAATTCCCTGTAGGCCGCATATACATGGGTTGGGTAGCTGTCTACCACCCTAGACGAGACTCTGCCCTTCAGCATAGCCTCATTTGGTTCCTCTTTGCCCGAAGGCAGAGAGTTCTACTAACACAGCTGGAGACGTATCTCCAACTAAATGCTGAAGCAAGTCATATACTGTTTGACTAAAGGTTTAGTCAAACAGTATAGAAGCAGAAGCCACTGAAAACAATCAAATGGAATTGGGCCAGGGAGCTGGGAAACACCCAAAATGAGATCATGTTAAGTTTATGTGATTTGGGAGGTTCTTAGCTATTGCAATTTGAGAGACAAAGCAGATAGTGATTAGAGTGGCCTTTGCTCTCATTGCCTTCCAGGACCCTTCTTCTGCATACCAAGGAATCCATTTTGTTCTTACATTTTCATAATTCCACTACTCGAACCTTGAAATTATGAAAAGAATTGTATTCCAAATTTACTTTTCTTACTTCAGTTACTTGTTAACAATAGTTCTTCGGTCCGTTATTTACAACACCAAGTTAAATAAGGATAAAAAAAAAATGCCATGGTTCATTAAGTCAAAAGAACTTCTCTCTTGGCAAATACACAATAAAGAGATGACATGCAGTAAATGAATTTCATCCAACTAGCTTGCTACTATAACCACTCAGAGACATGGTGGTGAGAATTGAACAGGACTGCAATAGCAGAAGCATTTGACACCCACAGAGAAACTGCCAAAAATGATAACATTAATGCCATCAAACATGCCACACCCTTGGGTCATTGGTTATATCCTTCTTTTCTATATTATTGAAATATATCCTTTGTGGTTGCGAGAATTAAAGCAGGGCGACACCAGCAGAATCATTTGAGATTGCAAGTAGATAGAACACTGTATTAAATTATTTCTTCACTGGGCTTCCATACAGGTGAAGCAGTAGTAGCAGCCTTGGGAATGCAGGTAAACAAATTAAGAACAATGTCTCTTATGATGGAAAACTCTGCAAATGACATCCATTAAACATGGCACGTGAAACTAGAACAGTCTACCCCCAGTGAGCGAAATAACGGGTTCAGTTCGACATTCCAACCACCTGAAGAAGGCTGGAGTGTACAATGGCTGAAACGTTGTAATAAATATGGTGACAAAGATGGGGACAATAGCCCGAATAATGTAAATTGTGTAACTAGAATTTGTATCTGATATATGAGAGTAACTCATGTACACTTGCTAAGAGTTGAAGATGCACCCATTGCAATCATTGATGTTTAAACACATTTTGATTGAATGTAAAAGCTATCAGCTTAAACCTAGTAAATACTACAATATCACAAATATAAATAAATGTTTAAAGATGTTGCCCCTGGCCAGATAATAGGGTTTCTAAAAGAAGTAGAAATTTTTAAATTTCTTTAAAAATTGTTTATGTATGGGCATAAATGGATCAAACTGACAGATTAAACAATCGATTTAAAATAAATTATAACTACCTAACTGAGCCCCTCCAACTACTGGAAAAAAGAAAAGTATATGTAATATATATATTCACCTGGTTAGTATAAAATAACCCATCAGGCCTGACATGCTGTTAAACAAAATCTAATCAACCAACCTGACCTGGAGACACCTGGAGGAAAAATCTACATTGTAGATTGGTGAGTAAAAGCAATTATTTTCAGGTAACACTGCTGAGTTGCACATGTATTATTGAACAAGATATTCCCCAGATTTGGAGCCCCCTTGCAGCTAGTGGTGGACAATGGCACAGAGAATGGGAATAAAGTGATGAAAGAGACCTTTGAAAGTTTAAATATTAAACATATCACCACCTCTCCATATCACCTACAGAGTAATGCTAAGGTAGAATGTTTTCATAGATTTTTGGGAGCTGAAAATTGCTACTTATTATTGAATCGGATCTTGGCTGTGGTAATATTCCCAATTAATAAAACCAGTAGATTGTCGCCATATTACCTGTTATTTGGTAAGGATGCAGTGCTGCCTGCGGACAACTTCCTAAGACCTAGAATGAAGTATATGGGCAAAGAGTTTCACCAAATCCTAACTGAGAAACAACATAAATCATTCAGGCAAGCTAGGATTAGGATTCAGTGAGCTCAGAGGAATCGAATGAAAGAATTAATAGGAGACTTCGTATTTCATTAAACTCATATCAGACAAGGAAAATTCAATGAAAAAGAAATAAAGTCACTATTATAGGATAGAACAATCGGGATCAGATACTTTTATTATTTGGGACCAGATGACAGGTACAATGAAGAGAGCACATGCTATTGACTTGAAATTAGCAGAGACTAGCAGTATAACTAGACTTTGACAGGGTCTTTCATTACTGGGAATTTTTGCTGTTCACTTGAAGCAGTTTAAGTTTAAAGTTAGCCCACCCGAAAATCAATATGTGTAACCGAGGCACATCCCCAAATGGCGGGGGGGGGGGGTAGCAATTGGATAAGTAGTTAAGTATATCTTACCATTTTGGGTTTAGAATTAAATTTCTGGGTCAGGTAGAAATGATGACGATGATAAAAAAGCTACGTCACAAAAATTAAATTAAAAGAGCATAGCCGAAGAAATATCTACCAACAGGTTCAACAAAGTAAAACTGGTAGCTGCCCTTGGAAATGACTTCCAATCAGTGATTAACTGGGGCAAGGAATGGCTTGTAAATTTTAATATTTTGAAAACAAAACTGCATTCATTTAATCACCATAGAGAACTTTTTCCCGCCTTCAATCAGCATGGCTGATGCTAACCTCCAGGAGGGCAACTCTTTGCACCTCACGTATTTCACTAACATGAAGTCGAGTGAGTATATCGAATAATTTGCTAGGTCTACTGCTAGAAAAGTTGGTTTGCTGTCATGTCAAATTTTTTTTTTTCATCAGAATCCATCTTTCACATTTATAAATCTACTATTTATCCATACTTTAAATATTGCTGCCATATCTGGTCTGGTGCTTTGACTCCATGAATTTATGCATGCTACTTGGTCTCACCGTCTTACTGTTGAACTAGATATAACTGTCAGTTCTATTCTAACAGTTTCTTTTCTCGCACCTCTCACCTGTGGAACCCTCGTTTTTTTTTTCTAACATACAATCTTCAACAATTTAAATACAACATCAGCTGTAATTTTCTGTGTTCCCGAATCCTGTTCTTTTATCGTTCTTTCTCCTCACAAAAGTTTTCTTATGCTCTTCCACTGCCAGTAACTCCTTACATCTTAGTGGCATTATTGCCTTGCTTGGGATGAAATAATTTAAAAATCTCTATGGATTCAATAAAGGGGTTATTTTAAATTGCTAATGGTTACAGAATATGACATATACCTGAAGAAGATTAGTGAGTGTAATGGCTGAAACATAAGACAAAGATATTAGCCTGAAGAGAAATATATAACATGTGAGGCTCATGGAAATTCCACATGTGTTAACAAATAAGATTATGTCAGGTTTCTGCCCCACTCTCACCATTTACCTGTATCTTTACATTCTCGTATCCCTCCTCATGTCTTCTGTCCATACATTTGTCAAAATGTTAAACAGATACAGATTATTATTGTTATTATATGCCTTTATCTTCAAACTAATATTCTCAACTTGGTTGTTAGACTCACAGCCATTGTATTCTTTAGCCTTCTTCAAGTGTTTGACCATACTTGGAAAGCTTGGAATTTCAAACGTATGGTCAGTCAGTTATGTGCCATGCATGATGCACACGTAGATGATCATGTATCTTTTGATACATGACTGACGAGGCAGATTTTTTTTCCCCCCCGCAGTAGGATGCCATTTCTTTCTGCGGTAGACCAGTTGCCATCTAAGGCTATATAGAACCCAGCCTATCCTGCTATTTATTCATAGCTGGGGGAGAAGAGGATTCATACCTTTCCCAAGAGTAAGTGAATGTAATGGATTCGACTGGAATTTGAACTTGGCTCTCTGATTCCTCAATCCAAGCTGCTAACCATTACTCCACCATCAGGTATAACAAGCAAGATGGGTATGCTAGTCTGAAGTTAGAGGCATATGATAATCTGTTATATTTCTGACATGAGGTATTGTAATTATTTACATTGTTTGGACTGATGTCCTCGTCTTTCGTGTCATGTTCATGATGTTTCAGATGTTCAAAATTTTAATCACCTGAAGAATGCTGGAGTGTACAATGGCCGAAATGTTGTGAATATGACAATAAAGATAAGGACAATAGTCTGAACAATGTAAATAATGCATGTGATAATAATTCCTCATATAAGCAAAATTACATTGTTTCATTTTATTTTTAAAAAAATAGAGAAAAGTAAAAGAAATGCAAACTATTTCCTATTGAATCCTATCTCATCTTTCACTTGCTTAGTCCACAAAGAATTTTAATGTATTGCAATTTTTACTTTTTCATTTCTATGGGGGTGGGCTGAAATGTTCATAGAATGGCCATAAAGCAGTGATGCTAGAGCAGTGAAATCTTGCATGCATTAATTTCAACTCTTCTTATGAATAATGACCTTGTTTCTTTTCAGTACTTTGAAGATTTACTCCATAGATTTTATTGTCTATGTAGACATAAAAACTACTTTTTTTTTTTTTTAGGCCCAGATTAAATTATTTATTTCTTGGGTGTTCTAAGTCAGTCATGTTGGAAGCCCATCGTGTCACAAGTTGAAAGCAAGGAGATTCAAAAAGTAATGCTGAGCAAAAAACAAGTCAGTAGATATTAAATACAAAGTTTGTGTCTACTAAGAAAATTCTTTCATATTTAATAAACAGCATAAAAATATGAATAAACATTGAGTTAGTAGAGGTTATAGCAAAAACATTAACCAAAAAAAATAATTTAAATAGAAAAAGATTGCACCTGACCAGATTGTTTATAAATTCTACATGTCGACATTGAAATAATCAATATTTTTTCTTTCTGCACAGCTTCTCTCATCTTTTTCGTTGCATATTTGCAGGTTGGGCACAGTAGTTGAGTACAGCATTATGAATTGATTGAGGTCTGGAATTCTCTTTTGGTTATTACTATTACATGCACAACTGAAAAGAAAAAAAATTATCTAACTTATCTATACAATCAACTAAGTACTTATAAATATCTACAATGTAATTTGATATAGTTCTCCATTTATATGTGTCTTTTACACTAAACCAGATGTTGACTGCTCGACGACCCAAGGCAGAATGCAAAAACGCGTCTCTGCACATCATGGCTCAATGCATGTTTTCGGTATTAAATGAAAAAAATGACTTTATATATTGGCCAGTAGAAATAACTCCCACTAAAAGACACAGACTGTGATTTGGAGCTGATACGATGGATATAAATTCCTTGATTCATTGCTGCAGAAGATAGAGAGAAAGACCCAGCTGAGATGTTGACACGCAGAGGTTGGTCAAAAAATACCACAGGCAGATTGTCCTCGATATTTTTCAACTTTCATCCTTCGCCACCACCATCTTCACAAAACATTAGCCGACTGCCATGACTAAAACTTTTTCTTTCTTTCTTCTTTCCCTACTCTGTCGCTATTTACAACAGCAACAAGTAGTATGCTGGTTTTGTATATATGTAAATAAATTATACATTTATTTACCCAAAATACAATGTATTTCTTTTCCTTGAATTTACATTTACTGAGGCGAAGAAGAAATTAACCTTTTGTCAATAGAAACAACAACAGTGACAAGTTCTGCTTTCCAGGTTTCTCATTTTTCATTTCCGCAACATATATCTCCAGTGATCTGTTGCAGAAATCAGGAGTCGTATAATCTACAAATAAATAACTTAAAGGGCTTGGCTACCATTAATGAGACACATGATCATGGAGGAAGATGATGACTGGACTAAATTGACTACTTATGCTGATGAAGAATGAATTCAAGAAAAACTGAAGAATAGCAATTTAAATAACCTTAGCTATTATTGTGCTAGATCTGCCTTCAGTTATATTTAACCTAATTACAATTAATGGTAGATAAAGTAGTAACAATATTTCAATAATGTTGATCCAATTGTTCACTGAGGTCTGAGGTTTACATGTCAAAATATTGTGACAAGATTGCATCATTATTTTAGTCAGGCTTATTCCATTTAGTAAACAGTTTTATTTAACCTTTACCACACTGCAGGCGAAAATAGTCGCCGTAGAATTATCTCCCTTTGTTGCTCTAGGCGCATTCTATCACCTTGAGATGGTTGCTATAAATAAACACTTGTCAACTGTTATTTCCAGTATTTTAAACTGAAAATCGACTATTACTGTTTTGGAAGAATGTTAAACTTCCATTTTCCAATGCCATTTTGAATTCTTCTAGACTCTACACAATAGTGTAACATCGATTAAACCCACATTAATTTTTCACGATTTTTTGTAAACAAAAATGGCTGCATCAATATCCAACAAAGCCTTTATTCAGGAGATTTTCTTTGATTAGGACTCCGATGATTAGGTTGAAGATGATAACCACACTCGATGTTCATGTTTCTGTACCCTCAAAAAAAATAAAATAAAATAAAAAATAAAATAAATAAATAAAAATATGCAGTGGCAGGGGAGACAATTCTAGAAAGAAATTAGCAAGGTAAAGGTTAAGTCATTGTCTACCTCCAGGGATGTGTGCCCGATAACAGTCAAACCTAATTTAGTAATAAAAGTTCAGTTATGGTGATCTGATTGTTCACTGAGGCCTGAGGTGTAATTAATATTTTTTAAATTTAAAAAAAAAATGATTCCCCTCCCTCTAACTAAGGCAATGAAGTCACTAAGATTCATTACTGAGTTATTGAGTAAGAAAGAGAAATTAGAAGACTTTGAGAAAAAAACGACAATAAAAGGAATTTCAGGAAGACAGAAGAAATGAATTTGCATTTTATTTTTTAATATTGTAGGTAGCAGGAATGCAAGAGCTGAAAGAGAGTTCTATAGGCAAGATATACAAGAAAAGAAACTATTAGAATAGAACTTAGTTACATCTTGCAACAGTCAACCAATGGGACCAACTTGACAATCTAGTAGTACACTTAAATTCATGTTGTTGAGGTTCCAAGGAAGAGATAGAACAATTGTCATGGAAATATTCATAGAAACGACAGAGGGAAGCTATGTCATGATGGAGGAAAAGTTACTGAAATCAAGATGCCAAGTCAGTTCCAATAACATTACAAACCCTTCTTTGGATTTTCTTGAGAATCACAAGATATATAGTAGGAGCACCAGACCAAACATGGCCGCAATATTCAATCCATGAATGAATGACTGATTTACAAATGTGCCAGATGGATTCTGATGAGAATGAGTGTCTATCATGACACAGTAAACCAACTTTCCTAGCAGCAGACCTAGCAATTGATTCAATATAATTGCTTCACTTCATGTCAGTGGAGAACTTGAGACCAAAGCAATGCAATGAGCTGCTTTCCAGGAGGTTAGCATGCTGGTACTTGTCAGAATATTGTGATGCGGTTGCATCACTATTTTCATCAATGAAGTTTATTCTATTTAGTTAACTGTTTTATTCAAGTCACTGTCTACCTCTTGGACTGTATACCTGGTAAACAGGAGTCAAACCTAAAGCAGAAAGAATAGTTCAATTATGGTGATTTGATTGTTCACAAGAAGCCTGAGGTATACTTGTCAAAATATTGTGACGAGGTTGCATCACTATTTTAATCAATTAGAATTCCATTCAGTCAATTGTTAAATTGTCTACCTCCGGGACTGTGTGCCTGGTAAATGGTAGTCAAGCCAGTTGAAGCAACAAACATTTACTTTGCCAAAGAGTAGAGCAAGTATTAATCCAATCCAAACATTTCATGAATATTTTCAACACCAGAATTTGTTTTGCAACACACTGATGCATGTTGAAATCCTCACAGTATTTAGTATTGTTGAAGTTATTGCTAACATTTTTGGTCAAGATTTACAAACTCTGTTTTGTTCAATTTCCCAAACCAATCAATGAAATTTGAATAAGTTGATTGGTTTGGGAAAATACTTTGACAAAACCTACTTCGCAGCTTAATAATTTCTTTAGTTTAATTTAATTTTATAGGACTTCATGGTAAACAATATTTTTTAACAATGAAAAATAAACTCTTAGGATTTCTTAATCTGGAGCATGCAACATAGAACTGGCCATGTTTAAATATTTCTTTCTGAGGACAAATTCCAACTTCTTGAAGCATTTGGCCTTGTGATTTGTTTATAGTTCTCACAAAAGCAAGGTGAACTCGAAACTGGATTTTTGTATATAAAAAAAAAATTTTTTTTCCACCTTCTCTTCTCCATCTCTTTTCCCCCTTCTCTTCTCCTCTCCCTTTCCTCTTCTCTTCTCCCTCTCCCCTTCTCCCTTTCCTTTTCCCCTTCTATTTTCCCATTCTCTTTCCCCTTCTATTTTCCCATTCTCTTCTCCCTCTCTTTCCCCTTCTTTTCTCCTCTCCCTTTCCCCTTCTTTTCTCCTCTCCCTTTCCCCTTCTTTTCTCTTCTCCCTTTCCTCTTCTCTTCTCCCTCTCCCCTTCTCTTCTCCCTTTCCTTTTCCCCTTCTCTTTTCCCCTTCTCCTTCCTCTTCTCCTTTGATGATGATGAATTTTAAATTTGATGATGAATTTTTTTGCAACACACTAACGCATGTTGAAATCCTCACAGTATTTAGTATTGTTGAAGTTATTGCTAACATTTTTGGTCGAGATTTACAAACTCTGTTTTGTTCAATTTCACAAACCAATTGATGAAATTTGAATAAACTGATTTGTTTGGAAAAATATTCTGACAAAAAGCTTACTTTGTGGCTTAATAATTTAATTTAATTTTACAGGAATTCATAGTAAGCAATTGTTTTAAGAAAATTTCTTTTTTTTTTTCTTTTTAACAGTGAAGAATACATTCTTAGGATTTCTTACTCTTGAACATGCAACATACAACAGGCTATGCATAAATATTTCTTTCCTTTCATATTCCATTGATAAGAAGGAATTTCTATTCAGACAGCTACTTCCCAAGTGTTGCTGTTTTGTAAAAATGACTCCTGAGGGGATGCTTCCCTGAACATTATAATCTTAACCTCTTAAAGTTTAGTATCAATTGTTATCTATCCTATGTTCCCCCTCTTTCATCCATACAACCACCCACTACCTCAAGTGTACTCACGACCATATTATGTTGAAACAGTTCTCATATGAACACTGAAGTTAAGCAACATCGAGCCTGGTTAGTACCTTGATTGGTAACTGCTTGGGAATACCAGATGATGAAAGCTTGGATGTGTGGGTAGTGTTATGGATAATAGCTCAGAATTGAAAATGAGAGAACAGAGTTCCAATTCCAGTTAGGTTTGCTATATTCATTTACATTCAAATACCGTTCAGAAAGGCATGAAATCACCTCTTCTGGGTTAATTAGTAGGACTTATATCAGTAAATCATTATCTGAAAAAAAAAGAAATCTTACAACCTAACAATAATTTCTGGCTTTAAATAAACTGCAAAAGGTTGATAAGCCATGAAAAAAAAATCAATCTACCTCAAGTGGCTTTTGGGCCATGTATTAGGTAAACTTTTACTTAAAATTAAAGACTAACCTAATGAGCATCTTTTCTTATAATATTTATAGCTCAGAGTTGTAATGTTTAATAAACTTAGTTTCATCCAGCAAAGGGATAGGTAATTTAAAATCAAATTGACAACACAAACAAATGGTCTACTGATATTGACTCTAGACAATGAAGATTGGTGTTATAAGGCATGAGACCATGAATGCCATTTGGTTAGTTGATTTTGTTTGGTGGCATATCAACCCTTATAGGTTATTTAATGCCAAAATATAAATATTTTATATGCAATTTTATGGCTTCAAGATCTGTCTATATTTCTGAGATGAGATATTGTAACTACTTACACTATTTACATTGTTCAGACTGTTGTCCTCATCTTGTTACATTCCCGAGGTTTCAGCCATTGTACGCTCCAGGCTTCTTCAGGTGATATATGTTGAACTTTTGAACTGAACCAGGATAGATTGTTCTATTTCCACACGCCATGCCCTTTCTGGATATCTCAGTTTCAGTTATTTCCCTTTAGTAACTCAACTCTCCAAGTTTTTATTTACCTCTGCTGTGGACAGGTATTGAACTGTCAACTCTTTGGGTCAAATTACTGGATTGCTTTTATTCACTGGAGCCATTTTATACTTTCATGTATGTTTTACAGATATATAGATTAATGGGCACGTGGTTAGAACGTTTGCATTCTGACCATGAGACCTAGGTTCGAACCTCATCATGGTCGATATGTCAGGAAGCAGCCTTCCTTATGTTATCAGATAGGAGGGGGTTGATCCCAGCATGTGGCACCTTTGGAAAGTGCCTGAAAATCATACCATGGGCTGACCCAAGCCTTGTGAGTGAAATTGGGTAAACATAACCCTTGGGCGCCATCGATAGCTGTGAAGTCACAAGCCATCGTACCCAAGGGCTCAAGTGTGCTGGCCTGGTTCAAATTGTTGATCACGCTAGATAACACACACTTTCCCAGAAACTGTAACTAAGGTCTGCTCAGCATAGTTGAATATTAAACAGGTGGGCTCTGTAGGTGTTGAATAAACACAAATGCACCTGAGAAAGTGTCTGCAATAGGGATTAGCTAGCCACCTTAGTAGACAGGTATCTTTGAATATGAGTGGCCAGCTATACAGATATATAGCTTGTAGATGGTCTTTTGCAGGTGTTATATGTTTTGATATAAACCTACTTCTTTCTGTCATTATGTTGACAGTTTCAGAATTTACAAATAGTTTTCTCATGTTGATTTCCTTGTAGTATTTTGGCCCTATAGGGGCTAAGTGGCTACATTCAATTAAAATGTTTCACTGTAATTGCAGCTTGGCATATTTTTCAGAAAGTATCACCATGAGTGTGGGGGAAGCTCATTCAGGATCAGATTCACTTCACTAGCAGTAATAATTTCACATTAACTTGATAATCATTGCTCCATGGTACATTGCCCCTCCCAAGCAGAATACGTATTGTTTGTAAGATTTTTTGTCTGAATTTCTGAGAGCATGATTTATTATTATCCACATTATTTACAATTGGACTAATCACAGAGTTCAATCCCTGGGCTGGGTAGTATATTCAGTGGAAACTGGCCAAGCAATAAATGAGCAGTACTACAAAGAACAATACTAGATATCACATTCTGTTAGTCAGAACTAAGTTCCATTTGGACAGCTTCCCCAACTGCTGCTTTGTGGTACAGACTCTTGGTAGTATTTTTTCCCAATCAGTACAATCCTGACTTTTTCAAGTCTTGGGTTAACTGTCCTCTTTCCTGATTTCTTGCTCTTATGCTCACAGAATAACACTACCTTGAGTGGCTCTTGGACTTTATGCTAGGTGAACACTGATACAAAAAAAAAATATATATCCCTAGTTATGGACAGTAGAATAAGAACAATCTACCCCCAGAGATTAAATAAAGGATTCTGTTTGAAATTCCCTGAAGGCTATCTAGATGTACAGAAACCTGAAGAAGAGCAGAGAACACAACAGCCAAAATATTAATATAACAATAAGGATGAGGATATTAGTCTGTTTGTAAGATTATTTGGAATAACCCCTATTGTGTCATGGTACAGTACTGTCAAGCAGTTTATCTATGTATTGTTCACAAGTTTATGTATAACCATTCATCCATACCTCAAACATTGCTGCTATATATGGTCCAGTGCTCCTGTTGTATATTTAGAGATTCTTGATAAAATCCAAAGAAGAATCCGCAATATTATTGGTCCTGACCTGGCATCTCTGCTTCAGTTACTTTCCCACAGCTGTAATGTAGCTTCCCTGTGTTTTCCCTATAAATACTTTCATGGTAATTGTTTGAATGAGCTCTTTGCTGTGGTACATAGACTTTATGAATTTAATTGTTTAAGTGTAGTACTAGTTTGCGGCAAGGTCTCATCAATGTACAGTTGAATAGGCTAGATGTAACTTGCACTTTTTGTTTGTGGAACTTCTCTTCTGGCTTCATGCTTTCTAGCCAACTTTGATCTTCAAAAATTTAAATGCAATATCAATTGTCTTGATTACTTTTCTATTCTACTCACTCCCTAAGGTTTCTCTCTTTTTCTTGTTATTCCACACTAGTAACTCTTTGTGTCTCAGTGACTTTACTACCTTGCATGGAGTGATATTAAAGTGAGTGGGAGGCAGGGCAATGAATCAAAGTTTATGAATGATTCTAATCAATAATGAAGCATAGGAGTTAGGTGCTTAAAAGATCACAATGTCGTTACTCAGCCTAGGATCCAAGTAAGGTATCTTTTCCTCCTTAGCTATTGGATTTTTTTGAGAAGGCAGTAACAATATACATAAGCCCCCATATTAAACTAGCTGATATTTGGATAGCTGAGAAGAAAGAAGCCTGTTCAGATTAAATTAGTTTGTGTATCAACTGACATAAGAGTCAAAGATTTTGAGAGCCAATTTGAAAGCCAGCTAATCTATCCCTTTTAAGAACATTGTAGAAAGATTTTGTTGTACCAATTCCTACACTAAAGATTAGTAATGGTAATATTAGCCATTTCCTGATATGGAAATATTCAACATTCACTGTATGAGCAGCTTGTACTCCTGTCAGTTGAAATTTATAAAATCTTTCTCTTAAAAAAAACCATTTGAAACCCTAGACATTTATAAACCAATCTTATTTTGATTATCTGTCTTATCTCTGTCTTTGGATATTCAGGGAATCTCCACTTACTTAAATACAATCTAAGTATTTATTTCACCCCAAGCAAGGTAATAAAGCCACTAAGACACAAGGGGGGGGGGTACTGAGAGTGAAAGAATGAGAAAAGGAAAAAAATTAAGGAGAGAAAACTATAAAAATACAGGAATTAAGACAAAAGATAATGACTGACATTGCATTTAAATTTTTGAAGATTAAAAATTACTAGAAAACAAGAGGCCAGAAACGAGAAGTGAGAGAGAAGAAACTAGCATAGAACTTATGGTTACATCCAGCCATTTCAACAGTAAAATGATGAGACCTACTTGCCAATCTAGTACTGCTCTTAAATTTGTAAAGTAGAGGTATCAAAGAGGACAGCTCATCATAACAATTACCAAGAAATTATTTATAGAAAAGGCACATGGTAGATACGTTACAGCAGTGGGTAAGTGATTGAAGCTGAGATGCCAGGTGTGAACTGATAACATTACAGATTCTTTGGATTTCAATGCAAGGATGAATAGTAGACTTATGTGGAGAATTGATTCAAGAGAGAAAAATTGTCTGGCACAACATGGTGAACCAACTTTCCTAGGAGCAGACCTAGCAATTGATTCAATATAATCTTTCCACTTTGTGTCACCAGAATTAGCCTGAAAAGGTGCAGTGAGTCACTCCCCTGGATGTTAGCATTAGCCATGCTGATGGAAAGAAAGAAATGTTCTCTAAGATAGCGATAGCCATCATGAATCATTTGTCAAGCCATACATTAATGTGTCAATACTCATAAGTAATTAATATTATGCAGGATCCTCTCTAGCCTGACAAAGTTTAGTAAATAGTCAAAAGTCTTCTATAAAAATGTTGAGTCATGCTGTCCATGGAAAGTACTAGGATCTTGCATGTAAATCGACCTTTCCACTATCTCCCATAAATACCCATTTAGGATGATGAAGGACAAATATGGTGTCCACACAAATGTCAAGTTTCCAGAGTGCTCCTCAAACCAATTCCAAGCAACTGGAGACCAATGACATGGTGCATTATCCTGCTGGAATGATCTCTCATTGCTGGGCTACACGGAGCCAATAAATGGGTGAAAATGAAGTAATGCAACACAGTGGTCACTGGTCAATAACATGTTTAAGTGGACCAGTAGTCCCAACTTATGCTACCTGGATATCCAACAAGATTATGGAACTGCATGTTGTCTTGTTAATGACTAGGTTAAAAAAAAAAAATTGTTCAGCCAATACAAAGCCCAAGAGCCACTCGAGGTAGAGGGTTGTTGTAAGAGCATATAGTGGAGTGGGTAGTATGAGGTGCATATTATGAGAATATGTAGCACAGTTAGTGGTTGACTCTCGACTTGAAGTTAAGAATATAGTGAATGAGGAAGCACCCCCTTGGCAGTCAAATTGCAGTAATTCTGGGGTAGAAACTGAGTAGAACTTCCCCCTCATGAATGAAATACAAAGGGTATGAGAATGAGTCATCTTAGTACACAGGGCATGACAGGTCCTAGCTGTGATGGTTTGGACTCTTGTGGAACCAAGGAATATATATATATATATATATATATATATATATATACATACACACATACACACACGCGCGCGCCTGACGATTGCACTAGCATGAAACAGACTGTCGCCTCTAAGTGCTAACTTCCATGTCCACTTTTATATTTACACACGCTCTATCTCTGATATTGAGCACTTTATCCCATAAATATAGCACACTTTAAGACTATATTTCTTCACACACACACACACACATATATATATACTAGCAGTATAACCCATCTTTGACTGGGTCTTTCATTACTGGGAATTTTTGACAATCAATTGGAGCAGTTTAAGTTTAAAGTCACCCCACCTGAAAATCAATATTAGTAACAACATTTGTGTGCAACTGAGGCACATCCACAAATGGGGGGGGGGGGGGTAGGGGCTGAAAAAGTGTTATGGTCCAGGTTCCTTGTACCACGGTGATGGTCCAGGTTCCTTGTACCACGGTGATGGTCCAAGGTAGAACCAATGAAGAATAACTCGAACACAGGTATGGAATAACACAGATATATTACAAACAGAATATGTACAAAAGAAGTAGAAGTGTTAGTAATAACAATCAGGTTAGGTTAGAGAGAACTATTTTGTCGCGACCAGTATCACTATTCCAATGTCTTACAGTAATCGTCTGATGCGACTGACCGACTCACACTGGCCAACTGCCTCTGTGTCTGACTCACACTACTGCTTCCTCTTGAGGCGCAGTATTTATGGTGTACGGGATAGTCCATTACTATTATGGGTAAGTTCCCATAACACCCACCTTCCGAAGCTTTTGCATAGCAGGGGTTTTTAATATCTTTTTTTCTTTGGATCTATTTCCAAAGGTTCTGTAAATTTTCTTTTTCGAGACGATTTTCTTGGTTCTGGCATTGTTTGCGGTCTTTTTATATCAAACGTAATGAAAATCGTGTCCATTACCTCTTCTTGAGGTGGACCGTTAGCGTCCTGTAACAGTCTTTTCCTTATTTGGTTTACGTGTCTTCTGCGTGAGAATGTTTGTCCCTGAACTATGTAAACCATCTTGCCAATTCTTTTCTCAATTGTGCCTTGCTCCCAGTAAGATGTGTTATTTTTGTAAGCTTTAAAAAAACCTTTTTCTCCTGGGAGAAATTTTCTTTTTGGTGCATAGGACTGTGTTACTTCTTTTGTTTTACTTGGTAGCAATTTATCAAATGCTGATCTGATCTTTCTAGCGAACATCACTTCTGCTGGTGATAATGTTGATGATGTAGCATTATTTGGCGTTATTCGATATACCTGGAGAAACTGCTGTAATGCTTTCTCCATAGGCACATCATAGGCTTTTCGTAGCACTCTTTTGAGTGTATCAATGAATCTCTCCGCCTGCCCATTTGATCTTGGGTGATAAGGCGGGGATTTTATATGTTTTACTTGATAAATTTCGCAAAACTCTTGGAAATCTGCTGACGTGAATTGTGTTCCATTATCTGTGACTAGGCAATCCACTACACCAAACCGAGCGAATAGCTCGTGGAGACAATTTATGGTCATTTCTGAAGTAGGATTTTTGCAATGAAACACCTCCGGCCATGGCTTATGTATGATTGGCGGTGCTTTGGCTGCTGAATTATAACCCTTGCACATTTCCACCATCTGAGTAATATCCTGGTCCATATTCTTCCAATATACATAGCTTCACATTAGCAACTTCATTCTATTTTTACCAGGAGGTCCCCTGTGGAAATCCTTTAAGATCCGCTTTTGTAATGTTTTGGGAATTACAACCCTTTCGTTGTAAAGTAACACATTGTCGCATAGAGAAAAGCTGTCCGAAATTTGCTCATTTTTTGCTGCTATTTTTTCTTTTGTTTCATTAATAAATTCGTCGTTTTGGGCTTCATTTTTTATGTCTGGCAATGTGACTGGGAGGTTTCTAACTGTACAACATAGTACTGTCCTGATATCTTCTTCGTTTCTTAAGGCTGCGATTACTGTATTTTCCAATGGCTCTGTCTTTGTTGGTATAAGTCTCGACAGACCATCTGCATGCCCGATCTTTTTCGTTGGTAAATATTCCAATCTGAAATTATAATTCAGAAGAATTGTTCCCCATCTAGGTAACCTATTTGCAGTGTAAACCGGTAGACCATTTTTCGAATCGAAAATTGTTAGTAATGGTTTGTGATCCGTCTGCAGAGTAAATTGTCTACCATAGATGTACCTATGAAACCTTGTGACTGCAAAGATAATTCCTAGAGCTTTTTTCTCTATTTGTGAATAATTTTTCTCCGCTGGTAGTAGGGTTCAAGAAGCATGTGTGATGGGTTTTATTGTCCCATCTGGCATTTTATGTAATATACACGCTCCAACTCTGTATGCGCTAACGTCACTTGCTACAATAATTTCTAGTTTGGGATCGTAGTGTGCCAAAAATAAATCTGAAGTTAACATTTTGATTATTTTGTCAAATGCTTTTTGGCATTGATCTGTCCACTGCCAAACTTTTTCTTTCTTTAGCAGCTCGTTCAGTGGTGTGCGAAGTTTATGCATTTGAGGTATGAATTCCTGGTAGTAACTTATTAATCCTAGAAAACTTTGTAGTTCTGTTATGTTTTTAGGAACAGGCATTTTTTTTTAATTGCTGTTGACCTTTCAGGGTCTGGTCGGCTACCTTCTTGATCTATTATATGGCCAAGGTATTTGATTTCCTTCATGGAAAAAAAAAAAAACAAAAAAAAAAACGCACTTATTTTCTTTTACTTTGAATCCATAGCTCTGTATTCTTTTAAATACTTCCTGTACATGTTCTCTGTGTTGTTCAATGCTTTCGCTGTTAATCAATACGTCATCCAGGTATGCAATTGTGTACTCTAGTCCGGCAAGCATCGTATCCACTGTCTGTAGGAATATAGCCGGCGCGACCTTAATTCCAAAAGGTAGTCTTTGGTATCTGTACAGTCCTTTGTGTGTGTTTATGCATAGTAGTTTTGAACTTTCTTCATCGACTGGAATTTGCAGGTATGCCTCACTTAAATCAATTTTTGAAAAATACTTTCCGCCATTTAATTTAGTGAATACTTCTGGACTGGGTAGAGGATAATGGTAGTCCTTTATTGCAAAGTTGAACCCTGTAGAAAAATCAGCGCAAACTTGAATTTTGCCTGATTTCTTTTTGACGTAGCCTGTCGGAGTGGCCCATTTACCATTTATTCTACTTTTGTCAATATGCCAGTGTTTTCGAGTCTGGTAAATTCTTGATCAATTTTTTCAATTGACGCAAACGGTACGCTCCTTTTTTTTCTTGAAAATAGGCTGAACGTTATCCTTTACTTCGATATTTGCTGCCATTTTCTTACATTTTCCTAGGCCTGCTGAAAATACTTCAGGGAAACTCGTTTTTAGTTTTTCTTTTAATTTGTCTGCCTCAGTTGGTAAGCTTTTTACATTTTGGCAGTACGTATGTAGGTAGATCCCACAATTCGAATTTTTGCATCTAGTCTGTTCAGAATAGGTTTTCGGTATTTCTTAAGACGTATATTTTTAGTTTTTTCATCATTCCATTAAATGCTACATTAGTAATTACTTCACCCTCAAATTTTATCTTTCGCCCCGTAACTGATCTAGCAATTTTATCTGTTTTTAACATGGCAGGTTTGTTCAGTTTTCTCCATGTATGTAGTATGTATCGTTAAGTCTGAGGCAGAATCTAGCTGTAGCCTAACTTTTCTGTTTTGCATTTCAACTTGTACATATTTTCTTATGTTAGTCTCATCTGCTTGGTCAGTCCTCATAATTCTTATTCTACTTTTGTTTTCTCTTCTATACCAGCAATGAGAACTTTTGTGGCCTATTTTTTTACATGATAGCTTTAAAACGATAAGTACAGTCTTTAAACCAATGCCAAGTCCCACAGCAATAGCATGGACTGCGTGGTAATTTTTTTTATATTGAATTTTAGAGTTAGAAAATTTTTTTTTACCTGTTCTTGAAGGGGGAAAATCGGTTTGGTTTGTTTGTGAGGAGGGTAAGTTGGTTTGTCTTCGTACTTTATGTATGTGTGCTATGCCAGCTTCTTCTATATATTTTTAGTCTTTCTTCACACTGATGCATCTTTGTCAGTCTTCGGCTAGCTTTTGAAGTGTCAAATCAGTTTCACTCTCCAATTTAGTAAGGATTCTGCGTCTCATTTCCATGTCTTTGGTTGAGACCAGGCCTTGGACGTAAATTAAGCATTAGAAATTGTCCGCGCTGAGTTCTGATAATTTGAAGTCGTCACAATATTTATTAACAATAGATACAAAAGTTATGTAATCTTCGTTGTCCTTTTTTGTAAGGTTCATGCATTTCCATCTTTTGTGGAATAGTGAAGTATTATGGCTGAAAAGTTATGTTAGCAGTTTAATGGCTTCTTTGAACGTTAACTCACTTGTTACTCTTGGAAGGATATAATCTACGAATTTGGTATATTCGCATGTGCCTAGTTTTCTTAGTAATAGACGTACTTTACGTACGTCTGACCAATCTTTGCAGTCAAATTCATATAGATCTTCATACCTTCGGAAGTAGTTTTCAAAAGTTTTATCTTCGTCGGGTGTGTACTTAAAATCTTCGATAGTACTCCAAATAGTGTCTTGTGAGAGAACTGTTTCGTTCTCGGATTTTTGCTCCTTATTTGACATTACACGTAGCAATAATTCTTGCAATTCCAGATGTTTCTGTTCGTACTTTTGCTGCTGTTCAAATTGGATTTTGATAAGCTCCACAATGGTTGACTTGAAATCTTCCATGTTGACGTAAATTTGTGTAACCTGATATTCTGTGACCTGTGTACGTAAAAAAAATTTCCTTTGTTGCCAGTGAAATTTGATATCCAAGAAGAAAATTGTGTTTTTTTTTGGTTTTTTGTGAATCTCGTGTAGAACTTGTTTTTTTTTAGAGTTTACTCGTCAACCACTGTTATGTGTGATGGATAGCAAAAAAAGGTTCGTCCTCCGTGTAGAGAATTTGTTTTGCTTTTGGTGTTTTCCAGGTCGCCACTAGTTATGTGCGACGTATAGCAAAAAAGTATGTCCTCCTCGAATAGAATTTGTTTGTCCTTGGGGGTTTCCTCGTCGCCACTGTTATGGTCCAGGTTCCTTGTACCATGGTGATGGTTCAAGGTGGAACCAATGAAGAATAACTCGAACACAGGTATGGAATAACACAGATATATTACAAACAGAATATGTACAAAAGAAGTAGAGGTGTTAGTAATAACAATCAGGTTAGGTTAGAGAGAACTATGTTGTCTCGACCAGTATCACTATTCCAATGTCTTACCGTAATCGTCTGACGCCACTCTGACTGACTCACACTACTGCTTCCTCTTGAGGTGCAGTATTTATGGTGTACGGGATAGTCCATTACTATTATGGGTAAGTTCCCATAACAAAAGGGAACTGTATAATAATAAATAATATTATTGTAATAATTTAAACTATTTTTATTAAAGTTTTTATGAAAGATATATATCCAAGAACAGTTATTAAATAGTAAAATGTTGCTGAGAATTATAATGGACAGGAAATAGTGGAGAGCCAGTCGCCAACAATTTAGACACAAAACCAGCAGAGGAATTATCAAACAAAAAAGATTTCATTGAAATCTGATGAAAACTGTGGAAATGCATAAACAACATCCGCTCGCACACACATATACACACATTTTGAGAATTATAGATATATATAAACGCACCCTGATGTTTGGATCCAAGGAAAATATATATATATATATATATGTACCTGAACATCTGCCATTTATGGCCTCATGCAATCTGCACTACATTTAAACCATATTGGCAACAGTCCTGTATATGACGATAAATTGCATCTGTGTCCTGGATAAGACGATAAATTACGTCCAACGGCAAGGCCTCTGATCAGGACGTTTTGAGTGGTAGCACCTGTTAGGGTCCCACCTATGGACAAATAGTTATCCTCCAAACTGGGGTCAAAACACTATGAAAGTGTAAAAATAGGTTTTTTATTATTAGAAATACTTTGTAAAAAAATTATTACCAGCAATACATTTAAAAAAAAATTACCAGAAATAGGTATTTTGAAGGAAAAAATATTACTAGCAATACATTTTTGAAAAAAAAAAAAAGAAAAAAAAAAGTTTACCAGCAATAAAAATTTTGTTGGCATTAAATAACCCATTGAGGTGTTGATATACTGTAAAACAAACCAAATCAAACCATATTGGCAGCCTGAAACACTAGAGACATGACTTATTAGATGACGCCAGTCCTTCAGGGTTTAATTAGTGACATCACAAGCACAGATGAAGTGATGTGTCCAGTGTTAACGGGAGCACTGATGATGGGTTTTCTGCTCCTGTATCTTATGGAAGCTAAAGAACACTATACTGACCTGCTGGATATATTCCTGGTACTTCCCGCATTGAATGTGGATGCGATGAGAGCCAGTGTTGGTTGTCTGTTACTGCAGACAATTTTAGTCAGAAACTGCTGATCAAAATCCTTAAAGTCCTACGATCAGCTACTGCCAATAATGGCATCCCAAATTTCCAGGAACCAGTTCTATAAAAGCAGATAATCTTTAGGAACCTGTTCTGCTTATTTTCTTTTTAATCTGAGAATGGAAACAAATCATTTTATAGTATCAAAAAGAATGAAACCATTTTGATAATTTAATAGAAAACATTTTATTTATTAAGATATTTCCAGATTGAAATTCTGTTCTCATCATATATTTGTTCAGAAGTATGATGCTTTTTGACTTGTCATCAGCTGTGTTATGGTTTCATATTCAAACTGAATTGTTGTAGTCCCAAAGATTCATTGGAAGACCTATCAAATTTACGTCTAGAAAATTTGCTACATTTTTTAACTTCAAGATGATTTTTGTCAGAATAAATTATATTCAGAGAAAGCCCACTTTCAGCTTCTGAATCTTCAATAAAAATAAAGTGTAAATCATGAAAGTAAAAAAGAGGTGGTAACTGAATAGTCAGCAAGTTCAAAGGTTCATTAAAGGGAATGTGATATGTTAAACACTTTTCAGTGAATTTGTTGCTGTCTGACTTTTCATTTGTTTGGTTTATACTTTTTTCGTCAACTCTCTTGCCTATTTTTTATATAGAGCTACCGTTATCTATCCATATTTCTTTTACTTTTTAATTTCCTGCTGACTGCTGTTTATCATTGTGGAAGGGGGGTGTTTATTAGAGTTTCACTAAGTGAATGAGTGTAGCATAACTAACATTTTACCTAGACCATTGGCTATTAATATATAAGATTATTTTCGGATAATCCAACAACCGGTTTGCTAAGCGTTTATAATTTTAAGAATCAGTTTGTACCAATAAGTAGGATGCCACCACTGGCTACTGCCCAGCCTACAGTGAGCAGTAACACCTTCCATCAGGTGTTCGTAGTACACATATGACAAATATCTGTTTCAGAAATTAATATCCCATCAGTCTAGCACCAAAATTTCTCATTTGAAATGGGATATTTCATATTGTCTTGTGATGAGTAGCCTAGCTTGTATTGGCATCTTACCAGTTGTCAGAGCACAAGTCTGGGCATTTCCATGACAAAGTAGGGTTGTACAACTATCATTACCCTTACCTACTGTTATCCCATTACTTTTGGCATGTAAGTGTATAACAAAGCAATGAATTGAGAAGATACAATGGATTTTTTTTTTAGAATCCAAGATTCTCAGTAAAATAATGCCCTTTTCTACTCAAATTGATATACAAGGAGTAAAATAATATATGAAGAAAAACTGTATCACAGTTAGTAACTAATTCTAATATTTCATCACCGGGTCCTTAAAGTTACTCATATCTTCAAGCTCTCTCCACAAATTCTTAATTGTTTGTTTATTTTTTTTAAACATTTCACCCCAAGCAAGGTGGGAGTGCCACTAAGTATGCAAGGGGGCTACAGAGAGTTTATGTAAGGGAAAAGACTGGGTATAGGTGGGGGGTTGAGGGAAGGATCAAAAGAGGAACAGAGGAGGATAAAATAAATAATGTGGACCCACGCAACATAAGATCTTAATTCTAGTTTGGCTTTTCTCAGACAGTTACATTATTCAAGATTCATTTCTTGATCAATTTTGGTATATTTTGAGTCAATGTCTTTTTTGGAAGGTCCATTAATCTTCTATCCCAAATCTTTCTGTAGATGTTTTGGTTCAAAATCTATAGATACAGTTCTTTCATGAGCCTATCAAATTTTCCAGTCAGACGAGCTGAAAAACATTCCTATGTCATAATGCTGTCAACTACCATGACTGTATTTTGGATTGAAAGCTTCACTCATGTTTGCCAAACAAAAATAACATTCCCCTGAAACTCAATTAAAAGCAAGGTTTCATTTAGCAAAAGCTAAAATAGATTTTATATACCTGGCTCGGGGTATTGGAATTTTCTTTGGGCATCTTGCATGGATGCCAAAGTTTGCCAAGATGTCTTTCAAGGATATTTCAATATCAGTAATGCAAATCAGCCAAAATATACTTGGTGGTTACCCTTAAATTGTTTTTGGTGCTTGACTACTTGTCACAGAAGATGATACCTTGAATTTCCTTTATCTTCCAAGGATTTTCAGTGTAGACATTTTTGCATTCCTTGACACTGATTGGAATTGACAGAATTTTTTTCATTTCCTGATAATATTTTGAATTGTCAAAAGTTTTTTTTTTTTTTTTTTTTACAATAATATACAGTAAAATTGTGGCCCAAGAATCATAATTTACAATAATGCTGTGGCCTAAGTGCCACTTGAATTAGAGGGTTATAGAATAATAAGTAAGGGGCACAGTTTATGAGGATGTCTGGGGAAATATAACAGTTAACAGGTCAAGATCATAGTAATCAGTTTCACAAAGTAGTGATTTGTGGGAAGGAACTTACATCTCACCAATGGAATATGAAGGATAGGATAGTTTGTTTGTTTAACCAGCATATCGACCTTCGTTGGGCCATTTAATGCTGAAAAAGTTTTTTTTTTTTTTTCAAAAATGTATAGCCGGTAATATTGTTTTCCAAAAACGTATAGCCGGTAATATTGTTTTCCAAAAATGTATAGCTGGTAATAATATTTTTTCAAAAACGTATAGCTGGTAATAATATTTTTTCAAAAACGTATAGCTGGTAATAATATTTTTTCAAAAACATATAGCTGGTAATAATATTTTTCCAAAAAGAAATGTGCTGGAAAAGACCTAGAAGTTCACTATTTGCCCATAGCTGGGACCCCAACAGGTGCTACCACCCAGGTTAGGGTGGACCTGGGAACACCAGCAATTAAGAGGTAGGAATATGAAGGGAATGAAGGTGGTTCACTACAATGTGCATGGCAGGTCTTAGTTGTGAAGATTAAAACTGGTGGAACTAAGGAATGTAGCTCATCTGAACTTTTTTTCCTCCTTTCTTTACAGTGAGGTTCACCCTGTACAAGGCCCTGGGAACCACTCTTAAGTAACATGTTACAGCATAAGAAGCAGTTTATGGGGATATGAAGGGAAGATAATGGTCAACCCTAGACTTGAACAGGTTAAGATTGCATTGATCAGGGAAGCATCATCTTGTGAGTCAGTTCCACAGAGCAGTGAGGAGAAGCTGTTCGAGTAGAACTTACTTCTCACCAATGGAATATGGAGGGAATATGGGTGGTTTGTTACAATGTGAGTAGCATTGAGGTGAGGGGTCCTAGCCATGAAGGTTAGAACTGGCAGAACCAATGCAGTTTGCCAGAGAACTTTAAATGGAAGTAGCAACAGAGCAGTGAGAGGCTTGCCACATCCCATCCGTGAGAAAGGGGCTAGATGGTGGACAATAATTTGTCACCCACAAGGTTCAGTGTTGCTTTTGGACTATCGTAACTGGAAAGTGAAGACTAAACAGCTCCTGCTGGTATTTGAAAATGCTTGGTTATTGCTTTGTAGCCCTTTAACTCATTATGAGCAATGGCCATCTTTAAGTTGACGTTCTTATTAAGTTCTTTCCTCTTTAGGATTTCTTTTTGATGAGAAATGACAAAGACTGATAATTATATTTAACTCCTGTCTCAAAGAGTATGAAACAGCACTTTGTTTATAATTCATTTTAACCCTTAGGAGACAACAGGGCTGATCTATCAGGCGAAAAGTTAAATGACGAAGACTGATCAGTCGGCCTGATAATACAAGAATTGAGGCTAGCTGGTTGATCTTCATACCAGTCAATCAGATTGCTTCTTGCACAATTGGGCATTATAATGCTGGCTTCTATGATAGCTTGTTGTATTCTGTGATTTTGCATTGATTTTTTTGTGTTCCAAATGAGGGCTTGTGAAAAGGGTTCCATCTTCTTGGCACTGAGGCTCTGTCTCCAAAGGGTCAAAGAATGTGAGAAACTCTCTAACCAAAGGGAGAAAAATCCCTTCCTGTATTGTTTTCTCTAAATAACAAAATTGAACATTTTTTTGTAATCAAATGACAAACAGTACTTTAATGAAATTCAGTTTTCACTATGTTTCTTTAATTTCTTTATATCAATTTGAGTTGGGGAAAAAAATTCCTCTAATGAAAATATTTTTTAAAAATAACTAATTTCACAGGAGTATTACTAATCGGTGAGTTCAATATATGCATGGCACAAGGATATATTTCGAGTTTTTTTTTTTTTAATTGCTTAAACCTTCGAGTTATTTAAAGCCGAAACATATTTCAGATTGTAGGAGGTTGCTTCAGAACACTGAAGTGGTTCCCCATCTAAGCACTAACCAGGCTCAATGCTGCTTAACTGGTAATTGAATGAGAACTGGTGTTTTCAGCATAATTTGACCAAAGGTATGTTTCTAGAGCACTAAGCAAAGCTTGTGAGAGCAGTATACTGACCTATGTTAAAATGAAAATCTTTTTTTAAGCTAACCTTGCAACCTTTTGGTTTTAGTGGGATTGAAAAATTACATTATTTTCACTGAAGAAAATTTTCCAGTGTGAATATCATTTCTCCTTTCAGTGTCTCATCTCCAAATCAAGCAAGCAAGCAATGTATGTAACTCAATCTTGTACAAACCCTGCAAAATAAACATTACAATTAAAAAAAAAAAAAAAAAAAAAAAAAAAAGAAAGGAAATTGTAACATAATTCAGTTATTTCAGATATTAAAATGTGGTAAAATTGGTAACAAAAAAAAAAAAAAAAAAAAAATCAAAGATCAAAATCGATTTAAAAATTTATAAACAGAAAAGAAAAAGTCATCAACATTAGAGTAGTTGAAGTAATTTTTATTTATTTCTGACATGCTTGGGCGAGTTTAGTTTCAGACAGTCATTTGCCATGTCTCAAACCTTCTAGCCTCGGGAATTAGAAGCCAGATGCAAACCAAACAACTTTTTTTTTTTTTAGTTTTTTTTTTTTTTTTTTTTTTTTAAAGGGTAGGGGGGTTCTTTTCCTTTTTTTTTTTTTCAATTTTCTTTTTTCAATTTTTCTTGTTTCAGTGATTTAAAAAAAAAAAAAAAATTTTTCATAACTTCATTTTTGTCTTTTGAAATATCAGTCTTTAAATTTTTTTAAGTCCTTCTCATTATCCAACTTTTTTCTTTGCTGGGCCAACATTTTTTTTTTTTTTTTTTTAAATAACCCAAGTTGTTCAATATAACCCAGGTGTAGTGGCAACTCTCAAAATGGCAGGGGGACAAGGGAAAGGATTGGGAGTGAAAGAACAGAAACAAGGTCAAAACAATCCACATACAGAAATGCTGACTGTGGGATAGATTGTTCATAAATCAAATTTTAAAAAGTTACAGAAGCAACAAAATAAAAAGTTCAAATGTCATATTACAAAAAGTCCGTTTTATTGTCCTTTTATATATAAAAATGCATTGCAAACTATTCATTATACAAGTCAGTTAAATCATTGAATATCATAGAAAAAAAAACAAACAAAGAAAACACTTTCCTAAACTTTGAAGATATTCTTAAGGCTTTTAAGGTCACTGAAAGTAAATATCAAATAACCACAAACCAAAATGAAAAGTTTTACTCAAAATTCATTCAAAAGATCTACAACTGGCAAATGTTTCTTTGTAGTCTTCATAGTTTCAGAGAAAAATCAAGTGACCTGCTTAAAAGAAAGGGTGAAAGAACTTATCTTTTTCACTGTGGTTATTGAATAGATCTTACAGAGACTGAAAAAGCATAGGAATATTGTCAAAGATTTTGAATAAAGGACCTTTTAATAATAATAGTGACATTTAAACTGTGGCCAACTGTTATTTTTTTGATTTAACTGAATAGCAAAACCAAAAATACTTTTGTGCGATTTAGAGTAAAAAATATAAAATTTTTGCATCCATTTTGTAGAAGAGTTTGGTGTTTGTGCTTGGAGGAAATTGAGGAAAGCTTGGAGGAAAGTCTCCATGGTGAGTTGTTTATATTTTTTATGTAAGGATGGGAAAGGGAGGAACATTTTTGAAGACACATCCAGGGTAGAAGGAACAGAACAAAAACAATGAAGTGAAATAATTTTTTTTTTTGTATATGAATACTTCTCCCAAAATATTCAAACATTACAATTTAAAAATAAACAGTTTAAATTCCAAATGTTGATTTAGTCAGGAAAAACAAAAAAAGTCTATTCAAATCTGAAGATGTTATTTTTGTCTTCAGTAGCAAGATTGAAAAATCTTAAGTTTTAGAGGAATCTTTTCAGTATTGAAATAAGAATTTTTTTTTAAATTTTGGAGGAAAGTGGAAAAGGCAAAATCAAAATCTTTGAATAACTTCCCAAATTAAATAACTGGATTAATTATTTAAACAATTTTTTTTTGTCTCAGTATTGATAGGAAAATAAGTTTAAATCAAGAAATATATTTTTATTTTTAAATCCAGATTTAAATTAACATAATTTTCATTATATAATATAATCCTTACAAATGAATAAATTCTAAGGAAGCAACTGCTCAATGTGTTGTGATTATCAAATTTGGAGTTCACAGACCACAAGATTGTTTCAAGAGAGGTTTTGATGATACAAAATTAGATGGTATAACTGCAGAATAACTTATTCCCATTGGACTTATTGAGAGAAAAAAAAAAAAGAAAAGAAAAATAGATGAAAAAATTTATATCTGTGGTGAATTATAAATATTTTCATCAATTGAAAAATTGAAATTTAAAAAAAAAAAATCCTCCTCTTGATTGTAATAAGCATTGTCAAATCGCACACATACATCTGCAGTAAAAATTTGAATGTATGAGGTAGATATTTATACTTTTCCGTACTGTGATTTTTACAACTATGTGAAGAGATTGACCATAGTTTTGAATGGGGTATGATGAAATATTTCAAAAAAATCACAAAAGTCAGTTTAGCAGTTTTATACATTGATTCATTTAGACCAATTTCCTTGTCTTTCGCTTGGAAGATGGTCTGAATGCATCAATACAACACATTGTCTTAGAAATTCATATAAAAATTGACCAGATTTATACCAATAAGGGTAAAATAATTAAAATATTGGCTAAATGATTCACATTATTAGTCCCTCTTGGGAAGAAAGATGGTCAGTTTTTAGCTGGGCTGAAGAAACTACTTATGCCTTGTGTTATTTAACAGTCTCCTCAAAGCAATGGTATTTAGAAGAGTGTCTGCAAACCAGGTGACTTTTTCATCCTTGATTGCACTTGCAAGAAAAGGGACTGGGACTTCATAAATCTTGAAAAAGGAATTGGTAACTGCAACCTACACATTTATCAATGTTCATAATAATTCAGCCACCTGTATTAGTGTTATACTTTGAAGCCTGAATTAAATAGAAAAAGAAATTATTGAAATCTGTATATGAGTAACAACAGATTCTAACAACTTACCTTCAATGGATATCATTAAACTATTTCCTATCAGGTTTTTGAATAAAAGATTCTCATTCATATAGGCAAATATTATTTACAATTCTAGCAATCATGTGGAAGCTATATCAGAATGCTAGTCAAGAAATTAATTTGGGCTATGTCTATGGGAGAGAAAGTCTGATGTCATGGAGCAGAGTTGAAATGTACTTACTATCCTTGAACCCCATGATTAAAATTAAGACATAACAACATATTTAAGTTCATTACTTGAAAACCAAAATTAATAGTATTTTAATTATCAATGAAATGTCAGTAATTATTTTGTTTTAGAGGCCTCAACATGGGTAGAAAATCGGTTTTGCTGATCATTACTTGAGTAGTGAGTTTAATGCTCACTAGGTGCCTCATACCTGTTACCTTGTGCCATAACTAAGCTTAGTAATTATTTTGCTTATTCATGGCTGCCTCAAAGATGTAGAAACAAAGTTGGTTGTAACAAGATGTGAAACTAAACAGATCAATACTGTAGAATATTGTATATAATGATATTAAAAACATGTTCACAAAATTTTTGGAGTGTGGAAAGTCATTTATTTCTTCATTATTAACTTAATTATATTCAAAATCTACAATGTTTTCACTTTTGAGAGAGAGAGAGAGAGAGAGAGAGAGAGAGATTGTGTGTTCTAATTTTAATGCTATAGTTGTTTAAAACCTAAAAAATTTAAAATTGTTTTTCAAAATATTAATTTTTATTAAATTTACAATTTAACTTAAATCTGTTAGGATCAAAATACACATATTCATTACAGAACATATATATATATATATATATATATATATATATATATATATACACACACACACACACACACACACACAGGGTGTCCATAAAGTTCGTGTGCACTTTAAAAAATTTATAACTATTTGTATTTGCGATGGAAATAATCTGTAAAAAATGTTATAAAGTTTAATGTACCTAGTTTTAAGTATAGTTATTGAATAATTCTTTACCACAAAACTTGCAACAGTTTTTAGATAAGTAAAAAAATATTTTCTTTTTTCCAGAATCAATTTGATCCATGCCTTCAAGTGAGGAAAAAGTAAACTGTGTCCTTTGGTTGGCTGGACTGAAATCTACTGTTGCTGGACAAAGAAAGTTTAGAATTGGATACAATAAAGAACCACCTCATAGAAACACTATTGCTAAATGGATGAAACAATTTAAAGAGACAGGCTCCGTCCATGATAAGCCACGGTCTGGAAGGCCATGTATCAGCGATGAAAGTGTTGCATCCATAGAAAAATCCTTTACAGCAAGTCCAAGAAAGTCTGCAAGACGTGCATCATTAGAGCTCAGGCTCCCAAAGTCCAGTGTGCATAATATTCTGCAAGCAAAACTTCACATGAAAGCTTACAAAATTCAATTACATCAACAGTTGTTAGAAGAGGATTATTATGCACGGCTAACTTTCTGTCATCAGTTCAATGAAAAATTTGGCAATGATGATGCATTTGTTAGTAGTTTACTGTTCTCTGATGAAGCAACATTTCACATTAGTTGCAAGGTCAACAGGCTTATAATTGCCATATTTAGGGAACTGAAAACCCAAATGAAACTGTTGAACATGAAAGCGACTCTTAAAGTTAATGTGTAGTGTGCTTTGGGAAAAAATCGAATTATAGGGCCATATTTTTTTTCAAGATAGTGTTATTAACAGTGACAGCTATTTAGATATGCAGCAGAATTACTTTATTCTGCAGCTTGAACAAACTTGAAAGATAATACAGTGTTTCAACAAGATGGAGCTCCTTGTCATTTTGCTCTGCATTTTAGAGAGTTTCTAAATCAGGAATTTCCTAACAGATGGATCAGAAGGGGTGGACCATTTTATTGGCCTCCACATTCGCCAGATTTGACTCCATTAGATTTTTTTTTATGGGGACATGTGAAAACAGTTGTGTATGCAACCAAACCTAGTTCATTAGAAGATTTGAAAGCTAAAATAACTAATGTGATTTCAGGCATTACTGTAAATCAGTTGGCAATTTTTTTTCAGTGAACTGCAAAATCATATTACCCTTTGTATTGCTAATGTTGGAGGACATGTGGAAACTTAAATAAAATTTCAATAAAACCTTAAAAAATATAGATTTACTTCTTTCTAATCCTTTTTACAAATTATTTCTATTGCAAATACAAATAAAGTTATAAATTTTTTAAAGTGCACACGAACTTTATGGACACTCTGTATATAATTTTGTTCTGTTTAATGAAAAACAAACATTGAGCGTTCTTTATATATATATATAAAAAAAAACATACACTTCAGAAAAACTAACCCCAGTCAACTCTTTGATGAGGAATTAAATAGCGATTAATCTATCAAGATGACATTAAACAACTTTCTGTCTAAGCATATATATTTCATAAATATATTAATCAATGTCACAAAGCAACTAATTAAAAGAAAAAAAAAATTTCCAAAATGACTCCTTTTAATATCACATTCTGCAGATACCCAATTGCATCAATTTCTGATGTCTTTAAAACAAAGAAAGACCCCAGTCAATTGAGTTTCAACATAAATTAGGGACGATGATTGCTTTTACCAAAATTCTCTCACTTCTAGTCATGGCAACATAGCACTCAGCAAACCCACTAATGGAAAACTAAAGATTTGCCACACTTTGTACATACCTGAAATATACAGCATATACAATGGATTCTGGTTAAATGGAATATCGGTTTCAAAGAATAGCCATTTAGTAGTTCCAATGGGGAAGGATACAATCAAATTTATATAATAATCATTTTGTATCATTCCTTTTTTTTGGATACTCTGCCATCAACATGAGAAAAGCAAGGAAATCTTTGATGGTAAACGAAAAATTGTTGTTGATAGACAAAAATTAAAAGCGTTCAACGTAAACATTGTGAATGTCAGTCATCAGAGTCTTTGGGAAAATAATTGTGTGTTTAATGCAGCATGAAAATGATTTGAGAAAGGAATTTCATCCAAAATTGCAAAATGGAAAGCTGAGTTGTAAACACAAATTTCTGATCAACAAAAATTTGCAGTGTTACTCTGAAAATGAAGAGCAGGAAGACATTGTTAGAAAAGAAAAGAATTCAGCCTGTCAAGATGAAGTTACTGAAATCTCTTACATGCATAAATCTGAATATGTAATGCATAAAAACTGCAAAGGTTACTTTCTATGCTATGATTATATAAATAAGTTCAGCAATAACTAAGAAAATTAATTATCATATTTTTAAGGTTTATGCAGTTTTGTCTTTAAGTTTGGTTGATAAATACAGTTTGAGTGAGTCAATTTTGACAGAGCAAAAATCACATTACTTAGTTTTTTATGTTCTTTTATTTCATTGAAAATATTTGTTTGCTGTATGAAACTAGGAAATATGTAATATTACTTTATTTCAAGTCCATTAATAACAGCAATTTTGATCATTTTTTTTTTTTTTTTATCCTTTTTATGCAAATCTCTTTAAAAGAAACCACTGCTTCGGGGGACCAAAATTCATGGTCTTGATGTGTTCCACTTAAACTGTAAGAACACAAAAAATATAGAGACACCCAACTATGGATCTTGTTTTGAGAAAACTTTGGGATTTGGTTAGATGCTCGTTTCTCTTAATATTTTAGAACTATGAGGAAAAACAATCACAAAGATCCTGAGAGCAAAGAAAATTACATTTTTCACAATCCAGCTAAAACTTATTAATTACTTGTAAAAATTTTTCCCCCTTAAGCTAAACTAAAATGTATAAATTTTAATTTAGTTTTCAAGCTTAACTAAATTTTAATGTTCATAGCATATTTACTTCAAAAGTGTGTATTGCTACCCTAATTCTATCTTTTTCCCTCAACCAGAAACTTAGTATCAAAACTACAAACTAATAATCCCCAACACACAAAATGTATATCCAGGTATATTAAGTCTGTTGCCTAATGATGAAAAAAAAGCAGCTATTTAATTTTTTAATTTAAAAATTTTTTTCAACAAGCAGTTAAATGCTTTTCCATTAATCACAACAATTGAACATTATACAATGAAAATATCAGATCAAAAATCCACTCCTAATATGCAACAGACATTGATTCTTTCCATTAAGAATCAATGTTACAGCAGGGATTGCAAGTTCTTCATAACTCATTCAAACCCTAGCACTATATATATATATATATATATATATATATATATATATATATATATATAATCTTTTCGCAAAAATTATATTCTCCAAAAGAAAGGCTAGATTAAGAGTGTTTGATACAATTTTCATATAATGAAAATGCAGAGAAAATTAATATATATAAAACAGAAACACTGAACTTCTTGCAACTACAGCCAACATGACTTCATCAGGCAACAAGTTGCTATATATATATATATATATATATATATATATATATATATACTGACTGAGAGAAATTAACTGACCAGCTCAAGTCCAGTGACTGACATATTTGAGACAGCTCTGAACTTGCAAATTCAATAATCAGCATGAATTACCTAGAATACTAAGTGTGTATGAAACATGGTAAATTTGTTTTAATTTATAGGTACTGTTAAATTCTATCTGATTCAGTTTGTATGCTGCCATTTTGCTTGTAAGAAATCTGGAGTATGAATCAATATACTAAACAGATATATATATATATATATATATAAACTTGTTAAGAGAAAGATTTCCAAGTGAAGGCTAAGGCAGAGATGGCTCATATTCCATGATTTGATTACATCATGTAATTAAAAAAAAAGAAATGAGAAACCTGGAAGTGGCCACCTTCAAGATATCTTATGGGCAGAAAAAATAAAAAAAGCCAAAGAAAAAAAAATGTTTCCAAATTGTCTAAGTGATTGGTTGAAATAAATTAAACAACTGTATCCAACTGAAGATGACACTCCCAGTACTCATATAAGACTTTTTCGCTCCCCAAAGCACCTAGGTCCTCCCAAAGATTTTTTGTTTTTTTAGTCTGGGAGGATATACACTGACAAAAATATAAGGAAGAAGGTCCCTTTTGAGAATGCAATGCTCCAGTTGATGAGATGGGCATTTCACTTAGGAGAGAGAGAGAGAAAAAGAAAATGGACATAGCAATCAGTTAGTTGCCATAAGAGAATAAAACAGATGAATACAATTAGAACTAAGCCAGCCAGTCAAGAGAAACAACTTTTTAACTAAGTCTAGATCCCCTGACAAAACCATTTTCTTTTAAAAACCTATATTTATCTAAATATTTCATAGACATAATTACGACAGCACTATCAAGGGAAACAACTCTTCGATATTTAGGACTTGGACAGTGAATGTCATCAGTTCTGTTCACACTGGGGGATTCCAACACTTCCTCATTGCACTGAGAAAGGCAGGTTGGTATAATATTGACATAGTGGGTGTGGGGACTGGGCAATTTTTGTCCTTGGTTCATATGCATAAGTATAGGCACCCCCCATATAAAATAAGACCGTGTGTCACTACCCATCTTAGTGGGGGCGTTCAGGTAAATAAGATTATGGTTGTCTTGCTAAAAATACCAATTGTGTGCAATTTTAAAAAAAAATCTTTTTAGTAGGTCAATAAACCTGCCAGTAAAAATAAGGTTACAATAAAAACACATTTGAGTTAAATATTGTCAAGAATAGCATTTATAAAGTTATCTTAATATCTACTACAATAGAAAAATTAATTATCAATGCCATAAAGCCTTAAATACAAAGAAAATCCTAAATTTTATGACTAATCCGGAATGATACCTGCCACACCCACAAGCTCCAGAAACCTGTGCCTGTTCAGTAGATGGGAATCTGCCTTCTCTTAGATCTGTTTGGTTGAGTCGATTTAGTTTAGCAGCATATCAACACCTCTATGTGTTATTTATTGCTGAAATTTAAATATTTTGAACAAAATTGTATGCCTTCAACTACAGATAAAATGTATTGTTAGTCATTTTGCTATGAAATGTTTGTTGGTAATTCTACTATAAATAGGTATTGTTGGTAATTTTATTATAAAAATGTATTTTTATACTTTTATAGTTTTGTTTGAGGATTCCCTATTTGCCCATAGTTGGGATCTGAACAGGTGCTACTACCCCTCTTAGATCTGCACTCAGTTATTGGTTTAGAGAAGAAGACAGCATCAAATATCAGATACAATAGTGTTTGAATTTAATAAATGAAGCGTTAATTATTACTTTTTCAGTAACCTTATTTTCAGTTTCTTTCTTTATTGCAACTACCAAATCATCATTCTATGACCATTAGTAAGTGATTTGATCAAAATAAAGAATAAGCCTCTAGTTAGACTTGAATTTGCATTTTTTACCCTTGGCAGCCTGTCTTACTGATTAAGCTATGAAGGATAAACAATAGCTTTCCTCCAAATCCAGCCATATAGCTACATCATTATTTTTTAAAAAATTTCCATCTCTAAGTAGGCTGCTACCTGTTTACACTACACCAGTAGTACATAGGCAGCAAGTATTCAAATTTCTTAAATGAAGCATTGTCAATTATTAATTTTTGTCTAGTATTTTTTCATCTTAATTTCGGTTGCCTTTTTTAAATAACAAATCCCATGAATGATGATCTGAGAGTTGCAGTAAAAACAAAAAAAGCAACAGAAATTAAGATGAAAGTAATAAGTCAAAAATACTTTGTCAGATGTACTGCAGTCTCAACATGGCAATAAATGACTATCCTGAAGAAGATATAATAGAAATTAAATTCCTTCAGGAATTAGGAAAATATTATCCATCGACAGGGACTTGGAGAGGTGAATGCTTTTGACATCTAGCTCTGCAGGAGAGAGAGAGAGAGAGAATAAATTTCAAGAGAAAGCACTCAAGGATAAAAAGAGGATTGTTAGGACCAAATCTGACAACATTTTTTTTTTTAGATTGTCTATCCATAACTCTTTTTTTGAGATACCAAGTTAACTCTATGGTACCAGAATTTTTTGGTTTGAGGTGATATAAATAGAAAAAGAGCCACATACCAGAAAGAATGGACAACATATCAAAGACTGGAAAAAGATGTACCTCTCTCCTTGAATTTTTCTTGGGGAGGTGCATCGAGAGAGAGAGGAAAATAGAGAGAAGTTACAGCTGCCATGGATCTGACATGTATAACACTGCAGCAAATATTAAAATCCTCCACTAACTAACTTGACTTATACAAAATCTGTGGACTGACCTTCCTAAGCGCATCCCAATCAGATACCATATATATATATATATATATATATATATATATATATATATATACATACACACACACACACACTGGTGTGTGTTTCATTGAATGTCACAGATAAGGAAAATCTTACAATTTTTTTTTTTTTTTTTTAATGTTTTTACAATCTTCTTTTTAGGACTTCTGTCACATTCAATGAAACCTGTTTAAAAGGAAGTTTGCTGCCCAAATTTTATATATATATATATATATATATATATATATATATATATATAAATAAAATGCATAAAAAGTCATTAATGATATCCAAAGTTCTCAAACTGAAGTGGTTAATAAAAAATACATTTCAGAAATTAACGGTCACTTGTTTGATTTCAACCATTTATCTACACCATACAAAAAAGGGGAGAGACACTGCTACCGATACATTAAATTTTTACTGTTAAAACAAAAGATACAATTTATTTTTATATATTTTTTTTTTTATGTATTTATAAATTCATATGATATCAATGATTGTTCAGATGAGTAAATTCATTTATTTGTTAAAATTATATGTTGGCTTCTGTACTACTTAAAATTCCTCAGATGTATGTAACAAAAGATGAGGTGGTTAGTCTCAATGCTACATGTAAAGAAAATGGATTTTTGCATAACATTTTCTGGAAAAAGTACTTGACACTAATTGTCTAACAAATTGCCTCCCAAATTAAAACAACCACTCCAAAACAATGAGAGCAGAAAGAAGCCTGAATGCATCTGCTTTTGCCTAAATGCAAAACGTTTATTTATAAGCTTTCTTTTAAATAAATGCATTATAACAAATTAATCATGGAATTATAGTGGTTAGATTCAGTACTATGCTACACATAATATTGTCTTAAAAATATATATTAAATTTAAATGATAAAATACTAACTGAAATAGGCACCTCATATTTACTATTCAATGTTTGTACTTTGAGTCCATTCACATGTATTTTATTCATTTTTTTTTTTTTTAAAGTTAAATTATTGAATTCTAGATATTTTAAACAAAAATTATTACCAGTATCCTGATTGTCTTTCTTTTTGTTTTTTTTAAAAAAAAATTAAGGTTCACTCTGTACAAGGCTTTGAGCCACTTGAGGTAGAGGGTTACATTAAGAGGCAGTTTATGCAGATAGGAGTTAATCCTAGACTTGAACACATTAAGATTGTAGTGATTGGGTGAAACATCCTCTTGGGAGCTGGTTCCATAGATCAGTGGTTCTTGGGAAGAAACTGTTCAAGTGGAACTTACTTCTCACCAAAGGAATACTGAGGGTTGTTTGCTACAATGTAAGTGGCATGGTGGGTCAGTCATGAAGGTTAGAACTAGTAGAACCAAGGAAGGTAGTTCATCCGACCACTTTCCATAGAAGTAGTGATAGAGAAGTGAGAGGCTTGCCGCATCCTGCCTGTGAGGGAGAGGTTGGAAAATAATAGTCTTACAGTTAAAAAAAAAAACAAACATTTAGAAATTCAAGATTTCCAAGAAATGGTTTTATAAATGCTTTTCAGTTGCAAAGTCATAAAAAATGCATATCTAAGCAGTAATAAATACAAAAAAAAATTGAGATATATTTACAATTATATCTTAAAGTGTCTCGATAGATTTAGCTTTGTAAAAAAAAAAAAAAAGTTCACTGTGATTACTTCCCTTGTATATCATCTCTAGATATTTTTAATATAGTTCAAGTTACCTCCCTTTTGAATGACAATAGCTCAACGATTTCTTTTACAAAAACCACGCCCTTTCCTTCTCGGTACAATTAACAGTTTTGTTGACCAATAATTTCCAAATCCTTAAAAGATAGAATACAAACAAAAAGTGGCTTATCAAATTGTAAAAAAGTTGTTGGTTTTCAAAAGTATGTTAAAATTCTATTTTCTTGGAGACAAACAGATTCAAGGTAGTCATTTAATAGAAACAAATTTAATGATTAAAATTTAAACTCAAAAAGAAAGTGAAAATAATTATTTTAAAAAGTATAAGGATTTTCATATATACCAGATATTCTCTTCACCTTTGACAGGAGAATTTTCTTTTGAAACAATGACATAAAATCACCAGCAATGAACTTTAATAGAACTGAAGCTGAAATGGTATCCAGTCCAAGGCTTCTTCACTAAATCACTTCTAAGTAATATCCTACATGGTATCCTATTGACATTTCACATGCAGGTATTTCAGTTCAGTTTCAATACAGGTTTTATCATGTGAAACTAAACACAGTTTAGATTCATAATGGATTTTCAGCAAACTTTGCCCTTGCTGCTTGCAAAAAAAAAAATGAGGTGTCAAGAGGACGGATTTTACCATGGACACTGCTATTATTTTAACTACATTCACTCATCGGCAATGTTTGTAAAAAGCATAGGTTAGAATTATAATAAAACAAACATATGAAAGTGAATTTATACATTTTTGTTTTTGAGAACACTATTAGTTTGTTTATTTACACTATTTATTCTAGTTTATAGGAATGATTGGCAAAACATCAGCTAATTGTCAATCAAGTCAAACTTTATTAAATGGTAAATAAGGATTTTCTTATAGTTGATTCATATATTTTAATAATTTAGTAAATGTTTATAAGTTTATGAATAAAAAATTGTTTTCATATTTCTCTATAAAGTGGTAAATGATAAATATTGAATTAGTTTTAATACAATTGTATTAATTTTTAGAATGTTGTAAATATAAAATTCTTGTAAATAGACAGTAGTGATTAATATTTTTGCTGTAAATTCTCAAGAACAAAAAGAAATATATAAATTCACTTTCATCATATGTTCGTTTTATAATTCTAATAATCACTTTTTAAAACAAACATTGCTGAGGAGTGAAGGTAGTTAAAAAATAGCAGTGTCAAAGGAAAAACTGTCCTTTTGACACACTGTTTTTGTTGTCGGCACAAAAGTCCAAGTTTATTGAATTTTCTATCTTTATTTTAGTTCCTTCAGAAATTAGAAGAAAGGCTATAAGGAAGCAGAAAGCAGTTTTGGATATTTTGTATTTAAATAAGAACAGAATTGTTACATAGTTACTTTTGTATTTGGTTTTGGCCAATCAGACAAGGATGACTTATAATATGAGGCAGCACAAAATAATGTCTTAAAGAGTGTTAATTAAGTAAAAATGTTTAGCTCACATCTTTGCCCCACTCCCAAAATAGAAAGGCATTTTACAAGTTTAAAAAAAAAAAAACAAGTCTTAAATCTAATTTTTTTTAAAACCTTTAGATCATTTACCTAGATGATTAGAGAGTACACAATTATGGACAAGCATAAAAAATATACACACATAGCAATAACAAGCCCAAACCCTTATTTTCTAATCATAACTGTGTGTGTGTGTGTGTATGTATATATATATATATATATATATATATATATATATATATATATATTTATTACATACACACAACTAGGCTATGCATACATGTAGATGGATATTTAAACAAGCAAAAAACTATAGCAAAATATCTTGTCCTATGATTTATTCCTAACCCGTTTTCAATTTAGAGAAATCTTAAAGTAATCGTAATAAAATTAGGTTTACAAACTAATTTATTTGCAAGATAGCCTTTAATATATTGAAAAAGGCTGAACAAATATGAAATAGTCACCTTAGGAATAATGGATTATATATGTACTAAATCTTGATAAATGCAAAAAAGTGGAAAAGCTTTTTTTAATGACCTATTGTATTTGTCATATGCTAAAATGGATTTTTTTCCCTGAAAAATGCCTTAACAAAAAAAAAAAAAAAATATCAGTCTCTAAGCACTCACTGAAAGATCAAATAGAAGAGAGGCGTTTACCAACCCTCACAAACTCCAGTGACAAGATACAAGCAATCACAAACTCCAGATATGTAATATCAGCCTAAAATTATTATTCATATGTAATAAATACTGTATATCTTGTTAGTATCAAACCATGCATCAGCTGGGTGTTGGATGTAAACATGCCATGTGTTGAGAAGCCTTGTGGTGGCTTGTTTCTTTTATGAATAGGTATAACATTTCTGCTTAACTATTGAAAATCCAATTATTAATAACGAAAAATAATAGGTTTAAAATGTGGTAATTTGTTGCAACAAAGAAAATGACACCTATTCCATGGTTCAGGCATGTCCTGCCACTATGACTGAGAGGTGGGGCTCTCGCCATATACTTGCAACTAAGTAAAGAGCAGATGTCAGACACAGAGCTGAGAAATCAAGCCCTCGCGATTGCATATGTAATGGACTCCTTCAATACGTTTGACCAGTTCATGGCAAGGCAACTTCATGCCGGTGAAACTGTCAATGAATTTTTGGCAGAGCTACAGTGTTTGACGCAGCTGGTTGGTGGCCGGTAGTCATGGATGGTATGTGCATTTGTATCTGGGCTGCCACAGGATGTAGTGTTGGTGACTTGGACTGGCTTAAGCTATTAAATCCTCAGATATTATTCCTCCTCAAATACTTAGGTATTTGAGTGTCTGTCTTACCCCTTGTAGCATCTTAGCATATGGGAAATACGGTATTTATTGTTTTATTTCACCACTTTTGATTGAATACTATTCTGCATCCTACTAATGCACACAAGTCCTAATGAAATTTTGATACTGTCACTTAATAAAAATCATTTGCCTTCCTTAAACTGCATTTTAATATTATTGAAGCCAGTGTGAAAACCAGTAAAAATCTAAGCAGTCACATTTATCCTTGAATTTACCCTTATTCATTTATGCAAATATTCGTAATTTCTCATTAGCTGAAAAATCACAAGATTTTAATTCCCATGTTAAGTTATCTGAAGACGATCAAAGAGGTTCAATAAAATGTAACTATAGAAAAAAAAAAATGCCTAATATTAACAATTACAGGCAGATCTCTAATTTAGAAGAGTGTGACCACAACCTTCAAGCGAAAATAAGAAGGATATTTGCATGCTTTATTTTTCAAAGCATTCATTTGTGAGGTAGTCATTAGATGAAAAAGTGCAGACATAGGGAGAGTTAAGAAAAAGCACCTTGTGGTTTGCTGGTCACATGATTAAGCAGTCTTTAAAGTAGGAGAGGAATTTAACAGCAGACATTTAAGTAGGTATCAAATTTAGACACTGATTTTGACACAAGAGATTACCATTTTAAATGATGCTCAGGTGTCCAAGCAAAGATAAAATCTTAGACAAGATAAAAATTGGAAGACCTTTTTAGATGTATCTTATTTCTTTAAGGATAGCTTATTTTTTGGTTCCGCTTTAATTTTTTTTATTTCATCATATCAATAGTAAAATTAAGTATTTATATTTTTAAATCTATATTGAGTCATCAGACTTAAGTTTTTATAATTATTCGTACAAGAGGAATGAATAAAGATATACTTTAACTGTTTACCGTAATTGTTAAAGTTTTAGATTTCACCTGTGATTATATTTGTATTTTCTCATGATTTGAACCATGACTAATTTCCCCAATTAAGCCTTTCCTCCATTCTTATACATTTGAAAAACACAATCCCCCAATCTAACCGCTCAAAGAAAAAAAGGGGGGGGGAGGTTTATGGAAAAGAAAATATTTAAGAAAAAAGGGGAGAAGAAAAGTAATGTTCCTTTCTTATTTTTTCATTAAAAAATAGAAAAAAAAAAAAAAGAAAAAAAGTCCCTTGAATTTTTCCCTTGCTCCTGAAGCAGAAGGCAAAGTTTTGACAAGTCACATTACATCATAGGTAGGCCACTTATCCACCTTGTGGCTACCAGCATAATTTAATTACAAATTCCATTCACAGAGTTCAAGGGAAGAGAGAAAGATGAAATGAAAGTGACATAATAGAAAAATGAAAAGAAAAAAAAAAAATAATGGTGGGGAAGGTCAGAAGCAAGATGGGATTGGGGTGGGTTCACATGCAGTATGTGGTGGGAAAGGGAAAATGCATTTAGGTCACTTTTGCTACTTTTACCAAAATACCCCCAACAAAGTAACTCACGCGTTTCAATCTTTGCATACAGTTCAAGCAATAGGCTCTCCCTTCTGCTTGATAGAGTTCTGAAAAAAGGAATCATGACCAACAGTTCACATTTCTTAGAGAAACTTACCCAAAGGATGTGCGAGTGTATTTGATTATTTATTTTTATATATATATATATATATATATATATATAAAAAAAGAAATTTTGTCATGAGTGATGGTGTGTTGATTGCTAGACAGTGGTTGTCTGTTTGATGAGCTGGTTACCACTGATCTCTAATAGAGGGTATGTATGTGAGGTCAGCCAGACGAATATGCTCACAAAAAGCAAGAGAGACGGTTGTCTGGGAATCAGTGGGGAAGGGTTGTCGACGGATGTCAAGTTGCAATTACATGCACGCAGAATCCTTCTCAAGGCAGAAGACTAGAAAAGGGGAGATGTATAAACTGCTGCTTCAGCTGACACCAACAGCACTGAAAAAAAAAAGAAAAAAAAAAAAAAGAGTTAAAACTTATTTTTTCGGGAGGGAGATCTATAATCAAGACAAGATTTTACGTCATGTATCAATGACTTAAATTTAACAATTATTCATTCATTCATATTTCAAATTTAAATTATTAATATTTAAGAGAAGAGTGTGATTTGAGAAAAGAAAACACATGAGGATAGTTATGTAAGCAAATTACTAACTTCCCTTGCCCCGAGGAATGAACAGAATGACAAGAGTTCCATAAGATTTATACTAAGCTATTTGATTAATTCCTCTTAGAAACTAATCAACAGAAAAGTTCAAGATGAACAAGATCACCATCATATTAAGCACATTTCAGTTGCATGCCTTCATGCTAGCTACATTTCATTTGTTTTGATGTGTTCATTACCAGTACAGCCGTTTGTTTTTTCATTACAGCCGTTTGTTTTTTCATTACAAGACAAACAACGTTTGTACAAAGACTTGTAATTTTTTGTAGATTTTATATAGTTTTATACTTAAAATTTAAAAAAAAATCTATCTTGAAGACAGACATTCTGTCAAAATATTGTCTAACATTGTCAAACACTGTTTTTTCTTTTCTCAAATTGCACTCTTAACTGTTGAATAATATTGGAAGAGTTATGTCAATCATCTTGTTTATTAAAATATTAATAACAAGTTGGAGTTCAAGGAAAGTAAAAGCTGGTAAGAGATTAAATATAAAAGGAAGAAGTGCCTTTAAAATCTATCTTTAAATCCATACCCAGACATCATAAGACAGCACAATAAGAGTAAAGAGATTTGTCTATCATCTGGTTCATGCTCCTTCCCAGTTTTTTTTTTTTTTTGAACAGAAATAGAGATTTATCTTTTGTTTCCTGTTTAGGACTGGGTTTCTGGTTCCTTCTAAGGCCTACTTCAACTCTATACTTCTGACAATCGGTTCACCTATCATCTGGTTCACACTTGTCCTCTATCTTTTGAACAGAAGCAGAGATTCATCCCTTGTTTCCAGATCAAGAATGGGTTTTCTGGTTCCTTCTAAAGTCTACTTCCACTCTGTACTTCTAATGCTGCCAACTGACCCCTAAAATGTTATTCACTAATTAAATCTTGACCTCTTCAAATCTAGAGTTAGCCATTATCTTTCCTGAATAACCAAGAAATTCACTTCTTGCCTTTTCTTACACTAATACAATACCACACAGTAATACAATACCACACAGTAATACAATACCACACAGTAACCCTCTACCTTGAGTTGGGCCTTGTATTGAGTGAACATTAGTTAAAAAATACTCTAATGGTACAAGTTTATAGTCATTCCAGTCAGATTGATTTAATAGTTACTTTTAAGATATTCTGAGCTGAAAATAAGTTTTAATCTTCCATAAGATGTGTTTTGTACATGTTCTGCCAAATATAGACCATTTTGTTGTTAATTCATACTGCCTTTATCAATTTTTCCCCATAATGTTATCCCCTTATTAATATAATTTTTAAATAATTCTTGCAGTACACAGAGCATTCAAGCAAAAATACAGTCAGCATAAAAAAAACAAAATATAAACATTTTCAAGTCAAGACTTAGTAAATAAGACCACACAGATATAAAACTTAATAGAATTTTTTTTTATTTTTATTTTTTATTAATGTTACTATTATATTTAAATGTCTCCTCATGTAGATGTCATTTGTATTTACAAAGCTAATGATAAATTTGAACATATGCTGTAAACAAAATAATTACCTGAGAGTAAATAGCCAAATTCTGTTTTGGCTAATGGCTGTTGGCATTGGTATGCCCAGAAATTAACTCTTGGATCCTTGTAGGTTCTATGGACAGGTTTCCTGGGCATTGGTCATTTTAATATGGACACTGCACTGTCAGCATCTTCAAGAATTGCTTTTGCTGCTAGCGTAATTACTTTCCTCTAGTCAGCACTGGTCTTGGAAAATTGATTTGGGCTTATTTGGAGGGGTGGGTAGAGAAAAAAAAACAGGAAAAAAGATAAAAAGCAACAAATGCACACTCACAAATTATAAAAACAAAAGATTTTTTTTTTAAATATTGAGGTCAGAGTTTTTTGTTTTTTTTTAAATATTTTCTTTCTTTTTTTTTCCGTTTTTTTTTTTTTTTTTTTTTTTTTTGAAGGGCACAGTTAAAATATTCCCTGGCATTAGCTTCAAGCAGGTTAACTAAGCTAGCATTTAGAAATTGATTGGTATTGTAGGTCATTGTTTTCTAAGAATGAAACCGGACAAAGGGTTTAAAATCATAAAATAAGGGCATTTAATTTTAAAGATCAGTTTTAATTTAGGTAATTTTAATTATGCAGGTGCCTCTAGACAGAAAAGTTAATTACGGATAATATAAATAGAAAAAAGTCCCAATTCTTTCTACTTTGCATACTAGAAAATGGAAACAGTGTATAGATGTAATTAAAAGAGAAATAAAGTACATATAAATATCTTAAATGTTCAAAGAAAAAAAAAGTTCTTTAATAAGCTTAAATATGAAAAGTTAAGGTTCATTAAAAACAATAGGCAAAAACTTATGGAAAAAAAAAAAAAAAAAAAAAAACCACCAAAAAACTATGACATTTGGAAGGAAAATTAGGATCAATCTATTTTTAAAATTGAAATTAAATAATAATATAATAATATATTAAATTACCCCAAAACAATTAAAATAAAACTGAAATAACAGGCATTAGCATTAAGTTTTCACTACCATTTTATAAAACATTCCTATCTTATTTTGTAGAAGGCATGAAAACTCAGGAATACAATGGATAAGAATAATTTTATCTGTAAAATTGGTCAGGCACCTTAGAGACTTGCATTTGTAAATACAGTACACAACAATTCTATAGAGCTTCTCAAAGAGATTCTAACTATCTTCCTTTATATCAAGCAAAAAATGAGGGAGGGAGGAGATAGCATACAGATCAGTTTGTGATGTGTATGAAGAATTAGGTTAACAACAATTGAAAGCCCTTGTGATTAAGATTTGCATTCTGGCCCCTCTGTCTTTTGTTGGTATAATTGATTTTGGTAAAACTGTTGTTTTTGGAAAACCATCTACTTAGAAGCAGGTTCTGGTTTAACACCAGACTATGTATATCAAAGTTTTGTTTTTAAAGAAAGGAGAGGGGGTATCCTTTTTAATTCATATCACTTACAAAAAGAAAGAGGAGGCAAGAGATTGATTTTTATTAATTCATCAATAAAAGGAAAAAATATTACAACTTTTTCATGTATTACTTTCTGATCATTAATATTTTTAAGAGTGGGAAGGGGGAGCTTTTTTTTATCCAATCAACTAAAAGAAATTATTTAAATTATATCCAGCAATATCACAGCTGTTACTTCATATCTTTAATTTTATTTTATTTTATTTTTTTTTTTTTTTACAAAAAAATTAAATTTAATTTTGTAATCAATTTTTTTTTTTAGTTCAATAGTCTTTTGTTTTTATATTTATAATTTTTTGTCAGATAAAGATATATATTGTCTTTTTTTTAAATTTTTGAATAACTTAAAAAAAAAATTAAAAAAAAAATGAAAAAAAAGGCAAATATATATTTCTCTAAAAAGATATCCCCAGACAACATTTTCTGTATTTTTTTGTATTTTTAATTTTAAATTTTTTTTTCCATTTAATTCTTTTTACTCATAAAAATAGTTTCAATGTTTTTTTGTTTGTCTTTTTTAAATTTTAAAATCTTTATTTTTAAATTTTTTTTAAGATATATATCCCCACCCTATTTTTAACACATGACCCTACCCAATTTTTTTTTAATTTTTTTTTTTTTCAGTATTTTTTTAATTTTTATTTTTTTTCCTCAAATAGTCAATTTATTTCCTCTCTTGGTAAGAGTAATTATTTGTACATAGTATGAACACTATCAATCACCACCACTACCACCACCAGCTTCAAAAAACAAAATATTTTTGTTTTACACATCAACTATCAGAACTTGTTAATTCAGTTATGAAACATTTCTCTGGCATTTAATATAAAAAGGGAAGAAAAGAAAAGAAAAAAAGATCTATAAAGAGCTAATAACCCAAAAATCCAAAACCATATACAGCCTTGAGAAAGATAGACAAAGGAATTTGATAGGTAAATTTGTTTCTTTCAGCAAATAAACTTTGTTTTAAAACTATAAAAGTTATACTTTTTGTTTTTCTTGAGATCAAAACAGTTCTTCTGAAGGCACGAAATCTAGATCCTTATAATATATATATATATATATATATATATATTCATTCATTTTTTTCTTTGCATAAAAAACAAAGAGGAGGGGGGAAAAAAAAAGATAAGTCTTCATATATTAATTTCAATAGCTTCCTTCCCACTTTTTCTTGGTTTTATTTTTCACCCAGTAGAGAATATATACATACATACATATATCTCACTCCACTCATTGCAGTCTCCCAAGAGTTTTTTTTTTCCCCCCTTCACAAATGTCTTCCCCTCCCATTTCTGCTTCTTTGTAAGATTTGCTAATTTTAAGGGGGAGAAGAGAAAAATAGAAAGAAAAAAATTAAATAAAATTGTACTTTCTATAGGCAAACCTTTTGTTTTTTTTTTGTTTTTTTTCCACCATGGAATGATTCAGAGAAAATTAAAAAAATAAATTAAATTACATTTTTTTAAAATTTTTTCTTCCTTTTCTTCCCAACTTATTTAGAAGAATCTGTGTGCATCTTTATGCGCATGTGTATATGGTAACAAACAACGAAAGAGTGAATGCACAGTTATGTGTAAGTACATACATGCAAGTATGCAAATAGTGTTTATCAATCTTCCTTCTCTTCAAAAGCAAATATTTTTCTTATAATGTTGCCACACTCTTCATATATTTTTGTAATTTTTTTCCCCAAGAAGTAGCCAAATGTTTTACAGGTATGTAGGTAGATAGAAGGGGTTGGAGAGAGTCAAGGGATAGAGAAAATTCATCCAAACAAGTCCTGAGAAAAATGCGGGATGTTTCCCCCCCCACCCCAATCTAAATAAACACTTCACTTTTTTTAAAAATTTAAAAAAAAAAAAATCTGTGATTTTTGCCCAAGCCTTGGTATCTAATGTGGTTGTCGTTCTTCTGGTGTTGTTTTTTTTCCCTTTGTCATCAATCATTTATTCATTAACTAATAATTTGTTATTCTATTCTGTTCCAACTCTGACGATTGTGGAAGGTCCTGAAAAATAAAAATAAGTAAAAATTGTAAGTATACAAAATATTTTACATTTAACTTTTAGCACTCTGCATTATTAATATTACTTCCCTTTTCACTGCATTCTTTTTCAAGGACTCTAAATTCCAGTAAACTTGTTATTAATTTCACGCAAAGAGGGTTTTCTGTTGCGATAGCAGGATATGACAACACAACTAACAAATTCAAATTTAGGGATCAGTCACCTTCAGTGGCAGGATAAATGTTTTGTACAGCTGATGAAGTCACATACAGAGTGATAAAGGTTAATAAGCAAGTCATTTTTATCAAGAACAAAGCATTTGCAATGAAAAGGGAAAACTTTTTCCAAAAGCTCATGAAATAAACTTTCTTGAAAATTATAAAAAACAGAGAAAAATATGACACCTTATTAAGTCTTCTTGTTTTGGTTGTGAGCACAAGACCAATCTTTCAGTTAGGAGTTAACTTCTCAAATATTTGTGCTTAAATTAAAAAATGTTTTTTCATGAGTAATAAAAGCCAGTTTAACTATTTATACAACAATTGTCTAGTATTTAAATTTCTATCCTCAGTACCACATTTGCCAAATTTCTTTTCTTTCTTTCTTTTTTTTTAATCATTTCTCCTCAAGCAACTCAATAATGCCACTAGAACTTGGGGGTTACAGAGAGTGAAAGAGAATGAGAAAGCTTTAGTGGGGATGATTGCGGAAAGGACAAAAAAAAAAAAAAAGGAACAGGGTTCAAAAAGACAGAAGCTGGTGATTGACATTGTATTTAAATTTTTGAAGATTATAGTTATCAGGGAAGCAAGAAATTGGAAGGGTGTTTCACAGATAAAAAACAAAAAAAAAAACTGTTAGAGTAGAAGTGGCAGTTGCATCTAGCTAGTCCAACAGTAAAATGATGAGACCTAGTTGCCAATCTAGTAGCATACTTAAATTTATATAGTTGGGGAATTTGGGGAAAAAAAAGATTATCAGAACAGACACAGGGAAGCCACGTCACAGCAGTGAAAAAGTAACTGAAGTAGAAATGCCTAGTATAATAAATTGGAGGGGGCCTTTCATAATAAATTGGAGGGGGCCTTTCATAATAGATTTTCTTGCAAGGTATGTGAAAAAGGGGGGAAAAAAAAAAAAAAAAGCTGTTTTAGTCTATAGTTATTATGCAATTATTGATAACAGAAACAAAATGTTTTCCCAAGTAATTATCAGTTTTGTGTGCAACATCAAAATGAATATTTAGCTTATATTAGCATTACCAATCTGGTTTTCTCGTTATTCTTTTTAATTTCTTGGTAAATAGCTACTTTGGCCTTTTTCTGGTATACACACAAAAATTGTGATTTAAGATAAGGTATAATTTTAGTAAAAAATATATATGGTATAATGAAGTGCATAAATAATTTTTATTGGCATCTTGTTTGGTTATTAATAGAAAAAAATTTAGATACAAGAAACTTGGCCAATGCATTGATAAGTATTTTAGATAACACTTTTAGATGTTCTCTCCATTAGTTATTCTATTTTTTGTTAATGGAATGCATCATAACCCAAATTGTTTAAGTAATATTCACATACTAAGTAATTTTTTCAGAATTAAATAAAAAATCCTTACAATATTCCTTGGCAAAGATTTTGGTTGAAAGCTTAAAATTGCTTTTATGCTGTGGAAAAAACTAAGACTTGCTGACAGGTTTGGAATTAACATTTAAATAGGATTTTCATTAAGAATGTACATAAGGATATACTCTAAAGCAAATCAAATTTTTAAGGAAATGCAAGTGTCATTAGCAGGTAATAGACTTATCAGTGGTGTCTGAAATCTCCTTATAGTCAAGACAGTAATGATCTAGTGTCATAGGATCTAAGAGGAGTGATGTTGCATGATCTAAATACAAAATACTGAAATCTACTCTATAGAAAAATTTTAATTCTGAACTGAAATGACCTTATAGAAAAAGAAAGTTAAAAACTTTATGCGACAAGGATGTTTTTGTACTTTTATAATTTATACCTTATTGTCTCATTTTTGCATAAGCAAATATAACACAGCAAAGAAAATAAAACACACACACACACACACACACACACACACACACAAAGAAACAATGGAGTCTATTAGTGTTCCTTTGCTTTCTTTCATAAATGAACATGTTCTGACATTTTCAGAATACTCCAGATTAAACATTACATATCTTCCAATTGTTCTCTTAACAGTATTTTCAAGAAATGATGGACAGAAATCAAAAAAAAAAAAAAAAGAAAAGAAAAAAATTCTACAGATTCTTTTGGCCTTGCGTCATGCATAGTCGCGCATTATTTGATATGCAGAAACAAAAATTGTAAACAACATTAAGCAATCAAGTAACATGAGTAAGCTAACTAGAATTGTAGCTAAAGAAAACAAATCTTGCATCTTATTCTTTGTGCAATGTAATTTTGTCTAAGTTGTACAATTAAAATGTTTTAAGTCAATATATTAAAACTTGAGAAATCTTTGAAAGTGAGAAATGATTTGCTATTTGGAATATTGATGCTTACACATAGTAAGTGACTACGACTACAATAATGTAGTAAATACAGCAAATAAGATTTATCACTTCTTATACTAAATAGAGAAAATATAAAACAGTCAACTGTAGTTGGGATCAATGTGAATAATCCTTTCCTTAGATGCATAGTATGTGCTTCGGCAGGGCTACATACAGTTTTGAATTCAGAGTTATCCTTCGCATAGACTGGTTACCACCCGAGGTTATAGAACCCAATCTGTCCAACTATATACCCATAACTGGGGGGGGGGAGAAGAGTTGAATATTTTCCAAGGGTACTAGCACATAAGTGAATGTAATGAACTGAACTTGAACTCATCTCTGATTCCTCAACTCAGGCCTCAATCCATTACTCACTAGTGCTTGTTAAAAAAAATTTCAAAAAATTGTTCTCCATGGACAATATTTTTTGGACTATGCTGATTTTTTATAAATATGTGTCGCCCCCTTTCTCAATACATGTTCAGCTATTCCTTATTTTATACCCTCTCAATGGAATATGGATTTTTAAAGTTTTTTTCAAGACTTGAATGACTTTATGACGAATAAATCAAGATTAAGGGACTTAAAGACCTTTTTTACACATACAGACCCTGTAGATAATACTTTAATAAATTAAATTTAATTTTAGATAACTTTAGATAAAATAACATCGATGTACGTATTGAGGCAGCAATTCTTTAAAGATGTTTTGTGGAAGACCATAAATAAGGAATGTTTTGAAACCAATTTTTCAGGAACACAGACTTGGATTCAATCACTGTAAATATTGTCCAAAAGTTTGGGATCTCATGCTTTCAAATTTTTTCATGGCCATAATCAAGAACTACAACTAGAATTTAAGGTCCAAATACACCATGGTTTTTCTCCCTTAAAATATTGTTTGTAGCATATACACAGTATCATGAATGAGGTAATATACAAGCAAAATTTTTCAGTGCCGAATGTATATATCAGTTGTTAAACACATTCAAAATCAGAGTGTTTGAACTGGAGATATTTTTAAAATTATTTTTACAAAGGTTCAAAAAAATCTGAAGGTATGTTTTGTAATTAACACGGTATAGCAAACATTAACAAATATTTTGGATATACCAGTAAAAACATTGAACAGTCTAAAATTAGTCAAGATCAAAAAAGTAAAAATTTTCCCAGTCAAAATAATAAAATGAATACAGAAACTTTAAATGAATGTCTGACTGAAAATTTTACGAAAGAGATGAGAATATCATGATACAAGTTACACATTTCAAGCATGTACTATTCTGTAGTTATGACATTTATAGAGAAATAGAGTTCAACATAAAGTATCTGGTCAGTCAGATCACTCCACCCAACTCTCAGCCTGATGTCGGCTACTTAATATCACTTTGTTCTTGGCACCTGTTTTAAAAGCTTTTCCCTACTGGCAGGCTAAGTCATTCAGCAAATGTCTAAAAGAGAATCAATACCAGACCAAAAATTCTACCAATGTCAATAGCTAACAAATTGTATGATGGATCTTTCTCTTGTGAGAAAGTTATTAATCAAGTTTCAAAAGAAACATTTTTTTTGTTCCTTCTTTCCTTTATAAGTCATCTTTTGATAATGCTAATAGTAATAAGAGAAAAGGAAAAAAATAAAATAAAGATAAGGATAGTAGGCCAAATAAGTTCTATATTTAATCTCAAAACACCAGTTCAACATTTTATGATAAAATTGGGATTTCATGTGTAATTATCTTTTAAGATTTAATATTCTAAAGCAGGATTTCCCAACCTGGGCGATATTGCCCAAAGGTGGGCGATTTCAATTGTTGGGTGGGCGATATAGGATTTTGAGTATTAAGAAGGTATTTCAACATATGCCACCTGAAAAAAAAATATTTAAAGGACATATACAAATATAGTTTTGAGAAGGGTCATTAACATTCAAATAGTTCTTCAAACAACTTTTTTTTTGGATATAAATCAGATAAAGGAGGACCAAGAACAACAAAAATATTTGCTGAATTTTTATTAGTTGCTAGCAGTGTATATTCTTTTTAATTTTATAATTAACAAAAATCGTTTAAGTTTTTTTGTCAACACTTGCAATGCTCACTCTAACCATAAAACTATATATATATATATATATACATACACACACACACACACACACACACAGGGTGTATAAAAAATACTTCTACAATAAAAAAAAAAAAAACTATTTCTGGTAATATTTTTTCTTCAAAATTACTGCTGGTAATTTTTTTTTTTCAAAAATGTACAGCTGGTAATATTTTTTCTTTTTTTCCAAAATGTACAGCTGGTAATATTTTTTCTTTTTTTCAAAAATGTATAGCTGGTAATATTTTTTCTTTTTTTCAAAAATGTACAGCTGGTAATATTTTTTCTTTTTTTCAAAAATGTATAGCTGGTAATGTGTATAGCTGGTAATATTTATTTTTTTTCAAAAATTAATTGCTGGTAATTTTTTTTTTTTTTTTTAAAAAGTATTTCTGCTATTAAAATCTATTTTTACACTTTCATTTTGTTTTGACACCAGTTTGGGGATTAACTATTTGCCCATAGCTGGGACCTTAACGGGTGCTACCATCTTGGGTACAGGGTGGACCTGGGAACACCAGCAATTAAGAGGTGGTTCCATGCTCCTCAAAACCTCCAATCTCCCGATCAGAGACCTTGCTGGTGGATGTAGTTTATAGTCATACCCAGGTCTAGCAAATAAGGGTTGGTTCCATGCTCCTCAAAACCTCCAATCTCCCGATCAGAGGCCTTGCTGGTGGATGTAGTTTATTGTCTTACCCAGGATGCAAATGTAGTTTACCATCAATACCCAGAATGTTGAAGTGTTCTGTCTAACAATGGCAGGATATACATATCATGAGCAGACAGATAGGATTTTTACATATGGCCTCGCGAATGGTAATGGATGCAAGGCTGCATAGCTGTATCAGACTGCGTTTCCAGACTGAAGGCAGCAGTCATCCAACCTTTGCTGCTGTTTAGCCTCATGTTGCTGAGACAGGACCTGTGGCACCACAAACTATGGATCAATGAAGACCAAGATCTGCTGATATGCCTGATCCTAAGAACACATCCAGGGAGGATCCAGGCATAAGGACATGTCAAGTGGCCCTAGCATCTTGTACATCTCATAGTATCAAATGGAGGATACTTCAAGAGCAGCTCCTGTATCTGTATCATTTGAAATGCATGCAGGGTCTCTGATCACTACTCTACGGGAGAACTTATCGTTGATTTATTACACAAACTGTCATTCTGTAGTTTATCTCTTCAGTTTTGTTTACAGATAAGGCAACATTTAGAAGAGATGAAAAATTTACAAAACCAAAATTTGTGGGCAGATCGGAATCTCCATGGTACAAATAAAGGCTAGACCCCAGCATCAGTTTGCGATTAATATGTGGGCTGGAATTGTAGGTGATTGTCTGGTTGGTCCTTATGTTCTCCCAGCATGTCTTACAGGAGACATCTAAAGGGATTTTATTTTGAACATGCTTTCAAACCTGCTAGATGATGTACCCCTGCTAATATGAAGATGCATGTGGTTCATGCATGATGGAGCTCCAACACATTTTAGACACATTCTTCACAATGCACTGGCTTACATCTACCATGAAAGATGGATAGGTAGGGGAGGACCAGTTCCATGGCTTGCATGCTCCCTTGACCTCAATCTTTTGGATTTTTATTTGTGAGGCTACCTAACCCAATTGGTTTATGCAACATACATTAATAATGCAGAAACACTTTGTCAATATGTCATGGGGGCTTGCGAAACCATTTGACAACATGTGGGAGTATTTGAAAGGGCCCACTAATCAATGATCCACAGGTGCATGCATGCGTAGAAGTAAGCGGAAGACGTTTTGAACATTTGTTATGAGTTGCTGTGTTGAGGTACAATGATGGCCTTTTGGATGTATGTTTATATAGACATTTTACCTTGTTTTGGTTTGAGGAATCCACCCCCAAAGTTTGTAAAAGTATTTTTGATACACTCTGTATATATAGTTCTCAATGGTCAAGTTTTTTTCATGTGTTCTGTAATATGGTAACATTGGCAACAGTTGCTGTATAAGTTAGCATTATTTGTTACCTCTTGGTATTTTTTTTACTACATCATAAAGTTAGTTTATGAACCAGTAATAAAAATGTTATCAAACAATATTGGATGCTTTTGAATATTTACTAAAAAAAAAAAAAAGGATGGGAACCAGTGTTCTAAAGGAATAAAATCAAAAAATGATGGCACTATATCACATCAAAAAAAATTACGGAGCAACAGGGATAGAGTTGCATCTGAAGGAATTCAGATCCTAATTCTAGTATTATATTGTTACTTAGAAAAAAAAGCAGGATTGTTCGTCAATCATTTTTAGTTCATTTACAAGCAAATTTAGAATACACACATCTTAACATTGAAGTTGATGAACTAGTTTTGCTATTGAAAAGCATAGTTATTGAAGTACTTCATCTTCTGTGTGTTGTATCCATTCAGGACTAGGGCAATCATGGCTTTCCACAACTTTGTATCCATTGTAGTTCTAAGCAATGTTTGTCTATTTACTATCCTACACCCTCTGCTGCCAACCACTTACACAAGCTTGTTGGGTACATTACATGCTGCCCTCCATATGTTCTGTGAGTGTCAAATTTTCTAAGCTCTTTTCTCAATGTGTGTCCTAGAAATCTCAACCGTCTCTCTGATTTTATCCTTTTTGTTTCTATTTTCAAAAAAACTCTCATTATATGTTCAGTTCAAGGTATTTTCAGCATCCTCTGGTAGAGCCACATTTGCTACCTAAATTCTTCCCTTCATCTTTGAGGAACTTGTCCAGCATTCATTGCCATATAGGAGGATTGATATTACATAGCAATTGAGTACTTTTCTTTGTTTCTAATGAAATTTTCCTGTTTCTTAGTATTTTCTTTCATTTTCGAAAGGTATCTTTTGCTATCCCAATGCACCTTCCGATTTCAGTATCAAATTTTTTCCACCTGTTAAAACACTTTGCATATATTTCCGAGTGCTCAAGACAAAAAGTCAGTATAAAATAATTAAAAATTTTCAAGTTGAGATTACTTTAACATTAATTATTAAATAAATTTAGTTTCATTGCTAATTTTTAAAGTTTGACAAAAAAAAAAAAATCAAGACAACTCATTTTAATATTTTTTCTGTATTTGACTATGTATTTAAATGTTACATACAGTTGGTTTAACATATGAGCATGAACAAAAATTGCGTCATTCTTGCAATCAGGGTCATGAAAGTGTCAAAATACTCCACCTGCATTTACAAAGCCTGTGAATGTTAATTGAGAGAGCATTTTTATTAATTTGTTATTACTTGGCACATTTAAGCTCACTGAATTTCAGTCTTTATTTTCTGAAGTCTAGGAATATGTTTTTGGAAAACTTTTGCTACCAAAATATTCCAAGAGTAATAGCAGGAACTTGTAAAGACCAAATAATAAACTGATCAACAAAGAATGATTATCTACAGCTTTCAACCCTTTGCTAGTTGTTTAAAGCCAGGAAATATTTTTAGATAAGAATTTCCTTTTTTGGAGATAATAATTTAGTGATACAAGTTTTACTAATTAGACTAAGCTTGGTGGGGGGGAGGGAGAAGAGGTGCATTCATACCCTTCCTAAGACCTTGGAACTTGGCTCTCCAATTAACAATTCCGAGTCTTTATCCATGACACAACTGGAAGATCCAAGCTTATAGTAAGAGGTATTTTCAAGTGGTCAACCATCTAGGTACTGACCTGGCTCAACTTTGGTGATTGTATGGGAACCAATGTTTCAATGTGATGTGGCCATAAGCCAACAAATAATGATTATGAACTGAAATATTTAAAATGAAATTTGTGATTCATATATTAGGTGCTTAGATATACAAAAATGTTTTACGCAATCCCATTTGAGACATGAAAGAAAACCAATAAGAGTGGCACTATCAAGATCCAAACAAGCTCCCCTATTTCCTTATGGTTTATTTTGCTCTATGGCATATCAATCTCAATGGATTATTTAATGCCAACAAGAGTTTTAGGATAGGCTTGTATGAACAGAATATATATTCTTTGTAAGAAATTAGTTTGTTGATCAGGTTACATTGATGTATTTTTGTAAAGAGTTTGTGTTGAGTCAAATCTATTGATGGCAATATCCCCCCCCCCCCCAAATGCATTGCTGGTACTTTTACTACAAAAATCTATTTTTACACTATCATAGTGTTTTGACCCCAGTTTGGGAGATGTACTATTTGCCTATGGCTGGGACCCTAACTGGTATTCCCACCCCTGGTCAGGGTAACTTGGTAACAATGGCAATTAAGAGGTGGTTACATGCTCTTCAAAAACTCCCAATCAGAGGCCTTGCTGCCAGATGTAGTTTGTCGTCATACCCAGGACATCTTATTGGCTTATTAATTTCTTTTCTATCATACTTGATGATCATATTGAAAGTAGACAAAAAAAAGTTTATGAGGATCTTGAAAGTTATTTTTATTGAGAATATTGTTAATATATAAATCTTTTCACAATATAGAGCTGCCTGAAATTGTCCAATTTTAGAATTGTTTCATTTGGCAAGTGGTGCTATTTTTCTTTGCATACCCACCTCACCTCCAATGTGGCTGCATCAATGCACAGAGGTTATTTTTGTGTCTTGACTACTTGCATTATGAGCATCTTCTATGGCCCACTCACTTCTTTTTCGCAATCTCAAAGTAACATAACACTGATAGATGCTAACCTCTGTGGTATGCAAATACATTCTAACTTTCTAGTTTTCTTTTTTCCTCAAGAGAAGGTAGTTATTATAGAGGATAAACACTGGCAGCCCAAATAACAGTCTTTCCAGAGAAAGAGGTTAGATGGAAAGCTGTATCTCAGTGCAATGATTCATGCTTGTATTGTTCTATTGCTGTCTCATAGCAGCAGTGGAGACAGGAGAGGCTGGGGCACCAGGGCAGGAGAGTGACTGAATTATGATGTAATATGTTAATACTTTCAGAGAACTGCACTAATATCCAAGAAATAAGAGTGAGTTATACACAGATGTTTCCAAACCATACGATCACTTTATATCTTTTCAATAAAGCTATGACTTGTTCTAGCTCAATATTTTAAATAAGCGAGAAATGTTTAATTTCATTTACTAGAAATGTTTTTATCATTAAGTTTCCTATCAAAAGAACCTAAAGTCTAAAGTTTTCAAATAATTATGATTGCAAACATTACACCAATTCTATATATCACTTCGGTTTTGCTAATAACTATCCTTTTTGTTACTAAGGTGACATATTATTTGCCATTTTTAAATGATTTTAAATTAAAAGAACAAAAAAACCTGAAAATATCCCGAAGAGCAGATGTTTACTTTTGAAGAAATAAAAAAAAAATGCTTGTGAATTATTTAAAATGAATTTAAAAGTGACTGAATAGTGATTGATTAATTTGTTTGTTTGTTTCTAATGGTTTACCAACCCTTTGTAGGGTTATTTAAAGCCAAAACATTTCAGATTGTAATTTTTTTTTTTTTTTTTTTTGGTGAATAAATATTGGATTAACAATTTTTCAGAGATAATATTTTTCTTTTTTTTTTTCTTTTACATACAAGTCCTACTATTTAACCCACAGCTAAGAGGAGATTGGCTTTAATATGATTTGTTTTTATTTATTTTTTTTTTTTGGTGAATAAATATTGGATTAACAATTTTTCACAGATAATATTTTTCTTTTTCATACAAGTCCTACTATTTAACCCACAGCTAAGAGGAGATTGGCTTTAATATGATTTGTTTTTACTTTTTTTTTTTTTTTGGGTGAATAAATATTGGATTAACAATTTTTCAGAGATAATATTTTTCTTTTTTTTTTCTTTTACATGCAAGTCCTACTATTTAACCCACAGCTAGGAGGAGATTGGCAATATGATTTGTTTTTTTTTTTTTTTTTTTAGAGCTTAACCTTTTGCAGAAATATTTTGGATTGTAAGAATAATCCATTTATTTGTGTCAACAATTAATTGAGAATAATGATTTCCCCCAGTATTAATATTTAACCCATATTTGGGGAGAAGATGGATTCATACCTTCCCCAAGGGTATTCGTATGTAAGTGAATATAACAAACTTGACTGGAATTTGAATTCAGATCTCTGATTTCACCTTCCAAGCCACAATCCATTGCACCATCCACACATCAAGAGGCCGAGGAAGATTGTAAAATTTTACATCTATAAATTGAAAATGTTAATTTTGTAGAATATAGTTTAAACACAAGATCTATTTATTCATTGAAGTTAATATGACAAAAGTTCTGGTTCTTGTATTATGATACATATAATCTAGCCAGAGTAATGTTAAGTAGCTTTTCTGTTGGTATACAAATAAATATTCTCCAGAAGTTTGGATTTGTTTTTTACGATATTTTAGAGGTTTTAAATTTTTAAAGAAGAACAGAAATTGCTTCAAATGAAAATAACATTTGCTACATCCTTCCAACCAAAAATATCTGACAAAACTCAATCGGAAAATATATTGGGGCGGGGATAGCTTTATAAGATTTACTTTTCATGATGGTCTTGTTAGGTAGCTTTTCAGTAAACCAATAAATAGGGATATTTATTTGCAACCTCTTTCTCGTTCCAGGGTTCAATCCAGATTAACACATGCTCCAGATTCAGTTACAATCTTTTTCAGACATCTTGAATGGAGGTGTTTACTCTAACTTGTGGTTTATAAGAGGAGCAAAAGACTTTTATAAGGATGCAAACAAAATAGTAACAACATAGGGATCATATAAATGGACATTTAAGTGGCTTACATATATGAAGATTTGAAAGCTTTGGGGAATAATATCAACATAATGCAATATATATATAAAAAATCACAAATACCTTGTTTTAAAACATCAATGCATTTATCTTTGCAGAAAAGTCTAGAATTAAATTTTACCTATGATAGAGAAAATGGAAAGACAACAAAGAAGAGGTGCATCTGGTTATGCAATATCCTTTTTATGATGTGCTTATGAAAACCGAAGTTACTTATTGATCTTTGAAATTATAGAAATAATATACTGAGTTTATCATACAAAAAGAAATATTACAGAGTAAAATAATCCCTGAACCCACAAAAGGCGAAGAAGAGAAGAAAAGAAGAAACAAAAGGCTAAGAAGAGAAGAAAAGGAGGACGAAAGAAAAAGAAAGGAGGACGAAAGAAAAAAAAAAGGAGGACAAAAGAAAAAGAAAGGAGGACGAAAGAAAAAGAAAGGAGGACGAAAGAAAAAGAAAGGAGGACGAAAGAAAAAGAAAGGAGGACGAAAGAAAAAGAAAGGAGGACGAAAGAAAAAGAAAGGAGGACAAAAGAAAAAGAAAGGAGGACGAAAAAAAAAGAAAGGAGGACAAAAGAAAAAGAAAGGAGGACGAAAGAAAAAGAAAGGAGGACAAAAGAAAAAGAAAGGAGGACGAAAAAAAAAGAAAGGAGGACAAAAGAAAAAGAAAGGAGGACGAAAGAAAAAGAAAGGAGGACGAAAGAAAAAGAAAGGAGGACGAAAGAAAAAGAAAGGAGGACGAAAAAAAAAGAAAGGAGGACAAAAGAAAAAGAAAGGAGGACGAAAGAAAAAGAAAGGAGGACAAAAGAAAAAGAAAGGAGGACAAAAGAAAAAGAAAGGAGGACGAAAAAAAAAGAAAGGAGGACGAAAGAAAAAGAAAGGAGGACGAAAGAAAAAGAAAGGAGGACGAAAAAAAAAGAAAGGAGGACTAAAGAAAAAGAAAGGAGGACGAAAGAAAAAGAAAGGAGGACGAAAGAAAAAGAAAGGAGGACAAAAGAAAAAGAAAGGAGGACGAAAAAAAAAGAAAGGAGGACAAAAGAAAAAGAAAGGAGGACAAAAGAAAAAGAAAGGAGGACGAAAAAAAAAGAAAGGAGGACAAAAGAAAAAGAAAGGAGGACAAAAGAAAAAGAAAGGAGGACAAAAGAAAAAGAAAGGAGGACAAAAGAAAAAAAGAAAGGACGACGAAAGAAAGGAGGACGAAAGGAGAAAGAGAGGATGAAAGAAGAAAAACTAAACCAGGAAAAAAAAAAAAAAAAGAAAAAAAAAAAATCAGTTTGGAGACAAGTTATAGCAACAACAGAAAAATCAATAACTTGGAAGATAGAGACTGAAAGAATTCTGAGCAGAAGTTTTTTTTGGTATTGCATGGATATTGTGCAACATAATAAAATACAGTGATGCACAACACCAACAGCTGCTGTTCTTTGCAAACCAACAGTTTAGAAAATAACATTAACAGACTGATTGCAAAAATATATCCTTAGACAAGACACTACAAGTCAAGTAGGCTTAACTATATATATATATAACAGATTTTGATAACACATTCAAAAATTGAAAAGATAAAATTAAACAGACAGACCTTGCCAGTTCTTTTTAATCAACCTTGTTTGGATGAATACTTGCTGCCTTGTGTGTGTGTGTGTATATATATATATATATACACACACACAGACACACACACTTGTTAAAGAGGATGAAACATGTCAACTAAGAATAGTTTTTCCTTTTGTCCCTTTTTATTCATATAAGTATGCTGTATGTATAAAGATTTAGTAGCCGATTAATAAAATTTGATGAACAAAATTACAACATTGGCAATAAGATTGATGGTATTTATTATATATTAACTTTCTGACTAAATTGAAGCATGAAGAGAAAGATTTTTAAAGTTGGAATTTTTGGACACGCCTTTGCCCTTTTGCAATAAGACAAGGAATAAACAAAATTTATATATATATATATATATATATATATTTTTGAAAATAACTAATTATTACTATTAGTTTTCTATAGAGTTCTGAGAATTTAATGTTTAAAGTCAGAAGTGGACAACCTTTTCATGAAGAGCTGTATTGTTGTTGTTGGCATGCAAAGTGGGCAATATCACGACTTTCACAGAAACAGTGTAAATAACAATCATACATGCATATGTTATCTGCTTATTCAACATGTTTTGTGAACAGACTGCCCAGATATGAGTAATTCATTTCATATTTAATACATTTATTATTATTAATGAGTTTGTGCAGCTGAGAAAGTTTTTCCCAATCAGGATTTAGTTTACTTGATGTATGCAAGAAAGATTACAGATTCAAATCTGTTAGCCAAGACCTATTTTTGATTTTGTTAATGAAAATACAATAAATATTAAACGTATATTGTTTCTGTCTTTATTTTCTTTTACTTCTTGTTTTGAACAGATTATTGTTTTGTGCAACATGTAATAAAAAATGCCAAAATCTTTTTTAATAGCTCGTGCTCTTGCGGATTGCATAAATTCATGAAATGGGCCACATGTGACCTGAAGTTTGCTCAGTCCTGATGTTTGCTATATAATCTGTTTGGAACAGATTACGGTTTTGTGCAACATGTAAGAAAAAAAAAAAAGAAAGGAAGGAAAAAAAAGGTAAAAAAAAGGAAAAAAAAAAAGGAAAAAAAAAAGGCTTGTTTTACTCTTGGTGCATGAAATCATAAGATAGGTTGCATGTGACCCATAGTTTACCCAACCCTCTTTTAAGCAATAAAACTAATAGTATAAAGAAAAATACATCATGACCTCATGAACTATTTTGTAACAGAATTTTCGAGAGATTTAAATATGAATTATAGAGCATTAAAAAACCTTTTCCTTCTGTAAAGAAATACTATTTCTTGCTGGCTTTGAAAACTCTGCAAACAAATGTCTTTTGTGAGAGACATGTTTAGTGGCAGCAATGAACTTAATTAAGAGTCAAGTTCACACCTGAATACTTCTAATGCTAATACACCTGAAAAATATTTTGACATAACTATTTTCGACATATGCTTATTAGTATCTACCCATCAATCAAATATAGATTTTATCCTATAGGTACTGAGATTTTCAACTAATTCTACACACATACAAACCCACACATCCACTGTCATATGTCTATATAAAACATTGATCCAAGTAGGAATCATTATTTGAACTTTATACTAATGAATACCAAGTTTAATTGCATTTTTAACAAGATAATGCATACAGTGACACTACTAAAGTAAACCGACATGATTTCCAAGTGTCTTTATTCAACACTATAAACAATTACTTTATGAAAAGGAATGTTTGGTGACTATGCCATTAGTAAATTTGAAATATTTTCCTCTTTTCAGGCATCCGTTAGGATGATGTTTTCTGGATATTTTTCTTTCTAAATACCCCATACCGGTTTCAACAGTCTTCGTAGCAAGACTTACTTGGCCTTTAGAATTACTCCGGATTTTTTTTTTAATCTGTCAGTTCTTTAGTCTTTATGTACAGTATGTAGGTCCATCCATCTTGAAAAGAAGGTTGTTTTTGTACAAACAACTGCTAGTGAATAGCGTGAGAAGTCAAGCTGCAAAATTGATATGCATTTTTATAAATGGATATTCTCTTTAATAATATTTACACTCAGACTAATTCTCTTTACACTTCACAAGCTTTGAATGACCAGTGCTTCAAATTGTGTGTCGCCCCCACACTCTGATCCCACCCATCAATATCATACAAGAAAATCTGCTATGTTTGGTAACACAGTTTAATCAAAATTCTTGACCTGGCTGTCTCTGGAGCCATACTCATCCATTATTCAAAAACAGTACAAATGAGAACTCATCTGGAAAAAATGATGTACCAAAGCTAATAATTTATGCAGTATCTCAATTACCTACAATTATTTGCTGAATGGTTTTGTGAAAGCGGCTTTCTTCTGGATAGTATCATAGCCTATATGAAGAAGACACGCAATTTGGACATGCAACAAAACTTTTTTCAGTTTCCATTCTTATTACATGAAAAAAACAAAACAAAAAAAAAACTCTTGATAGATCAGAGTTAACGGCATGAAATGGTTTACTTTTCATTTATAGATTCTATGATCAGGTAGCTCAAAGTTGAGAGTATATTTTCCAATTTTGATGTTATTTAATACCGGTTTATTCCATTTCCATGCAACTTCTGAAATAAGAGGATTTCTCTACTATTATTATACAAGACATTATGAAGTGATAATACTGTTACATCAAGTTTTTATAGAAAGTAACTTCCAATGAGCATATATCAAATCTAAATAAAATAATGATGTCTATTTTGATCATGGACTTCTACATACTCTTTGGTACTTTCGTAAAAACATACTCCATGCCACTTAAACTCATAGCTCTCAATAACATGTGCTATCATATACACTATTAAAAAAGCATATACTAAAGACAAAACTCAATCATTGAAAAAGAGCTAAGGGAGACAAATTATATTTATTCTTCTCAGTACACTTATATTAGCATGAAATTTTACAAGTTGTCATCTTAGGACTTATTAGAAATGAGCTAATTTTTTTTTTAATGATAACACAAAGGTTATTAAACAAATATGAAATTTTTCTCTTACTGATGCTAACAGCAATTCAGAAACAAAAAAACAGAAAAACATACTAAACTTCCATTTTTAAATACTAAAAACAAAGTTATCACACAGCTGACCTAATGTAACTTATGCTTAAAAGAAAAAAAATCACATCTGTTACATTCTCCATTTGTATCTTATTTTGGAGTGAAATTTGTAAAGTTTTGCATCAGGGTTAATCAAAAAGTAAGGTATGTTCTTACATCAGATTTAATAGTATATCTTGTAGATACTCCCATGAAAATGCAATACCTAAATGTTTAAAATGAAATTTAATAATGAAAAATCTTCCTTGAAGCTTTTATTTTAGTTTTAATTCCAAACTGAGACATTAAATTTAATTTTTCCAATAAACAAAGTATTATGCTGTATTTCAAAACTAATTTAAATTGATTGGAAGAAATTTTTCTTTGAAATTTCTGAAATTTTTTATGCTAAAATATGCATCTGCTGATGCAAGAAAAACAAAATTTTGATGATAAAACTGTTTTCATTACATTTGGAGCATGTTTTCATCATGCTATGCTGATTTTTTAGAGGTAGCTAATGTCTCGTGTGCTTGTACGAAAATGAGCAGAAATGTTTCAATATTCCCCTTCCTTTACAATCTTTCTATTCCATCTTTGAACGAGAGTATGTACCTTGGAGAAGCTCCTTTACTGTTTTCTTAACCATGTGCAACTTGCTCCTTTTACTTCATCATTGGAGAACTGCTGCCCCAAATACTTATTTCATGGACTGAAACAGGTCCAAGTCTAAGGGTCTAGGTGAAGATTATAGAGTGAGAGACTGAAAGTGATTGCTTATCTGATAATTAACACACTTTACACAGGAATTCAAGTAGTCAAGACTGCACTTCACTGCAGGCACTAATACAAATTCATATACCTGAAAGCTTTCACAGAATTTTACAGTAATGATTCTTCTGTCAGCTGTAATGATAGCATCAGCTTTTTGGCCTTATCATTCACAATAGCAGCTGAACTGGTCTGCCACTGCAGAGCCTGTCACTAAGATCAGTTTCTTCTTCCTTTCTAGGACTAATATTAAATATTAACTGATTTCCTAACTGTACTTAAATCAAAAGGAAGCAGCATTTCTAGAAACACTGAACAACCTAATCTGAATGGTCATAGCAATTCTTCAATTACTTAAAAAAAAAAAAAAAAAAAAAAAAAAGAAAAAAAAAAGAAGAATGGATTAGCAGCAATATATCATAGAGAATAAAAGTATTAAAGATAGTGAAAGGGATTTGGGAAATGTCACCGATAGAACATTGCTTAAGAAAAAAATAAAAACCAAAGTTAAAAGAAAAAAAAGAAAGAAAAAAGAACATTGTTCAATATTTATTTAATTACTACTTTATTTTCAAAATTGATTCAGATTAGAAAATATTTTTGTTAATCATTTCCCCCTAAGCAAGTAGATAAAGCCACTAAAATGCAAGGTGTTACTGAGAGTGAAAGAAGCTGAAACAGCATTGAGAGAGAGGAGATTTAAAAAAAAAAAAAAAAAAAAAAAAACAGGATTCAAATAAACAAAAGATGACAGTGTTGTATTTAAATTTTTGAAAATCATAGGAAAACAAGAATCTGGAAGAATTCCACAAGTGAGAAGTTTGGGATAAGCATACAGTTTACAGTTACATCTAGCAATTTCAACAGTAAAATTATGAGACCTAGCTACCAATCTAGTACTGCACTTAAATTTGTAAAGTCAAGATACCAAAAAGGTAAGCTCATGAGAACAATTACCATGAAATTATTTATAGAAAAGGCACAGGAACACTATGGTGGTAGGAAAGTGACTGATGCCAAGTCAAAAACTGAGAAGGCTCAATCCTCTTGGAGGTTAATATCAGCTGTACTGATGGAAGGAAAAAATGCTTTTCTTATACAATTAAAATGAAAGCAGTTTAGTTTCGAAGACATTAAAATTAACAAACATAGTTGATCACTCTAGGTAAAACTATGTGAAAGAGAATATAGGAACACGTACTGCTCAGACTAAGAAACAAAGTCTTTTAACAATGTAAAATATAAATAAAGCCAAAAAACATTGTTTCCCATTTTTAACATTTCCATCTAAACCCTGTAATTTTATTTACTATTTATCTTTTTTTGTTTTTCACCTCAATAGGAGTAGATAGATTTGCCTATCATCTGGTTTACACTCCTCCTCGGACTTTTGAACAAGAGTAAAGGTTTATTCTTTGTTTCCTGTCTAGGTTTAAGTTTCCAGTTCCTTCTACACTCTTCATTCGCTTTTACTCCCAGTAGCCCCTTGTGTCTTGTCTTGCTTGGAGTGATTTAAAAACAAAAAACAAACCAAAAAAAAAAAAAACAAACAACAACACAGACTCAAGCAGTGCATAAAACATCTTGATAAGTTTTGCGTTGTGCACGGAGGCAACAAGTACATTTTCTGCTATTTTCTTTTGCATGTGTAATATTATTTAAAGACATACATTAGGCTAATTAAGTTAGCCATCAAAAGATAATGGATAATTTTGGAAGCCTAAAGAGGCTTCCAAAATTATCCATTATCTTTTGATTCAAACAACCAATATTATTTTATACAAGAGTAGCTGTTGATATATTAATACTACTGTAAGAAAGTATTGCTAATGTTAAGAGGAAACATTGACATGAGATGTAATTTAGATCACATTTGCAGGAGTGGCAGAAGCTAGTGCTTATGAGACACCTTAGGTGTTGGAGAGCAATGTTATCTTGCTCTGCAGACCAGAGGTTAAGTAGGACAATAACCATAATTTCCTGAAAAAAATTTGTTTTCAAATGAAATGACTGAAGTAGCCCACAAAATATATTCAAATTTGAAATAAGCCATGTACGTGCCAAAAGGATTTTGACTGTATTCATTAAAAAGAAGTCTATTGACATATACCAAAAAAAGCTGTTTTAGAATACAAAAAAAAAAAAAAATGTGTGTAAACTTGCTTTTAATCTATATAGGAAAACCCACTGTAATTTGCTATTAAACACATCCTTGAAAACAGAACATGCCTGATATGGAGAGATCCTCTCAACTGAATAATAGATGAATACAAAAACAATAAAATCTAAAAATTGTTTGTAGTCCAGAAAAGATTAATAAAATATGTTTAAGTTACACAAAAGGCTTACAATGAAGCCAAAATGAAAACTATACAATTGTTCAAAGATGGCATAGATGCCTTTCATATAAACAATTTTTTAATACTGGCACAATTTCAAAGTTATTCATAAAAAATTATATATATATATATATATATATATGTGTATTTTTTGAGATGAGGTATTGTAACTATTTACACTATTTACATTGTTTTCATCTTTAGTGTCATATTCACTGAAATATCCAGAAAAGGCATAGCTCGTGGAACTAGAACAACCTACCCCAGTAGATGAAATAAAGGGTTTGGTTTGAAATTCTAACGTATATCACTTGAAGAAGGTCGGCGTGTACAATGGCTGAAATGTTGTGAATAATGACAAAGCTGAAGACAACAGTCCAAATAGTGTGTGTGTATGTATTATTTAAAGAATATTTTTTTCATCGCAACATAGAACTTTCGATGTTTCAGAACATAAAATTATTGTTCTATTTTCAATCGATATTCAATAATTTCAGGAAAAAATGATTTACTTTCAGAAGCAAAGTAGTATTCTATTGAAGAGTTTAAGTAGGAGGGGAATATGATTTCAAAATTTTGTTTTTTATGGGTGTTATCTTATTTGACAAATCCAAAGACAGATCTAAGGTAGAAAAGAGAAAAAAAATGTAGGTTAGAGGTTAGGTGTGGGTATGTAATTCATGTTTGTCTAGAGGAGCCATCGTGTATTACACATGTCACCATTGTTTCTGGTTAAGAATATATATATATATATATATAAGATACAATGAAATAATACAGAGGTATATGTATCCAATAATGGGTTAATTTTGGCATTTTACTTTTGTTAAATTATTTTTTTTATATACTTTACGACTAGCTTAAAGGGGCCTCTAGTATGACTAAATCTTTTATATATATAAAAGATTTAGTCATACTAGAGGCCCCTTTAAGCTAGTCTTAAAGTATATAAAAAAAATTCTCGCTTGACAAGGAAGCGGGTCCAGACACCTTAACTCTACATAACTTAAAAAATTATGTTAGGGGTCTCGGCTCTCGCTTTTGAAACATGAGAACTCTTATGTAGCGGAGGAATCATATTTTTAAAAACATTATTATAATATAAGCTCTACTTCTGTATGGAGCACTGTCCTTTTGAAAATAAAGCTAAATACTAAGGAACACCGGATTATCTACCTAACGTGTTCTTTCCTATTTCACTGCACACCTGCATATATATATATATATATATATATATATATATATATATATTTTTTTTGTTATCATTTTACAGTTCACTTGTATACTATAATAATAGTTAGATTTGAAGTAATGATGGAAATTAATCAGGACTTTTCTGAATTGTAAACTAATGATACATTAAGTATTAATGATGCTGAACTTAAACACAGACAAATAATTATGAAAAAGCTTTGCAACTTATAGCAATGAAATATTCTACTTCATCCAGTAACAAACTAACATATGACCAGAAAAATTTTAAAATACAACCGCAGTATCTTGTCAGTTGTTTTTAAGGAAACTTGTGTGTGTGTGTGTGTGTGTACACAACTCCTTGTGGGTCATTTAATGTTGAAATTGGAAGGTTTGGTAATTTTTTTTTCTCCAAAAATGTATTGCTGGTGTTTTGTTTTTTTTGTTTTTACTAGGAAAATATATTGCTGGTATTTTTACTATAAAAATATATTTGTTTTGACCACAGTTTGGGGGAGGGTTCACTATTTGCCTATAGTTGGGACCCTAACAAATGCTACCACTCCAGGTCAAGGTGGACCTTGGAACAACAGAAATTAAGAGGTGGTTCTATACTCTTCAAAACCTTCTGGTCCGAGGCCTTGCTGCCGGATGTAGTTTATTGTTATACCCAGGATGAACCACATAATGGTAAGACATTAGCCAGAAGGAAAACATTGCTACTAATGTAGGTACCTCCACAAGATCACTAAAAAGAGCATAGCATGATGAAAACGATGCCAAACTTGACGAAAACAAAATTTTAACGTCTAAATGAGTATGTTATTATTAAGAGGAAAGATCAAAGTATTTTTGTGGTATTTTTTTTACATTTTTTTTAATCATTCCTAACATGTCTGCAAATTTCGCTAAAAATCTTGTTTTTTTTTGAGTCAGCAAAATTGACCATTTTTTTCCATTTTATAGAATCAATGAAAATCTCAGTTTGAAATTCTTTTAAATATCAATTATCATTTTTTCAAAACTTATTTTAAGAAAATCAGAAATTATGTTTATTTAAAATATTTTGAACCAAGCTTAACTTAGCTTCTGCGCAGAAAAGAGGTAATTTGAAAATAAAACAATGCAGGTCATAAACTTTCGCGTCACTTGACAGGTGTTGAATGACATATTGATAGATTCCATGAAGATAATTTGTTCTACGGAAGGAGAAAAGTGAAATATTTTACATTTAAGTGAACAAATTATTTACCTCGTTATTTTTAAGGAAAACTTTCAGCGCTCTATTTTTTTTTTTTTTGTACTTAGCTTTCACCTTTACGTTTATGATTCTTTATGGAAAATATATTATAAAGAAATTAAAACAAGACTGTTATGAATGAGATTAAATTTCATAAGAAAGGTATCTAATTAATTTATAGGTACCTTTCTCATGAAATTTTATCAGAAGTGTACATAAAATACTATAATTTTATGTACATTTACTACATTTTACTATGTTATCTGTATTTCCATTCATTTTATTATTAATTTTGATATTTCATTGATGGAAAAAAATGCCATAACTGAGATTAATATAAAAATAAGATCATATAAATTTCATAAGATGATACTGATACTTTTAGGTACCCTTCTCAGTTGAAATTGAAAAATCAAATAAACTTCTCCACATGTGTTTCGCAAAATTAAAGGCCTTAACAGCGAGAACAATGCTTAACTCAAATAACGCAATTTAATTGTATTCTGGTTGGTCTTCCGTACTTTATAATTAGAGCCCGATTATAAACACAAAATTACATTTCTTAATTACTGCGGGTCTTCTGATTAGTCAAAACGATACAGTTTACAACGCACTAAACAAAGATCTATCTCATCAGGACACTTACAAAACCCGATGCGGCTTTTAACTAATTTTACAATATTTTAACAACTTAAATGTAAAAATCTATTATAATTAAAAAATAACAAATAATTGTATTAAAAATACATTTTTCATTGAAAAATATTTTGCTTTCAGAAAATATTGTCCATATTCATAAAAACAACTAAAAGCAAATAAAAGCACTTGAAATTAAATAATATATTTGTTTTATTGAGTTTTGTATGTTACAATTCAGAGCTGATTTTCAGGTATGTGGGGTCCACTTAAAAAAAATAAAAAAAACCCCAAAAAACATGATTTGCATTCCTCAAAGCCTTGTGCTTTTAACTATTGTAATCATTAAACCCGATGCGATCGAATTTCTAGCGTTTTCATAAAATTAGTTATGGGGGGTAATAAATATTAAAAATATTTCTGCCATGACTTTAATAAAAGAAAACATATTTATAATAATTTCAATCATCTATGAATACTTTCTGGAAGTTTCATTAACATCTGACAATTATTTTCATTTTTGCAAGATTTTCCAAATTAATGTGCGTCATACAAAAAAAACGTGCTAAAAATTGTACAGTGTAACCCGGATATAAGAGAGTTGTCGGGACCGGAGAAGAAGTATCTTATATCCGGGTTTGGTCTATTTTGTATAGGTAAGTATGGCTCTAATTTGGGACCAGAGAAAATCTCTCTTATATCCAGGTCTCTTATATCCGGGTTACACTGTATATGTTATTTTACTAGTTCCGGTGATACAAAGAGAAACAAGGATTTTTAATTAAAAATTCAGTTTGTTTTAAAAAGGGAAATTTTTTTAAAAATAATTAAAATAAACTTTGATCTTTCCTCTTAATAATAACAAATATTTAGACGCTAAAATTTTGTTTTTGTCAAGTTTGGCGTCTTTTTCATCATGTTATGTTCTTTTTTTAGCAATCTCGTGGAGGGTACCTATACTAATGTCTTACCATTACTAGGAGGTATTTCTGACGTATCCTGTATAATTAATTTTAAAAGACCATTCAACTTTTTATGTAATCATTTGGGTAAAATCAATGTGAAAGTATACAAAAGAAATAAAATGAAAAGAAATGACAAAGCTCTCCATGAAAAGCAGATGAATGTCATTCACTGATATAATTTCCATTCTCTTAAAATTTGAAGCAGCTGACTATCAAAGTTAATTTTTAGATACAAATTAATTGCTGTCCTTATACAGATACCCTTTGAAAATGCTCCAAAGGCTCTCAAAGGAGTTGAGATCCAGAGGCCACACAAATCTATCATCTTTTAAAACACTAATTTACCCAAGTAGTCATTAGCAGCACTAGCAGCAGGAACATTGTTGTGCAAGAAAATGACTGTTTGAATGCAACTGTCTTTAAGATCTATGCAAAGATTTGCTCTTAGAAATTCAATGCAGGCAGAAGAGTTCATTTTAACATCATTGACTACCTTCCAGAGGTAAACCAACTCATTACCAATGATCTTCCACCTCCTTGCTGATACTTCAACTGCTGAACCCATCCAGCATTGCCCTACATTCATTGATGACTAGTGCTTTCTTGAAATTCAGTTTCATAAGCTGTTTGGCCCAGTTGACAATTAATGAGCTAACTCAACTTCAAAAGGAATGTAAACAATTGATTTGGTTCACATACCCTAAATGCTTCAGTATATGGCATTGTGACATTTCAGACATAATGAGAGTCCCAATGGTTTCAAATAACTTTTATGTTGGTGCTTGTGAATATCAGTTTTCAATTGGGCTTTTATTTGGTAAATGGAAGTGAAAGATTTCTGCTTATTCCTTTGTAAATATGCAGCTGGGTTGGTAAGAAATTTCTTTATCATATGATCTCTTGCAAAGGATTTAGTAATTTCTAATGTTTTATGATCCTGAAGCATTTGAACAATTGGCAAAGTTGTACAATAGGCCAACATAAAAAAAACAAACAAAACAAAGCAAAGCAAAAAAAATTCTTTATACTTCCAGTTTACAAGCAGCTGGGAAATAGCATTTAATCATTTATTTTTAAAACTTTTTCAAATATTAATTATATATATATATATATATATATATATATTATATATATATATATATATATATATATATATATATATATATACACACACACACACACACACACACATTAAATTATATCATATAAATTATATCAAATATATCAATTAAGCACTTCAGATTACAAATTTCAAAAAATTATTTTTTTTTTTTTACATTACAAGAAAACATAGCATATATTTTGGCTCCTGCAGGGGGACAAATATACAATGAATTTCTATAAACTAGTGCAGTTTATATAAATTCATTAACTTCAATAAAATTTAAAATAAAAAGAAATTACATTTGTCGTCTGATGTGCTTAATCTATAGTAATATGAATAAAAAAAAAAAAGTTATTTCCAGTTGCAATGTCCATTGGACAACTTCAAAGAATTTTACCTTGTCATCAGTTCTCAAACATGCTTTATGGCATGATGACTATGCATGTTGGTTCTACCAGACATTTGGCTGAACTAAACTTAAATACATGATGTGAATACAATAATATAAAAAATGACTTGCATAAAATATGGGTACTTCTTGTACATGTTGGACAATGGAATTATTGATCTACATACAGACACATAAATATATAATGGCTGGCTAATCATTTCCAAACACACCTGTCTGATGGAGCAGCTAGTCAATCCTTAGTACACATGTCTGCTCAGGTATATACATGCAGTCAATACAATAATAATAAAAAAAAAATGACTTGCATAAAATATGGGAACCTCTTGTACATGTTAGTTAATGAAATTATTGATCCACTCATATATATATATATATATATATATATAAATAAATAAATGGTGAGATACTCATTTCCATGCATGCATGGCTGCTAGAACAGTTAGTCAATCCCTTATGAAGACCCCCTGTTCAGGCATATTTATCTTTCTTCAATACGCTTAGATCTCACCTATGGTTTATATTGCAATGAAACAGTGTATTCTAGAAGATAACATATCATCTGGTGTAATCAACTATTTGAACATGTCCACAGCACTCAAACCCTCGGTCACAATGACTTGTGACTTCATGCCAGCACAACTATCAATAACCTCACACAATCATACCCCCACAACTGGCCCTTTTCTTCACCCCTTATTGCTAAGAAAAAGAGTTTGATCAGTACTGACAGAATATAAAAATATTAGATATTGGTCAAGTAAAAATCTGAGTTGTCAAATGATTGCAAGAACTTAAAATCATTAGATTGAAATGATCATCAGGCAATAGATAGTAGCTATTAGTCAGCTTCAATGAATTATATTTGAAATAGTTTGTCAAAGCATCTTTAAACCATGTTTTTTAAAATGCACAATGTAAATATTGAGAAGAACATATAAGAAAAACAATACTGTTTGTTGCAAATAGAAAGCAATTTAGTAATTTGATTTACCCTATTTTTACAAACGAATTGAAAACTTGATAAATTTTAAATCTTTAATGCATCGTTATTTACTCAGTACCTTTATATAAAATTACTGACAACTTTTTAAGTTGTACGATTGCTATTTGTTGCTCTCTAAATAACAGAATAGAAACAACAATGTCTTTCATCTTTGGCAGAACCTCAATTACAGGCCAAAAGAACTGTACCTCTCTGGATTAATATCTTCCTTGGAATTATCCCTACCAGTCACAAATTTGTTATATATATATATCAACAACCACATGTGAAAGTGGAGAGAGATATCAGTTATGTGCCAGGCATGATACACACTTAGGCAATCATGTATCTGTTGATACATCACTGACGAGGCAGACTTTTTCTTGCAGTAGGTTTCCATTTCATTCTGCAGTAGACCAGTTGACATCTAAAGTTATAGAACCCAGTCTGTCCTGTAATTTACCCATAGCTGGGGGATAAGAATAGAAATGATATGAAACAGTTTCTATGAGAATGGTTTGCTGCAGTGCTATAAGATTAAATGTTAATGTTAAAGATGAAGTGTGTGCGTGTGTGTGTGGTTTTTTTATCTTTGTTTAGTGGCATATCAACATTTCTGTTTTTAATGTTGGAATGAAAATATTTTGAACAGTTTTATGACTGCAACTACAGATAAAATGTATTGTTGGTCATTTTATGACCTCAACTACAGATAAAATGTATTGTTGGTCATTTTGCTATAAAATTTTAGTAAATCTACTATAAATATGTATCGTTGGTAATTTATTTTATTTAACAATGTATTACTATTATTTTTATACTACCATAGTGTTGGGTGGGAGTGTGGTTCACTATTTGCTCATACCTGGGGCTCTAACAGGTGCTACCATCCATGTGTGTGAGTAGATAGGTAGAGACAATGTGTATTGTGTTAATCTGGTATAAAATATTAAAATCCCAGAAACAATTAAAATTTACATTGAGAAATATAAGCAATATTGGAAAATTCAATGTTTTTGCAAATGAAACTTACAGAAGTAAACTTCTTTTCAGTGATTGAATTAGTTTCAATTAAACCTGTTTTTGCACTGGAAAATATTTTCAAGCTTAGAATTGTTATGGTCCAAGTTCCTTGTACTACGGTGATGGTCCAAAGTAGAACCAATGAAGAATAACGCGAACACAGGTATGGAATAACACAGATATATTACAAACAGAAATATATACAAAGAAGTAGAAGTATTAGTAATGACTATCAGATTTGGTTAGAGTGAACCATGTTGTCTCGACAAGTATCACTATTCCAATGTTCTTACAATAAACCTCTTTGTTCCCTCTTGAGGCGCAGTATATATAATGTCTGGAATAGTCCATTATTATTATGGGTAAGTTCCCTTAACACCCCCCCCCCTTCTGAAGCTTTTGTGTAGCAGGGGTTTTTAATATCTTTTTTTCTTTGGATCTATTTCCAAAGGTTCTGTGAACTTCCATTTTCTGGACGATTTGAGGTTCTGGCATTGTTTGCGGCCTTTTTATATCAAATGTATCGAAAATCGTATCCATCACTTCTTCCTGAGGTGGACAGTTAGCATCCTGTAACAGTCTCTTCCTTATTTGGTTTACGTGTCTTCTATGTGAGAATTTGTGTCCCTGTACTATGTAAACCATATTCCCGATTATCTTTTCAATTGTACCTTGCTCCCAGTAAGATGTATTTTTTTTTATATGCTTTAAAGAAACCTTTTTCTCCTGGGTGGAATTTTCTTTTTGGTACGCACGACTGTGTTATTTGCTTCGTTTGACTTGGTAGCAATTTATAAAATACAGATCTGATTTTTCTAGCGAACATCACTTCTGCGGGTGTTAATGTCGATGGCGTAGCATTATTTGTCGTAATTCTATATACCTGTAGAAATTGTTGTAATGCTTTTTCTGTAGGCACATCATAGGCTTTTCTTAATGCTCTTTTGAGTGTATCAACAAATCTCTCTGCTTGTCCATTTGATCTTGGGTGATATGGCGGGGATTTTATATGTTTGACTTGATAAATTTTGCAAAACTCTTGGAAGTCCGTTGATGTGAATTGCGTTCCATTATCTGTGACTAGGCAATCCACTACTCCAAGCCAAGTGAATAGCTCGTGGAGGCAATTTATGGTAGTTTCCGAAGTAGGATTTTTGCAATGAAACACCTTTGGCCATTTACTATAACTATCCACTATGATCAAATAGTAGAAACCATCAACTGGACCTGCATAATCTGCGTGTATTCTTGACCACGGACGATCTGTCTCTAGCCATGGCTTATGGATGATTGGCGGTGCTTTGGCTGCTAAGGAACAACCCTTGCATATTTCCACCATCTGAGTAATATCCTGGTCCATGTTTTTCCAATATACATAGCTTCACATCAGCAATTTCATTCTATTTTTTCCTGGATGACTCCATAGGCGCTTGCGTCACTTGCTACAATTATTTCTAATTTAGGATCGTAGTGTGCCAAAAATAAATCTGAAGTTAACGTCTTAATTATTTTGTCAAACGTTTCCTGGCATTCATCTGTCCACTGCCAAACTTTTTCTTTCTTCAGAAGTTCGTTCAGTGGTGCGCAAAGTTTATGCATGTGAGGAATGAATTCCTGGTAGTAACTCACTAAGCCTAGAAAACTTTGTAATTCTGTTATGTTCTTAGGAACTGGCATTTTTTTTTTGCCGTTGCCCTTTCTGGGTCTGGTCGTCTTCCTTCTTGATCGATGATATGGCCCAGGTATTTAATTTCCTTCATGAAAAAAATCGCATTTGTTTTCTTTTACCTTGAACCCATAGCTTTGTATTCTCTTGAGCACCTCTTGTATGTGTTCCCAGTGTTGTTCAACGCTTTCGCTATTTATCAATACGTCATCCAGTTATGCAATCGTGTACTCTAGTCCGGCGAGCATAGTATCCATTGTCTGTTGGAATATAGCCGGCACGACCTTAATCCCAAATGGTAATCTTTGGTATGTGTTTATGCACAGTAATTTTGAACTTTCCTCATCGACTGGAATTTGTAGGTACGCTTCACTTGAATCTATTTTTGAAAAAAATTTTCCGCCATTTAATTTTGTGAATACTTCTTCTGGACTGGGTAGAGGATAGTGGTAATCTTTTATCGCTGTGTTCAAACCCGTTGAGAAATCAGCGCATACTTGAATCTCCCCTGATTTCTTTTTGACGTAAACAGTAGATGTGGCTCATTTGCTGTTTTCTACTTTTGTCAATATGCCAGTGTTTTCGAGTCTAGCCAATTCTTGATCTATTTTTTCTATTATGCTCCTTTTTTTCTTGAAGATCTTCCGAGACCTGCTGAAAATACTTCGGGGAAACTTTCTTTTAGTTTCTCTTTTAATTTGTCTGCCTCGGTTGATAAACTTTTTACATTTTGGCAGTATGTACTTATTGGTAAATCCCAAAGTTCAAATTTTTGCACCCAGTCCGTTCCGAATAAGCTTTCTGTATTTCTTAATACATACATTTTTAATTTTTTCGTCATTCCATTAAATGTCACATTTGTAATCACTTCACCCTCAAATTTTATTTTTCTCTCCGTTACCGATCTAGCAATTTTATTGATTTTTAACATTGCAGGTTTGTTCAGTTTTCTCCATGTTTGTACGTTAATAATAGTTAAGTCCGAGCCGGAATCCAACTGTAGTCTGACTTTTCTGTTTTGCATTTCTACTTGTACATATTTTCTTATGTTAGTCTCATCTGCTTGGTCAGCCCTCGTGATTCTTATTCTGCTTTCTCTTCTAGTCCAACAATGAGAACTTTTATGTCCTACTTTTTTGCATAATAGACAAGTTTTAAAATGGTATGAACAGTCTCTATACCAATGCCAAGTCCCACAGCGATAGCATGGACTGGGTGGTAGTTTTTTCTGATATTGACTTTTTGAAGTAGAAAATTTTGTTTTACCTGTTTTTGAGGAGGGAAAGTTGGTTTGTCTTCGTACTTTACGTATGTGCGCGATGCCAGCTTCTTCTATATCTTTTGAGTCTTTCTTTACACTGATGCATCTCTGGCAGTCTTCGGCTAGTTTTTGAAGTGTCAAATCTTGTTCACTCTCCAATTTTGTAAGGATTCTGCGTCTCATTTCAGTGTCTTTGGTTGAAACCAGGCCTTGGACATATATTAAACATTTGAAATTGTCCGCGCTGAGTTCCGATAATTTAAAGTCATCACAATATTTGTTTACAATGGAAGCGAAAGTTATGTAATCTTCGCTGTACTTTTTTGTTAGGTTCAGACATTTCCATCTTTTGTGGAATAGTGAGGTATTAGGGCTGAAAGTTCTGTTAGCAGTTTTATGGCATCTTTGAAAGTTAACTCATTTGTTTTCCTCGGTAGGATATAATCTACAAATTTGGTATATTCGCATGTGCCCAATTTTCTTAGTAATAGACGTACTTTTCGTGCGTCTGACCAATTTTTGCAGTCAAATTCATATAGATCTTCGTACCTTCGGAAGTTGCAAAAGTTTTGTCTTCGTCGGGTGCATACGTGAAATCTTCAATAGTGCTCCAAATAGCTTCTTGTGAGAGAACTGTTTCATTCTCAGATTTTTGCCCTTTATTTGACATTACACATAGCAATAATTCTTGTAATTCAGGATGTTTCTGTTCAATTTTTTTGTTGCTGTTCAAATTGGATTTTGATAAGTCCCACAATGGTTGACTTAAAATCTTCCATGTTAACGTAATTTTGTGTAAGTATTTTCCCTTAGTGTAACCTGATATTCTGAAACCTGTGTACGCCAAAAAAAAATTTCCTTTTGTTGCCAGTAAAATTGATGTCCAAAAAGAAAATTCTTTTTTAATTTTTTACATGTTTGCGTAGAACTTGTATTTTTTTTTTTTTAGAAATCTCGCGTAGACTTTGTTTCTTACAGTTTACTCGTCGACACTTATGTGCGACGGATAGCAAATAAAAAGGTATGTCCTCAAAGTAGAGAGTTTGTTTTTCTTTTGGGGTCCCTCATCGCCACTTGTTATGTGTGACGGATAGCAAAAAAAGTATGTCCTCCACGTAGAGAGTTTTTAAAAATTTTTTAGGGTTTCCTTGTCGCCACTTGTTATGGTCCAAGTTCCTTGTACCATGGTGATGGTCCAAAGTAGAACCAATGAAGAATAACTCGAACACAGGTATGGAATAACACAGATATATTACAAATAGAAATATATACAAAAAACTAGAAGTATTAGTAAAGACTATCAGATTTGGTTAGAGTTAACCATGTTGTCTCGACAAGTATCACTATTCCAATGTTCTTACAATAAACCTCTTTGCTCCCTCTTGAGGCGCAGTATATATAATGTCCGGAATAGTCCATTATTATTATGGGTAAGTTCCCATAACAAGAATAAAAACTGTAAAGGACATAAATTTTACTTTATAATTTTCAAAAAATCCATGTTTGCCAATTATAGATTAAATAATACTAGCCATCAAAAGATTATATTCAAAATTTTTAAGCTGGATATACCAGGTCATGTTCACAATTCTTTTATTCTAGTTAAATACTATTGTGGTGGTTATTATCGATCTGACATTTTAGAAAACCCTACACATATCAATTATGTAATGTGTAGAGTGTTGCCAAGTTTTTCTTTGAAAAATTTGAATTAGTTTTAATCAAACTGTATTTGACATATGCATGAACCTAGTTTTCCTAGGAAGAGTTTAAGATTTAAAATGGTACAAATAAAATTTGAGAAGCCTTTTAACGCCCAAGTGTAAGAAGAATGTACAAAATGTTGACATGATTAATGGTTAATCACTTATTTTATACATCTGTTCAGATTTTAGTGAAACCAGTTACATATTATTAGAACAATTTATCCCTAAAACTTTTATACAACAGTTTATAGATAATGTCAAGTCTTTTCAAGAAGATGTAGAGATGTATAAAAGTGGACATTGAGGTCTAGACCCAGTGGCAAGTCTGTTTCATGCTTAAAATAGTCTTCTTATGGCCTGAATATTGTGTTTAGACTTTCACCAGTGGGTGTTGACCTCAATGTCCACTTTTATATTTACATAGTCTCTATCCCTGACAGTGATCACTTTAACCCATCAATATAGCATACCTTAAAATGATTTTTTTTATTGTGTGTGTGTGTGTGTGTATATATATATATATATATATATATATATATATATATATATATGCTGTCAGTAATTACACACGGTAGGCAGCTTGTGACTTATGTAGTAAATCTACAAAAAAATAAAATATTTTGCATTTTATGCATAATAATCATAGTAGCCTTGTCCCACAGAAGGAAAATGTAGCTACTGATCAATTTTATTCAGGGTTGGCATGTCCCTGATTATAAACTGACTCAAATAAAAATTACCATTATCAAAGTAATTCAAAGATATGAATCCAGTTAAAGTACTCGTACTTGCCTCTGACTAAAAAAAAAGCAATAGGAAAAACGAAATGAACATGAAACAGTTTTATTTTTATCGATTCTTAATAATAACAACAACATTGTACTTACCACTAAGTTGACAAACTCTATGATACTCTGAAAAATAAAAGGCACAAAATTAAAAATTATTCAAATCTTATCATGGAGGTGAAATGAAATACCACCATTGTATTTTGAACATAAAAATGTAAATCAATGCATGAAGATATTAAAGCACAATAATTTGCTGATTTTTTTTTAAAAACTTTATTCAATTCCTTTAATATGATTAAAGAAAACTTAAATAATACTTGTTAAAAATAATGGACATTGTGCACTCACAGGTTAAATATAGACACACAATGCAGGATTTCATAAACATTGACTGGCAATTATTTACACTATTTACATTGTTTGAACTGTTGTCCTCATCTTCGTTGCCATATTCATGACATTTCAGCCACTGCATGCTCTGGTCTTCTTCAGGTGATTGGAATTTCAAACTGAACTCTTTATTTCATCCACTGGAGTAGATTGTTCTAGTACCACATGCCATGCCTCTTCCAGTTTTCTCAGTATCAATTATTCTCAAGGACACATGACCCAGTGGATAAAAGCATTGGTTGAATCCGGTGACATGACCCAAACAGTTGTGAGTTCAATACCTTTTATAGCAGAGGGGAACAAAATCTTGAAGAGTTGAGCTAAAGGGAGATAACTGATACTGAGACATTCGAAAGTGGCATGGCATGTGGAACTAGAACAATCTACCCCAGTGGATGAAATAAGGGTTCAGTCCAAAATTCCAATCACCTGAAGAAGGCTGGAGCGTACAACAGTCGAAACATCATGAATATGGCAACGAAAATGAGGACAACAGTCTGAACAATGTAAATAATTACAATACCTCATCTCAGAAATATAGACAGATATTGAATGTCAATGTTTGACCTTTATACTACAAAAAAATGGTGTGTTAAAAGGATTTTTTTTCCTCTTGACACTGCTATTACTGTATGCTCCCTTGGTAATGTTTATTATTTAACAAAAATGTTACACACTATTTAATTGTTAGATTATTTACTTACAAGAAGTATTTTATATTCTAAAGCATAGCTTTTTAAATATATATATGTGTGTGTGTGTGTGTAGGGAATTCCTTAAGTATCAACAATAATGTCTACCACTCATCAAAACCTAATCAGAATCTCCATAGACTATTCACTACTTGTGGCCTGAGAAAGAGTCAACATTTCAATACAGGACAGTTCTTTTACACTATAATTCTTTAATAAAATATCCCGATTCCAAAAGAGAGAAAAACTATTGATTGATTATGGTTACCTATTAAAGTTTAGAGAAGACTTTTTGGTGGCAAGATTATCTTTGGATAGTTGAAGATTATAATCTTTCTCATGATAGCTAGTTTCTATAAGATACACTACTTAATATATTAAGCTTAGAAAACAAGTGCACCATTTTCTTTTTCTTACTGTATATACTTGTGCATAAGCCGATTTCATGCGTACTGTGAACTCTGAACTTTTTGTATGAATTAAACCCTTCCAGAAAAAGTTTACTTGTTTATAGTGCAACCAGTTACCGAAAATGCATGATTTTTAACCTCTTCCAAAAATTGTGTATTGTGCAAACACATTTTTATGCAAAAAAAAAAAAAAAGGGTTCACACTAAAAATGGATCATAAAAATTCTTACTGTACTTGAGTGTATATGGTAATTATATTCTTTCATAAAAGATGCAGAAACTGGTTCAAAAGAATTAATGACACTACCATTAATCAGTTCAGTGTCATATGTGATACTTTCAATTCATGACTAACTAGGCAGAAGATTTCCTGCAATGGGTTGCCATTTCTTCCTGTGGTAGACTGGTTGCCAACCAAAGCTACAGGACCCAGTCAGTCCAGTTCTGAGGAGAGAAGAGTTAGAGTCATACCTTTCCCAAGGGTATTTGCATATAAGTGAATGTAACGAACCAGAATGGAATTTGAACTCGGCTCTCCAATTTCTCATTCTAAACTGTCATCCATTATATCACAATGCACACCCTTCTTACCATATCCATCTCAAAAATTTAGAAGAAATTGATTTCACGGTTTTAGAGCTGGAACTGACATAAAAAACAGGAAGTTAGAGTTTCATTCAAACAAAAACTTTAAATTCCTGAAGCCCTCTATATAAGAAAAATACAACACTAAATAAGGTTAATTATGAGTAGAGCAACAATTTTTTAAAATGTCTATAACAGCAATTTTTTAAAACCCTGAAATTCTAATTTTTTTTAAAAATTACAATCATATGTTAAAGTTGCCTCCCTTAGATAACATAACTTTAGCGGTTAGTGGTTAATTTTTTAATTGATTATAATGGGACATGTTTATAATTATAACAGCGCGGTTCATGTGCATTTACAAAAACACTTCACAACTATCAATTACATTAATTTTTTGTCTTAGCAATTTACGCCTGAGGATAATCTTGAATGAGACTAAAAGTAATTGAGAAAATAAAAGAAATGAAAAAACCATGGTGCCTTCCTTAATGAATTTAATAGCATTAAGAAGTTGACCTGTGAATTTGAGAGGGTTAAAATACAAAGACATATGTCCAGGTTATTCAACCAAACATGGTTGAATATATATGACGATATATCATTTTTTTTTATAATCAAGAACAATTTCAGAGGTAAGATGTATGACAAAGTGGAAAAAGATTTTGTGTGACACATTTCAACCTTTAGGACTACATTGGACTAGGTTTATTTATATTGCATATGCGCACAAATGAGAGACACTAGGAATTTTAAATTCAGAAAAAAAATTTTTTTTTTTTTTTTTAATGTGTGTTTTGGGTATATAGTTTAGCCAATTCCATTTAGATTCCTTCTCTTTCTGTTTTTATTCCCATCAAATTTGTTATCCCACATTATGATAACAGAAGATCTACCAAGAATGATGAAACATTCTAAGAACCGGGATGCAAATTTACTGTGAATGTACCAGAGATTAAAACACTTTCGAAACATTTTCATCTTTGTGAATTGTTTTCTCTTAATTAAATTAGTATATATATATATATATATATATATATATATATATATATATATGTATGTGTGTGTGTGTGTGTATCTCAAGTAGTGAAGAAGCACATATTTTGTAGCCTATTTTCCTTTTAATCTGAAATTTTTTTTTCTTATTTTTGTTGTTTTATGCTTTTACTAATATATTTTCTGATTTTAAGTGTATGTCTTGTATTTTAACTTTGCCACCACTTGAATAAAAATGTCTACACGTCTGATTGCAAAGGTTTGTTCTGCAAAAGGTCTTCTTACTTTATTTCAATTACAAAGTATAACTGTGTGAATAAAAATTCTACAAATACCAAAGGATCAAAATATTTTTCTCTCCAGAATCTATCTTACGTATCTCTAAGTCTACCATTCATCCCTGCTTAGAATATTGCTGCCACATATGGTCTGGTGCCCCTGCTATTTACCTTGAGCTCCTTGATAAGATCCAAAGAAGAATCAACAGTATTGATCTGGTGGCTTGGCTTCAGTCACTTTTGTCAAGAAAATCTCAACCACCAAAAATCTAGAGACTGTTCAGCCGAGGAAAAGAAGCAAAGGCACTTTCGTTAAGTTACGAAATAAGATTCCTTTCCATGACGTAATGTGACTTGCATAAAATAAATGTAAACAATGAAGACAGAAAAAACACTTCCTCTCCCATATAACTACTTCATGAATCACGTGCTAATAAAATCATGTGAACCCTGTAACTATAAAAAGTTAGTAAAAAGTAAGAATCAAACAACCCCAGGTAAATGAATTGCTTTTCTCCTGTCTAAACAGTCAAATTCTCCACACATTCCCACTGCTGTAATTTTGCCTCTATGCCGTTTTTTATAAATATTTTCATGGTAATTGTTCAGAGGAGCTCTTTGCTATGGTACCTAGACTTTATGAATTTAAGCACAGTACAAGACTGGTGTCAAGATCTCATCAATTTACAGTTGGGCTGGGTAGATGTAACTAAATTCTATGCTAACAGTTTCTTTTCTCACACATAGAAATCCCTTCTGGCTCCATACTTTCCAGCCAACTTTAATCTGCAAAAAATTAATTGTCAATCACTATCTACTGTCCTGATTACTCTTTCCTCTCTGTTCATTATTAATGCTTCTGTTCCTAATACTTCCACACCCAGTAACCCCATGTGTTTTAGTTGCTTTACCACCTTGCATGGGGTGATACTGATTAAAAAAAAAAAATTATTGGGAGAAAATATTTCAAAGACCTTGAGCCAGAAACATCTCAACTTCAAAATCAGAAAAGAAAATGCAGAGGTTCATAGTAAATGAATCAATAGTTTGGTTTGTTTAAACCTAACAATATATATTCCTGGGATAAAAGGTCAATATTTGAATGTCTACATTTTTGTAACAGGTGTGTGCCAATAACAGAACTTCTGGATTAAATGTTTATTAGTTCATAAGACAAAGTCAAATAAGTGACATACTGAACGACACATTAAAACTGTTGATTTGAATCAAATAGAAAATGAAAAACCTTTAAAATAGCAACAAAAATTCTAACAAAAAAATATAAGTTCAAATTTTATAGAACAAGTATAAAGCTTTAACAATAAAAATCAATTGGCAGGTTAGAACATATTTTTACTAAGAATAGCAAATAAAATATTTATTTTAATTGCTTATGAAATAAAATTAGTTTTGAAATTTTCTGATATCTAGGTTAGCCAATGAATAGTATTCATTTTATGTGGTTTGTTCTTCACATGTGTGTGTGTGTATGTGTGAGAGAGAGAGTGAGTGAGAGAATCAATGCTGCCTATGAAAGGCTTGTAACATTAAAAATAATGTCAAAAGTTGAAACTTGTTTCATATATTTTTCTATAAAAGGCCATAACCTGATTTATGATAAAAGATAAATCCATATTACGAGTTAGATTACTAGAATATTTACATTAAAAAAATTTCTATATATAAAAATCAATCCAATTATAACATGAGTTCAAAAGACAACAGAAGAGATAAATTTATATCTTATTGTAAAAATTTAGAGTATATATATATATATAATTTGGGGTTTCACTATTTGCCCAAAGCTGGGACCCTAACAGGTGCTACTACCTGGATCAAGGTGGACCTGAAAACAACAGCAATTAAGAGGTGGTTCCATGCTTCTCAAAAACTTCAATCTCCTGATGAGAAGCCTTTCTGCCAGGTGTAGTCTTGTCATACAATATTGACTGGCTAAGAGATGAAAGACAATGGTGAAAAGCCTCAGTAAATATTCCTGTTGCTATGTCCCAAGATCCCCACCGTTGCACTACCTCCTCAAAGCATTTGGTGTAGTCCTGTGTTGATTCTGAGACCCTGTCAGAATATGAATGGAGGCATGTCAACATCACTATTGATCACTTCAAACACCTTCATAATCACCATTAGACTCATCCAGCTCTTTCTGAAACCTCTACATTGTCCTCAGATTGACATCAAAACACTCTGAAATGTTTGTATTGGAGCTTCTAGTGCAAATGCCAAGCAGTACAGCTTGCCATTTCCAAATTTCTGGCAAGGTGAATTGTGTCATGGTGCTCTTCTGCTCAGACAGTACTCAACTGATCCTACTATACTGTGCAGTCAACAAAATCAAAAAACGACATGCAGGCACAAAATTAAAAATATAAAATGGCACCAATTTACCCATTACACTTTTTATATATACTTACTTATTTTCTATCTTGATCTCTGCTGAAGTTTTAATAAATTGAAATATGTTAGATTAAGGTCCGTTTCCTACTTGTTATTTATTTTATATATATATATATGGAGAGAGGATTAATGCAATTAAAATTTGCCACTTAGATGATGTTATACTCAGTACCTTGACACCAGAGATTGAACCTTTCTGCAATTGTTCAGTCCACTCTTCAGGAGGTTTTCAGCAATTGATTCATGTTTTTCTCATTTTTTGTTATTTTTATACTAAGATTGATGTAATTTATGTGCTATTTAGAAGCTCTTATTATTGGTGATGGGTTGATTTTTCTTCTCTTATGTGTGTGCAGGTGTGTTTTTGCATATACATGTTGTGGTTATTTTTCGTGTGTGTGTGTGTGTGTGTGTGCATGCATGTGACAGTGTTTCATGACTGAATGCAATCTTCAGGCCATATCTATACATACACACAAATATATATATATATATATATATATATATATATATATATATATATACACACACACACAAGGATGAAAATGTAAAACTTAATTTTCATCTGAAAATGAAAAGTGAATCTACTCATTTCTCTGAAAACCAGTTTCTGACTAATGTATGGGTTCACGTAATTAATATTGTTCACGTTCAGTTGGTTGCTATTCTTAGGAAGAAAATTCCTCACCATTTTTGATTTTCAAGGAAAATGTTTTCTTTGATGCTAAGATATTGTTAAAGAAGCCTTATCTACACATCACTGCAAGATAAACTAAAAAGCTTCCAATCCAGTATCTTGTCCACATATGCCTGACATGGAAAAATTTTCCCCAATCATGAAAGTGTTGATGTCTATGCAGATATGAAAAGTAGTTTTTTTTTTTTTTTTTGACTTGTGTACCATGAACAAACAGCAGTCTCTTCTCTGTCCTTCAGAATATTACAGAAGTTCTGATAAGTTGTATTTAACTAAAGAAATGTAAAGGTAAACTATTAGAATCTCTTAGTAAAAAAAATTAAAAAAAAAAAAAATTGGTTAGTAAACAGCTTGTACCAAGCTTAGGGAAAAAAAAGAAAAATATGTAGTACAATCAATAAGTTAGGTTGGTTGATTTTACATGTCAGCCCTGGTTATTTATTGACAAAGTCAGCTCCCTCCGCCCCATTTTTTTTTTTTTTTTTTTTTCTAAATTCAAAACAGAAATTTAATCATATAGGACAAAAATCTTAAATTAATTATGTTAATGTCAGCCTTTCATATTAATTATCATAAAGAACATTTCCACAAAATTTTTAATATTTTGTATGAGTAATAAAAAAAAGAAATTTGGAGTTGAATTTATTAAAATAAAAGTAACATTTATAAAATTTAAGAATTAGCTTCAACAGGAGAAAACAGCATCTTTAAAACATATCTTTGCTTACAAGAAGATAACTCCTGCTAGAACAATAAAGTCATAACAAATGTTCTTTTAACAATATCACCTGTCAAAGCAAAACAGAGAAACCAATTGTATTTAAGTTTAGCCACCAAGTAATTTAAACTTGTGAAGGATTTCAAAGCAAAATTAGTTCTCTTGAGAAACACTTCAACTAGATGATTTTACAGACCATAATATAGTTACTTATTGGGAATTTTTTAAATGCAAGATGGTCTTTTAGTTATTTTGTTTTAAAAATGACTTTTTTGTGCCTTTGGGAATGGAATTTTACCTCCATGATTTCCTTTTTTTTCTTCCAGATTTTGCACATTCTTGCATATACTGGGTTATCTTTATCATTAACACACTCTCCATTATGGTGGTTGGGATCTTTCTGTCCATATCTCTTACATATTGGTTGTCTTACATTTGACTACATGATACCTCTATTTCTGGCATTTGTAACATTGGTTAACTTTCTAAACAGCATTACCAATCTTAATTTCTTTTGAAATTTTAGGGATTTTGAAGGTAACTATATGCATGTTTGAATTAATTTGTCTTTTTCATGATTATTCTTCTAAGTCTATAACTCCTTGACTTTTTCAATGTGCAAAGGTATAGTTTAGAGATTCTTCCTATGGCCTTTCATATATTTAGTGCTTGGTGGGTATACTTTTATATTATGGAATGTATCCATTCTCAACAATGTTTCCATGCATTTCTTTTTTCAAAGTATTTGAAATCAATTTAGAAGATGCACTTTTTTCTATAATGAATGGTGATAGTGTCCTGGACTGATTCAAGCACCAGAAATCTTTAGAATCCATGCAAACCTTGTTTATTTTCAGCATCTTAATCAGTTTCAATATGTAGTTACTAGGTTTATTATAAACCATATTTTTCAATAATCTTGTGCACCCTATTGGGAAATTGATAAAGTCGCTGATTGTGGACTAATCAGAAGCAGAGTGTCCGTTTTGAAGTGGATCTCTAGATATGTATATAATGAAATGGAAAGTCAACCCAAATCAGAACTGATGAATTCATTTTATCAATTATCTGTGGTCATCTAACATACAAAGAGCCTAAATAAAATACACGTGCAACCCACAGTCTCATATAGACTCATAAAATACCTATCTCCTACCATACACTGGTGACCTTAAACATCAACAGTACTGCATTGACATTGAAGTATACTTCACCCACATTTTAAGCAAGGATTCTCGTGGACTCTCTTGTATGCACTAGGACATTTACGTTTGAACTCTTGAACCTATCATGTATCACTATCCGTCTCTCTGTGTGTGCATATATATAAATTATTTTGTATATGTTAACATTGTTCATTTTTTTTTTTTTCAATCCTTACACAAGGCCAATGTAGATATAGAGTGGAAACATGTTATCAAAAGATAACCTCTACTATAAGCATAGAGCCATTTGCCTTGACATGACAGGGATACACAGAATATACTCATGTTCAAGGGAAACTGAGCACTTGAAAACTGTTAGCTTCTCTACCCATTTTAGTGTTTTAGGTGTTTTACAGCCATGTTGAAGTTTTGAGTCTTCTGTACTAATTCACTATAAGCTACTACATTCTGACACTTATATATGGAAATTGTTGATCCTGATGGTATTTAGATTAGGAATCACTGAGCAGTGTGTGTGTGCGTGTATATATATATATATATATATATATATATATATATATGAGGCACGGTGGGGCAGTGGATAGCGGCTTGGATTGAGGAATCACAGAGCCAAGTTTGAATTCCAGTCAAATCCATTACATTCACTTACATGCTAATACCCTTAGGAAATATATGAATCCTCCTCTTCTCCCCGCAGCTATGGATAAATAGCAGGACATACTGGGTTCTATAGCCTTGGATGGCAACTGGTCTAGGAGGACAACTCTGAATTCAAAACCTTGCGGTACATGGTGCACCAGGTCTCTGTATTCAGCGCTTCAAAAAGCATTGTTGGTTCTGTACAAAGTTTTCAACACTAAAATCAAATTATATGTGCAGGCTGTCGGTTCCTAGGAACTGAGTTACTTGACCTTCATATGTCGAATACGAAAGGAGAGTCCAACCAGCATACACACACACACGATAAAATTACTTAACTGTAAATGCAATTTTTTTTAATGTTTTCCTGACTTTGAAGTTTCTTAGAATTGTTCATTCTTCAAGAGGACTATTGTTTGAATATCAAATTATTCAAACAACAGTTATATTGAAGAATAGATAATTCCAAGAAACTTCGAAGTCAGGGAAACAACATCAAAAACTGATATTTACAGTTAAGTAACTTTTTCAGATAATCAATGCCCTATCTTTAGTATTAATAACATTTCAATATTGAGCACTATATGAAAATATCTGCTTTACTTTTTAACTATTATATTCTTAAAGTTATATATATATATATTATATATATATATTATATATATAATATATATTATATATATATATATATATTATATATATATATATATATATATATATTATATATATATATATATATATATATATTATATATATATATATATATATATTATATATATGTGTGTGTGTGTTTTAGGGCTTGGAGCAAATAGTTGACTCTACAACTAGCCATCTAACCCAAGTACCAAGTAAGTACAAGAGTTACAGTTCAGATAGCTACTTAATCTCCAAAGTCATGGATTAGTCACGCACAACCATAGCCAACAGGTGGCCTGAAAAAAACCAATAACCTTCATGAGTTGAAGATTAAGTGTATAAATAAAGGTAGAATATATTAAAGAAAAAGAAAAAGTCAACCAGCAATCATAATAAAAAAAACTGTATAAAAGAAAATAAAAAAAAGGGTGAAACAAATTTATGTAGTCGAACATAATTTAAATAATTTTAATCTAAAATTTTTGCAACACCTCAAAGATTTCAAAGTTATTACGATGGTTTATAAATTAAACAACCCTAAAATGATATTTAAAACAGGATCTTGCTCAATAAACTGAGTGACAGCGCTTCACCAAAAAAAAGTATTGCTGCTAATACTTTTTCAAAATAAAAGTATTGCTAATATTTTTTTCCAAAAAAAGTATTGCTGCTAATATTTTTTTTCCAAAAAAAAGTATTGCTGCTAATATTTTTTTTCCAAAAAAAAAGTATTGCTGCTAATATTTTTTTTCCAAAAAAAAAGTATTGCTGCTAATATTTTTTTTCCAAAAAAAAAGTATTGCTGCTAATATTTTTTTTCCAAAAAAAAAGTATTGCTGCTAATATTTTTTTTCCAAAAAAAAAGTATTGCTGCTAATATTTTTTTTCCAAAAAAAAAGTATTGCTGCTAATATTTTTTTTCCAAAAAAAAAGTATTGCTGCTAATATTTTTTTTCCAAAAAAAAGTATTGCTGCTAATATTTTTTTTCCAAAAAAAAGTATTGCTGCTAATATTTTTTTTCCAAAAAAAAGTATTGCTGCTAATATTTTTTTTCCAAAAAAAAGTATTGCTGCTAATATTTTTTTTCCAAAAAAAAGTATTGCTGCTAATACTTTTTTTCCAAAAAAAAGTATTGCTGCTAATACTTTTTTTCCAAAAAAAAGTATTGCTGCTAATACTTTTTCCAAAAAAAAAGTATTGCTGCTAATACTTTTTCAAAAAAAAAAGTATTGCTGCTAATACTTTTTCCAAAAAAAAAGTATTGCTGCTAATACTTTTTCCAAAAAAAAAGTATTGCTGCTAATACTTTTTCCAAAAAAAAAAGTATTGCTGCGAATACTTTTCCAAAAAAAAAGTATTGCTGCTAATACTTTTTCCAAAAAAAAAGTATTGCTGCTAATACTTTTTCCAAAAAAAAGTATTGCTGCTAATACTTTTTCCAAAAAAAAGTATTGCTGCTAATACTTTTTCCAAAAAAAAAAGTATTGCTGCTAATACTTTTTCCAAAAAAAAAAAGTATTGCTGCTAATACTTTTTCCAAAAAAAAGTATTGCTGCTAATACTTTTTCCAAAAAAAAGTATTGCTGCTAATACTTTTTCCCAAAAAAAAGTATTGCTGCTAATACTTTTTCAAAAAAAAAGTATTGCTGCTAATACTTTTTCAAAAAAAAAGTATTGCTGCTAATACTTTTTCCCAAAAAAAAGTATTGCTGCTAATACTTTTTCAAAAAAAAAGTATTGCTGCTAATACTTTTTCAAAAAAAAAGTATTGCTGCTAATACTTTTTCCAAAAAAAAAAAAAAAAAAAGTATTGCTGCTAATACTTTTTCCAAAAAAAGTATTGCTGGTAATAATGCATTACTGGTAATAATTTTTTACAAAAATGTATTGCTGATATTAAAACTTATTTTTACACTTTCATAGTGTTTTGACCTCATTTTGGGGTTAAGTATTTGCCCATAGCTGAAATTCTAACAGGTGCTATCACCCTGGTCAGGGTGAACCTGGGAACATCAGCAATTAAGAGGTGGTTCCACACTCCTCAAAACCTCCTGATCAGAGGCCTTGCTGTTGGATGTTTATCATCTTACCCAGGACGCAGATGTAGTTTATTGTCATACCAAAGATGACCTTCAGAAGGAATGGACTAAGATTGAAGTCAGTACATCAAGAGGCATCACATACAGATGTGATCAAGAAATGGGCTACAAGTGTTGCATTCCCAGTATCAAAACATTTTTGATTCAGAGATATCAGAAGCATCTTACCTATTGCTCAGTAATCCAAAGTGCTTTTTAAATGAAATGAAATTTTCCATTTCATTTGAAAATCAAAGTCCCCAAGTCTATCGGAAGAATGGAAAGGAACAGAATCCAAGTTTCTCAAAGTCCATTGTGAAGTTCTCACAGTGATGATTTGGGATGCCATATCATCCACTGATGTTGGTCCATTGTGTTTATGAAGTTCAAAGTCAATGCAGTTGTCCACCAGGAAATTTTTAGAACATTTCATGCTTCTATATGATAAGTTTTATGGAAATGCTGATTTCCTTTTCCAGCAGAACTTGGCACCTGCCTACAGTGTCAAAACTATTTGTAACTGGTTTGCTGACCATGGTCCTATTGTGTTTGATTGGCCAACCATCTTGCCTGACCTGACCTTCATAGAGAAACTATAGGCCATTGTCAAGTGGAAGAGAAAAAATACCAGATACAACAATATAGATGAGCTGAAGGCCACTATGAAAGTAACCTGGGCTTACATAATACCCTAGTAGTGCCACATGTTGATCATCTCCATATGACGTTGCACAGATGCAGTAATTTGTGCAAAAGGAGGCCCAACTAAGTATTGAGTGCATAAAGGAACACACTTTTGAGAAGGTCGACCTTTCTGTATAATTTTTTTTATTATTATTATGAAATATTCTGATAATGTGAGATAATAGTATTTTGAATTACATGAGCTGTATATTATGGTCATAAAAAAGGCTTGAAATATTTCTTTGTGCAATGAATCTAGAATATATGAAAGTTTCATTAAAAGAAAAAATTACAGAAAACATTTTCTTATCTAATTTCTTGAGATGAACCTGCTGATGACTTAATGGTCTTAATGAAAAATGAGATGACGATGTAAATATAATGGTTCACAAAGATATTTTGAAAAAGTTTTCACATCTTGTAATAAAGCAAGGTGATATATATTATTGCTTGCCTGTGATCTAGAACAAAATATATCTTTAATGAAAGAATATATTGCACACTACTTTTCCCCAAAACATTTGAGATTGAAAATTAATCAAGAAACGACTATACAAGTTCAATATAAAAATATCATTTGATTTATTTTCCCTTTTATTTTTTCTAACCAGAAAATGAACTCTTGATTTAATTTAAAAGGTTCAGAATGTTAGTTACAATCATTGTTTTTTTTATCCTGTTACTTTGCACAGAAATAAATTCCCTACTTCAGTCAGTTTTTATTGGTGAACACAATTTTGCATAATAGGAAAGATCATCTTTTTCTTGAATTTAATTTATTGCAAATATGACATTTGAAGATGAAGACTCTTTAAATAAAATCTCTGTATAAGTGAAAATTTTATTGCATATAATGAATTGTTGTATTCATATGCAAATTTCCACCATATAAATAGCAGTTGATACAGCTGGTGGCTAAAACTAATCCTGGCTTTAAAGACTAAACTACTAGAGAAATAGTAGTGAATACTTCTAGCTAATTATAGCTTACAACATTCTAGTCACACTTTTTTTTTTTGCTTTGGATATCAACATGGACAGAGTACTGAAACCTAAAATTCTGGATTTACATAATAAGACCTCCAGGGTAGAGAAAATATGGAATCATTGGTACCAAACTTTTAAAAATTTCCTCAAGCATATTGAGGGTGAGGAGTTGGATATTCTTATAAACTACATGTCATATGGTGTATACAAACTGTTCAGTGAATGTACAAACTTTGAAGAAGCTATTAACACTCTAAAGAGCTTTTGTCTAAGAAAAAAATGAGATATACACCAGAAACGTACTTGCAACCAGAACTCTATAGACTGGAGAAAACTTAGATCAATATCTTCAAGCATTGCACATTCTGGCAAAGGACTGTACATTCAAAGATGTTACCACTGAAGTTTACAAAGAGGAAACTATTAAAAATGCCTTTATTTCTGGGTTATCCACAGCTCCTATATGGCAGAGACTTCTTGAAAACAAAATGTTCATCCTCACAGAAGCTGGAAATCAAGTTTGAAGTGTGGAAAGGCCTATCCTAAATTCTGAAGCCTATTCTGCTTATACTCAAACAAGTTATCACACAGCATCAATATCAGAACCCCAGACTAAAGACTTAGCAAGAGGAAAATCAAAAAGGAGGACTCCTGGACATTAGCTGCGAGTAAATCTCTTTTTTAAGAAAGATGCTTTTACTGTGGAGGCACCAGGCACACTAGGAGTGCCTGGCTAGAGGAATGAGTTGCTACAATTGCAAGAAGGAAGGTCATTTCACTAAAGTGTCACTTGAAAGCTCATAAGTTTTCTGCTGCATTACTGTCATGTCTATGGTAACTATTGGTCTACAGGGAGTTTCGAAAGCCATGGTAAAATGCCTTGTGAACAAAAAAAAAAAAAAAAAAAAAAAACACTTTTTGCACGAGTACATTCAGGAAATAGTCATAGTTTTATCAAAACCAAGATCACTGTCTATATGTTTGAACATTATACCCAACTCTACTTGATGAGATGGACAATGATGTAGAGAGAATCTTAGAATCTGTGCTTCAACATTACAATTTTTCTGTTTAACTCAATGAATCAACTTTTGGCAGTTCAAATATTCTTATTGCCTATGTCAGTCTAAGCCTGAAGTGAATTGTTGATGAGTTTTTGTTTGCTAAGTACCTTAAAGGTGATGTGAAAGATGAAACCATTTTTCTATTTTTGGAGGATTATTTGAAGAAACACAATGTTCTCCTTAGGAATATTACTGCAGTAGCTATTGATGATGCACTAGCAATAGCTGGCCATTACAGAGGATTTGCTGCCTTATTAAAGGAAAAGGTTCACAATGTGCATATTATTCACTGTGTTTTACACAGACACCATCTTGAAGTCAAGTGATAAATAGCATGATGCCTTAACAGTGTGTATCAGATCAATCAATAAAATTAAAGCACATCCTCTCAATGTTATGAAAGAAAAAAAAAATGATGAAACTGTGAACCAATTACTTTTGCACACTGAGCTAAGGTGGTTGTCAAAAGACCTGTTGACTTGTATGACTAAATTTTCATATGGATGTGGACCCATCACTATATGATGAGTTGAAAATGTGTACAAACCATCTGTTTTATATGGCAGACCTATATTCAAAATTTAATAAAGCACAGAAGCATCTGCATGCTAAGGATGTTACAATTATTCAATCCCAAACAATCCTAATAAGCTTCCAAGCCAAAATAGAGCTATTTAAATCTTCATTGACACGTCAAGATTTTAAATATTTTTCAAACTTGCGGTAATTGGAAGACAATGAAAACATCTCAGACTGTGATTTAGAGAGATACATAAAGCACTTTGAAAAATGAAGAGAAGACTTTAAAGCATGTTTCGAGGACCTGCAGAAAATGCATGTACTTGACTGGATTGTTACATCATTTGATTTGGAAATGGAAAATGCAGACATTGAATCTCACTTAGAAGAACTCATTGAGGTGTGTGTAGATCTTGAAGCTAAATCATTGTTCAGACGTAAAAGCCTCAGCAACTATTGCAGCAATGTAGATACTGCTACTAAATACCCCAAGGCTTAGTGCAACAGTTAAGCCATTTTTACTTGCATTCCCAAATTTATACATGACATGGTTGAAGCTGATTTTAGGTACACAAATGCAGTTCTAACAAAGCAGAGAAACAGAATGAACCTGGACAATGCCCTTTCTGATTCTTATCAAAACACATCCTTCCCATTAATGATGTCAACCAATTCAATAAAAAGGTATGTTAATTTATTTTTAATATATTTAATATTAGGTGCCAAATGACAGCAAACAGATTCTCCTCTTTTTATTGCCCAATCCAATATTTCATATTCATTTATCATGCTGTATTTCCATGTATTTCAAAAGTTTGAACAATTTTATGTTGAATTCCAACACTTTTTGCTTCCCTGTTTCATCAAAGATATTCACAGGAGGAGGGGATACAGAACAACTATTTTGCAGAGCTTGGTATGCAGTTTCCCTCACTAATGAATATGGAAACTGCACATCTACTTAATTATTATTATTTATTTTCTTGTACATGCCTGGGGGTCCATGAAGGTCAGGAATTCTATGAAGGGAGTCAATGGTCTAAAAAGTTTGGGGACCCCTGGCTTAAAGGGAAGATTTGCATATACAGATGATGTGACCATTTGTGGTATTAATGAAAGAGAACATGACATTAACTAGGCAAGTTCCACCTTAAATGAGAATAAATGTGTCTACAGAGTAATGAAAATATGGGCTATGAAGTGACTGTTAGACCAGACCCTGCAAACTATTTGCTAAAAATTAACATGCTAAATAACATGATATTCCCCTTACCTGCTAAGATAAAAGATTCCTTTGAATATTTGAAAAGGGAATTAGAAAGAAATTAGAAACATAGAAATTAGATGAGGAAAACCAATTGAAACTGACACGAGCTATGTGAGCTTAGCTGTGATGCTAAACCAAGGAGGTAGGCCTATCCAGAACTCTAAACCACTCCGAACAGAACCACTCCCCAGAAGAGAAAGAAGATAATGTGATCATCGAAGCAATCTGGGAATAGAGTCATTACCTGAAAGGTAAATATTTTATTATTGTAACAGACCAAAAATCTTTCCTACATTTTTGATGAGGATCAAAGACTAAAAACAATAAAATTAATCACTGGCGAATTGAACTTTCCGCTTGCAAATACATCAGATGAATACAGTTGTTTCCCTTCCACTTTTGTGTGTAGGGACATGCTCACTACAACTGTATTGACTTGCTTAAGTAAATTATTTTGCATATTTGGTATGCCAAATTATATACACTGATAGAGGACCTAGTTTTATGCCAAAGAAGTTAAGATTTTTTTCAAGAGAAGGAATAGCTACTAGTAGATCTACTGTGTACAACCCATGAAGAAAAAGTCAAGTGGAGAGACTGAATGGAACTCTGTGGAGAAGAATCAAGTTAACCTTAAAATCAATATATTGCCTGTGCATCAATGGAAAACTTATCTGATGCTCTCCACTCAATTTGTTGCTTACTGTGTACAGCCATGAATTGTGCTCCTCATGAACAGACTTTTTCTTATCCGAGAAAATCTACCTCCTGAAGATCTGCTCCTTCATGGTTGACAATTCCTGGGAAGGTGCTCATGAGAAACTATATTCAGAACAACAAGTACAAACCTACTGTACAAGACGTTGAGCTGATTCAGTTGCATCCCGATTACAATCTTGTTAGGTTACCAAATGGAAAAGAAAATACTGTTTCTCTACATCACCTCGCTCCTGCTGGGGAGAGAACAACAATCTCTGAACCTGAAGCAGTTACAACAGTCTCAAATAGCCCTATACCTGATTCAGATGAGAATAACATACTAAAATCAGAAGATACTGTACCACAACCAGTGTCCAGTGATTCAACTGAAGGGACTGAACCAGAAACCTGTCACTTCCCTAGTCCAAACACTTTAAAAATGTCCTAAATCTTTTAAGGTGCTCTAAGCATATCACCAAAACAACCTAAATGACTTGGTATTGAATGACTTGGTATTGAATGTTAAAAAAATTTTTTTTCTTTTTTTAAATTAAATTGGTTATTTTAGAAACTGCATTCCTTTTCTTTTGCCAAAATAAAGTATTCCAAATTTATATTGTCAAAGGAAAAATAATTATGGGGAGAATGTTGTATTCATATGCAAATTGCCACCACATAAATAACAGTTGATACAGATGGTGGCTAAAGCTAATCCTGACCTTGAAGACGAAATTACTAGAGAAATAGTATTGACTATTTCTAGCTAATAATAGCTTACAACAAGAATTATGAACACAATCTTATTTTATACCTACTTGATAGCAATAAAACATCTACATATGTAATATTTAGAATATATGTACAAAGGCAATACACTGTAAGAATAATCTTGTTACTTTAGCACTGGAGAAAAAAATTCCCAATTTTCAATTACTATGACACAGTACTGATAGCAAACATGGAAAAGAAATTACAAAATCTCCTACAGAAGTTAGTGACGGAGAGTGTGAAGAAGGGACTATACATAAACTACAAGAAAACAGAATGCATGGTCATCAGTAAAAGGATGAGCCTGAAATGCGATTTACAGGTTGGGAACACTAGAATCAAGTAGATGCAGAAGTTGAAATATCTGGGAAGCGTTCTGACAGAGGATGGTATATGCGACACTGAGATCCATAGACGTATTGGGATGGCCAAGGAAGCATTCCAAAAGCTGGGCAGAGTATTGCAAGACAGGAGGATTTCTTTGGTAAACAAAGAAAAGAATACTGAGCTATTACATGACATCTGTCCTCCTTTACAGCAGTGAATGTTGGACGATTTCCTCAAAGATGAAGAAGAAACTTGAGACAACAGAGATGTGGTTCTACAGAAGGATGCTAAGGATATCATGGACTGAATGTGTGAGCAATGATGAGGTCTTAGAGAGGATGCAAACAAGGAGGTTTATACTTAACATCAGGAAGAGGCAGCTGAAGTTCCTGGGACCCATAATGATGAAGGAGGGTTTGGAGAATCTGATAATCACGGGTCGAATAGAGGAAAAGAGAGACAAAGGAAAACAATGCATGACATACCTAGCGGCCTTAAGCAAGTGGATGACAGAATGTGGTCTGGGGGAAGTGGGAGAGGGAAGGAACTTGTTGAGAGCTGCAAGGGATAGAAGGAGGTGGAGAGCCATGATTGCCTACGTCCTGAAAGGACACGGCACATAAAAAGAAAAAGAATGTACTTAACCTTTAAAGTAATGAAATTATCTCAATGGATTCTTTGAATTACAAAAAGAAAATATTTGCTCAAAATACCATATATGGTCTAACTCATTTTTATACACTTCTTCAGCATCTATTTTGTATTCAGGTGATAAACGGAAGAGAAGTTTCATGCTTGAACAAGAAAAATTAGGAAATATAAAAGCAATTTCAAGTTTTTGAAACCAGATGTAATCGTTCCAGGCCATCAAGTGGTTTTTAAATGGAGGGGCACTGAAATGTTCACACTTTGATCAAAAGGATTAAAAAATTCTCATTATTACTAATTTGTCCTGATTTTGGAAAGCAGATTGGTCTGGTTGATTCGTTTTGTATTATTTAACCTTTTGCAGGTTATTTAAAACATATCTAAAAAAAAAAAAAAAAAAAAAAAAAAAATTAGAATATTTCAGCGATTTGTTTTTTATGGCTTATCAACCTTTTGCAGGCTATTTAAAACCAGAAAATATTTTTGTTAGAGTCTAAGAATTTTTTTGAAAGGCTACAAAATCTGAACCCTTCTACACTTCAATATATATTTTAAAGTTGATAAAAGATATAGCTAAATTCAGTAATATTTCAAACAGAAATTGCTATTTTAAAAACTTTTTATTCATCATATTTGAAGGGAGAAGAAACAAAATGGAGAAACAGTAGAAGGTGGTATTTAACATTTTTGAACATACAAAATTAATTCATCAAATATCTTTCGAAAGGCCTACTAAGGAACTTAATCTTTTTTATGAAAGCCTATTATGCACCTGTAAAATTTAAAACAAGTTTAACTCAAAAATCCTTTTGAAAAAAAATGCTGAATGTGTAGTAGTACAAAATTTGGGGAAAGAATATATGAACTCTTTAATATTTTTATGTGCATTTGCACAAAAAAGAAAAGTTACAAAATACAAACAAAAAATATGCAATGAAAACTGAAACACCAGAGATAATGAACTTAGTAACAGTTTTCCACTTGTTTAAAAATTTTTCTATGCAGATTAGAAAATCAAACAATGTCATCAGATTTTTCAATAACTGTACTAAAGTAATGTTTCAGATTTTATAACCATTTCAATTAACTAAGATAGCATGAGATATATAACTTACAAATGAATTTCAAGATATATTCCAAGTCAAACAATACTTAACAAGTCTGAAGAAAATGAAATGTCAGAGAAAAGTAGTTGAGTTTCTCAAATTCATGAATTTTCTTTTTTAATCAGTTCGCCTTAAAGAAGGTGATAATGCCACTAAGATACAAGGGGCTACTGGGAATGAAAGAAAATAAAGACTTTAGGAGCCAGAAACCCAATCCCAAACTGGAAAAAACTTCTACTCCTGTTCAAAAACACTGGAGAGGTACATGAACTGGACAATAGGCAAACCAATCTGCTCCTATTGAGGAAAAAAATAAGATAGTAAATAAAATTTCACAGTTTCGGTAGAGATGTTAAAAGTAGAGAGTTGATGCAGATTTTAAAAGAAACTGGAAACTCAATCCTAAACAAGAAACAAACCTCTAGTCCTGTTCAAAAGTCCGGTGATAACCTGATAATATTCATAGTCTTATTTTGGGTTATAATGTAGAAACCTATAATTAATACTATATTTTACAGGTGGCATTAGTAGGTTAACTAAATTTTTCAAATTAGTCAGAAACTTTCAAAATCATGAAAAACTTTTTAAAGCCACAATGTTTGATAAAAAGAATACAAAGTCCACATACCAAAGTATTTCTGATAGAATCTTTTAATTTAAAACCTTCAATGCCAATAGCATTTTTATTTTTTATTTTTGGTTGCTTCAGTGTGTAGGCCAGAATAGAACAATGAGGAATCATCAGACACTAAATATCACTGCTGAATGTATTAGTCATAGCAGAGTGTGGAGGACAAAATAAAGGTGGTATAAATTTCAAAGACTTGGGACAATGTTAAAGTAGTGACAATATTAATAAAAAAATGAATTAAGAGAAGGAAAGATAATATTAAAACCAGTAAAATAATTTGCTTATTTGGAAATTTCTGGTTTTACCTCAGATATATATATATATATATATATATATATATATATATATATATATATATATGTATATGTATGTATGTATGTATATATATATATATATATAAATTTTTGTTGTGGGTTCTTAACATTAGACACTGATGTGTTCTCTGTAAAGACTGGACTGTTATAAAAAAATGTCTCACATTTAAGGGGTTTAATAATGCAAAATGTTTTTCCTAAAGATACAATGTATTATTGTTTTTAAGAGAAAAACAATTTTTTTCTTAAATGCAGTGCAAAGTATTACATAATGCAGAATATTTTTGAGTAATTTTTTTAACTTATACTCCTGATGAGTAATTATTTATTTTGAAAATGAAGGTTATTTAAATTTAACAATTCTTAAATATCTAAATTCATACTCAGACTGATCAGACTCAGACTGTTTGATCAAAAGGGTATGAAATAAATTCCTATGTTTGGTAATTGGGTCTGATTTTGGATAGTGGATTAGTCCATTTCATTGATTTGTTTTTTGTTATGGCTTAGCAATCATTTACAGGTTATTTAAAGCCAGAATTATTTTTGAGAAAGATTTATTGATATATCTTACTATTTAATCCATAGCTGTTGAGAGAAGAGATGGATTCATACCTTTCCCAAGGGTATTTGTGTGTAAGCGAATAAAATAACCCAACTGAAACTTGGCTCTTAGATTTCCAATTGCCAGCTATTATCCATTACACCACCCACATATCAAGCTTAGAGCATCTGGTATTCCAAAGCAGTCACCCATTTAGGGACTGACCAGGCTTAATGTTGCTTAACTTGGTGATTGGACAAGAACTGGTGTTCCAATCTGATGTGGTCATGAGCCAGTGGATTGGTCTGAGAACCAGCTGTATGAAAACAAATCAGGTTATTCTATTTTCCATTCTAATTTCAGTTACTCTGGTTTAAATTTTTTAAACAATATCGATAAAAAGATTAGAAAATGCCAAATGGAATATTCTTGATAAAAACTTATAAATCAAACCTATTTCGAGAGAGAGAGAGAAACTGATTTTTTGGTACATAAAGCAAAACTGCAAGATGTAAACTTACTGACCCAAAATTATTCTTGTGACAAAGGAACACTGAATCTCACCAATCTTGCACCATTCCCTGTGTTTTATTTAAGTCTTTCTTTAAAATATATATTATTATATAAAAAATATAACAATTTCAAGATACTTATTCAAGACAGACAAAATTATATTGAAATACATATAGATAAAAAGTAAACACAGAAGAATCTATTTATTATAATCATGACTAATGCAAACAAATCATTACTTATATCAAAATCAGTTGGCCCCAAACACATTATAGGTTCCTCCACAGATTTGTGATACCTAAGGTTTAAAATGAATTTTTAATAATGAAAAATCTTTCTTGAAGCTTTCATTTTAGTTTTAATTTCAAGCTAATAATTAAATTTAATATTTCCAATAGGTAAAATACTTTGCTGAATTTGAAAACTAATTTAAATTGACTGGAAAAGGTTTTCATTTTGAATTCACTGATTTTAGCACTATTTTAGCCATCTGTCATCACAATGTAATTCTTGTTCAAAAAAATCTTTCAAAAATAAATATACTTTTCTGAAACTTTATTTGAGGAACATTAGCAGTTTTAAAGTTTAATTAATCTGATTTGAAACAAATATTAATTTAAGTTTAGAATATCACAGAAATGCATTTTTAAACACAGCATTAGCTGTTTATTTTAGTTGTTGACAGCTTCTATGACAGACAAAGGTTTATCTGATGATTTTCTACAGTGGTCATATCTGTAAAATTTACTTGAAGAATATAATGTGAGCATCTTTTTTAAATAATTTTTAACTACTCAGTAATCTTAAAAATTTATGAAAATATTCTCCACAATGTAATGTTTTATTGAATTTTAAGTACATTGGCTTTAAATTTACTATAGTTATTGCTCTGTTTTTCTGATAGTGTTATATATAGATGCCCTGATTTACAAAATTGGCATGTTTATACAAATACAAAAAATTAAAAATTCTTTTTAAAATATTGGGTGTCACTAAATTGTACTAAGCTTTGCAATTTTCAGTTAGGAAATATTGATTTTATTAGTAATGGGACGATAGCAATACTTTTTACCAATTCTGATATAATTCCTGATACTGTTCTAAATTTCCCAGTGCGATACCTAAAATGATTAAAATTCATTATTTTCAGGCCCTACAGTTGGTTTGGAAACTTAATGAACAAAGTACATTTATTAATAAAACTTTTAGTAGAAAAATGAATACAAAAGCTTATGAAATAAAGTTAGATATCCTTTTTATTTAAACAAATTGGGTAAGAGTTTAAACAATAAAGAGAATAATTTCTTTATGCAAATCACTTTACGTAGCTACAATTGACATATTGCTTTACTTTGGTTATCATCATAAATCTTAAAAAACTTCCAGACTACACTGTTCTGCTTGACATTGAATACACTTGCCATAAGTGGGGGTTTGAAAATAAACATCAGTTAAAATTTAAATTTTTCACTGTTAGATAAAAAAATGTTTCTAGTTTTCTAATGTGTATAATTTGTAAAGAGTCAAATAATTAATTTGCTATTAATTATAAAATAAGGAAAAGTCTCTTTTTGTCCACCTTTTAAGTTTTAACAAGCAAAGGCGCCCTCTAAATATTATGTAACCTCCTTAAAATTTTATTTTATTTTTAATTCATTTGTGAACTAGTCCTGAAAATTTAATTAAAATACAATTATTTGTTTTTTTGTGAGAAAAAAAAAAAAAAAAAAAAAAAGGACGGAAAAATGTCCTATACTAATCTTTGAGCACCTCACTGATAAAAGATTTGTAACCAGAATTTCAAAAAGGGATTAAAAAAAATATAATTTAATAATCAAGAAGTCCTTTGGTCTTTCCTCTTAATAATAACAATGATTTTGATGATAAAACTTTTTTTAAGTTCGGGGCATTTTTTCATCATATGCTAATTTTTTAGCAAGTCAGTGGAGGTACCTATAATATGAATTAAAAATATTTTGAGTCTAATAATATTATTTAATATTTTTTTTCTATAATATGAAGTATATAAAAAAGAATACTCTTTTATATCCTTTGCTTAGTTTTATCACAGTTTGTGATATCTAAAATCTCTTGTGATCACAATAAATGGGTTCCACTGTATGACAAAATTGTTTTGCCTAAGTAGATGCATAACATCACTAAATTTTACATCAAAGACAAAAACAAAACACAGACTTTTATACATTTGACATTTTAATGAATAGTTATATTTTTATTGTTTTCTCTCTTCATGTATGTTAAGTCAAAACTATTTGTCTTAAGATGAAATCAGCTTTGCATGATGGATTCATTAGATATAATTTTCTATTGATTGTTAAAAATGCATTAAATAAAACAGGCTAATCTCACTGAAGTTGAACCTTCAAGTAGAAAATTAGCTATGATGACTTTGAAATAAGATACTTTTAATTTATTCCATATTTAGCATTTCCTAAGCCATTTTAATTAGTTTTTCATTGTGTTGTTTAATAAGGCATAAACAACAATATCAAAACACAGTAGTCAATTCTGACTATCATACCTAAGATTCATTACCAAAACAAGTGATAGTGCCCAAGCTACAGGTTATGATAAAGTACTGCTATTATATATACAAAGATCCTAGAAGATTATAGATTTTAGGATCAGTTTTATTTTGAATAGCTCTCATTGGACACTATGAAACATTCTCAGTTGTAGGAAAATAAATTTTTGAGCAAAGTGACTTCAGAAAATTGTCTTCTAAAAAATTAAAGCTCCAGATAAAAATATTATAATTTGGCTATTATTTTTTAAAAAATGAGAAGGAACAATATATTTGTAATTATTCAAAGATACGAGTGAAAGAAAAAAAAAAGTAAAAATCTTTACATACTTCAGGGTGGAAGGCAAGGACTTATGATGCTAAGGAAACTGATAGAAAAGTTTAGTTTTCAAATATGGAAAAGCTTGGTAATATTTTATGCAACTTGATACAAATTTAAGTACAAGGGTCACTCCAAAAGTAATGATTCTATTATGGTTGATGACATTAGAATCAGATGATGGTGACGTCATATGGCATGGCAATAGAAGTTGAACCTTCCTGCTAGTAATCAAAGATTTATTTTTGCTTTGTTACAAATAGCAGTTGAGGATTAGTCTGATGAACTGGCACCAGACATGGAAGATGCATACAAAGTAGATGCAGCCATTGAATTCCTCCATTCAGAAAAGATTACACTCACTGACATTAATTGATATATTTGTCTATATTTCTGAGATGAGGTATTGTAACTATTTACACTATTTACATTGTTCGGGGTGTTGTGGAATGAGAACAATCTACCACAGTGGACTAAATAAAGTGTTTTGTTTGAAATTTCAACAGATATCACCTGAAGAAGGCCAGTGTGTACAACGGTCAAAACATAGTGAATATGACGAAGATGAGGACAACAGTCCAAATAGTGTAAATAATTGATATGTGTTGAACATTCATGTAAACCAAACAGTGGATGAGAGCACAGTAAGATGTCAGGGAATGCATTTTTGGAATGGCAACAGCAATGTGTATAACAAACTGCATTCTGTGCAACTGTCAACTCCCAAAAAAGTAAAGTGCGTGGAAAAATTGGATTTTGTTACTAAAAACTTTCTTGGTTCAATGGTGTCATTGTGATATCTGTATGCTAGTTTCTCTGGAAATTAGAGTTATTACTTTCATATATTCCTTACATGAAAGAGTTTAATTTAAAGAAATAAATAATGACCACTACTTTGAAATTATAGTAGCCACAAAACAAGATTTAAATCCTATAATTTTATACAAATAATTCTTCTGTTCTTTAAATTGAAGCTTCTCTAGCTTTCAAATAACCAATACAAAGGCTTATTTTAATATTATCAAGTAACCTATCACTCATTATCTCTTCATAACTTTCCCTTCCATTCAGCCCATGTTCATGGGAGTGAAAAAGATCTGTTGGTAAGTTGGGATTGTTGGTTGCTCACCTCCCTGTCTAGCCATTTGACAAACTCTTATATACAGGTGTTTTTATCTAATAGATCATTGCAAAAGTAATTAGAAAATTTAAAACAATCTTATTTATGAAAAAACATTTATTAGTCAATTATATAGTCTCCATTGTTTTTAACATTTATCATTCTGTATGTGACTTCATAAGGTTTATGAAGGTGACCGATCCCTGAATTTGAGTTTGTTTGAACTTCTTAGTTGTGTTGTCATATCCTGCTACAGCAACAGAAAACAACTTTGAAATTAACAATAAGGATACTGCACTTGAGAGGGCTTGAAAAAGAATGCAGTGGAAAGGGAAGTAATATTAATAATGCAAAGTGCTAAATGTTTTAACAACTGTTTCCCATCATTCTAAAAGCTTGATGATGTTATTTTCATAGAAACTTTGTTTTTTTGTTAGGTTTTGACTGAGGTAGTTTTCACATTTTTGTTTTTGTTATTTAAATTGTTCTGCAGAGCCTGTAATAAATGAAAATTCGAAGGTGCCAAGTCAGGAGAATACGGTGGGTGCTGTCGGCTTTGCCATTTCAACTCTTTAAGCTTCTGGCAGATCTGTTTTGCAATATGCAATCTTATGTTGTTGTGGTGGAAAATAACACTTTTTCAATTTGCCAAAATAGTCTTCTTTTTTTTTTTTAACCAAAGTCTCTTTAAATGATGAAATTGAGATATCCATTTTTAAACTCTTAGCAATCTTTTCCAACAAAATTTTCAGTTTATTCTCCCTGATGGCAAGCAGAGTGTCTTCATCTACATTAGAAGTTTGCCTCGTGTGTGGTTGATAGTTTAGGTTAAAAATCACCCTGATGAAATCTGCCAAACCACTTTTTGACCATTCAAAGAGCTGGAACACAATCCCCCCAAAATTATTTTGAATGTTTTTTTGTTGGAGTTCTGACGCTTACTCCTTTCCAAAATTCATAGAACATAATATGGCAAAAGTACAACATTTCCTCCTCCATCATTTAAGCATTTATTTGTGGACAAAACAAACATTCAACATAGTCTGACTCACAAACAAACAATGCAAGGTTTCAATCTGGAACATCAGAATTCAGCACCAAAATAAACACTAGCATCAATATGTAGTCATTTTATATTAACAATGAAAATCAGGTAGAAACTTTTGCAATGATCTGATATATTCACTTTAATCTTAGTAACTGGCATCAAATTAAATGGTGAGATGTAAAAAGATAAAAAACAAAATAAAAGTCATAAGATTATAATTGTAGATATTACTTTATCATGACAGAGGAAAATGTTTTTCTAAAGCATTTTTGCATTTAACTTAAAAAAAATGTTATTTAGAAAGTGAAGTATATTTCAGACACAATCTAATAAAATAATGAAGTAATGTTGAGACCTGAAAACACTTTGCTTTTATAAATGATTTTTTGAAAGATAGCTAGATTTGAATATGGAAAAGTATAAACGGCAAAATTATTTTAACTAAAAAAAAAAAAAAAATTGCACAAAGAATATCTGGAAAATCATGCCAACAATTATACAATTAATTTTTTTTTAAATATTGGAGAAAAATGTATGACAAAGTGGAAGTTTTCTTGTGATGTGTTTGTCCTTTATGACTTCATCGGACTAAATTTGTTATGTTTATGTGACTATACATGAGCATGAACGAGGAATGCTTGGAATTTAAAATTTTTTAATATATTTTTTTTTTAATCTAGCTGGTTTCATTTAGATTCTTTTTCTTTCCATCACTTTTGTTAGTCGATGGAACACACTGTGATAATAGGAGTGGTGAAATGTTGTAAGAGCCTGGGCACAAATTTACTGTAAACAACCTTGTGATCAAGACATGCTTTAGATATTTTTGTCATAGTGAATTGTTTCTCCTTCGATCAGAGTAACATTTTTATGTCAAAATTGTGGTCAGTCTCATTACAGTAGGCAACCAACATATTTGATGTATTGCTTTGTAAAATGTCTTTTGTGTTCATATAATCTTTTATTTACATTCCTTGAGGTATCTTCTATGTATTTTGTGACAATTATTACAGGTGATTGAGTAAATTCCTCTATCCCCCCAAAAAAACTATTCTAAATTCCTCTATCCAGAAAAAAAAACAAACCTGTGCCATGTATCCCCAAGGACATATGGCACAGTGGATAAAGGTGTTAGTTAGATCCAGTGACAGGATCCAAAGAGTGTGAGTTCAATACCTGGTTAAGGTGGTGGAGAACTTGGAGAGGGGAATTAACAGCAGATAACTGATAACTGACATCCATTAGACATGGCACATGGAACTAAAACAATCTACCCCAGTGAGTGAAATAAAGTGTTCAGTTCGACATTCCAACCACCTGAAGAAGGCCAAAACGTTGTAATAAATATGGTGACAAAGATGAGGATAATAGTCCAAATAATGTAAATAGTGTACATAATACCTTATCTCAGAAATATAGACAGATATGGAAAAAAGTGTTTTAGATATGACAATATAACCTTACTTTTTGTTACCTCATGGTTGATTGGTGCATGAATTAGTTGACTTCTAAAAAGAAACATTAGCATAAATACAAGCAACTTTTAATGATGGTAGTACAATATTTAATACTAATGTTTGAAATGTGGAAATTGTAAGCACTAAAACAAAACAAAAAAAAAACAAAAAAAAAACTTCATGACCTCAATTAGGAAGATGCTTATTGAAATCCCAAAAGCCAATTAAAGCAAATGAACAGAGATTATTCAAATCCTAGAGGCAATGATGAGCTTAATTTCACTATGTAAATACTTGAATTTGCATATTTAATTGATTTGGTGTTAAAATTTATAAGTTTCAAAAGATAATTATTTTACTTATCCCAAAGGAAAAAATTCTGACAAGGAAATGTTTCAAACAATTTGTAGTTTGAAATATAAAACTAACACAATATGTCAAAAGAAGAACTCATTTCCAAATGGAGATTAATAATCAGCTTAATTAACACAAACTCATCTGATTAATATATATTATAGGGAAGGATTAAATCTGTATTTATATAAGATAAAATTAACAAAAATAAGGTGGGGTAGGATTAACTATTTCCAATGTTTCCAGATGTGAATCTGTACAGTTTTAAATTAACATTACATGGCCTCCAAAATAGAAATCAAACAGAAATACAAGGGTGTGCAGAAAAGAAGAGGCTCTTAAAATAAAAAAATCAAAAAAAAAAATCCATTGTTTGGTTTAGTTGCCGAAAGGGGACTCTCTTAATTTTGTTTCACGATTGATGGATTTGTTTTTTTTATGGTTTAATAATCTTTTGAAGGTTATTTAAAGCCAGAATTTATTTTTAGATTGTAAACATTTTTGAGATAAGGATTTTACTAAGTCATACTAATTAATCCACAGATGGAGAGAAAAGCAGTGAATTCATACCTTTTCAAAGGGTATTTGCATATAAGTGAATATAAAGAACCCAACTAAAATTGGAACATGGTTTTTCGATTTTCAATTCTGAGCCAGTATCCATTATACTACTAGTCCAAGCTTACAGCACCTGGTATTCCCAAGCAGTTTCCCCATTTATGTACCGATCAGGCCCTACATTGCTTAACTTCAGTGATCATACAAGAACCATGTTTTAACATGATATGGCTGTAAGCCTATACAAGATCAAAATGATAGTAAAGTTACAGTAAAGTTATTAGTGTATACATGTTAAATCTTTCAGAATTTAGAATCAGAGATTATTTTTTCCCCCAAGACATATATTTAATAAGAATTTATTACCATAATTCAAACCTGTCCCCATTTTCTTCAACAATGAAAATTAGGTATAATTATATATTCATTTCAAGGAGGTACAAAATGGCTGAGTTGTTATAAAAAATTTTTTTTTAAAAACATGGAGGCTGTGAACTGTTTAAATTCCAGTTGTTTGTGTTGCATTGATGTCCACAAGAAAAAAGTATGAATCTATGTCAGTGGTTTTTTTCTCTGGGTTTCACTTCTGGAATGAAAATTTGCTCACACCTCACCAAATTTTGTGATAAAAAGTACATTTAAAAATAAAAAACAGAGAGGGTTAAAGGGAGATAACTGTGGATTCGAAGTCAGAACATTATTATTGATAACTCTCTCCTCCAATTTGTGGACCCTGGTTATTATATTCTTAATACCTGATATAATGCAAAAATAAATATCCCAATGATAAAATACATCAATAATTATTTATAACTATTTATACTGGGACTTATACATGCAATTACAAGTAATCTATAATAATATCTTAAATTTTGAAATATTTATTTTTGGAATATGAATTTTTTTAAAACCCTTTCTAAATCTATCTTTCAATTATTCTGCTTCACCTGCTATCCTCTTCTGCTGCACTGTTTGGGAACCACTGATCTACACCTTCCTTCATTGTTCTATTACCAAATGTCTTTACAAAACATCTTGTCATTAGCCTGCTGTAATAGCTGATGAAGAAAAACAGACTAGTGAGCAAACTACTTTTCTCTAACATGATTGGTTCATGGCAGCAAAAAGCGGTCATCATTGTTAACCTTGATAGGAATCAACCGTTCAATTCCAATAAATTGAGGAAGCATTAAAGAATTTTAATTATAGAGCAAAAGTAGCAGCATCTGTTAGAAAATGCACAAAAGAAAGTTCTCAATGAAAAAGAAAAGTATTTATTTCAATATGCCAAGATTTAGAAAAAACAGCATTTGTATAATTTCTTTAACAATATGAATTAAAAACGAAGAAATCATTAAGTATTATTGAACATCAGTTCATTTGTAAATAAATGTCTTATCAATTATAGAGGACTTTACATAATTCCCAAATAAAAATCAACTGATTTGAAAGTACAGACAAACCTCTCGTCTATGGACCTCCCCCGATCCACTTTGGATGCCAGGGACAAAATCTGCAGGCTAAATAAAAAAAAAATTTGCAGGGGAAAAAAACTTCTAAATCATCAGCAATGTATTTCAAAATTTGTGGGCTTAGCAGAACAAGTCGTATTAGTTCTCAAAGTGAAACTTTGCAGTGGTGGTAGGCCTTTCACTTGTAAACAAAGACAGAAAGTACAATAAATTAGCACGTGCATGAGAAAGTAGCTGTGAGAAATCTATCATTTTTGTTATTTTGATTGATGTATCTATATTAAATATATATTTATACTATATATACATGTTTATAGTATTTACATTGTGATCATAACTACTGGTAGTTAGTATAGTGGTTTCATAACTCATAAATAATCTCCTCCCATCTACAGACAATCGGCTTTGATGGACCACCCCTCTCCTCTATTAGTGCATTGATGAGAGGTTTGTCTGTACAATTATTAAACTATCAACCACATGCTATAGCTTAAGTTCTGTTAAGTTATAATTCCGAGCTGAGTGAAAAAGCATACATATAAAATGGGAAGACCATTTTTAGAGGAAAGCACAAGATAAACTTTGTAAACCCTTATGGCATTAAATGACTTAAAAAAACAAAAAAAAAAAAACAAAAACAGCTTCCCTGTGTCTTTTCTATAAATACTTTTTATGGCAATTGTTCTGATGAACTTTACTCTATGGTACCCAAACTTATGAATTTAAGCATAGTACAAGATTAGCAGCAAGGTCTTGTCCTTTATACAGTTGAAATGGCTAGAGGTAGCTGTAAGTTCTCTGCTATCAGTTTCTTCTCACATGTCTTACTTGTGGAACTCTTCTTACTTTTTGCTTCCCAGTCAACTTTGATCTTGAAAACTTTTAATGCAATGTCAATTCTTATCTTCTGTCTTCTTAATTCCTGTTCTATTTTTGTTCTCCCTCCTTAATAGTGTCTTCTTTTCTCATTATTTCACACTCAGTAACCCCTTGCATCTTATTGGCTTTACTGCATTGCTTGGGGTGAAATAGTTATAAAAAAATAAAATAAAAAACTGCCAAACTATAAATGTTTTATTTGTTAGCTCAGCTCAGAACTATATCTACATCTACTTATTTTATAAGCACTTGTAATTTTGGCTGAAGTGGTCAAAGTCAGGAAGAAATTTCTTGTCAGATACAAAGCTGGATAAGCCAGATAAAATTTAAATTTTTTAAAAATTCAACCTAAATTTAAAAGGCCTCACCTACCAACTTACTGATTTTTCTTAGGAGTAGCTCAAGTGATAGATTAAAGGGCAAAAAAAAATAATTTAAGTATTTGAACGGGTCAGTCCTGAGAAAAAGATAAGACAAAGAGCACTTAGAGTCAGCAAAATTCATATTGCCCAAATACTAATTAATAACCCCATATAAATCTTATGCAGATACACATAATACTAAAATTACTTGAGTCTTAGTCAGCTAGATATAAAATTTTTTGCAGTTAGTAAATTCATAGGAGTGTTTTTACTTAATATAATTTTCCAATTTAAATATTTTTTTTTACTGAAAAGTTTACTGACTTTACATATGTTGCTCAAATTCAAGAGTTGAATTCACTCATTTTTTTTAACTTCAAAATATTGTATCATTAGAAGTTGTGTTTTTTCACATGAAGTTTAGTAAGCCAAATTAACAGTCACAAAAAAATTACTTCAAATTTATGAAAGTTTTTAAAAAATAAAATTCAATTATTTTGTCTACTCAAGCAAAGAGGAAATAGACTGAGGTTAAAATCAATTGCTACAAACATTAAAGTGACATTGTTAAGTATATGAAGCATACAGTGATTACAAGCATATGATTCAAATAAGACTAGAGGATGCAGAGAAAAAGCAACATACAGAGGTTGCAGCTAAGAGACTTATTTTTATATGTTTTAAGGCTAAAATGAATATTAGGGGGGAAAGAACTGTGTACATGTGCTTAAGTTCCTTGCCTGCTGGTGTATATTATTTGAAGTAAATATGTATAAAAAGTTTTATTATAAAATTAGTCTCAATATTTGTAACTGGCATCTAAGAATGTTAAAAGCAAAACAAAAAAAAACAAAATGATTACTACTTATAACAGTACTTATACTGTTAAGTAGAAATATTAATCATAACAAGAATAGCATCAACATTATAATAATAATTATAATCATAATTATAAATAAAGTAGTGGTTGCAGCACAATACCAGCAGATAAATTGGTCATATAATTATTGACCTCAAACAGACAACCAACAACACAGGTTGATTGGAAAATGAATGTCTACAGCCAAGTGTTCAAGTGAAGAGAAGAAAGGAATTAGAGAAATGCAACAGATACTGGAATACAAAGAATGCCATTTTGAAGCTGTTGAGATATCAAGCAGATGTTAGGAAAGAGCCAATTAAGGATTGACTTAAACCAGGCAATGATAAACAAACTTTTTTGTGAGTAATAGAAAGAACATTTTATAATCTTTGATAGTTTCAGCCTCTTTTAAAGAGCTGATATCTAGACAAATTATACAGGAAACATTAAGCAAAACTAACCATTGTTTTAGGAATTAGCATTTGAGATGCATTCTTCTTTATCTTGGTAGAAGTAATTTATCAATGAAATTATCTAAGGTAGTATTTAAAGCGAATTTAAAAAATGTAATATATATTAATATGAAAAACTGAAATCATGAGTTCCCACTTAAGTATATCATTTTAAAGGACATGGTGTAATGGTTAGCAAGTTTGTCTCGCTAGCTCAGTGTTTCTCAACTGGTGTGCCTGGGCACCCTAAAAGGGTGTGGCCCCATGTTAACAGAAGAGTAATTTATTAATTTTTATATTTAAAAAATATTTCTTTTTAAGAAGCTAGAGACACCAAGTACATGACTCATATCTAAGTTGACTGAAGTTTCACCTACTGATCTTGGCTTACAAATAAAGCATAAAGAGGTGTCCATTGATCAATTTGGGATTTCCATTCAAGAAGAATAGCCTCCAATAGTTAGTATAGCATTAAATATTTTATTGAAATTTTACACATCATACCTCTGAAGTATTTTCTGCATTTGCCAACATTAAATGCAAAAATAGATAAAATATGAAATGTATTTATGAATGATTATCACATATAAAGCTTAACCCTTATCACTCTGTATGTGACATTTCATTTTCTGTACAGAAATTTTATCATGCTACTGATCCCTGAGTTGTGTTGTCATATCCTGCTGTGGCAACAGAAAACATCTTTGAGTGAAATTAATAAAGGATACTGCTTTAAAAAAGAATGCATTGGAAAGTGAAGTAATATTAATAATGCAGAGTTCTAAAGGTTAACATTAAAAAAAAAAATTACCAAGGCACATTAAGCACAGGTTTCACACATGCATAATTAAATATACAATATAATGTCTTAAAAATAAATGCTTATTTCAGGAGACATTATTTTCCTATTTTTCAAATTTAATAACTAATTTTTTCCTTATTAAAATTTAAAGTGTACCACAGTTTTAGTTATTCTACAAGTGTATTCTAAAGTAAAAAAAAAAAAAAAAAAAAAAGGTTGAGAAACATTGCATTAAATCAATTACAAATGAATAGGGAGTTTGATTCTAACTTTATGCCTATACTTTCGGGCTTGTGCTGTATCTAAATTATGCTTAGAAAAAAAAAAGCCACATCTAAGTTATGTCTATAAAATCACATTATTTTAAAGTGGAAACAAATGAAGAAACTTATTTAAAAACAGAAACTCCATAAAATATTGTGGTGTCACTTGGTTGAAGATATTTTTGTTGAAAGAAATGAAAAGATTAGATAAAGTTTCAGGTTCTGTCACAAAAGGTTATTAAGTGTCATACTCCTCAATTTCAAAGTTATTTTATGACCTGAAGGCATATTTAAATACATATTTTATATATTATTGTTCACTCAATACAAGGCCCAAGCATAACTCAAAGTAGAGGGTTACTAAATGAGGTTGTTCTAAGGGTATATAAGGAGGGAGTAAGAAATGCATATTATGAGGATATGTAGGATGGATGACAGTTGACCAAAAACTTCAAGTTAAGACTGTAGTAATTGACAACGCATTCTTTCAGTAGTCCTGTTCTACAATGTAACATTTATTTTCTTGTTTAGCTGCATATCAAGTCCTTATACGTTATTTAATCCCAAAATTTAATTTTCTTGGGAGGATTAGTAATTTCTTTAACAAAAACGTATGGCTTGTAATTTTTTTTTTTTTTTTTTTACTATGAGAATGTATTGCTGGTATTTTTACTATATAGCTTGGAGGTTAACTATTTGCCCATTACTGGGACCCTAACTTGTGCTACAACCCCAAGTGAGAGTGGACCTAGGAACAGCAGCAATTAAGAGGTGTTTTCACACTCATAAAAACTTCCCAAACAGAGGCTTTGCTGCTGGATGTAGTTTATCATTATACCTAGGATGGCACAATTTAGAGGAAGAAGTTGTTATACTGGAACTTCCTCCTCACCAATGGATTATGAAAATAATGATAATGAGTAGACTCAGTGTATGTACAGGGTGGTCTGAAGGTTTTGTCATCCTTACTTAATTTTCTATTTCTAACACAAGTTCCTACAGTTTGGAAGAGAGATAAGAGGTGACAAGACTTTTGGACCACCCTGTATGTTATTTTTCTTGCTAAAGTTAAAGTTTAAAAAAAATATTAAATATCTAAAAAAAAAAAGAAAAAAAAGATGGCCACTTTGATTCCCACATTTTTCATTTTCCTACACTTAATTATAATATATTTTATAACAATCTATGAAGATTTAAATCATTTTAAAAATCTCTGACAAGATATTGAATTTTTGTGAAAGAAAAGATATTTCAGAAGATTGGTAAAGATTTTAAGCCAATTCTGATTGAATTAAGTTATGAATTTTCCATAACACAAATGAACACATGGTCTCAGGAGGTTTTCTTAGTTAAATTGTCAAAATTTCACTTTTAGTTGTACTGTGACACTATGGTTGCAACATCCAGCAGATAAGGGTTTTTATACATGTGCTGGTTTTCTGGGTGGCACCCACTTAACCAAAGAGCACAAGTAGGTAAAGGAAAACATTTGAGGTCAAGCAACAAATTAGACATAGAGTTTCCAGTTGCTGGTCTATCTTAGCAGTCATGGTTGGAATTGAAGTAACCAGTTCTGGTTCATTCTTGGCAGAGGACAGATTGTCCTTCACATATTTCTGTTGCTTCCCATTCATAATGCCAACTAGATGTCAGGATGTGCAGATAGGCAGGGAGTTTGTGGATGGGAAGATCTGATCTATGAGACTGATATTGCAGAAGTTATCCCAAGTGTAACCTATATAGCCACCCAGACTGAGCAAGCGAAGCTCTGAATAAAACACCTATGATTAGGGTCTGAGTTCTCATAGAATTTGTTTTCATCTTTTGTTTCCTTGTGAACATGCAGAAAACCTTTCCCAGTTTTTGGTTCATACTGATGTGAATGAGAATTGAGATGCAACATGGGGGTGGGGGGTGGGTGGTTGGGGGGTTCACTGTCTGGTAAGTGGAAAGCTGTACGTTTACAGTCAATATAATACAATCAATGCTAACAAAAAGTACCAAATGATTTGTTTACTGCTCTTAGCTAGAGAAAGTCAAACTTTAAAAATATGTTAGCTTCTGCTACCACCAATTGGGTCAATGTGAATTAACAGAAGTAGCTGTTCATACAAACCTCTATATTTATTGCTTTATTTTTCAATGACATTTTTTATGATGCCAACACTCATTGCCACTTTTGTAATGCTCATTGTAGTAGAGACTTTGTAATCACAGATACAACTATAGTACACTGTTGAACAATGTTGGTGTCAGATGCCTTCGAATAATCTCACATTAATAGTACTTGTTTGATAATGCTCACTTGAATAGTAATCTGTATAGTGATCTGAATAGAGAAATAGTATAATGAATAGAGTAGAGAATAGCAGCCTGTATAGTAATAGAGGATAGACTAGAAATAGTGATCTGAATAGTAATAGACGATAGAGTAGAAATAGTGATGATATTTATTGTACTATGTGTGGAAAAGGACAGTCTTCTTCTGTCTTAACATTTAAACTTAGCTAGCCGCAAATACTGACCCAAACATACTGACAATGTTCCTTTCACCAAAACAACACATTCTTACTAACCGTTCTTACCTCATACACCATAATACCTCAGAAACTCCATGAAATCCTAACTAGTCCCCATATATACAATTCATTGTTTGTTGGGGGAAGGGAATAAAATAACAATTAAAAAATCCCCAATGTGTATTTACAAATGTGTACAAACTATAGACAAGAAACTAAACAAAATCTTGTTAGTAATAAAACCCCCAACAAAGCCCTAAATGTAGCAGTAACATCAGTTCACTGGACAAAATCAATGCGGGACTTGAAAAAATATAAAACATTCATACATCCTAAGCACTCACTCAAACACACTCATTCAAACACAAAAACAGTTACAAAAGTCACACCTGAAATGAAAGATGCCTCACACCCACCAGAGAACTGACATCACTATCCACCTAAAGATGGGAGGGATGGGGAATTAAACCAAAAGAAAAAAAAATAGGGACAAAAATAAAATGGGCCAATGAGCATACACACCCTAGCTAAGTTTACTAATGAGAAAAAAAAAAACTAAAACAAAAAACGACCTACACTAAACTATTACGGGAAGGGTTGCCAATGTTTGACCCAGCAAACACAATATCCTCCCAACCAGCATCAAAATGCCACTAAGTCAGCACCTTTCACTTGGCAGAGATGCGCAAGACTCACTCACCTTTCGCCAAATTCCAATAGATGGAGTCGTTTTCTTTCTGTCCTGATCTTGACTTTAAGCTGATGCTTAAAGAACAGGATCAGTTGGGAAGAGGTAAACGTCTCGGACCCATGGAATTCCTTCTGTTGAGGCGTCCATATCACGACTCGCATAACCCCCAGTAAGCAAAGGAATGCATAGTGCTCAGCCTTAGTCAATGGCGGTACTATATTGCTACAGACAGAACTGGCCTCAAGGACAAAGAACTTTCCGCGCAGTATGCAAACCATGATGTCTTCAACAAACTTGCACAACGGAGCTACGACACTACAATGAAAAAAGGCGTGACCTAGGGTCTCCACCTCACCACTGCAGCGAACACAGTTTGGTGACTTTGCCAAACCCACCAAACGAAGTCTTTTGGCAACCCAGAGGGCCCCTCGAATCACCAGCCAAGTGAGTGATGCCACAGAGTTAGTGAGACATTTCAACCCAGGCCCCAAGGCCATATGCAGTGAGCCTCCCGCTTCGTCAGACCGAGCTCGCCTATCAAAGCATCCTGAATGTTCCCCTGAACTAACACCTGATATAATGCCTTATGGGACAACGTCTGGACGTCGGAGAGGCCATCCTTCGCCCATAAGAGTTGCATGAGGGCAAGCCGACATTCGTGATAGAAGGAGCCCTCACTGAGGTGAATGGCCAGCCTCTTCCTCACATGAGCGCATACTTCTTAAGGATGGAAATTTTCTACAAGCGTCTTCCTTCTAGAATTCACTGTTCTCATCCAATTGCATACACATCCGGTCTAGATAAGTAATGCGAAGTGTATGTCGACGAATTTCAACGCAAGGTACCCCTAGACCGCCATCAGAAGGATAAGGTAACAGATCTCATGACTAACCATGGTAGCTCTGCCTCCCCACAAGAAGGAGAACAAGAGCCTTACAAACGCCAATAAAGTGTCAGACGGGAGTGGAATCACAGAGAGTTGGTAAAGGAGAATCGGGTAGATGTGTGAGGCACATACTTCCACCCTCCCTTTCAAGGAAAGATTCCTCCGGGACCACAGACAAACTGTGACCTCGGCCTTCTCCCGCACCTCCGACCAATTCATTTCCAACAGGAGGTCGGAACTGAACCAGACGCCGAGTATCCTGACCGGTGATTCCCTTCCATGAACCCAACCGCAAGCCAACACATTTATCGTGGTTGATCTTGGCCCCTGTCACCATCTCATAGCCTTTGATTTCTTTGCTGACTTTGTTAATTTCAGCTCTGCTCGACACAAGAACTGAAACGTCATCAGCATAGGCGGAGTACCTGGCTGAGGTGGTAGCACCAGGTAAGGAAATTCTGTGAAGAGCCGGATTCGTCTTCAACTTACACCGGAAAGGTTCCAACGTAAGAACGTACAGTAATGGAGACAGCGGACAAACTTGGCGAATGGAGTGAGACAAAATGTAAGGTTTCAATCTTACCCCATTCACTTCTACCAGCGCACCGGGGGATGCATACAGCAGTCGGATCCAAGTGCGAAAGTCCGACCCGAAACCGGCAACCGAAAGAACTGCCTCCAGAAATCGATGGTCAACCCTATCAAAAGCCTTGGACTGATCTAAATTGATCAGCACGGCATCACTATCAACTTGCTCGATGATCAAGCGTACCAAATGAAGGTTGTCCTGAATAGTCCTGCCCTTCACAGCACAAGTCTGCTCGGGACCAATAAGACTAGAGAGGACAGCCTGCAAACGGCTGGCTAAGACCTTGGCTAAAATCTTCAACTCTGTGTTTAACATTGTCAAAGGCCGATAATTATCTACTCCATCCCCACCATCTTTGCTCTTGCAAAGCAACTTGATCACACCCTTGGTGAAGTGTTGAGGTATAGACCCCTGCTTCATCCAGTTGTTGAAAATCAGTGCCAGCAAGGGGACAAAGATGGGTGACTGCCTCAAGTACATTTTGTAAGGAAGACCATCTAATCCCGGAGTCTTGTCCAGGCCAACCTGTTTCAGCGCATCCCAGATCTCAGACTCTGTAATGGGACCCTCGCACCCGGCTGCTTCAGCTGCCTTGAGGCGGGGAAAGTCGGCTAAATAGGCATCTAATTGAGCAGGGCTCACACCGGGCTCCCTGGTAAACCGTTACTGAAAGTAGTTACGGAAAACCTTACAAATGCCCACGTCTGTAGTCACAGTCCGCTTATCCAGCAATGTGATGCTCTCGATATGCCGACTAGATGCCCTATGAGCTTCCTCTGCAATGAAGTGGCCATGTTCATAGCCTTGCAAGACATTCTTTTTAACCTAGCCCTAACTACTAGAGCTTGATCCTTCTTGATAAGCAAGGAGGCCAGCTCCACCTTAGCTAAGGATACGTCCTCACTATCACGGGATTTGATCGCCCGATCTACTTTCGCCTCACAAGACTTTTGCACTGCTAACCCCGCTAGATTGAGTCGGCGGCTAAAATCAGCAGCAAAAGACCTAAGTTTAGATTTTAGAGAATCCCACCATTTATTCCCAACCACAGCTTGCCTGTGTTTGCTCACTGGCGACCTATGTTCAAACTCAAGTGTCGGCTGTGACACTTTATTCCTATATAACACATTTCAATATCTTACTTAGGGACTCACACAAACACTTGAAATCTTTTTATCATCAAAACCATTATTAACTTATATATATATATATATATATATAAAATTGTATATCTAGGCAGCAATTCCTCTTTCATAAGTTTCATTGAACATGGCCACAATGTACTGACTGTGTTTGGAAAATAAAACATTCCTATAACTCTAGATACATACATATATAAAACGATCCTTACATTCAGTTAAAAATAAAATGAATCTTTGATAATGGCTAAAAGTATAACCGAAAGTGCTCAGACATACAAAACGTTTGTATAATTTCTACATATACATATATCTCCAACTGTTTAATGTTGAATATAAAAATCATATTAAAATGTAATCTAACTTGTAAAACTCCAACACATTTAATGTAGTTATTACCAAATCTCAATAGAAAAAACAGATGACATCTATAAGATGGTTTAATACTATCAGCAGATTCCAAAGGTTAATGGTATGTATTGAGGTTGTAATTAACATTGTTATCTTCATTTTATTTTCTCCAAAAGAAAGATTACTACATTATAGACATTATACAATGTCATTCTATAACAGTTTCCTATAAAATCACAAAACTTGACAGATTCTGCTAACTAATTTTAAAAGAAAAATACTTTAACATTTTATATCAGCAGAAATGTTATTAAAAATATAAACTTTTAAAATAAACTAAGTGAAAATTATGTATAAAATAAAAATCTAATATCAGTCTCATTTCTGAATTTTGTGATGTGATCTTTATTAGAAACAATGTTTACAGGATTTTACCAAAATTAAAATTTTTCTAGATGTTGGAAGCATTTAGATTGAATGCAAAATAAAAATTGTGTGGATATGCTTCTAAGAAACCTTTTCCATGGAAATTTAGTGATTTATTTTATTTAAATGATATATAACATTTTGTAAATTTAATATCAATTAGTTAATTACTTCAAAGTTTAACATTATCTGCTATATATATATATATATATATATATATATATATTAAAATTTTACTATACGAAATGGCACATATTCTCTTTAAACTACTTTTCCTTGCTTTTCTGCTTGTTGAAATTTCTTTTTTGTATTTCCTGTTTTTAAGAACAGGAGTAAACTCATTGACCTATTAGTCTTCTACCTCTTTTTGGCAAAATCCTAGAGGATCTAATCACCTCCAAATTGGTTAAGCATCTCACCTTGCAGGCTCTTTTTCCTGACAAACAATATGGCTCTTAATAATCTATGTCAATTGCTGATGTGTTAACAGCTATTGTTGAAAGTTTGTCATGTTTAAGATAAGAATGATGAAACTTGCTGTTGCTTTGGATATCTCAAAGGTGTTTGAAAGGGTTTGGTATGCTGGTCTTCTTCATAAGTTGAAAGGTTATGGTATTTCTGGACGAATTTTTGATGTGATTCAAACTTTCTTATCAAATCATAAAATTAAAGTTGTCTTGAACAGCCTCTCTTCTAGATCTTTTTACCTTAATGCAGGTGCTCTCACCCCAGTCTTTATCCTTGGACTTTGTTCCTAATTTTCACCAACAATCTTCCTGGTGTCATCAGTTCTCAACTCAGCATTGAGACTGATGACAACTATTTAATGTTGTCTTAATGGTAAGTCTGATCAGTTTCAGAAGTTTAAATTGGCAGCTGATCTCAAAAATGGCTTACAATCTGTTGTTAACTGGAAAGCAAGAAATGCTTGTTAATTTTAATGCTTTCAAAATAAAACTGCTCTTTTTTTTTTTTGCCTTCATTCAGTATGGCTGATGCTAACATCCAGGGGAGTGATTTATTGTGTATTCTCAGGCTAACATTTTTTACTGACATGTCGATCTTGCACTATTATAAGTGTACCATATCTCCATACATTGAATGTCATATCTGTTCTGGTGCTTCTGTTATGTATTTAGAGATTCTTGATAAAATCTGAAGAAGAATCTTCAGTGTTATTGGTCCTAACCTGGTATCTCTTTCAGTTGTTTTTGCATTGCCGCAATGTTGTGTCACTAAACATTTTCCCTGAATATTTTCATGTTTCCCTCTCTGATACCTCAACTTCATGACTGCAGCTAGGTCACATCATTTTACAACTGAAAGTTCAATGGTAACAGTTCTTTCTATCACACTGCTTACTTTTGGAACTCTTCTGGCATCTTGCTTTCCAATCAACTTTGATCTTAAAACATTGAAATGCAATGTCAATCATTATCTTTCGTCTTAATTCTTTTAGTATCCTCTATATTTAATAAAGTTATCTTTTAAAATTCTTTCACAGTCAATAACTGCTTGCATCTTAGTGGTGAAAATGTTTGCTTGGGGGTGAAATGATGATGAAAAGAAGAAAAAAAATATCAATAAACAAGTATGAGGCCAATATAATATTATTCTCTCTATTGAAATTCAAGAAAGGACTCAAATGATCACAGCTAGTCAACAAGGAACAGGCAGATAACTGCAACTTCTGATAAACTATTTTCAAACATAGATATTAAAATAAACTCCCCCACATTTTTTTTTTTTAACTAACAATTTAATGTAATTCCAATCTTGAGATCACACTATTGGGGTCAAAAACTGTGTGCCAAGTTTCCATCTAAAAGGTTTTCTGCCAAGCAAAACTTAGAGTGAATTGATATAATCATGACAGACATGCAATCATGCAAGAAAGAATTACATTAATATATTTTTCTTGCACACCAATATTACATAACATCAAACAGTATTTTTTTTCATGCTGGCAGTTTTACTTAAGATAATGAAAACAAACTTTTTTTGTTACATTTGAAACTTTTGTCTAGGCAGGGATTTCAAATGATAAGCAGCCTGAGAGTGATGAGTTGTACTGAAGTTATTTGGGCAGTTGAAATACTTATATCTTCAACAGTCCTTGATTTTCACCAAAGTCAAAATCTGAACATCCATTAATACTTGTCAGGTAATAATTAAATTATTGCTCAGAATTCTCAGTTTTGCTTTAGTCATAAATGGAGTTGAAAGTGAGAGATATCTCTACTATTATTTATTTTATACATATTTACAAATTTTTTTATAACAATTGGGTAAAACTACTGCATTATAGATCAATATGAACTTTTAACATCTAAGTTCAAGGTAAACTAATAATAAATTTACAACCAAAACTAGATATTTCCCCAATTCAGTTTTCACAAAATGTAATGTAATTGATGTAATTGTTTTACTTAGTCGTACTAACAAACCATTGCAATTTTGATAACTGCAGAAAATGTAATGTTCATATGATATCTTCAAAAACATTTGCTGAAGAACTGCCTGAAAATATTAGTTTCTAGTATTTAAGAACACATTCAGCACTAGAATAAAAAACAGAGTAAGAAACAAGATATTTTGTTTAAGTAGAAAAGCCTGAACAATAACTGATGCAAAGAGAGTTAAAATTAATTTAAACCATATTAAAATTTCATAATAGCAAAATGTGTCATGTCAGCTACTGAGATTCACAGACTTGTTTTAAGATACAGTTTCTAAAAGTGCTATTCAATGATAAAAAAAATCTGACTATTTAACAGATTTTGATGAAGTGTATAATTTACAAAGAATAAAGTAAATGATGGTAAGCAAAAGCCAAAAGTAGAAATATGGAGTTTGGAGAGAAAAAAGACTGCATTTGGAAATAGTAAAATACAAAGGCAGGGTCTCCAAAATACAAATTCTATTTGTAGTCATTAGAAACTGTTTACTCTGTAGTATGGTTCTAAAGATTTAAGCAACAAATAAAATTATGTTAGTATATAAGTTATGTGTTTGTATAATCTGTAGCAATAACATCAACAAATTAATTTGAAAAGATTTTTAAAAACAGTTTCAAAAGTATATACTGAACAGATTGAACAGTTATAGATGTAGTAGTAGTGAAGGGTGCTGCTTTTACAATAGTAATATATTCAACAGCATTGGTTCACTTCAGAAGTTCACAATAATTAGTTAAAAACATGGCCCAATGAAAGCAAAGGATGTGGTCAAGTCGTGTGATTGAGTATTATTTGACCACTTAAACAGTTGACAATTGGAAGTCAGGTTGTCCTCAGACTTAAAAGATTCTGGGTGTCAGATTTAATTCAGAGCATTTGACTGAAGAAGAAACCTTATTACTTGTTCAACCTCTCATTCTCATTAGCCAAAATTCATAATAAAGCCTCATATCAGGAAAAAAAAAAAAGAAAAGAAAAGAAAAAAAGGTGTTTGAGTTGTAATTTCCATGGTCTGACTTCAAAATCAACAATTACCAAAGAGATAAGAGTTTTATAAAGTGACACATTTCAAACAAATATATTTCACTAGTGTGCTGTATTTTATTATACAATATTATGCCTTAATCAGCAAAATCTTTTAGTTGAATTCTGAGCTAGCTAAATAAGCAAATAGGACTTAACTAGAAATATTTTTTGTTTTTTTAGTGATATATCAATTCCTTATACATCATCTAATGCTGAAATTTAATTTTCTTGGGAGTATAAGTAATTTCTTTGACAAAAAATGCATTTCTGGTAATCCCCCCACTTACAGAAATGTATTGCCGGTAATTTTTTTTTTTTAACTATGAAAATGTTTTGTCAGTATTTTTACTATAAAATTTTTTTATACTTTCATAGTGTTTTGATCCCAGTTTGTGGAGGGGGGTAACTATTTGCCTATAGCTGGGACACTGACTGGTGCTACCACCCTGATTCTGGGTGAAACTGGGAAATAAAGCAATTAAAAGGTGGTTCCATGCTCTTGTCAAAACCTCCTAATCAGAGGCCTTGCTAGTGTATGTAGTTTATTGTCATACCCAGAATGAGAAATATTTTTAACACAACAAAACCCGAGACATAAATTAAAAAATGTGTCATTGTGCCAATATACTGAAAATTTAATAAAGAATTCATATTAAAAGAAAATAATGAAAATTTTTGTGTAAATGCCGATAGAACTACTAAAGTCTTAGACGCCTTCCAAGTTGTCTCTATAAGAAAATTTCTAAAAAGATTAGAATTAGCTTTGTAGAAAAGAAAAAAAATTCCTCTAAGTATTAAAAATGACTGAATAAAGACTAATCCTTTGAAGATTTAAAGAAAGCAAATCAGCAAGATAAAAGTTACTTAGACGGAAAAATGCATTGGAAATCAGGAAAAACTGCTTTTCAGAAAAGCAGATATTTAGTCTAAGTTTCTTGTGTGTGTGTGTGTGTGTGTGTGTGTGTGTAATAAATATATATATTATAAAATACATTTAAGTAAGAAATAATACTTGTTTTTATATGATAAGATATCTGCTGATGCATTTTCAAAACTTATTCAGGAAACATTCCTTCTATAGTCAGTTATGTGCCATGCATGATACATGCTTAGGCGATCATATATCTTTTGATACATGACTGACAAATAGACCAGTTGCCATCCATAGAACTCAGTCTGTCCTGCTATTTACCTATAGCTGGGGGAAGAAGAGAATTCATACCTTTCCCCAAGGGTATTAGCATGTAAGTGAATGTAATGGATTTGACTGGAATTAAAATTCGACTGATTCCTCAATCTGAGCCAATATCCATTATTCCACTGTGCCTCCCTTCCTTCTATAAAATGTTTTAAATCTGGGTATTCAAGACTCATTCAGACAGTGGTAATTTTTTTGTCAGTTAATACATGTAGCAGAATTTCTTTGGTCTAAGCAAAGCTGTTCTCAGTAAACCCAGGAAGTACATAGGATGGCAATTTTTTTTTCTGTTAGACAGATTCCTTCCTATTTTTTTACACAGCCCCCACTTCACAATGCACTTGCATTGAATTAAGCTATTTTCGCTTGGTTTCTATGTAATCTTTTGTCAAGTACATTTCTGTATCTGCTTCAAATTTATATATAAGAGTGGATTACTAAATCCAGGATCAACACAAATTTAATTGAATTGTGATCGTAAATTTTAACTGTATGATGTTAAATCTACAAGATTTATTATCACTGAATTAATTACAGTAACAAGAAAGATTTTCTTGAAAAATATTTGTGTAAATGCTTTATCATTATATGAACTTTCTCATGTATTTTCCAGTATGCTTCTCAATCTATTATTTGGAGTTCATCCTTAAAATGATCAGCTATGCCTGATTTCATGATATCATCCAGAATTATGGCTTGTGAGCATCATTTTTAAGGGTTGGTTGGTTTCTCATTTATATTTCCTCCCACAATTTCTTGAGGTATTATTTTAAGATGCTAGTCATTTTTTTTTCACAAAAATGACTAACTTTATGAGAAGACTCAACAGAATAGATCTGCTGTGGAAAATCATCCTAATGTTATACTGGCCATAATTCCTCCTTTGAACGTTTTGGCTGCCTTTCTTATGTATAGCATGTTTACTCTAGCCTTATTGTTAGTATCCTAAGTTTTTCCTATTTCTCAATGCTGATGTTATTTGGAATAGACAGTTGATATTTTTTTAAAAAGATGTTATATATGGTAAAATTTAACCTGTAGTACAGGGATTCCCAACTTTTTTGTGTTATCACTCACTTTCACATGAAAAATTTTCCACTGCCCACCCATATAGTAATCTTCCAAAGCATACCAAAATTGTTTGGTAAAAGTTTGTTACTGGTTCATAAACTGACATTATGATGTAATAAAAAAAAAAGAAGAAAAAGGGAGGTAACAAATAATGACAGCTGCTGATAATACTGTATTAAAGAGCTAAACCAATGCAAACCTGACCATTGAAAACTATATATATATATATATATATATATAATATATTTAGTTTTATGGTTAGTGTTGCAAGTGTTGTCAAAAAATTGAACAGGTTTTTGTTTAAAATTATAAAATCAAAAAGAAGATACATCACCAGCAGCTAATACAAATTCAATGAAATTTTTTTGTTGTTCTTGGTCTTCCCTTATCTGATTTATATTGGGGAGGGGGAGAAAAAGTTATTTCATTTGAAGAACTATTTTGAAAATTGGTACCAAAATATTCATTGCTTGCGGAAATATTTATATTTTATCTAGAACTCATTTATCCCTATTTAGCCACCAGGTTTTTCTTTTTATACAGATTATATATCTCCTTTGAATATTTTTTGGGGGGGTAGCATATACTAAAATACCTTTTTAATACTTAAAATCCTATATCATCCACCAAAATTTCCAATCACCCACCATTTTCTTTTCAGTTGCTCATTGTTCACCCAACAGTTGAAATCACCCACCAGTGGCTGATATTGCCCAGGTTGGGAAAATCTGTTGCAGAGTGTCAGATCATTGGTTATGTTTTTTTTATATTAAAAATAATAAAATATATCTTTCTTGAAGAAATTGAGATACAATTAACATGTGTGGGCTTTCTAGATATTTGATGCATAGATTACAAACTATCTATAGCTTTCTTACATGAATCATATACTAGAAAAAAAAGTTGATATAAAAAAAAAAATGAACAGTCTAAAGAAGTCATTAAATGATGACTCATTTTGGAATTTCAGAAAATATTAAAACAAATGAAGAATTATTGCTTGCATAATCAATATCAGATAACAGTTGTAATTTCTTAAAATTATAAGATTTAAAATCTAAGAAAAAAATAAAAATGTGTACAAACCAACTTTTAAAAAAGCTTTCAGATACTTAAATTGATCACATTGCTTATAAAAACTTACTAACTGAATTTTTAAACAATGTTTTTTTTTTCTGGTAAATGCTTACTATTACATCAGTCCCCCTTATTGACTTAATGTGCATGATGAATTCCACCCTTGCTTCACCATCATTGTCCAATTGACTACTTAAAGAGCATAAAATAGTCGGTGATGAGATGGGTATAATAGTAAAATAAAACCTTTTCTCCTTCTAATCTGACGTTATTTCTGATTATTAGAAAATATTACTATACTTGATTTTTGGTCCAGTAGACATTAATTTCACGGTTTAAAAAAATAAAAAATAAAATAAAAAAATGGAGGAATGTCTGATCAAACATTTGTACAGATTAAATATATATATTTTTTTTTTACAGTAAAACAGTTTCCTTTTAAATACAGAAATCTAAACAATTTACAAAAAAAGAAAAATTTCAAATTAAAATCAAATTTTACCTTTGCTCAGGTAGGACAAAACCTCCTCCTGATTGAACAACTGTGCATCAGCCTCATCACTCCGGAAATGTATCACCTTTTTGTTGTCTGCTTTAATCTTATTCCCATATGAAAGTGGTATTAATCCAAACTCCTCGAGGACAGTAGAATCTGCCGCATTATCAACAGTGGCAGAAGCATTATTATTATTATTATTGTTAGTAAAATTACTATTAACTGAAGTAGTAGTACTTGCAGCAGTACTTGCATCAGTCACACTATTGCTACACACCAGCTTTTTTAGCTGATGTGAATCACAAGTACCACTTATACAAGTTGAAGATACTGTGGTACTTATTGTCTTTGTCAATGCCGGAGAGGTTATACTTTTTTTGGTGGTACTAGTGGTGGTGGTAGTTGATATAATAATGGCGGTGGTGGTGGTGGTGTTAGTGGTGTCTGCCTGTTCGGATACAGGTGTCACACTAGATGAGGTGGTGAGGCAAGTTTTATCCACAAAGCGAAGAACTAATCCATTGAGTTTGCTTGCTGATTTGATATCTACGTCAACAGGTTTCACATCCGTTTTTACATGATCACAGATTGCTCCAACAGAAGCAGAAGACGATGAGGAGGTGGTGGTATTGATGGCAGTAATAGGCTTGCTATTGTCTTTTTTACCGCCACCAGTCACGAAATCAGTATTTTGAAAAGTAGATACTGGCTGACCATCCTCGGACTCCTTATTTGTGGTTACAATGATCCTGTCATTTGTATTCTCAAAATCTTGCTGGAGGGGAGGCACAGCAAACATTTCAAGTATCTTATGAGAAGTAGGGGGAAACAGAGGAGGAGGAGGGGGAATAGAAGAACGAAGAGAAAGGTTGGAGTGAGTTATCTCCTCTTCGCTACCAGAGTTTCCTTGTGGATTATTCCTTGCATCCATATCACAGAAGAAACCAAATGTAATCTTGAATTGTTTGTCGTTGTGTCTCCGATCCCTGGGGTTAATGAATTTAACAGCTAGAGCATCATCACTCACTCCACTGTTGCTGCTGCTGCTGCTGTTACAAGATTGTTGTTGGGTAGCTGAGGTGCTGGAGACAACCTGATTGTCACCGGGAGTTTTGGTCTCAGCATCTGCGGTGTTAGGGGTCAGTGTCTCAATAGAACTGCTCGGGCTGCTATCTTTCAGAGACAACTTGCTTACCAACTCCTCAACTGAAGTCACAGATTTGTGATCACAGAAAGAAATCTGACAATCAGCATTAATGTCACTACTACCACCATCTTCTGCATTGAGAAGATGGTGGCTCCTGCTAATTTGTTGCTTGGTATCAGTTACACTGTCAATTGCTGCTTCTGGGCTGCCAACACACTCACCAATCGAGTGTTGGCAATTCATGCACACGTTGCTGCAGTTATCGTAGTTGTCTCTTAATAAATATTTATTTTTGTCACTATCATTCTGAGTGCAGCCAACTTTGCAATGGCTATTATCTGTGCTACTGTTACCATCCTTTACATTAGCATCGTTTTCTTCATCTACATTCTTTTCTTCCACAGCCCCATCACTACTCATGCTACCTCCACTGCCACTACTACAGCTACCTCCCCCTCCTCCATCATCATTAGATGAAATAGTGGAGGAATTGCCCATCAGAGTGGTAGGGTTTGATGGTAAGCTGGATGCTGCAATTTTTGCATAGGACACTGGGTAGCTTTTCTCATTGATGAGACGTGCACCCTGGGAGATTGGAAGCGACTTCCAAGATTCGTTATCGCTATCCTCAAGAGTAATGCTCTGTACAGTTGACATTGACATGACAACGTTGCCGGTTGAATTACGGCGCATCTTATGGTATGAGCTCTCCAAATCTGGAAAAGAGGAGTCAAGTTCAGTCTTGCTACCACAATTGAACTGGTGGTGCGTATGATGTGGGTGAGCCATGGTGGAGTTCAATTTACGGTTGCGGAAGGATGACTTGGACGACAAGTATTTATTAGGTCTTGAGTTGTTGTTGCTGCTGCTGCTGCTGCTGTTATTTGGATAAACTTTCTTTTTGTTTTTTTTCTCCACAAGAATAAATGGTTCAGCAGAGGTAGGTGCAGAGTTTCCGGGACTGGAGACGAAACTGTCATGAGCTAAGCAGCTATCATCATCAAGGCAGCTGTCTATTTCAGAATTGTCACAGTTGCAGAACTCTTTGTCCAGGAAGGAAGGTGACTTGGTAGGACAGAGATTAGTAGATTCTGAATCAGACAGCTCTGACTTTGCATCCATATTACCAATGCCTGAACGAAGGACATGGCCATTCAGACCCTTCCGCTTGCTCTTCTTTTTCCTCTCAAGGGATTTGTTTAAGGTCTCATTACTAGGATTCTTGCCAATGAATTTAAGAATATCTTCTATCTTATCTCTGCCTCGGTAGTCTGGGATATCCTCTGCTAATATATAGTGATCTTCTCTTCGATTCTTGCGAGTTTTTAACCCTGTGGCCTCCTGGGAATCACTTTTGTAGGCCAACTCTTTGCCCATCTCTTTTTGCAGGGAGTCAATCTGTGCAACATCAGGGTGATTGTAACTTTGTGACTGATTGTTGTTTACTGGGTTGCCATTTACGTCTTCATTGCTGTCATCATTGTTATTCAGTTGAAGAGATGTACAGACTGTTTTTTTAGTCACATCTGCAAAGACAAGAATATTATTAAAATTACATTTAATATATGCTTAGTGTTTGATTTATCTTATTTTCAATTTTATAAGAATTCTCATTACATTAAGCAATCAGAAATAAACTAATTTTATTTTTAACGTCAGTGAAAATGTCAAACATTTCCATTCCCAATTTCATTAATGTGATAAATGAAAAAGAAATTTTAAGCACAAAGTTATATATCTTTGGTAAACTAGAGTTTTCTCCTTTAACTACATTTATCGTCTAACTTAATATTTTCATTACCATGTCATGTATCAAGTTAACCCTTTATGGCTTCAAACTATTACTTGGATTTTTATATAAAAATCTTACAAATTAATAGCTAATGCTGAACAAGAGAAAAATCAAAATTGATGTTGGTATCACCAGGAATGAACAGATAGATGACAATAGATTATAAGTAAAAACCTGGTTTTTAACTTTGAATCAATATAATACAAATATTAAAAGCTATATTGAATGCTTTATGCAAATTTCCTTTAGTAGTAACTAATAAAAAAAAAAAATCTTAAAAAAATTTAAGAGCAATTCTATAAAATGTTTCAGATGTCTATTTACAACCTATGACAACAATCCACAGAAATTACAAATTAAAAAGAACTAAATGGAAAAAATGCTAAGTTTGAGAACTTTTATAAATTCTGTTTGTTTTGCCAATTACACGTAACCATGGTTAATTACTCCAATCAACTACAACAGGTTTTTAACTTCCAAGTTTATCTATACTTCTGCAATAATTTTGATAAAGGTTATGATAGATTTCAGTTAAATACTCCTTATGTACAAAAGGAAAAAAAGAACAGAGTTTTCTAATTAATCACCAGAATTCTTTTTGCTGCTTCAGACTTACTAACTTCACTCCCACCCTTCTTCACAAGTCAAAGGATTTTGTTAAGTCTATCCTTGTAATGTTTTTTAATTGGTACTTCAATTTGTTTTCTGAAAAAAAAAATCAGTGCAAATAAATTTTCAGGTAGGGAAAGTGAATCAATAATAACAGTTGATAATTGTAGAAGAAAATAGATGTGCACACGGATACAAATTGGGAAGCATGTCAACAAGTTGTACAATAAGTTGCAACAGGTGCTGCTGGCCTGACTCATAGGTCAATTATGACAGAAATGATATCATCCAGACCAGGCCTCAGTCAGAAGCTAGTAGCAGCTGTATTACAAAGAACTTTCTACACTCTCCTGCCTCTCTCTCAAACACACACATTATATATATATTACATATATATATATATATATATATTACATATACATATATTATATATATATATTATATATATATATATATTATATATAATATATTATATATAATATATATATATATTATATATAATATATATATATATTATATATATTATATATATAATATATATATATTATATATATATATATATATATGGGCATGTGACTGAGTTGTTAGAACATTCACATTCTGACCATGAGACCCAGGTTCAAATTTCATGGTCAATTTTTCAGGAAGGTGACTTGCTGATGCTATTGGACTGGAGGGATTGATCTCAGTGTGTGGCACCTTTGGTAAGTTCCTGAAAATCATACCACAGGTTGACCCAAGCCGTGTGAGCAAAATTGGGTAGATGGAACCCTTGGGTGCCGCCAATAGCTGTGCTAGCACAAAGTCACATGTCATTGTGGCCAAGAGCTTGAGCGTGCAGGCCTTGTTCAAATTGATGATCATGCTATATAACAGGCTCTTTCCCAGAAACTGTAACTAAGGTCTGCTCAGCATAGTTGTAGTATAAACCACAGTTGGGCTCTGTGGGTGTTGAATAAACACAATTGCGCTTTAGCAAGCGATAGCTAAAATAGTTAAAATGACATTGTTAAAAAAAATATAATCCCTAAGTAGAAGCTGCATGGCCAAAAAGTAAATGGACATTGTATTAAAAAAGAAAAAGTTAGACAGGCTGCTAACAAAGTCCTGATCAAACTGCATTCTTTACATGAGTAAAGAATTATTTCTGTTTCAAGAGATGCTTACTTCACTAACTTATGACCATATTTTAATAAAAAAAAGAAAAAAAAACTTACAAAGAATTTAATTTAATGATTAAATGGAAGGAATAAAATAACTTAAAAAAAAATAAGGTAAAAAGAAAACATTTTTAACAAAATATATGCTGCTATAGGGTTAGGTCTGATCAAAAAGTATCGGGACTGGTGTTTTTTATATATATATATATATATATATATATAAAACAACACATGAATTAGGAATTTAGTTTCCTTCAAAGTAGTTCCCTTCTGAAGCCACACACTTTATCCAGCATTGCTTCTATTGATGGAAGCATTCCTGGAACTCCTTTTTTGGGAAAGCAAGCAGCTGCCTCATTGCATTCTTTGGATTTCTGCAACATCTTGAAATCCTGTTCCTTTCAAATAGGATTTGATTTTTTGAAAAGTGAAAAGTTGCAAGGAATGAGATCTGGGGAATATGGTGGTTGATGAACCAGGGGAATGTTGTACTTGGCCAAAAACTGCTGCACAATCCATGGTCACTGATGGAATCACTGAGGTGTGGTGAGACAATCACTCTCTACACACTTTCCTTCCAAGCATTGCTATAAACAATGGAACATTATAACTTAGTATGCATGCAAAACAGTTCAAGATCGATCTGTGCCAGGTGGCTTCACACTGTGTACTTTAGCTCTGTTACCATAGCAACAGTCTGATACTTTGTGATCAGATCTCGTATTTTTGTTGACTTTTAAACTTAGTGAAAATTGTATATAGGTTAATTATTTTTCATTTGACTATTCTAATTAGAATTGAAAACAAAGCTAATTCAAGAGAATTTCAAACTTCTTATTTTTATGACAATGAAAATAAGAGGGTTTCTTTCTTTATATCTATCCTGCAGTTTATTAAATGCCATATTAATTAGGGTAAGTGACATTGAAGACCTTATTTTCAGCTCACTTGGCCTACTGTACTGTATTAAGGATTGATAAAACAGGCAACTTTTTAAAAAATCTCATATTTACTCATTGGCACTATAATAAAAATGTCTATATGGAGAACAATGTTTTTTTAAAATGATTAATAAATTATAAGAACTATGAAGCACTTGAGAGAAAAAATGTTTGACAAACATGGCCACTGAGATGAAGCATCAAAAGAATAGTTCCCCCCATAATGCTGCCTTTTTTTTTTTTTTTTAAACTACCTTCACTCTTTGGTAATGTTTGTTTTAAAAAGTGATAAAACCTAAACATGAAAATGAATTTATACATTTTATTTTTGTTCTTGAGAATTTACAACAAAAGTATTAAACACTATTTATTAGATTGTTTATTTACAAACATAATTTTATATTTACACCATTCTAAAAAATAATTAGAACTAATACAATGCAATATTTATCATTTACCAATTGATAAAGAAACAAATGTGAAATTTTTTTTATTTATAAACATTTACTAAATTATTAAAATATGTGAACCAACTATAAGGAAATCCTTATTTACCATTTTATAAAGTTTGAATCAGTGGCAATTAGCCAATGTTTTGTCAACCATTCCAATAAACACTCTAATAAATAGTGTAAATAAACAATAAATAAATAGTGTTTATTATTTTTATTACAAAGTCTCAAGAACAAAGAAAATGTATAAATACACTTTTATGTGTTTTGGTTTTATTACAATTCTAATCATTGCTTTTTAAAACAATAAACATTGCTGAAGAGCGAAGGAAGTTCAAAAAAGCCAACTTTGCCAAATGTTTTTAGTCATATCACACATACAGTATGAAATTTATGAGTATGCATGCTCTGTAGTTATTGAAACAGTTTCAAATAATTTTTGCCAACAATTATGGAAATGTTTCAGTAAAAACTAATGCGATGTTTTTCATTCCTCTTACTTTACAGTTTTCTTTAAATCAATTATTGTAATTTAGAAATTATAGAATTATTACTATCATGAATTTAAACAGTACTAGATTGGCAGCTAGGTCTCATCGGTTTACAAGTTGAAATTGCTAGATGTAACTAAATTGTACGCTAAATTTCTTCTTTTGAACTTTTCACTTATGGAATTCTCTTCTAGCTTCTTGATTTCCAATCAAGTTTGATCTTCAAACATTTAAATGCAATGTCAATCATTATCTTCTGTCTTAATAACTGTTCTTTTGTTCTCTCTCCTCAATAATGTTATTCTTTTTCTCATTCTTCCATACTTAATAACACCATATATCCTAGTGGGTTTATTGCCATACTTAGGATGAAATGATAAAAAAATAAATCATGTCTTTTTATAGAGACTAGTGGGCTCAAATACTGAACACTTATCAGTGACAAATATACAATTATCCTTCTCACAAGGCATACTATGAGTTTACTTATGTATACCTAATATGAAATAATCAGCAGAAAGTAAAGTATTTTTAACTTGAATCATCTAGTTTGCAGGAATTCAGGAAGTATTGAATTCCAAAAACTACGTCAGTAAAAGAAAATATCAAAACTACACTGCTATGTGGTTGAGAAGCAAATATGACAAAATTTTAAAAAAAATTCTTGGCTTATTCAATTTTGAAATAAAACAGTTCACATTTTTATAGAGACTTTAGTCATATGTGAAAATAAAACCTGCAATTGGATAGGAGATAAATATGAAGAATTATCAAACCTGGACAAACTGTAAGACTGCACAAATGCCAATTTCTGTTTTTTCCAATACATTGAATATTTCACTTTAACATCTTGGAAAGCAAATGCCACACATGCACAGAGAAAAAAAATCTTTATGTAAGAATTAAGAAAATGTTAAAAATTTGGAAAGGGGAAAGTGAACTAATTCCAGATATTTTAATCATACATGACATTTTTTTCTTCACTTGAATTTCACTTAAAAGCAAATATTTAAGGGGTTGGGCTGCTTGTAAAGAATCTATTAAAACTCTGTCAAAGGATTAATAAAATTTGAAAATGGTAACTAAGGTTATTATACATCATAATCAAAACTTGATAAAAAGTATATTTTTAAAAAATAGAAATAAAAAAATTTCATTAATTTTGAAAAATAAATTTTTATTTCTTTTGATATATTAGAAATGTGTATTATTCAACAGAGTTTTTCCATAATATACATGTCGATTGGTTGTTTTTGCTTAGTATAATATGTACTTTTATAGATAATGTAAACAAAACCCAACAAGTAGTAGACATTGTTCAATTCACATAATGCAAGTGAACAGAACAATGTTAATTTTGACCCGAGTACAGTATGTGCTTGTCGTGGGTAGTTCATATTCTGATAATATTTTCAGTTTTTGGTCATTATGTGGTATATTGACACTCTTAACAATACACTGTGTTTGAAACTTTAAATAGTGACACTTTTTACAATAAAGGTTCTCTGTTCAAAAAGGTATCATGTCTTACAGATACACATACTCTTGTTAAAAATTTGTTTAAGCTGAGCTGGATTATGAGCCTTCATGAAGTTTGTTGGTCATTTTAGAGAATTATTGCTAACCATTACACCACCTTGAGGTGCCCTATAGTGATTTTCCAAGTGTAGCTTAGATGTGACACAAGGCCTAAAGTAGTGGGCACTCAGTGAGGATCGAACTCATTACTCAGTCATAATTATTAAACTTGGTGGTGCACTGATGTTGGCAACAGAAGTCAAATGAAATATTCTTTTATACATCTACAGACTAGGTTTTAGACAATCATATAATATAGATCCTCAAGATTGATACATTCTAAGGTCAGCAGTGATAGACTGCATAATATCAACATCAGAGAAAAGTAGATGTTACCCCAAGTGTGTCAACATTGATCACTAGGAATAGTTTACTTACAGGAGGTCAACAGGCACACACAAATCTAGTTCAACTTCCATTTATGTGACAATACTGTTATGCATATCTTTAATGTTGTCATGAGAAAGTCACCTAGAGGATCAAATTGTTTGGAGGAGTAGCAAGTACTGAGGGTAGGTTTTGCCTTCATACCAGTAATGGTTGTTTGCATGTGGGACAGACCTGGGAAGTGATATTCCCCCCCCACCGAGTATGCCATAAGTTATAATTTTAATTCATTTTTGGTGTTTATGGAGGAAAATATGAACAATGATGTATAGATCCAGAACACGATTCAACTTGCTCTGCTGCCATTCCTGCAACAAGGTAACGAGCTGTTCCAGCAGAATAATTCCTGCTTACATGATACCTGTGCCACTTAATAGGCTCTGCAAAATAAATGACAACTTCTCTAGCCAGCACAATTACAAGATATGCCCCTTGTTGAACATCTACGAGACAAAGTCTGACTTGTTGAGTCAGCTCCTCTTGCTATATTGCATCAATAAGTGCAAGAGTAATGAAATAATTCACCACCTGTATTGTCACATGAATGTGAGAATATCGGCCATTTTTAATACCAAAGGAGGATATACAATGTAATAATAATGAGGTCAGAGTACCGTGGAATTAATTTGTGCACATTAATTATATATTTATTATTTTTAGATATCATGGAAAGGAACAAAAATGAATGAAAAGAGACAAGGAAAAAAATATTCTTAGCTGATGCGTTTTGTCCTCTAAGGGACTTTATCAAGGCAATGTAGGATTTATTGAAGGATTGGAAATTTCAAACACCTGATGAACATTCTCAAATTTACAAAATAAGTCCTACATTGCCATGATAAAGTTCCTCAGAGGATGAAACATGTCGGCTAAGAATAGTTTTTCCACTTGTTTGTTTTTATATATATATATATATATATATATATATATATATATATATATATATATATATGTATGTATGTATGTATGTATGTATATTATAATTAAGCTATATTACTCAAAAATCTAATGAGTAAATTAACAAAAACATTCAATTTTATTTTCCATCAGTGTATTTGTAATGAATGTAATACTGAAAATGTTGCCATGTTATCATAGCCTTGTTCTAAGCTTATATCTACTGTAAATATAGAATTATATAGATACATTTGAAACTGATATAACATGCATTTAAGTAATGCCAATTATAATATATTCAAAGCTAACTTGTGACTTTTCAACAACAACAAAAAGTGTCTAATCGATAGTGTTCCATTTTGAACAGTTTTAATACCAATGTAACAGATCAGTATTAAAATAAGTATTTTTTTTATTATGCAGATTATCAATATGATCCATCCAGAAAATTAAGCCATATAATCAGAATTAATTTTTCAATGCTCTATTTGTTCAACAATGAGATTTATGTAGAACCTCCCCTAATTAAATTTTTCATTTTATCTTAAACTTCCAGAAATACTTAGAGTGGCATATGAGACAAGCACTTTTGAAAATTAGCACTTTTCAAATCACTATGTCAAATATTAAATTTTTTTTTAATACATCCACCTTAAACAAGATATGGGTTTTAGGCAACTATATATATATATATATATATATATATATATATACATACATACATACATACATACACACACACTCTTATGGTCTGTCTTTTGTTAAATTGTCAATGAATTCTGTATGTTTCAATTTTTAACAAAAATCATTAAAATGGCAAAATTTATCTTAATTTTTAGTTTCCTTCAGAACAACAATTCAGTCTAATTAAACCATATTATAAAAAGTAGTATCTTAGAAGAAAAATTTTTATTAAGGAGTAGTGTAAATTTTACAAGTATTCACTGTTAAAGCAAGAAATAATTTGCTTTATTTTGAGATCATGATTGACCCAAAAATTAAGTATCAATACAGAAATTAAAGTTTAGGTACTTTACAAATCTATGACCATTGAGGTCAATAAGGAACAAAAATGACAACATACACAAAGTTGCTACTATTTGAGCAAAAATATTCAAATCAAATATAGAGAAGAGACTTAAACGTTTATAAAGATAAAGAATACTAAACTAAAACTTTGGACACATGGATATCAACATGGTTAAAGCTTTTTTCTATACTAACCAAAAATGAATGACAAGGATAAGTAAAAAATTATCTGTGCTTTTATCATAGCATAACTTTAGGTTTGTCACACTGCCTTCTGCTCATGCATACTTCTAGTTGATACTACTATTGTCATGTGGTCGAAGTGTGAGCTTGATTGCACCAATTTTCTTGCTGCTGGTACAGTGTAAACATGGCCACTTTGCGATCAGTGTATACCAAGGAGGAACAAAGAGCAGTGATCCGATATCTCTGGTCAGAAGTTGTGTCAGGGGCTGAAATTCATCGTAGGCTTTTGACACAATCCAGTAACAGTGAAGTACTGTATAAAAGTGGACCAAGAAGTTTAAAAATGGCTGGACAAGCATGACACACAAAGGAGAAGGACTCTCATCAGCCTCCACCACTGATGAGAAAATTTAGCAAGCTCGAGAGATGGTAACGACGAACTGGAGAGTTATCATCGATGAGGTAGCATGTTCTCTGCAGATATGGATCACTCACTGTTCTTTGTCCTTCTTTGGTGCACACTGCTAGCAGAGCAGCCATGTTTACACTGTAAAAGCAACAAGAAAACTGGTGCGATCAAACTTTGATCATGTGATCACAATAGTACCAAATATAAGCATGCATGAGAAGAAGGCAGTGTGACAAACTTAAAGCTATGTTATGTTGAAAGTGCAGATAATTTTTTTACTTACCCTTTTAGAATAAAACAAGAATAAAAGCAACTTTAGGAAAAAAAAAAAGTACCGAGAGGAGAAAGTGCAGATAACTTATGTCTGTATTACTCACATGTAAATGAGGACAAATAACCATACATAAACACTTTCTGGCAGATTTTAACGTCGTCTCTTGCATAAAGTTTTTATAAAAATGTAACAATGCATACTGAGGAATGATTATTTCAAAATGCATCATTTAACAAATGCACTGTTTACTTGTGTTGAATTTCAAAGAAATCTTTTTTACTCAAGTCAAGAGCAACTTGTCAGCAGCAAACAAAGAATACAGCATTCAAGACTGAACTAGTTTGACCAGCATTACCAGTTCTAGTTTTAAGTAGGAAAACAGATTTAAAACGAAGAGAAAAGGCTCTATTGTTTTAACCAGTTTATTACTTGGTAAAAAATCCATTATATCTACAGGGTATAAATATTAATTGTTCTTGAATGATATTGCTTGCCTCAGTAGGAAAGCTGCAAATTGGATTAGTGTTTTTATCTTGTTTAAATAAAATACAGCTCTACATTTATAACAGGGAGAGAATTGTCCAATAGACAGACAAGTTCATATTTTCAATTCTATAAATTAACACTTCTGTAAATATTGCAAGCAGATGGACAAAGTTTATGCATCTGTTGTATACTAGATAAGATATAGAGAATCATAAAGTAAGTAGCCTTTTGCACATATATGAACATTTTCCTTTACATTTATAGAAACAAGAATCACAAAGTAATCATTTTTAGGTAAAAATACTATCCACTTTAACATGTGACAAGTGATTTTATCTGACATGAGAATTCTGTTAATTTTCATGATTATGCATGGCATCATGACTCAGCAGACTTTAGGTTTGTGCACTAGAGTTAGAGCTGTATCTGGGAGCCAAACATGACTGGTCAGAATGGCAATCAATAATTTAAAATGATTCACAAACCAAAAGAACCTAAATTCCTGGCATGAATCATCAGTAAAGGAAGTTCATTTGTAAATAAACATGTCTGATGAGATGCAATGGGGAATAGAGATTGGGAAGGGAGAGATGAAGAAGGGATCAAAGGAAAATCATTTTCCTTCATTTATCTACCTGGATCTCCAGGCACCAACTATCTTGAATCATCTGCATTATTTCTGTTATTAAAAAAGTACATAAAGTGTGAATATGTATGTGTGCATATGTATATATGAAATGAAATTCAAGGATTTGCTTGTAAATATACATAAAATTCTATGTTTAAATTTCCTATTAACATTTAAACTGCACCAGAAACAATGTCAAATTCTAATCATTAAAAGAAAATTCTTCAAGTAGAGATATTTATACAATCTCAGATTTTCAAGATGGTAATCTTTAGCAGTGAATCTCTAATATCAGATCAGCAGATCTAAGAACCTTTTAATTGTGCCTTAAAACATTCCTTGACAAAAACATTTTCATGGTACAAGAAAAATCTAAAATTATTTTATTATCTGTGAATAATACTTCCTTATTGTCATGCTGATAGACAATTGTATTATACCATTTGTAAATATTTCAAGATATTTTGCTTGTAACGAATGAGATAAACTGTACTGAAACAAGCAAACTAAGAGAAAAGGTTACTTGCAAAAATTGATCACGAAGATCAGTATGACATTAATGAAGGTTATATAAGGTTAATAGTAAAAGAATTATCAAATGGTTTTTAATATACATAATCTGCAATATATATATATATATATTAGATAAAAGAATCGTTTTGGAGGAAAAATGTCTTACAAATTGAAAAAAGTTTTGTGCAACGCGTTTTCTCCCTTAGACTTCATTGGACTAGGTTCATTTATGTATATGTGCACTAATGAGACACTGGGAATTTTAAATTTACAAATTTTTTTTTTTGTTTTTTTAAAATGCGTTTTGGGTATATAATGAATGCAAATGAACCCAGTCCAATGCAGTCCAACGGGACAAAACACACCACACAAAAACTTTTTCTACTTTGTCATACATACATATATACATACATACATACATATTACTTATTTTAGGATATTAAACAAAAACATGTTAAATATCGCTACACAATTACAATTATGTTTCAACACTAGAAATGTGTCTCCCTGGGCAGTAAACTACTGCCAAGTGCTCTCTCTATATGTGTGTGTGTGTGTGTGTGTGTATATGTATATAAAAAACACAGAATTCATCAAGGGTTGATACTGTAATGTAAAAAATGAAAATAACTATCTGGTGCAAAATATATCTTAAAAAAAAAAAAAAAAAAAAAAATTCCTGTATGTGTCAGCTTTTAGTAGAAAAAGATTTTCTGCAAAGTACTTCCCCCCCATCATATTTATTTACTCCAGGTACATATGTGCATGACCTCTTCTGCATTTAGTTTAAATATGTTCATATTCTTTTAGGTTTCAATTTTGGGATCTCTCCATCTATGTTTGCTTATTTAACAATCAAGTTTAGATGTCATGTTTTAGTCTATTCTTGGCACTTGGACAAACCAACTTGTATTTAATAAAGTATGAACTCTGTGTGTGTGTGTGTGTGCGCGTGTGTGTGTGGGTGTGGAACATTTTTTTCCCCATCTCTTATTGCATATACAAGGCTGGACTTACTCAATTTTATCTATTCTTTCATAATAGTTTGGAAACAGATCTCTCAATAAGCTGTGAACATAAAGTTTGTTCAAGTTTTATCCCACTGGAAGTATGTGGAGTGGGGAACTTAGCATCAAAATTTAACCATTATAATTTGACATTTGTCTCCTAAATGTCAGAGAAAGCAACCTTTGCTTAAGTCTAACACAAACTAGATTCTTTTTCCTCAAAATGCAAATGAATATGCAATAAAATAGACGAAACAGAAAATTAAGAATTGATAAAGAGAAACTAGACAATATATGATAAAGATCTTTCCATATGTGAAATATGCCATAACAGTGAAATGTGAAGATACAATAAATATACCAAAGTAACATCAAAATAAGGAAACCAAATTTAAACTACTTTGAAAATGATTTAAGACGTTTTGCATAGGTCAAATGTTCTTCAAAGAAAAGGGGGCTAATATAACTTTACCATGATACTACAAAGTTCTGATCATCTTTGTTCGAGAAAAGAGTTATATGTACGTCAGTTTATGTTTAACTGTATGGTAATGTATATATATAAATGTCATGATTATACAGTTGCACAATCAAGTTTTATAAGTTTTCACCAAAAAAATTGGCAATAATTTAAGTATATATTACAGGTCGATTGCTTTATCTGAAATTCCCAAATCTGAAAACATCCAAAATCTGAAAGTTTTCAGGCGCTGACATGACTTGCCACAAACGAAAAATTTCAGAAAGTGACAATGTTACCCATATTATGATTGTGTTGCAGGGTTACAAATAACTTTTTTTTTTTTTTTTCAGTTTTCATTACATTTAACTGTAATCAGAATCCAGGTTTTGTTTTTATACAAATACTGTACCTGTATGTATTGTAATATTTTAATCAAAACACAACATTGTTAGTAGAGACCGATAGCTTACTGAATCACACAGTGATGCCACTGATGTTAGACCCTTTTCCTTCAGTTTCTCACACCTGATGTTGAAGTAGTGTTTGGTGTTGCATTTATATATTTTTTGTAAAGAATGATCATCTTAGTTTGTACATGTACAGAAAGTACAAAACATCATTTTTACATAAATCTTAATTTCTCTACTCAAAAACCTGTACGAGCGTTACATGACTAAGCATCATTATCTGCATCTCTATGTACACAAAATTCATTAAATTTTATATAAAACTACGTTCAGGGTATATGTATAAGCTGTGTTATGAAATATAAAGATATTGTGTTTGAGTTCCATTCCCAAACTGTCTCATTTTATAGATTCTATATACAAATTAAATAGCCTGTATTCCAAAATCTGAAAACTGAAGCACTTTCAGTCCCAAGAATTTTGGATAAAGGATTCTCAACCTGTAATATGAACAACACATTTTTTTAGCTTAAATTTATTCTTATGTAAAATACTGATAACTTATTTTGAGTGTTTCAAGATTTATGGAAACTAGGTGCAATAGAAAGTGTACTTAGGGTTGTATTAAAAAAAATACAAACCATACAAAGATATTTTACTAACAGAATATGCTACATACCTAAATTAATTGTTACATGTTAACATGGGCTCGTTGACATTTGATAATTCTCAGACTTTCATCTGTTGATTTTGTGAACTTTTATACTGCTCTGACTTTAACCTTACTTGATTTTACTGCTTGCAGAGGTCTTTATTAGATACTGTTTTCCATTTCTATATACACTCTTAAGGATGGGCCACAATTTTTCTATTAATTTTTGGAAAAGCTTGGGTATATTTCATTAATGAAGTATCTTTGAAACGTCTTTAAGCAATGAGGTCAACAGCCAACTTTGTATAAACTTAAGAATTGTTTTACATGAATAACTTAAAAATTCTTAGTTGTGACCAGCACCACTCAAAAATGTCTTGTCTAAAGATTGACAATAATTCTTTGTATTTATCATACCATCATCACCTTTGATGTAGCAGAATTTTACTGCCAGCAACATTGGCCCCAGGTTAGATGTTGGTTGACTATTTCCATGAAGCTGTTGTCCAACTACTGTAATTTCAAATTCATTACTAAAAATTACTGATGAGAAATCAGTTTTCATGTACTACTGCCCAGTATAAACATTTCTCTTTGTGACATTTACTTTCATGCCTTTAACCAATGTTCTTAGTTCAAATCTACATTTGTAATAGCAACTTTTTCAAATATTTTTGTGATGGTCAATTCACGTATCTTAAAACACTTAATTTTCCTCAAATCTCTTTGTAACATTCTTAGAGCAAGTTTTTCTCTTTATCTTGCCAATGTTTCCATTTTCTTTTTTGATTGTTCTGATCTGTTTAGTGTTTTAGCAATTTCTAACAAGTCCCCATCACTAAATAAATTTACTATGCTAACAACAACCATCAATGGCCTCTAACAGCTCTGTCTATCCAATTTCACTAGGCTTGGTAATTTTTACCCATGATATGGTTTTCAGACACTTTCCAAAAAGGTGCCACATGCTGTTATTGCATCCCCAGACTGATAAAAAGTCACTCTCCTAACAAACCCATCAGGGTGAGATTCAAACCCAGGTCTCATGGTTGGAAAGCAAAGATTCTAACCCCTTGGGCACATGTCCAATATATATATATCCAGTATGGTAAAATCCATCAGTTATGTAATTGAATCTCACATTGCCAAATCAGTCATTGTTAATATTTTTAATAAAAATGTTTTATAATCTTAAATTCACATGATCTCCTTATAAATTCATGTACAAAGAATATTAGAAAAATAAGGTACAAACATTTACTAATCCAACATGTTTTTTATAATACAAATAAAATTATATGCATTTGTTATGAGCATTACTAGGCTACTTTTCCATGTCATTGCACTCAATATTAATACACTTGTCCCATGTTTATACAAGTAGATAAAACGCTGCTCTATCGCCATTTCCATGGAAAATGTTCAGATGAAAATCATTCCTTAGTTCTATCAGGTCTAACCTCCACAGCCAAGACCCACCATGCCTGCACATTGTAACAAACCATCCTCATTCCCTTTGTATCCCATTGGTAAGATGGAAGTTACTCGAGCAACTTCTTCCCATGAACTGCTGCTTTGTACAACTGACTCCTAAGATGATGCTTCTCCGATCATTACAAACTTAAACGGTTGGAAACTAGAGTCAACAATTATCTCCCCCATAAACTGCACCTCTTACACTGTAACCAACTACCTCAAGTGGCTCTTGAGACTTGTACAGATTGAACATTACTGTTAAAAAAAAAAAAAAAAAAAAAATACTTATCGTGAAGAATATGGCTTCAAGCAATTAGAGCCACTGTTACAAAAAAGGGCCATCTGTGTAGAACTGCTCTGCAGATACATATCATTTGAAGGGCATAAACTGATTATTATGTAAATAATGTAAGGCTGATTCCAGGACCTGGCAGAATACATTGTCACTGCCTTCCCCCAAGATTTAAAGTTAAGCAGTCAATGAAGGAATTTATTTTCTGGGATGCAAAATGTCTGTAGCTTATACACTTCTTAAAAAATAGCCAGACAGTTAATGCACCCAGATGCTGTGAAACATTGGGCAGACTGAAAGAAGTTGCTTGATGAAAGGAACTACATTTATCTGGGAAGTGGTTTTACACAGAAAATGTTGCAGAGGTGTAAGGGTAGCTTCAGTTACTTAGTGTCATGTTATTTGAGGACAGTATTCATGTACTTGTATACAGATGGGACAAGTGAATCAATATCTATTGTAACTGGCTGCAAAATTAGAATAGTAGTACTGGCAGTGGAAACATATGCACAAGGTTTTATTTCTACAGTAATAAGTTGTATTAGTAAATGTTTATACTTTACTTTTCAAATACAGTTTGCATATCCTAAAAAATGTATTAACTTGGTTGGTTAATCAATGTATCTTATATATTATGGAAGATCTCTCAATGATCAAACTATTAATCTGGCGCCAGGTGTGTTATCAGATATTTTCTTTTGGGCTTAGAATTTGCCAGTATATAATAATTTGAATAACGGATAAGGACAAAATGGAATCCACTCCTCTGATTGGCCAACTCACCAGTAGTCAGAAAAAATAAATTCACTCGCAAAATAAAAATCTGACAAATTATTTTGAGTTGAATATTCAGGTGTATATTTATGGATGCATAATTTACAGTATAAATGCTTTGAGTATGTGATGTGACATACATAGGTAAGTAACTCAAACCAGTTAGTTGTAAGATTGTTTATATTGGTGTAACCAAATAAATCAAATGAACACATATAGGAGGAGAGAGTGAGAGGGAAAAAAATCTATTTTTAAATATCTGAATCTAGTCTTAGTTTAATAATAAAAATTAGCACAAAAAGGTATAAATAAAATTTAAGTTATTTGATTGTAAGGTCAAAAGATTGTTAATTTAAATCCTCTTTATGAGATAGTGAAAACTAGAAATGCTCATAGCAATAAACTTGTCTGATACTTGTAAATTTAACCAAAGACTTTCTCAACCCTGTTATTTATAATGTTCAAGACACAAATTCAATCTGAGCATTTTCTTGTAAACATGTACCATTTTCTATTTCATTTGAAATAATATATTTAAAATGGGATTCAAACACTTAAAAAATAAGTCATCTCATTTTTAGATCATTGTGCAACCTTACAAGTAAATTAACTTTATACTTCTAGACATGTATTCATCTTTGAAACAGGTAAAGCGTTGAAAACACTTGCTCTGAAACTTGTCTGTCATACATTTGTGGCTTTCAACTGCATAAAAATTTCTAACAATTTAGACTTTTAAAAAGTCTTCCGTCATTTGTCAACATGTTTCCAAGAAAGTGGTGGAGTTTCAAGTGGGGAATAGTTGGTATTTTTCTTCAAAATATCCTATAGACAATACTTTCCAGTTTCAATAGAGCCCAAAAGCATCTCCACATTCTTGTGGGTGATGAATTATTTTCCATCCTGCAAAACCCTTTCTCACAGATGAAACATTGCAATTCTCACATTGCTCTGTTGCTATTTCCATGGAAAGTGTTCAGAGGAACTACATTCTTTAGGCCCAGCTTCTTCCCATGAACTGTTGGTTTTTGGAACCGACACCCAAGAAAATGCTTTCCCAATCACTACAATATTGACCTAGTCAGATCTAGGGCCAACTGTTATCCTCCCCACATATCTGTGCCTCTTACTCTGGAACTATCTAGAGTTGCTCTTGGGCCTTGTACAGAGTAAATATCATTGTAAAAAAAAGTGGGGGGGGCACCTAGTTGTCCTGATACGAAAAGGAAATTGTTAAACATAAAATTTCACACGTCTGAAAATATGAACTTAGTTTAATCTTTTTTTAATAGTCTAAATAATATTGGTTTAGTATATTAAAAATATAAAATGATAGAACTCAATTTTTTTTGAGGGGCTGAAACTGATAGAAAATATTCATACTGGGTCAAATGAGTTATATTGTTCTTAAAATAAGGAAAAATGATTTACACTCAAAACATTTTTTGAGATAAGCTCAGCATTGAACAAAATGAACAGGAACAAAACAATGTGACCCGATGGGATTGTAATAGAGATGTGAGCATAAACAAATAAATGAAATGTACGACAGTAGCAACACACCAAAAGACTTCAGTAGATACCTTTTTGAAGAATTACATTAAAAAAACGGGTGCAAATGAATGTGAGCTCCATTGGTAATCAGCTTAATGAACTACATAATTAAGATTATCATCCAAATTCTGATGAAAAGAACACGTAGAAGAATTAAACCAGAAACAGGACAAGGACAGTGTAGTTTTGTTAAAGGTGCTGGAACAAGATATTTATGATCAAAATGATATTAGAAAGTGCAATACAGATGTAGAAGGCCATGTACCTGTGTTTCATTGACTATTCAAAAACATTTGATAAGCTATTGCACAAAGATCTAGTCAAATTGCTATGGAAATTTTATTTGGGGAAGATAGAATAATACAGAACGTATACTGGAAACAAACCATGTGCATATAGATAGAAAAAGAATTAAGTATACAAAAATATAAAGGGGGAGTAGAAAGAAAAGATCTACCATTTTTTTTTTTGGTGCGTGGGTACCACCCACCAAAAAAAAAAAAAAAAAAAAAAAAAAAAATCAAACAATGTCTGGTTGTCAGCAAGAGAAACAGCCCAGGATATGAGCTAGGAATTGGAGATATCAAAATCAAGCAAGTATGGAAATGGAAATATCTGGAAAGTGTTTTAACAGATTATGGAAAATGTGACACTGAAATTTGAAGGTTCAATGGAATAACAAAAGATGCCTTCAAAAAGCGAAGCAAACTATTAAGAAGCAGGAAAATATCATTAGATACAAAGAAAAGTGTGCTCAACTGCTATGTAATATCAGTCCTCCTATATGGCAGTGAATGCTGGACAATTTCCTTACAGATGAAAAGGAGACTTGAGAAAACAGAGATATGGTTCTACAGAAGGATTTTAAGAATATAATGGACAGAACATGTGAGGGACAAGGAAGTTTTAAAGAAAACCAAAAGGAGGTTTTTACTTAGAATCAGAAAGAGTTGAAATTTCTAGGACATGTGCAGAAAGAAGGCTTGGATAATTTGATTCTCACGTGACATATTGGAAGCAAGAGGGAAAGACGGAAACGGTAAATGACCTATCTGACAAGTTTGTGTAAATGGATAGCAGAACAGGGAGAAGGGAGAGTAAAAAGATAAACATTGCTAAAAGCTACAACAGATAAAAAGTTGTGGAGAGCCATGATAGCCTATGTCCTGAAAGGACACAGTACATAAAAGATATTGAAGCAGATAGAGAAATGTACTCATTTCCTTAAACACACGATAGAGTTTTCTAAAACTCCTGAATTTGTGAAAAAAAAGTTTACGGCCTAACAAGTTTAATGCTATTATATTGAAATTAAGGAGGGCAACGAACAATTTCCTAGTCCCTTATTTTTAACTTTATTGATCAGGTTAAGTATCATTAAGAATTTTTATTAGCCTGATCCAAATTATTGAATAGTTATTGTCTGTAATTTTCATTACAATCTAAAAAAAATTAAAAAAAAAAATGAGATTTTGAATAGAGACAAACACTTGTTGGCAAATATTGTTTTGTCTTTCATTGACAGAGTTCAGTGCTCAGAGTTAAACTTATAAAAACAAATCAAAAATTTTATGCCACAATTTTACAATGATTATTGTCCTTTATCCACTTTTCTCACAATTCTGAACTCAGCAGTCAGGGGCATTACATTGGAAAATGCCATTTAATTTGACACTTAAAATTACCATTATCTCAATTGATTGCCAATGAAAAACAACTTTCTCAGCTATTACAAGTCATATTCATTTGATATGTTTTTTTTTGTTTTTTTACAGCTTATCAACCCACTGCATCTTATTTAAAGCCAGAAAATATTTTCTGTAAGAATTTTTTCTTGGAGATAATGGTTTGGTGATACTAGCCTTACTAATTAACCCATAGCTGGGGGGAGATGTGGATTAATACCTTTCCCAAGGGTATTTGCATGTAAGTGTATATAACAAACCAAAAGGGAATTGGAACTTGGCACTGATTAACAACTCAGAGCCATTAACCATTACACCATCTGCACATCCAAGCTTACAGTAATTGGCATTCACAAGCGGTCACCCATCTAGATACTGGCCAAGCTCGATGTTGCTTAGCTCCAGTGATTGTATGGGAACCTGTGTTTCAATGTGATTTATAAGCCATTACAGATCATAGCTAAGATGACAAGGGAAGGAAATAGACAACAAGTTTAAATATTGTAAATCTTTAAATTCACTGCAAAAGTTTCATAGTAAATATCTTAAAAGATTTTAAATAAGCAGATATTTCTAGGTAAGTGTCTGGATATTATGATCATGAATTTTCTAAAGTAATAAAAAATATAAATGTATTTATGCAAGATGACAAGATATACGCAAATGGCTAATATACAAATCACTTTATTTCATTTTGATATAAAATATGTAATTCTTTAACTTTAGTTTCTGCATATACTTTATATAGTTACAATTCCTTTCACCAAAAACATGTTGAAACTTCTTTCAACACATTTTCTATATAAAATAGACATACTCTCGCAATATAAAGATCAATTTTTTTTTTGCTGTCCATCATAAGCACAGAACCAGTTTTACAACTTAAAACATTAATTTATCTTACCGATGCAATGCTTCTATACATGTGCTGAAACAGCATATTAAAAAAAAAAATTAGGTTATATCTCCTTTGCCCTTTTATGATCTAACAGTTAACTTGAAAAATTAAAAAAAAAAAAAAAATTAATTTGAGAAGATCAGTTGCTGTTGCTGGATAGTTGCCAATTTTAGTGAAGGAGTTATGTCTTGAGTTTTATTGCATCATGAAACCTAATGGTATCACACTGGATATCTCATAATAGAAGTTTTTATCTTTAATTATATGCATAAGCCACCAAGCTGTGAGTAATTATGTTTTAAACTTATATTTTATTCTTCTGTTATGGTGAAATGAAACTTAACTGTTCTTGAGAATCTTCTGTCACTTAGCTCAATGATGACAACTCCAATTATCAGCATTTTAAATCATTAAAAAGAAAATTTTAGCAATTTTTAAAAAAACCAATAAACAAGAATCACTTAATTGTAGAAAAAAAAATATTGGGAAAAACAAATTAAATTTAAGTTTTTGTGTCACTGACACAAAATACTGTAAGATTATATGGTCAAAGTTTGTCTAACAAGTCAAAATCCTTTGAATTAAGGTGATATAGAGAATGGCAAATTTAGAGAGAGTAAGCAACCTTGAACTCAATTCTAGTGATTCATACACCAACTGGTCAGAGTATACAGCATATATTAAGAAAAAAAAAAGCAAATAATCAAGGGATAAGCTTTATGAACAGAAATCAAAATAGTACGATAATGAATTATAGTGGTGTGTATGCAAGTGTGTAAATACTTAAAACTGCTTTGTGTTTTCAGGTTTGTTAATGCCACTAGTATGCAGGTGGTTACAGAGAGTGAAAGTAAGAGAAAAAACTGAGTAATGTGAGAAAAGAAACTGTTGGAGTAGAACTGGCAGTTGCATTTAACTATTTCAACAGTAAATGGGTGGGACCTAGATGCCAATCTAGTAGCATGCTTAAATTCATGTAGGCGAGACACCACGGAAAAAAAACTTGTTAGAGCAGTTGCCATTCGATATAACAATGGATACTTCAGTCATTTTCTCTTACTATGGAATCTATAACCCTCCCAGTAAGTATTTGGTTAAAGTTCAATTCTTACTTGTATATACTTAGGATTTTACACACTTAGCTATATTTACACATTTGTAAAAATCTGTGATAGTATGAAGCACCAATTAATATTACAGCAACATTTACAATTTTTTTTTCTTTTTTTCTTAAATTGGTATCATCTCATGCAAGGCAGTAAAGCCACTAAAACACAAGGGGTTACAGGGTGTGGAAGAATTAGGAACAGAAACATTAATAATGAGTGGGAAGAGGAAAGAGTAATCAGGGGGACAGTAGATAGTGATTGACATTGCAATTAAACTTTTGCAGATTAAAGTTGGCTGGAAAGCATAGAGCTGGAAGGGAGTCCAACAAGTGAGAAGTGCGAGAAAAGAAACTGTTAGCATAGAATTTACAGTTGCATCTAGCCAGCTCAACTGTAAATCGATGAGATCTCATCACCAGTCTAGTACTGTGCTTAAATTCAAAAAGTCTAGGTGCCATAGCAAAGAGCTCATCTGAACAATTACCATAAAAGTATTTGTAGAAAAGGCAGAGAGAAGCAAACTTACAGTGGTGGAAAAGTGACTGAAGCTGAGCCATCAGATCAGGACCAATAATATTGCTGATTATTCTTTGGATTTTATCAAGGAACTCAAGGTAAATAGCATGGGCACTGGACCATATGTGGCAGCAATATTCTAAGCATGGATGAATGGTAGACATATCAATATGTAAGATAGATTCTGGAGACAAAAATTGTCTCGCATGTTACAGTAAACCAGTTTTCCTACTAGCTGACCCAGCAATGAATTCAATACAGTCTTTCCACTTTATGTCAGCTGAGAACTTTAGCCCAAGAATATTTAGATTATATTTAATCTAAAGATTTCATCAGATCTTATGCATTTCTATTTTTTAGGCTGAATAAATGTATTTGAACAGTTCCAAGTTACTCTTCCTTCATGATTTGTTAAGTGTTACCAATTCTTTAAAAGGTTAACAAAAAAGAGTAGTCCTGTAATGAATACAAGATTAATTAATGATGAAATCCTGTGCACTACTATGGCAACAATGGAGACTTGTCTTGATGATAATGGCAGTATAAGTAAAATTATAATGTTATTACATGAATATATTAAAGTCAAAATAAAATTTGTACATTTTGAAACACTAATATTTTTTTTGAACATAATAGCTAAGTTTGTGCATTGAACATTTTCCATATTTGGTCTCGTTCTACTATTTATCTCTAGATTCGTGACAAAATTCAAAGAGGGGTGGAGGTGTAATGTAATCAATCCTGACCTGGCAATTTTTTAAAATTATATATATATATTTTTTTTTGCACCCAGTGTGCCTGGATATGTAACCTAGCTGATCTCAGTTTTAATTGTAATTCAATTGCTTAACACTGTTGTGATATACAGGGTCCCACAAAAATTGACATCATTTAAAATGTGAATATCTGAGTAACTACATGTCCCAGGCAAATGAAATTAAATAGGCTTCATGTTGAACAGTAAAAGATTTATTAAAAATTCAAATAAGATACTCAAAGGGATGTAGATTTTATAACAGATTTCATAAATCTTCACAAATGTTCAATATGTGCACCATGACACATGTCAAGTTGGTAGTCCAGTTCCTGCCAAACACACTGTAGCATGTCTTGTGTAACATTCTCTGGCACTTCAGTGATTCTCTGCTTAAGTTCCTCTAGGCTTGTAGGAAGAGTGGGGATATAGACCTGTCCTTTTCCATTGCCCCATAGAAAAAAAAATCAGAAGGTGTCAAATTAGGTGAACATGGTAGTTATTTCAACAGTACATTTTCATTATCACTAGCACACTTGATCCATCTTCCTGACAAATTCCTATTGAGATAATTCCACACAGTTAACTTAAATTTTAACAAAATATGTAAAAACTGAGATAATTTGAGCTAGAATTGACTGTTATTAAATTACAATATGATGTCAATTTTTTTAAGGGGGGGGCACCCTGTATATATAATTCATATATAATACTATATACCATACTTCACAATACTATACAATACTTCTCACAACTGGATAAACCATTAATACAATTATATAACAAAAGGAACTGCAAAGAATGGATAAGAAATGAACAGAGCAGAATATCATGAAAAAAATGTAAGGTATTGGTACAAAGTAGTTTATGCTCAAATCTATTTAAATCTTTAATTGTTATTGGTTTTGCTGTTTGATAGGTTGAAAGTCAAAATGGCTGTATATTCAGATTCACTATAAAAATTACTTATTACACATTCAAGTGATTCAAGTGAATTAAATGCCAAATTTCAGAGGAATTTTTTTTCTTTCAAAATGCTAACTTACACTTTGTTTTACACTAAAGATATACCCTTCAGAAGCATTCCAAATTAAAAACAAGTCTTGTCAGCTGGAGTTATATCCTTCTATAGAGTTACATCACCTTTTTATACTTGTTGACTCTTGAGACAAGATACCAATTATATGGAAGGCTAGCAAGGGATAATAAGTCAATCATTAAAGTAGCTTATTTGCTTAAATCAAAGAAAAAGAAGTCTGGTATCATTAAACATGTACCAAGCTGAAATAAAGAATTTACCAGTCATTTCATCAAAAATGAATAAGAATAAAAGTACATCTTGTCCTTTATTTAAGAGTTAAGGTTGTCAAGCAGGAAACCTGCTTGGCTACCTTATTTATCTGAAGTAAATACATAAGCTAAATACATGAGGCAATAAGTAAATATATAAGGAAATTGCTTATTTATTTAAAGTGAATACATAATTTTACAGTTATGCACCTGTTGACCATTCATATCAATCATCAACTGGTAAGAAAATAATTTCAGTATTCTCTTAAAAGTATGGAAATTCTTAAAATGTTATCAACAGGCTTACTTGTATATATAATAGCAACATCTCAGGTATTTATCAAACAATTTTAATTCTGATAGTAAAATTCAAAGAACACTTAAGTTTTTACTGTGTAGATACTTGTCCCCAGCCATTTAATAACTCATTTTCTAATTTCTCTATCAGCCTTCTCTAGTTCCAGGCTTACGGCCACATCACATTGATACAGAGGTTTCCGTATGATTACCGAAGTTAAGCAATGCCAAACCTGGTCAGTATCTATATGGGTGACCTCTTGGGAATACTAAGTGCTATAATCTTGGATGTGCAGGGGATAATGACTGGGAATTGTTAATCAGAGAGTGGAGTTCTAATTCCAGTCAGGTTAATTATATTCATTTACTCACAAATAAACTTGAGAATGGTATGAATCCACCTCTTCTCTCCCCAGCTATGGATTAATTAGTAAGAATTGTATCACTAAACCATTATTAGTGAAAAAGAAAATATTTAAATTTTGGCATTAAATAACATCGAGATTGATATGCTGCTAAACAAAAACAACATACTCTCTCATTCCAGTGTAATTAGCAATGAAGAAAAAAATACTGGTTTTTACATGGGGGTGATCACACACAAATACCAAGTTTTGAGAGTTTCATATTAAGGTAGTGATTCTCAACCACTGTGCTGCTATTTTTTAATTATATTATTTCAAGTACTTTGTTTTAATATTCATTTTTTTAAAAGGTATTTTTTTTTTTAAATTTAACTTTTTAAAATTTTCCTTTATAAATGAATATTAACTTCTTTTTTTTTTCATATAATTGCATCAACATTCTTTGCTTAATTCAAAATTTTGATAAAGTTATATTGAATTATGAATTAATATTGAAGTTTCCAATATGCAAAATTGATAAAAAAAATCAGACACAGGTTTCACACTAAATAAGCTGCATAAATAGTTGAATAGAAACATTGAAATAAAGTGCATATTTGTGAGTATTTTTTTTAAAAATCTATGGTTTTATTTCATAAAATTTAAATGTATACTCTGAAAATTTTGCTAAGTGTGCTGTGATATTTTCATTTACTCCTAGGTGTGCTGTTGCTTAAAAAAGTTGAGAAACACTGTTCTAAGGCATTTCTGTAGAAAATGCAATGAAAAATAAAGCCTTTTTTAAAGTCATTATCAATGAAACGACACTTCCTATTTCTAACATATACTTCATATTTCTAACATATACTTCATATTTCTAACATATACTTCATATTTCTAACATATACTTCATATTTCTAACATATACTTCATATTTCTAACATATACTTCATATTTCTAACATATACTTCATATTTCTAACATATACTTCATATTTCTAACATATACTTCATATTTCTAACATATACTTCATATTTCTAACATATACTTCATATTTCTAACATATACTTCATATTTCTAACATATACTTCATATTTCTAACATATACTTCATATTTCTAACATATACTTCATATTTCTAACATATACTTCATATTTCTAACATATACTTCATATTTCTAACATATACTTCATATTTCTAACATATACTTCATATTTCTAACATATACTTCATATTTCTAACATATACTTCATATTTCTAACATATACTTCATATTTCTAACATATACTTCATATTTCTAACATATACTTCATATTTCTAACATATACTTCATATTTCTAACATATACTTCATATTTCTAACATATACTTCATATTTCTAACATATACTTCATATTTCTAACATATACTTCATGTTATATTAAGAACTTGCGATCAAAGTAGAATGCTTTCTTGGTTGCAACTTTTCTACAAATGTACAGGGGAAATTTAATGAAGATAAAGATGAAATTCTTAAATATCTTCTGTATATTTTACATGGAGGAAGAAAATAAGGGGTACTGACAAAATACAATATTTAAGACTGAAGAGGCATCAGGCACTGGTAGTGGCTCTTAACTACAAATTTATTATTGTGGATATGAATCAAGTGAAAAACACTTCATAGTAGTAATATTCCTTGTGATTAATTCAAGGAAATTCATGAGTAGCCTTCATTCAGATGGTACAAATATCAAGTGGGAAGCAAAGTTCAAATTTCAGTAGAAAAGATTTTTTGCAGCATTCAGAGAAACTGCAAAGCAAACCAAGTATTTTATGACATCTTGGTATCAAACAGATTTCAGTAATTATAAAATTGTATTTAGTCTAAGAGTTCCAAATCATTACTTGATAAGAGAAAATATTAGCTGTTGCAAAGGGGTTACTGAGAGTGAAAGAAACAGAACAATAAATGGACAGGACAAGGAGACAGAGAACTTCAGAATGATCTGTAGGTCGAAGTTTTTGACACTGTCCAACCAAAAATTCCTATTCAAAATCAAATGAAAATATACTTCAATCTCATGTAGTCAACTGATCAGTACTCATTCTTTATAAATTATTTTCATATATAAAATACAGATCAGTAACGTCAATGTTTTTTTTAAAATATCAAAACTGACCAATGGATCTACACACCACATTGTATAAAATTGATCTTTATGTGTATTTTTTTTTTTTTCAATTATGATTGTGACTTCTGCTATCCTTTAAAGATTATGCTTTTCTATAAAATAAAATAAATTAAAAAAATTTGAAGGAGGAGAAAGCAAAGCGTTGCGAGGAGAAAGCATAGAGTTTGAGAGGAGAAAGCATAGAGTTTGGAGATTACTGAATAATAAAAATAGTGTAGGATCATGCACTGATATGCCAAATGTCATGGGGTAGATAAATAGTATAACATAGGACCCCTCTAAATCAGTGAAATACAGCAACCTGGCAGAATACCAATTCCATAAATGGTCAGAATATATTGATCCTTGTTGTCTTGATAGACATCCACAGCTCCCCAGTATTGTAGATACAGAATACTGCGTGCAAATAGACCCCTGTATCATATTCCATAAGTATTATAGGGTTCATATTGGGCAAACATGGTAGCCACACCATTCACTGGAAGTTACCAGAATGATTCTCAAATCAATTCTGGGTATCTTGGGTCTGATGACACTGTATACTATTCTGCTGGAATAACCCATCATTGTTGGGGTACACCATCATTAAGAACTTGTGATTGACTATTGCACCGACTATAGTGGATGGTAATGCCTGCTATCAGGTATTCCCAGCACACACGTAACATGATGCTTGAGAAATGTCAAATGTCTCATCTATCTGACAATGTTATAGTGTCCTGTTCAAACTCTAATAATTTACATTATTTTGTCATGATCTGGTAAGCCAGATATCAAAACCACAAGTGATATAGGGCTGGGTATTTTAATGTTGTCATGATATTGTGATGCCACTTACTGTTACCTTTACATATACCTATACTCTGAATTTTGACATGTCAGTGTAGTCTTCAACTTTCACTGTATATAATTGAAGGGTGAAAAAAAAACATACCCGAAAGCGAATGACTAAGCTTGATTAGAGTATGTTATTTATCAACATTTTCAGACGTTTGAGAAATTTACATCTTTTGACATTATAATCACTTGCACAGTAATGAGGAAAAGTTATTTACATGCTATTGTCCTCATCTTTGTTGTGGTTATCACATTTTGGTTGTTGTGCCTTCTAGCTTTCATCAGGTATATGATGCAGCATAAATGCTGTTATGAAATTTCAAATGAATTTTACTTCTAAATTTCTGGTCATTACAGTGTTGTTTATGTTAACCAACAATGTACACCATTTGTCTTTTTCAAAGAGTTTTAATATTTACTGGCAACAATGTCTATAGAAATTAAAAGAAAGTAATTAATTGAGCAACATGAAAACAGACCGACTCCACCTGTGATTTTTAAAGCTGGAAAACAACTTGAAATAAACAATGTTTATCAAAAGGACAATTGATCAATACAATGAAACTTCCTCCATCAAAGATAGACTGAAACCAGGATGTCTTCATACATCCAGAATGCCATAACTCATTAAACATATGCATTAAAAAAAAAAAACAGGCATAATCCAAGAGGGTCACTAAGAAATTGACTAAGGAGGCCATAAATATCAGAGAGAAACATGCAGAGCTATGTAGAAATTATCTAGGGATGTTAGCCTATAAGATAACCAAGAGACAGATTTTTTTCAGCAGCCACAATGAAAAAGAGGCTTCAAAGAAGTAAGCAGTTGCTGAAATGGATTTGTGATGGAATGTTGCAAAACATCTTCACTGATGAAAAAACTGTTCACTGTTGAACAGACTTTTAATCATCAAAATGATCATGTTCTTTTAACAAGTCATCAGTCAGTTCTTGCTGCTTCAGGAAAATGCCTCAGGACACAGAAACCAGCATCAGTTATGGCTTGGGAAGCCATTTCAGAAAGAGGAAGGTCTACTCTTCTTTTTGTACCTCAAGGAGTAAAGATCAATAAGGAAGGGTATGTAGAGGACATTTTGGAAGGTGCACTTAAGCTGTGTTGCAATGCTACTTATGGTGATGAACATTGAACACCAGCAAGATGTTGCCACAAACCATACTGCTCATCTAATACAGCAGTGGTGCAGAGACAATGTCTTGGTTTTATCATCAAGGACAAATGGACTCTTATCATCAGATATCAATGCCCTTGACTATTGTTTGTGAGTAGTTCTTGACAGTGAGGCATGTTCTACTCTGCACCACAATAAGCAAAACTGAAGAGAGTATAGGAAAAAAAACTCATGGAAACTGTGCCTGCAGCCATCAATGACTTTCCTGAAAGATTTTGATGTGTGGTAAAGGCTAATGGGAACCATATAGAATGATATTTTCTGGTGTTATTTAGTAGATTGATACTTATTTTGTATTAAAATTGTATGCTGATATAATTTTTTTTTCAGGAGTTCTGAGTGTTTTATTTTATAACAGTATTTATGCTGCACCCTGTACAGGCAGTAATAGGTAAATTGTCACCATTTTATATTTTTAATATAGTGCATTGTTTGTTTTTGATTTTGTCAACTGTACAGTATAGTAGGGTCAGTTGGGCACAGTCTGTGAGAAAAAGAGCACCATGACACAATTCAGTCCACCAGAAGTTTGGAAATGGCTGTTTTACTACTTGGCATTGATGCCAAAATCTCCAATATGAACATTTCAGAGTGTTTGAGTGTCAATCCAAAGACAGTGCAAAGGATTTGGAAAGAGTTGGAGGACTTTAATGGTGATTACAAAGATGTTTGGGGTGATCATTAGTGATGGCGATGTTGTGCTGCCATTCATCTTGCCACAGGACCTCAAACTCAACATGGTAGCCTACATCAAGTGCCTTGAGGAAGTAGTGCTGCCCTGGGTCAAGAGGGTGGCTGCGGGAAGACCCTATGTCTGGCAACAGGACTCTGCACCATGCCACACAAGCAAGAAAACCCAGTTATGGCTGTCAGACAATTTCTGCAACCACATCACCCCTTACATCTGACCACCTAACCCCCCAGACTGCAACCTCTCTTGATTTTTATGTCTGGGATACAGATGAGCGAGAGACCAACAAAAATCCTTTTAACACCAAGGATGAACTGAAGGCAAGGATTATGGCAGCATTCACCAACTTAAGCAAGCAGACCATCAAGAAGATGTGCAGGAGATTCTGAAGTTGTTTGGAAGTTGTCGTCAGAGCTAATGGCTATTTTATTGACTAAATCTAATCTTTAGTTATTTTTTTGCACAATTTTAGTAAATATCTCTGTTAAAATGATATGTCAGTGTTATTTTCACTTTTGCGTAATTTAGATGACGATTTATCTATTGCACCCTGTATATGTTGATGAAACTAACCTACATGGAATTTCGAACTGAAGCATAGTGGATTAAAGTAATGGTTCATGAATTTAGTGAGACAGTAATTGTGAGTTCAATCCCTGGTCCAGGCTGTGTACTTGGACTCAGTGGAAATGGGGGCAAGAAATAACTGAGCAGTACTAAAGATGAACTAGATGAGTTATTCTAAACATGAACAATGGAACATGAACAATCTACTTCTGTAGATTAAAGGGTTCAGATTTAAATTTCCTGTAGGTTACCCAGATCAACATATACCTGATGAAGGCTGGAGGGCACAACAGCTGAAATGCTGTGTTAAATATGAGGGACAATAGTTTGCATAGAAATAATGATAACTCCTCATCCCAGAAATTCAGACACAAATATATACTGTTTTAAATAAAAGTTATTGAATTACGCTAATTAAGTTATCTATAACATTTTACTCCAATGTTAATGAAATTCACACAAAAATTTCCTTATCTCAATTCACAAAATTAACCTAGTTAAACATTTTTCAAAGATTCAAGAACAAATTATATTAATATCCTGCACTAATAAGAAATTATTCAAATTTAACTTGACTAGATTTCAAATTCAATTTTCAGTTCAGTATTTGATTTTAAGCTTTAGTTTATAGATGCCATGTGTCATGATTGTTTTGATTCTTTTTCTATGGCTTATCAACTCATTTCAGGTTATTTAAAGCCAGAAAATCTTTTTAGATTGTAAGAATTTTTAAAAAAAATAATTTAGTGATACACGTCTTACTAATTAATCCATAGCTAGGGAATGAAGAGGTGGAGTCATACCTTTTCCAAAGGTATTTGTGTGCAAGTGAATATAATGAACCCAATGGAGATTGGAACTCTGCTCTCCAATTAACAATTCCGAGCCATTATCCATTATATCACCTGCACATCCAACCAGATCCATTTGAATTGTGTTTTTATCCACTAGGTCATGTGTTCTTGTGAATACAACAACCACAATGAGCCTGCTAGAAAAGGTAAGGCACATAATGAAAATTCATCTCAAAGTTTTACCAGTCAATGAAAAATATAGAAATTTTATTTTAAAAAAGGAAAAAAGAATATGACAATAAGCAAAATTACAAAGAGATTTAAGAGTTTAATTTGAAGCCTAACTTGGCATGAAAAGTACATGAAAACAAACACACACAGATATTAATGGCTGAATATTACTAAAAGAAATATCTTGCCAGTGCCCAAAAATTTTGATTTTCAATTGTGAGCAACCAAACATAAAATTTAACGAAGGAAGAGGACTGTGTATAAAATTATCCTGCAGCAAATTGTAACACCTACTTGTTTGAAAATGGTATAGCAAGTGATTAAATAACATTTCCAAACAAGCAAATTGATTAGAGATTTGTTTGTCAATAGATTCCTATCTAAAATACGTTAATTTTATGAAGCTTAATCTCATTCAAATATATCCCCTTTAATTCTCCTGTAACTAAATACTAATTCTTATCTACCTTTTTCTTGAGATTTTGTTCAATTCTTTCTTGTCCTACTAATTTGCCTTAAATGATGGTTTGTTGACACCAACTAATGTTGTCAATAAGTTTCCAAGCTAACTACTTGTTTATCAAAACAGGAAAGGAAAAAAGCATTTGCATCAAAATCACCTACAATATTCAAACAAATCTTTTAGCTTTATGGCTGTAGTTTGAAATCTTAATTATAGGAAGCCAAAAAAAGAAATCACTAAGGTTTTTATAAGATTTCAAAAGTCCTTCAGGTGATCTACTAACACTTTCAGTACCAATTTTTTTTTTCTTTTTGCTGATACATGCAAACCAAAAATAGAACCATGGTGATTCTTCAGAGACCAAAAAAAAAAAAAAAAAATTACTGGAAAGCCTTTGTTAGCCATAGTCATGTTTAAGGCACAGGATACAGATTTAAAAAAAGGTACATTACATGTTATTTCACATTTAACTGGTAATATAGTGAAAACATTAATGTTCTTTGGTGTTGAAAGTGTTAAAAAGGTGAATAAATCAAAGGGAGAGAAGTGAAAATACAATTTGATACTATTTCCTAAAATTATCAGACAATTACGGAATAGGATTAAGAAATTCTTTACATAAAATGTACAAGTTCAAAATATTAAATGCAAGAAATAAGTAACATTTCCAAAAACTCCCAGTTTACACCTGAAAAATGTTTTCACTTCTTTCACTATTCTTTGTCATTATTATGATTTAAAGTGGTAAAAAATGTTTAAGTAAACAGATATTTAGAGCTTATAAAGAAAAACAGATTTTGCAGTTGCAAGATTAAATTTCTTTTCTCTTCCTCTCTAAAGCATTTATTACTTGAGAAAACATAATTGCTAACACATGATCACCAATATTTTCCATCAAATGCTCACAGATACAAATTGAGAACTTTATTAAAATACAAAACTGAAGATTAATCTTGAGTGATTACAAATTTTATTTCAATATTTTGTCAGCTTATAAAAATTTAACTGTTTAGCATTCAACCTGCCCAGGAAATACCAGTTCTCAATGTTCAACTTGCCCCATGTATACTCTGCCATAATATATGACATTATTGCAAATAACGCAGGAAGTCACACAAACAATGAGACTTTGAGAGCTGAAATTTATGGGACGGGTTTGAGCATGTTGAATGCTAAAGGGTAAAGTTATATTAAAGCCAATGTAACTTCAGGTTACACTGTGACCTTATTTTCAGTATTCCATTTCATGCACAGATAAATTAATATTTTTATGTATCTTCAAATATTCATACATATCTAGTTCTTATTTTGTGCAGTCAAAGTGGATATGTTAATGTGGCTATATTATAGGCTCCCTTAAATTGCTTTAAGTTTTAAAACTGGAAAATAGCACCTCAACCAGATCTCAAAAACTACTTCTAACCAAAGTAGCTACTTTTAATTTTTTATAATTCTTTAATAAACTAATTTCACATATTTATAAAATTATGCTAGGCTATATATCACTTATTACATAGCAACAGTTTTATAAATTTTACTGGATTTTCCAGGTTTCACATTAACCTAGTTGCTTAAACAACAAACATTGAAATTAAAAATAAAAGAATTTTTAACAAAAATTTGACAACAAATTTATAAAGATAGTGTTAATGTGAAATGCAGGCTCTATATATTGATACTAATTTTATAAAGTTGTTCATCTATTGATTTTGTGAGTAGTTTTATTTCATATGAAAAACAAGGTATTCTGAATAGCAATCCAAAGTTCATCTTGGTAAATGATCATCTGCCAATGTAAACCTTACTCTTCAGAATGCTCCACAAGTTGTCAATTGGGTTAAAAGATAAGAAAACCCAATCAGCCACTTCAAATGAGAGTCTTTGAAACCCATTTTATTCAGTTATTCCTTAGTTTTCTTTGTGGAATGTGATTCTCTGTTATCAAGCAAAAAAAATTATTTTTCTGAAAGCATTTGGGTTTTTGAACCAATGGTACCACATCTAATATATATATATATATATATATATATATATATAATATTTTTTTGTTTTAAAAATATGATTCCTTTGCTACATAAGAGTTCTCATGTTTCTAAGGAACACCGGATTATTTACCTAACGTGTTCTTTCCTATTTTTCTGCATATCTGCACACACACACACACACATATATATATATATATATATATATATATATATAGAGAGAGAGAGAGAGAATATCAATACAGATCTGTGTTATCACAACACCATCTGAAGCTTGCCACCTGTGTGTTTTTTTTTCTGCTAATAGCCTTTTCTGCGACCATCTGAATCACTGAGGGTAGTGCAGCATTCATGGATAAAAAGAATGGATGAAAAAGTTGCTTTCATGTATTTTTACTCATTTCATTCAATTTTCTTCATTGATGTCTTAAAGTCAGCATAGTGATTGCTTTCACATGTTCTGTTATTTGATTTAGGAACACATATATTTGACACTGCCACAACGTTTCAAAATTTTATCACTTGACAAAAGATTTTTTTTTTTAATGATTTCTCTTGATACAAAAACATAGATCAGTAAGTTAAAGCCTTCAACTTTCACTTATCAAACCTATGTATTGGAAATATCTAGGATAAAATAAAACTTCAGTTTGGTGGTAACTGCTGATCCTTTTTGCACTTCCCAGTGTTATTGTACATTTTAAATTATTTTTAATTTGATTGTTAGATTTAAAGGCATATCAACCTCCATTAAGTAATTTCATGCCTAATAAGATTTGATTAGGTATCATGGTTTGGGTATTAAATTTAAATTGTGAATAATATTTTAATATCATTCAGTTGAAAGTGATAGCCTTTGTAAAGGAGTTCATTTAAAGTTAATGATTTTGATATGAAATTCAGTTGGAGATTATTTTATTTTTGTTCATTTATTTGTCAAGATTAGTTATTGCTTTAATTTTCGAATATATTTTGGTTTCCTTAAGAAATTGAATTATTTTATTTGGATCAATCCTGTTGAAGAGTTCATTGATATTGTTTGCCTGAAAATACTTTTCACAGACAAGACATAAATCTATATATTTTATAAGTATGTGTTCCACTGTATATCATTCATTACATGTATAGCACATAGGTGGATCTTCCTTAAAGGCTTTGAAGCTAAACATTCCTATTTATCTATCAAATCAGTTTTATAACTTATTTTAAAATTTCAAACTCACAATGAGGCTATTAATCAAAGATTTCAAAATTCAGGAAAATTTATATAATGGTCTGCCATTTGTTTATAAAAGAAACTAATTTTCATACACATTGTTCTGATAGATGTGGCTGTCATTCTGAAAATAAACCTTTAGATTGGAATAGTTATTTTTATATTTCAATAAAACAGGAAGTGGCTAATAATGTGAGATATAGTGTAAGTGTCTCATCATTGCAATCAATCTCTCATAACGGCACAGATACAGGTGAGAGATTAAAGGTTGTGATGTGGGGGGTAAGATTATCAAAAAGAGAAAAACCAACAAGAAATATTCCTTCAGCACACTAATCTGTTTTAAATCTTCAGTTGAATATAGGAAATCGCCTAATCACTTTATAACTGTTTTAGTAACAGGATGGTAGTAATGACATTTTGTTCTACAAGTGAATTTAAGGTTCAAACAATAGACTATTAAATGTAAATCAAAATTAGCTCGGACATACATTATACAAAAGAAATGGTGTTTCTGAAGGTTACAGTATTTGCTGGCCTATAAGTTAAACATTTAAATTCTGGGAAAAGAAAAAGAAAAAAAATGAAAATATTTCAGTGTTAGACGTGCTGGTATTATGCCATAAGAGCCATCTACCAAAGCTCAAGTGGACAGCTGTGGTAAAGGGTTTGCATCACTTGTTATGAGCAGTATCCTCCTAAAAACCCTTGTAAATCATGAATCTTACAGGCTATAAAATATGCTGACATCTGATAAGAACATAAATAAAATTCAGTTTGAAATTCATTCAATATTAAAAAAAAAATATGCTGGAAACAATTTCATGTCCAAGAAAATAAACTATTCTCTTAATATAATCTGTAATGCAATGTAATGTTTTTCTAACATACATATATCTGTGACCTATCCCTGAAATCAGGATATTTCAGAAAAATTTAATCATAAAAAATGAGTTTAAAAACAAAAAAAAGAAAGAAAAAAAAAAGATAGAAATTAAATTTTCTTCAGTTGAAAATCATCTACACTTCTATATTTGAAACCATTACAGATATTAAAAAGGATTCTAAGATGAATGAAAATCATTAAAGACAATAGTGTTTTCATTACTTTTTTTTCTAAAAACTGATTCATCAATGAAAAGTTATTTATATATATATATATATATATGGTGGACTTTTCTGTTGTATGAGGGTCAAGCAGCTCGGCTCCTAAGAACCAATAGCCAGACATCAGCACATTTGATTATGGTGGTGAAGGCTTTGTGCAGAACCAACCACACTTTTTGAAGGGCCAAATACGTGCCACAAGGTCCACAAATGACCCTCCACAGGTTTTTAATTCAGAGTTGCCCTTATCCTAGACCCGTTGCCATTCAAGGCTATAGAACCCAGTCTGTCCTTCTATTTACCCATAGCTGGAGGGAGAAAAAGAGGATTAATACCTTTCCCAAGGGTATTAGCACATAAGTGAATGTAATGGATTCGACTGGAATTCAAACACTGCTCTGTGATTCCTCAATCTGAGCTGCTATCCACTACTCTACCATGCCTCCTTATATATATCACACATTTTCCTGCTTACAAGACATGCTTTTTTTTTCCTGAAAAATATGTGTGCATCTTCCAAGATGAATGTAACACAATGCCCAGACTCAAGTAAGCTTGAATGGTCACCTACTTGGATTGACTGACAGGGACGTGGATTTGTATGATGAGTCATTACATGATAATGTTAGCTATCTAATTCAGCCTTTTATATGATGTAACCTCAGTATTTAGCTTTTACAAGGATTTCCAAGACTATAAACCTTCCTGGAGCCGAGCCACAAGATTAAACATGTTCTGTTTACTAGCAGCATTGGGAGCCTTTCTGCTCTTGACTAGTATGTCATTGGCATACAAACAAAATCGGATGAGTAATTAATGTAAACTGTATGTGGTGCCAGTATGTGAGGGATGCATGGTGAATGTGTTGTATGAGAATGATTTTTTTTTCTTATAAATTTCTTTCCAATATTAGGGTACATCTTCCAAGACGCAGCATCTTGTAAGCTAGAAAAAACAGTGTGTGTGTGTGTGTATATATATATATATATATATATATATATATATATATAAAGAAAGAAAGAATCTTATGAAAGTGAACTTCAGACAGAATAGAATGAATTGGCAGAAACATCCACTCATCAAAAACATCAAATCCTATATTAAAGATCAGCTTTTAAAATAATGTATTACTAGATTTTATAAAGTTGACTTTTGATTCATATATAGTAATAAAAGAGTATTGACAAATGTAGAAACTGCAATTGTGTCAGGAAGTTCTCAAAACTACCTGTAGTCACTCATTTTAAACAAAAGAGTTCATGTAACACTTATTAAACAAAGCAAATTACGTTGGAAATTCATTTAAATTATGTACATATATATTTCAATGTTGCCATTGTTTTTGATATCGGAATACTTTACTGCTACTGTAATGCACACATTCACATATATTAAGTGATTTTGCATACGGATTAAAGGGATTTGATGCACCAGATGCAAAATCTTTATTGTATAATATTCACTATCCAATCTATCAAAATTCATAACTACATGCCTGCTTTAAAAATTTTCTTTTTTTAAACAAAGATATTTTGGAAGACAACCCACTGCAAAGCTTCTGTTATTCACATGCCAGCCTTTAGTGTTCAGTCTACTGTTCATAATTACAAATCTGACATGACAGTTTACAATGAAAGGAAACTGCAAAATTATTTTATAATGCTGTATACTTCAAAGGCACATAAGTTCTAAAGGAGGATGTATTGTTGATAAATCTGAAAATGGAATGAACCAGCATCAAAGATCATCCAAATTCAATTCTATACTCAACTGAACCACTTGATAGTACCTATCACTAATAAAATAAAGCTTCTTTAAAAATAGAAGTGTATGTATTTATATTTATATATATATTTATACACAAAACAGTGCCTAAATACTTATATATTTCTGCTATGTTATCTAAAAATGGTCACCTCAACATCAAAACTTAGAAGACTACTCAAGTGCATACATCATTCATCTTGGATGCTGGTGAAACAAAGATTGCTAAACTTGTGCATGAAAACATACAGTGAATCTGATATGATCAAAAACTTATCAAGGAAAAAGGAAGTTCCCAAAATTCACTCAACAACTTCCTGTAAAACAGCCCAAACAAACCTTGAAACCCACCTGACTGAAAAGACCAGATGAGTGACCGACATTCTGGTAGAACAGAAATATTTATCTGACCATCTTATTATGGAAACTAAGAATATCCACTACCAATGAACTAAAATACTAAAGCTGTTTTAGTCTCACTAATAAATATTCAACATCTGTCTTGCTATGAGAACAGGCTGTAATTAAATTTGTAGAGCAAATGGAAAAAAAAAAATCACTGCCTGTGCAGGTACAGCCAGAGGGAAGATATGCCATGAGAACAGTTAAAGAAGGACATGAGGTCTAAAATGGAAAACTACTGATCATTATATGCATTAGTCAGTCTGGGGTCAATAGATAGTACTGTAAATTACAAAATAAAGTAATATTTAATAACAAGTGTATAAATTCTTATAAATTCACCCAAATGAAAGATTTATTATATAGGCTGTTGGAAACAAATTGCCTTCTTTACAAACTTGTTTTACAACTGCCTATGTAATATTCTTAGAGAGAAAAAATTATGAAATGGCATTGAACATGTATTACATTAAATCAATGATAAGTGAATGGTTATAAAAAATCATTTTACTTTATGCCAAAAAGTTAAGGTATAAAATTTTGTTTCCTTGGGGTCATTCTCTTTAGTTGGCACCAAAAAATTGCAGTTGGTTATTTTAAATTTTGATGCTTATTTTGTAATAAGCTTTTATCATCTATATATCATTTTAAAGTGCTAATTTAATTCTTGATTGATACCAATGGTTTTGTTTTCACTGTTGACTTGTTTATTTCAGGTTGTCAAAGTGTAGATGAAAAACTGCATATTCAAATGATTTTATTGGAAGAGTTCAAAGTGAGATGCAAAATATAGGAAAGTGCTCATATCAACCAGCATTTGATCAAGAGACTGTCAATTGAATGGATCATTCAAAAATGGATCAAAACATTTAAGAGCACTGAAAATGAAGAGGATTACAAACATCCTTTTGAAATTGACAACCAATTGAAGGTCATGATTGAAGTGGGCCCCATGCAAAACCACTCAAGAAATTGCAGAACTAAACATTGACTATTCAACAGCTGTTCAACACTTGCAAATTGGAAAATCTAAAAAGCTCTATAAATAAGTGTTGCATGAGTTGAACAAAAGTCAACATCTACTGTGCAGTAATTTTTTTCATCATGTGATTTTAAAAAAAATTATGTAACAACCAATGGTGTTCAGTACAGTAACCAGACAGAAATGAAACACCATAACCCTTCTCCAAACCAAAGCAGTGTCAAAATAAGGTTATAGTCACTGTTTGGTGGTTGACAAGCAGAATCTTTCATTAAAACTTTCTGAATCCTGGTGAAACTATTACAGCAGCTAAGTACTGCCAGAAAATCAAAAATATGCACCATGAATGGAAAGGTTTATATCCAACATTAATTGAAAAGACCAATTTTTTCCCATGACAATGTCCAATTGCAGATCTTGTAAATAAAACTGCCAAAAAAAATGAACAAACTGGGATGTGAAACTATCTCACCGAGCTTAGCTATCTGACAAAACTACCATTTTTTTCCAAGTATCTCAAATATTTCCTTCAAAAGATAGTCTTTAAAATTCTAGAGCTCCAGAATTCTATGCTATGAGGTTAAAGTAACTTGTTTACTGTCGGCAACAATGCATAAATTCTAAAAAGTTCTTATTTTCATTAATAATTTGTGTGTAAAGCTGAAATATACTGCTTTAAAAGTGATAGTTAAAATCTGTAATTATTTTTGCACCAAGCCAATAGTAAAGACTTATAAATAAACTAAGGATCCCAAGAATTAAGCTAGAAAGAAAGACATTTTTAAGAAAAGTTAGGAGGGGGGGGGGACTTTTCCTTTTTTTGTAAAAACATCTGTTAGTCAACTACAAGGAAAAGTAATTGCAGAGTTTTTCCTCAAAGAGATACTTGAGCAGATAAAGTCAAATGCTCTCAAAGCAAATACATCCCATATAAGAAAATCAATTTAGTATTTAGGCTATATTTCTAGTATAAAAGAGATACTAAGCTTTATCAGTGGACTCAACTGTAGACATATAAGAAACCTGATACTTAATGATACCCCAATACAGTAAAAATAGAAAGAGTTCTTTCAATCTAAATAATTTTTTTAATCTTGTAAATAAACATTGCCAAAGGAGTGAATGTAGTTAAAATAATAGCAGTGTCAATGGAAAAACTGTCCTTTTGAAACATTTTTGTGGGCATGAAAGTCCATGTTTGCCAAAAATTGTACTATTGTGTTTTACTTGGGGTAATTTTACATAGTTTATTGATAATTAAGAATATGAATAAAAACTTGTTTTACCAGTTATTTACAAAATAGTAAATAATAAATATTGCATTGTAGATATTTTGATAATTTTGTAATTTGTTTAATAATTTTTGAGTAAAAAGATTTTTCATATTTATAAAATGGTAAATAATAAATCTTTATAGAAGGTAAATAATTTTTTATAATCTTGTAAATAAATATTACTGAGTGAACGTCGTTAAAATAAATTTTTTTTATCACATATACAAAAGAGTTAAAGATTTGAGAAAAAAAAAATGAAACATTCTCACCAGTTTTACTGCCTCACAAAGAAAAAGGTAAAAGGTATATATGCTTACCTGCAAAAAATAAAAAAAGGTATTTAAAATGCATGAAAGGCAAACATTTAGTTAAAAAGCTGTTTTCATATAAAATGCAATGTGACTTTATTTAAGTCATATATCCTTATCTTCTCTATTTGAGATAATGAGGTTTTTGTTTTTTGTTATAGAAACAGTAGGCATTACTTGATGCCAAGAAGTAAACAGATTTTGTTACCAGCATAATGGAATGTCTCATTGATAAATAGAGGAGATTGTGTAATATATTATTTATTTCTTTTGCTTGATATTAAATTTCTTTGCATATTTTTACTTTTAGTAAATTAAAAAACAAAATTATTACATACAACAATAGAGTTAATTATGTAGATCAAAATCTGAGATTAATTAGGCAGAAAATAAGATCAACACATTTTTTTTTTAACACAGAGTACAAGTAGTATAAATATTAATTAGGCTACAAGCAACAATTTAGAATTGGGGTTCTAATTCAGTAATGCTTATCTGATTACTCAGATATGAACAAATGATTTTGTAAATAAATTGCTAAGGCATTCACCATGTTTGGATAAAATATTAATTTATATTGAAAAATTGAACATATAAAGTTAAAAAAAAGCTACTTAAACTTAGGTAAAGAAAGATTAACCAGAATTCACAATGAAAAGCCATGTGACAATAGGCACGGGGCCGAGTGGTTAGAACATTAGCTTTCTGACCATGAGGCCTGGGTTTGAATCTCACCAGGGTCAATTTGTCAGGAAGATGACTTCCTGATATTATCGGCCTGGAGAAGGTGATCCAGCATACAAAACCTTTGGAAAGTGCCTGAAAAGCATATTATGGGTTGACCTGAGCCTTGTGAATGAAATGGGGGCTGTTGATGGTTGTTTCCAGCATGAAGTCACAATTCATCATAACCAAGGTTTTGAGCGTACTGGCCTTGTTCAGATTTTTGATCACACTAGATAACACACTCTCTCCCAGAAACTGTAATTAAGGTTTGCTCTGCATAGTTGCAGCATAAACCACAAGTGAGCTTTCTGGGTGTTGAACAAACACAAAATGCACCTGAGCAAGTGTCTGCAATAGGGATTAGCTAGCTGCTCTTGGAGACAGGTATACTTGAATACAAGTGGCCAGCCATTATATTACATATTTATTAGTATGCAGATATTTATTTTCCACAATACAAGACTGGATAAATTTTATACAAATTCATTCTATGTTGTATTTATTTCTAAATCATTTCACCCCATGCAAGGCAGTAAAACCTCTAAGACAAGGGGTTGCCATGTGTGAAAGAATAAGGAAAAAGAAACTATTAAAGAGCAATAACAATAGAAGAGTAATCATGAAGACAGTAGCTAACAATTGACATTGCATTTAAATTTTTGAAGATCAATGTTGGCTTATAATAATCAAGAAATTTTTAATGAGAATAACATTGTGGCATTGTATTTTTAGATAATGACTGTATCCATCAGGTACAATTGGACAAAGAAAAACAAATGACAAAGAACAAGGAAACAAACAAATAAGCAATATTTTGATTGATTAAGAGATCACATAATGAACCATTGTATATTTCAAAAGAATATGCAATTATAGATACTATGGAGAAATTTTTGCAGTTTAGAATTATTGTAACCTAAAAAAAAAAAATTTAAAAAAAAATCATTAGATGCTTAAACTTAATTCACATTAAAATTGGTCCAAGTTATTGAAATACCCTTTATTTATTAAATGATGAATATCAGTTTAGTTTTGTTGAGTTAATTTTATAAGTATTCTGAATGAATTAAAGAGTGCAAGAAAGAAAGTTAAAATTTGTTTTGTATATAGTGATTATTATCTTTTTCTTTCAGATTTGGTGGACATTTTGGGTGATATTATTTTTCACACATAATTGCCATGACTTAAATAGCATGATACAATAGAGTAATAAATTTCTTTTCACCAACAACACAGATTTATTTACTGCTGTCTTAATGAAACACCCCTATATATAATCCATCTTAATGAAACACCCTATACATTTGGTTATAAATATAATGGTGAAATTTTACAGAAGAGAAATATTATTTTTAATTGGATTACAAAATCTAAAGAAATTTTAGAGACTTTAGAAAGCAAAAGGATAAAAGCAAGTAAAATAAGACAGCCTAAATTCAAGTCCCTTGCCATTTGGGTAATATTTAAATGTTTTGAGAAAAGAAGAAAACTGACATTATGCTGATCTTTGGTCTTTCTGTTTTTAATATTCTTTATGTAAAGACTGCTTGAACTTTTCAATTTTATTTTTAAATAAAATAGTAATCTAGTCATGTAATGTTAAACATTTCCTTGAGCTGACAGTATAATACATGTTTTGATTTTGTGAATGACATTTATCACTTGAGTCCCTGACCATTCCTAAATAAATAACACTTAACTAACCAAGGTGATTGCAATGGAAAATTAAAAGAAACATTTTCTTTTATATAATTTTATTGTTATATTTATATAGACACAAATATTTAAGTAAATGCTTCATTTATAATAAACAGTATTAACAACATTTACCGGCCTGAACATCCGAGAAATTTTCATAGAAAATATGCGTCCTCAGACAGGAATTGAACCCGTTTCCTACATGGAAACATCATATAAAAGCAGTAAAATTGACCTTGCTAACCAGATGCTCCTCTGTAGCTAAACTGGTATAGCATGTCAGGCTATATGACGGTTCTGTTAATTGTCGAACTTTGTCCATTTCGTAGTGTGTGATATCATATATATATATATATATATGAGAGAGATATAGCGATAAACATGTGAAGCCAGATATGCTGTCAGTCAGAGGAAGTCTGAAAGAAAGGACATTTTAGGAAAACAGTCTTTGCAAGAAAGTGCTCGATATCAGAGATAGAGCATTAATAGGATTAATACAAATATAACATTTGTCACTTAGATGACTGATCTATATTCAGCACCACTACACCAGAATTTTGTAGACAAATCTTAGCGTAACTTTTGTCCACTCATCAAAAGGTATCAGTAATTGTATGTTGATAGTCTCATTTTTGTTATTTTTATATTAAGCTAAAAAAATAATTTATGCATTTTTTATTGGTGTCAGATTGATTTTTTCTTGTGTGTGTGTGTGTGTGTGTGCAGGATGTTGTGGTTATTTTCTTTTCATAAATCTCTTGACTTCTTATAGTTTCATTATTCCTTTTCTTTTGTCTCGCAATCTTTTGGTTCTGAGTGTCAAAAGATAATGCTACATATGTCTGATCATGTACACATAAAAAAACGTTCAGGAAAAAAAGGTGCATAAATTATTTTTTCAACTTAATATAAAAATAACTAAAATGAGAAAAATCAGACAATTGCTGATACCTCCTGTTGAGTGGACTGTACAATTGCACAAGTTTATGAAACTCTGGAATAGAGGTGCTGAATATAAAATCAATCAACTGATAAATTTTATATCTGCATTAATCCTCTCTCTCTCTCATATATATACACACACACAGAGAAAAAGCATTTGTGGATCTCGCATACAGATGCATATTTTATACAAGTTTCCAATTCAGAGATAAAAACTTTTTCTCTAACTTCCAAACTTTCTGTAAAAAAAAAAAAAAAAAAAAAAAACTGCATGCATTTCATGCAGACAACTTTTATTGGATAAAACTCAGATCTGCATCTCTAGGCTAAGCAACATCAAATTAGAAGGTTCAAGATCTTTATAGATGTAATATTACACACATAAAAAGAAGGCTGTTTATTCTAATCAATGTATTTATGAAAATCAATTGGCTCCAAATACTATTTAAATTTTCATCTGCTTATTATAATCAAAGTTCCAAATATATTTTTGTAATTTAAATTTGCTTCTAACAATGAATATACTTTTGTCACAATAAATGTAAATTGTTTCAAATTTTATTTCCTTTGATCGATCTGATGACTGCTGCAAGAACTGTCTATTGTGTAGAGTGCCATGTCATTTTAAAAAAGGCCCCAAAATGATGTGCAGATTTCCTCTAATGGATGTGGGTGACTTGTTATCAGTGTGTGTGTGTGTGTGTGTGTGTGTACACATACAAAGACCTGACCAAAAAATCAAGTCTTTAAATAATTACCCAACCTGAAGTTTGTTTTTTTTTCTGTAAAAAGAAACTCTGGAAGTCATTTAATTCAAACCTAAATTCAGATCTTATACTGGAATTTCAATCAACAATGAGCATATATACAACCTTTTTTTTTTCTCTTTATAGACAAAGAAACTATAGAATAGCCTCAAGCTAAGTTAAAAAAAAAAAAAAAGTAAACAAGGAAAAGTAAGAAAATCAAAAAAAAAAACAGCATTTTAATTAAACTCAAGGTTAGTGTATTTCTTTGCTCAGAGCTAACACAATTTTGATCAACTATATTAACCTAAAGAAAGCTGTCTAAATTGCTTATACTATAAGACAAATTGATTGCATAAAGACATTCTGCACTGGCTGACAACAATTGATCAAAGTCTAGACCATGAAGTAGGTGTGCATATACACATATATACAAAGGTTTGTTTCATGCACATAATATGAATATAGGATACTGTTATTAGGAAGAATATAAATGAAAATAGAGTTCATTTTTCTACTCTATTACATCCAAAATTATCATTAACTAGTCAGTCATTAAGGAAATTATCATATAATAATTACACTTGTCCTTTCATTATGCCCTGCCAATACCTCATAAATAATGGACTATTTCATTTTGGTTGTGTGGAAAGACAAGACATATCAGAGGTACTACTTAGTTTCAGTGGGAAAAAAAAAGAAAAAAAAAAGTAGTGTTTAACATTCTGCTAATACCTCATAAATAATGGACATTCTCATTTTGATGCACGAGAAGATAAAGGACATTAAAAGATGCTACTTAAGTTCAGTCAGAAAATGAAAGAAGTGAAATGGAAAAAGTTGTCAATTTCAAAATCTTTTCATCTGTGCCTCCTTACTTCTTAAAATAACGACCAGCATTCACATTTATGATTGTCATTGCAGTATTTTGTTAGAGTTGTTAAGCTCCAATATTTAACGATGTGATAGCGGAATTGCTATGAATATTTTATTGTCATGGAACTCACTGTGGGCTTATTCAATCATTAACTGAAGAATTAAGATTAATCAGAAATTTTAAACAGCAAAATTTTTGCAGGTTAAAACTAGTTTTCTTAATTAAAGGTTTATATATAACAAGTCAGAGTATCAAAGTTTTATTCAATTTAAGCAGAATCATAATAGTGATAAAAACTTTAATTTTATCTGATTTTTCCTCGAGTTGGGGACCTTTGTTGGATATAGGTTAGTGAGCCATTTAAGCAGACCATTCTGTCAGTTATGTGCCATGCGTGATACACGCTTAGTCAATCATGTCTCTTTCGATACATGACTGATGAGGCAGATTTTTTTCCAGCAGTAGGTTGCGATTTCTTTATGCGATAGATCAGTTGCCATCCAAGGCTATAGAACCCGGTTTGTCCTGCTATTTACTCATAGCTGTGGGGAGAAGAGGAGGATTCATACCTTTCCCAAGGGTATTAGCATTTAAGTGAATATAATGGATTTGACTGGAATTCTAACTCGGTTCTGATTCCTCAATGCAAGCTGCTATCCATTATTCCACTGTGCAGAACATTACTATTGTATAGAAGTGTAACCCTCACAGGGTGCTCTATATTTGTGACATTGTCAGACTAAGCTTAGCTTACTTAATACCTAAAGCAGACCTGAGTGGCTTGCTATAAAGTAGTACTGAGTCTCACAGATAATTTCAAGTTTGATACTCATTAGGTGCTCCAACACTTGTAGCCTTTTGCCAGCTAAACTTAAACCTATTTGGCGGATAATAAAATTGCCTAGAGCTGCTACCATTTATACCAGGGGTCAGTGTTTGAGCCCCTATAAAATGTCAAGATTTTATTTTAATACTGAATAAAGTAGGTAAGTCTTCTGATTGATGCATCACAAATCTCCAACCCCCATTTGGCCTTGAGCTGCATTTAGCTAAACCAAGTAAGCAGACAAACTTAAATATATTATCAAAGCTATCAGTTTTAAGGATAAATTAGTACTTAAAAAAAAAAGAAAGAAAGAAAGCAGACAAACAACAGCGACAGAAGATTTCTTTTTTTTTTTACAGGATGAGGAGAAAATACAAAATTACTAAAAAGGTAAGATTAGTTGTATAAATAAGATTATAAATGATCAAGTTTTGATTAAAGTTGAAAACAAAGAGGAGGTGGCAGGAAGAAATCATCTTGCAAACTAGACATACAATTTACTTAGAGATTTAGATTAAATGACAGTAACCATTGACAAAAAATTGAACTGTAGGCTGCAAGACAAATTCAATCCTTTTATTTAACATGAGTACATGTATTTTTGGTACAAGGCCAAACGGGAAGTGGGGAAAGGCTGGTCAACACTGTCTATTCTACTCCTGGCTGGTCTGACACACAACCTAGTCACTCTAAAAATTGGTGCAATCATCACGAGAACCCATCATGTACCATAATACCACACTTTCACAGGGAGAACCTAATAAAAATTTCATGCTGATAAAAATCTCTGAATATGTGCAATTGTTTTATTTTATTGGCAAAACGCATTCAATCTCTTGTGTAAAGATATCCAAGTTTTGCAAAGCTAACTCAACAGAAAAAAATCCTTACCATTAAGACAGATAAGAAAAGGATTTGAAAATATTCAACCACAGCAATAAAACTGAAAACACCATAAGAGTTAATGTACAAATGATCATTCTTGATGACTGGTAACATGTAACTGGTCAGAGTCAAGTGTTTCGATGTTGGTAATTGTCAGCGAGCTAGTCTAGTTGACAATTTTTAGTGAGTTAGCAAGTTCATCCCGCAAATCTATCTAGTCATGTAAACAGAATCATCATTGAATGTTCCACTGCTTTACAGCTCATTTTCCCCATTGATGCCAATAGTTGGCATTTAAGCTCAGGTAAAAAAAAAAAAGAAAAGAAAAAAAGTACTGTTTTTATGACAGGCAGTATAGTCAATTATTGAAACAAACTCTTACATACGATCCACCAAAGATGCAGGAAAAATAGTCAGCTCCCTGTATCGCTCTAGTAACTACCTGATCTCTCATGCTATCCTCTATTTTTACAAGAACCAGATCAGGCCAAAAATGGAGTACTGCTGACATGTTTAGGCGAGTACTGCCCAGTCCTCACTTTCCAGTCTCAATAGAGTTCAAAAGTGTTTCCTAGTCCTTTTGGATTGCGAATTATTTTCTACCTTCCAAGCTCTCTCTCATAGGTGGGCCTCTCACTGCCCTATCACTACTTCCATGGAAAGTGCTTTGACAAACTGCATTCCTTCATTCTGCCAGGTCTAACCATGGGTAGGACCTGCAAACCACTTATATTGTAGCAAACTATCCATATTCCATTGGTGAGAAATCAGTTTCACCAAGAGCTTTTCACAAACCACTGCTCCGTGGAACTGACACACAAGAGGATGTTTTCCTGACCACTACAATCTTGAAGTCTATGGTTAACTTTTTTTCTCTCCTACTTGTATAATCCACCAGGCCTTGTAGAGGCTGAGCCTTACCAAAGAAGGGAGAGAAAAGAGAAAAGAGAAGAGAGAAGAAAAGAGAAGAAACGAAAAAGAAAAGAAAAAAGAGAAGAGAAAAAAGAAAAAAGAGAAGAGAAAAAAAGAGAAAAAAGAGAAAAAAAGAGAAAAAAGAGAAAAAAAGAGAAAAAAAGAGAAAAAAGAGAAAAAAAGAGAAAAAAAGAGAAAAAAAGAGAAAAAAAGAGAAAAAAAGAGAAAAAAAGAGAAAAAAAGAGAAAAAAGAGAAGAAAAGAAAAAAGAGAAGAAAAGAAAAAAGAGAAGAAAAGAAAAAAGAGAAGAAAAGAAAAAAGAGAAGAAAAGAAAAAGAAAAGGAGAAGAAAAGAAAAGGAGAAGAAAAGAAAAGGAGAAGAAAAGAAAAGGAGAAGAAAAGAAAAGGAGAAGAAAAGAAAAGGAGAAGAAAAGAAAAGGAGAAGAAAAGAAAAGGAGAAGAAAAGAAAAGGAGAAGAAAAGAAAAGGAGAAGAAAAGAAAAGGAGAAGAAAAGAAAAGGAGAAGAAAAGAAAAGGAGAAGAAAAGAAAAGGAGAAGAAAAGAAAAGGAGAAGAAAAGAAAAGGAGAAGAAAAGAAAAGGAGAAGAAAAGAAAAGGAGAAGAAAAGAAAAGGAGAAGAAAAGAAAAGGAGAAGAAAAGAAAAGGAGAAGAAAAGAAAAGGAGAAGAAAAGAAAAGGAGAAGAAAAGAAAAAGAGAAGAAAAGAAAAAGAGAAGAAAAGAAAAAGAGAAGAAAAGAAAAAGAGAAGAAAAGAAAAAGAGAAGAAAAGAAAAAGAGAAAAGAAAAAGAGAAGAAAAGAAAAAGAGAAGAAAAGAAAGAGAAGAAAAGAAAAAGAAAAGAAAAGAAAAAAGAAAAGAAAAGAAAAAAGAAAAGAAAAAAGAAAAGAAAAGAAAAAAGAAAAGAAAAGAAAAAAGAAAAGAAAAGAAAAAAAAGAAAAGAAAAAAGAAAAGAAAAAAGAAAAGAAAAAAGAAAAGAAAAAAGAAAAGAAAAAAGAAAAGAAAAAGAAAAGAAAAAAGAAAAATGAAAAGAAAAAAGAAAAGAAAAAAAGAAAAGAAAAAGCGAAGAAAAGAAAAGAAAAAGAAAAGAAAAGAAAAGAAAAAGAAAAGAAAAGAAAAAGAGAAGAAAAACAAAAGAGAAGAAGAGAAGAAAAAGAGAAGAAAAAAGAAAAAGAAAAAATTCTGTACCAATTTTCAATGACTTGAAATAAGAGTAAGACTAATTTTCTACGATGTTCAGCCTAGTAAATTATCAAGCCCATGAATATTATACAAATTAAAATTTACAACTGTGCATAGATTAAGCTTCTCAAGGTTCAAGACCAAAGAGTGAGGGGCTGGAAAACAGATTTAGCTGTGATCTAATTAATAACAATATTAAAAATCAAAGTTAACCTGACCTTACTGAAAGGATAAAGCTTATAAATATAAACTGGGATACTATAAAAATTTACAAACAAATGAACAAACTGATTACCATAATCTTTCCTGTCACTCACTACAATTGGTCTGAGGATTAGAGAAGTTCCAAATGCACAAAAGCTGGCAATGCTTTGCTTGTATGTGCCTTATGGCTGGCCAAACAGGTGGAGCCTGGAGACTAAAAATTAGCCTATAAGGGTAACTTAAGAATGAACATAAGATGGATGGTACTGACCTCTCAGGTTAAGAGAGGTCACCATAGATCAAAATCTCTATTTTCAACCAAACTCCAAAGAGGATATTTGTATGCTACCACATAAAATAGAAGGCCTTAATTGGATGTACTGCATAAACATCTATTTGTTTAAAAGAAAATAAAAAGAAGTGTTGGTAACCAAGCAGTTAGCATGAAAATGGAATAATTGATCATAGTTTGAGTTGACTGAGAATCTGCATTAATGCTCTTGGGAAAGACAAGAGTATGTATAAATTATGCAACTGACATTGAACAAAAAAAAAAAAAGCTCTTGATTAAAAAGAATTCACATACAGTTATTATGTAAATTGAATAAGATTAAAAAGAAAAAAGAAAGATATCTCCACTATTTTTAAGTCTTCTATTTTCTGACTGAAATTCTGGGATGTGAAGTTACCATTATTTACAATCAGATTATTGTACTCATCTTTATTGTTATTATCAAAGTTTTAGCTGTTGTGCCCTTCAGCTTTCATTGGGTGTATATCAATCTGAGTACCCTACAAGGAATTTTGAACTGAATCCTTTATTTAATCTACGGCGGTAAACTGTTCTCTTTCCACTTCCCATATCAAGAGATATCTTGTCTAGTTCTTATTTTAGTACTACTCAGTTATTGCTCCCCCTGTTTTTCCACTGAGTTCAATTACACAATGCCCAGCGCAGAGATTGAACTCACAATTACTATATCATCAACTCCATTAGGCTATTTGTCCTTTATATTTTAGTGAATTACTATAATGGTAATGATTAATTGCTTGAAACCAACATCCATGGACTAACTGAAGATTGTCAGCATCTTTTTCAAGCAATTGATACAAAATATAATGAACACACATGATAGTTTGGTTTTCAATATTTAGAAATCCAGGCATTACCTGGTATTTTTTTATTTTTTATTTTTTTTAAATCTATTCATTCAAAGCAAGGTGATAATGTCATTAAGATCAAGGGACTACTGAAAGTGAAAAAGAAGTAAAAAGATTTTAGAAGGAACTGGGAACCCAATAATAGTATAAATTTCAGAGTTTAGGTGAAGATGTCAGAAGTATAGAGTTGAAGTAGAATTTAGAAGGAACTGGAAACCTGATCCTAAACAGGAAACAAAGGATAAACCTCTAGTCCTGTTCAAAAAACTGGGAAGGAGTGTGAACCAGACAATAGGTGTACCTATCTACTTATTCCTTCTGCTAATATATGTGACAGGGCGCGATTATATTTAAACATTTTGATTTGCAATCATATTTCATTCTGTGAATGAGTATCAAACAAGGGTGTTTAGATATTAGTCTAATAACATTAACCCAACCATCAAGCTATATGAAGAAGTCAGTCAGTTATGTGCTAAGCATGATACATGCTTAGGTGATCATGTATCTTTTTATACATGACTGATGAGGCACATTTTTTCTCGCAGCAGGTTGGCATTTCTTTCTGCAGTAGACCAGTTGACATCCAAGGCCATAGAACCTGGTCTGTCATGCTATTTACCCATAGCTGGGGGGAGAAGAGGAGGATTCATACCTTTTTCAAGGGTATTAGCAGGTAAGTGAATAATGGATTCAACTGGAATTTTAACTCGGCTCTCCAATTCTTCAATCCGAGCCGCTATTACTCCACTGTGCCTTCATATGATGAAGAGTGAAGTTTATTTAATCTTTTAATTGCATCTTGTATGTACTTTTTCAGTGTAATACTAACTGTATATGGAAAAAACTTCTAAAAATGTGTTCATGAATAAATAGATTGCAAACTATCAAGACATCTTTTTTAGTTGAATTTATTACACTAATTTCGTTTAGTTCAAGTGAAGACAAACTCAGTTTGAAAAAAAAACTAAATGTTTATAACAAATTTCAAATGTGCTAAATCCTAAACTGACCTTTTTATCAACATTTATCCAATTCTGAGCTATAGTTGTAATGAAATATTTGATATAATTATAGAGGAGAGACCCAAATTATAGTGAAATAGTAACCTTAGACTAGTCATTTTCTTAAGTGAAGGCTTAATAGTATATCACAGATGACTGACAAAAAATGTTGAAAAATTGGAGAAAAACTCATCTGGGAATATCTTTAAATTGTACCATTTCAATGATTAAGTAAGCATTAGTGTATCAAATGAAAGTAACTAAAACATTGTAACTAATTATAGACAAAGTAGAGATTATTATCTTCAAGAACAGTGTGAACATACAGCCTCATGAGATTGTAGATGAAAGAAGAGTTTATAATTATTCTAAATAGAACTTATCCAGAAAAGGACATTTCTGGTATAGGAGCCAATGATCAAATTCTCTATTTTAGTTTATCATATTCCTTATTTATAAAGAATTCATTCAACTGTTAAAAAAGATACATTATGGATAGGTTCGTTTTAATCAATCTCATTGTATTCTAGTCATAATTAACATAAAAAAGAACCATAGTCCCTCAAAGTTTTGATGAGGATATAAATAGATATTGAAATGCAAACTCCCGAGCACCATTTAAAAATTGAATACTGACTGGCGGTATTTTTTTTTTATTACGTCTATTTTATGTTTATTAGTGCAGTTTTCTTGCTGTAGAGATTTTACTTTAAATGAATTCTTTAGCACAAAAAAAAAAAAAAAAAAAAAAAAAAGGATATGGGTAATTATTTTTTGCACATATACATAAACCAACTATTTACATACACACACACAAATTATTTCCACACATCCCTTTATACACATTTTTGTATATGTGTATTGTGTTTGTGTAATATACATTGTCTAGATATGATAAAAATACAGCTTTTATTTGTTACAATCTATGATGGTCATACCAGCTGTCCAGAAATTAAAATAACACAAATCTTAATATTTTTAGTGGAATTTAGTGCCAAATTGAATCTATATTTTTATAATATATTTGATCTGTTTTCTGCATAGTTCTAATTTTTAATCTACATTTAAACAGACATTTAAAAAAATAAGATAATGACATGAAAAAGATGATGCCCAATAATTAAAAAAAAAAAACAAAAAAAATTATTTAGCCAAAAAGTTAATATTTTATGGTTGCAGCTTTGTTTTCAAAATCTGAATGGTACTATTTATTACTGGGAATGATAACCGGTTTTAACTTTTCAAGTGTTGAATATTGGATGTAGTTAGTGTACAGATCTCTTGTCATCAACCCCCAAACATTTTCTATCACAATGATAGACACATTTTTCTAAGTTTTGTAAAAGGTAGTTTTGCGGTATCTGGAGGGATCTTTGAGTATGTTCTCCATATGTATCCATAACTTATTTCAACTCTTCCAGGGTTGAATATTGGGCATGTCTTGTGCACACATCTTGTCATTATTCTGTAGAATAAGGTTGGGAAACAGTACGCCATTCCATTACAAATGAAAAGTGATCACTGAGGTACAAAACAATTGTCTTCACAGAATTGCAGCTCATAGTCTTGCTGAAAGATCAACTTTGATCTTTCTTCACTATTAATATCTGTGGGATCAAACAGTTTTTTTGCATCTCTTGGTACTTGAGTGCTGTCAAAGTTCTGTTTAATATTGTTCGATTACCAACAACCTTAGTGACTGTGGGTTATGCTAGTCTACAACCAGTAAAGCCAACTCAGAGCATAATTAAACCTATGAGTAACCATTTTCAGTGTTTCTCATACTAGATCACGCTAAATAAAGACGGTAGCTATCAGTCCTGTTAAGATTGAAGGAATGACTGTCTATCCAGATCACATTCTACACATCATGGTGCTTTTTGAGGATCATCTTGGTACAATGACATCAGATTTTTTTTTTTTTTTAATACATTTACACAAACATCTTTACAGCTGAACTTTGTAAGGACTACATGAGAATTACTTGCAAAGATGATGTGAGTGAAAGATTTTGATACTGGCTCTACATGGATTTTTGTTTGTACAATTTTCTACCTTTTGATCAATTTTCCATAGCATCACTGACAATTTGTCTAGTATGTTTGAAAATCATTTTCTTTCTAACATGCTGAACTTCTTCATATGCATCAGGATTCCTCAAAACTTTGTTGCTCACAGTGATAGACAGATTTTCCTAAGTTTTATAGAAGGCAGCTTTGTAGCTTCCAGAAGGATCTCTGAATACCAGTCACCAAGCTTTGCTCTAAGAAAGTATTTTTTTTTCTAACTGTAAGTAAGGAATCTTTTGGTATTTTCAGGGAGCTTTTCAGTATCAGAGTTAAAGGAAATGTTTTTGTAGATGACTAGCACTGAGAAATGAGTTTTAATTATAAAATTTTACTCATTTGACTATTAATTATCAACTAAACCACTGTAAATGTCCACCTGCAACTCACATGTGCACTATCATCTTCTGAGCATGAATAACTCAGGAAATAAGCCATTATTGCAGCCTTCTTATAATTTCTGGACACTGTGTGTGTGTGTGTGTGTGTGTGTATATATATATATATATATATATATATATATAAAAATGATCAGTTTTTAATCAGCACCTGATGATTACATTGTGCATGAATGTTGTGCTACCCGTGAGGGGAAAAAAATGCATATTTATTATTAATATAAATTATAGCTCTGTTAATTTCCATTGAGCACTATTTTATTAGCACTAGGACTCAATGTTTTATATATATGTATATATATATATATATATATATATATATATATGTGTGTGTGTGTGTGATTGAGGGGGCATCACATATGCGCATGAAAAAGACCTGCATGCTCTTTTCCTATCTTTAAAAGAGAACTACCCATCATTCTTCTCATAGGTAATAAATTAACTAGTATGATCACCTTGTTTTGTGTAACTTATAACTTTTTTGGTTAATTTCTTTGTTTATATCTAATATAGTCAACTTAACACAAAAATACATCATAAATGAAAACAGAAGAAACCTTCTTGCTAAGTCATTAGGTGCACAATACAAGAACCATATTCCTCAGCAACTGCTCAAATTCGAAATGATATCTATTTTTTCTTGCTCAATAAGTACAGAGAGGAATAAATATTTGAATTTCCACAATTCTATTAAGCTCATGGCCATTTCAAAGCCTACTTTTACGACCTTGAAATATCCTAATAAAAAAAAAGTTATTTCTAATGTCTTGAAGCTGACGTATGAAATATAATTTGTTAGTACAGATTGAGCTTGTATTTAACATGCTCAACAAATTTTGCATTTTTTAAAATCATTTCACCCCAAGCAAGGCAATAAAGCCATTATGACACAAGGAGGTTACTGAGTGTGAAGAACGAGAAAAAGTAAAACATTAAGAAGAGAGAACAATAAAAGAACAGGAATTAAGACAAAATAATGATTATGATAACATATATGTATGTACTCACATCAATAAAAATGAAAGCTAATAGTAACAAAAAAAAAAAAATTTTCAATATAAATCTCCTTTGACAATGCACTTAATTCAATGGTGAACATTAATCACACATTATACTGTGAATATTTTAAGTCAAAATTCAGCTGATAATTACGTGTCAAACAGGCTTACTCGTTCACCCTTGTAAAAATGCTTTAATCTCTCTATGTAAGAACAATAATGAATAATTAAGAGAAAGGTTAAATATTCATTGATTTTAACAGCAAACAAATCACCAATAATTATCTATAAGCAAACTTCTAATTATATATTATGAAGATGATATGTCATTGCTTTGCAGTCAAAAGAAAGGAATTATTTATAATGGTTTGATTTAATAGAGTAATGCAGGAAATAAATTTTCCATATGTGTTATTTATTAAGCTTAGTTTGACACAAGGCCATAGTGAGGTATTCAGAATTGAAAACTGGCTTGAGAGAGAGGCTTGTTAACTATTACACTATGGTAGGCGACTTTCCATATGTGCCATAGACAGACATCCAAGAATTGAGTAATAAAAGAGATAGCGTAGACATTGAGGCAATTTGTAAAATTTACAAAATAAATTTTAAACTCTTTCAGGTTTTTAAAAGGATATTCAGTTTTTAAAAAAATTGATTATAAAAATACAAAATTCAGTATTGCAAAAATTTTTCAATGTACTGTGATTTTTGTGAAATTTTTACACAATTTAGGCTTTTAAATTCAAATGTTGATAAATCTAGTGAGAAGATAGCAAAATAAAATTGACATTAAAATCATTTATTTTTCTTTTTAAATCTGGATAAAAAGGAGCCTTTAAAAAAAACAAAAAACAAAAAACAAAAAAAAAACAAATCTAAGTTGGCCATTTTATCCCCACTCCCGGTTCAAACTATCTGGAAAGTGAATCTGACAAAAATTAGTAATCTTCATGAATAATGATCATAAAAGGCACTTGAGCATAAAGATTACAAAACCTTGTAACTGAAGAACATACACATCTCATTAGTAGATAATATGTTTTATTTTTATTAATTTTTCTTCTTTCTCTTTGCTTTTTTGTGCAAACAAATTTGAGGAGAAAAATTAACAGCAGAGAAAAATTAGTCATAGTAAAAAATACTATGTGGCAGTTTAAGCAACTGGTGAACTGATAGGCATAAAAAGAAAAAGAGAAGAAAAAAAGAAAAAAGCTTTTTGAAGATGGGAATGGACCAAAGATTAGTAATCCTTCTCCCCACCCACACACTTAAGGATACGAAATAACAAGTAGCACTCCTCATATATATATATATATATATATATATATATATATATATATATATATATATATATATATATATGAGTATGTGTAAAACAAATGGTTTAGAATTCATGTACACAAGTTTTTTTCTTCTCCTCAACCCCCGGATAGAATGTGGGGAAGGCTTTAGCGTAGGTGTGCTGCTGGTTCATGACAATTTTTTTTTTTTTGACAGTTTAAATCCAATAGATCCCCCACCCCATCTCTCTTTTGCGGTTGCAATTCCACACAAAAATACATCTGTAGAGGGAAAAAAAACCTTATCTTAAATCTATCTTATGTTCGTCATGAAATATGTAACGATTTCAATTCATGGAAAAGAAGAAATGTGATAAAAAGACACTTCCTAAATAAATATTGTTAACAAAAATGACCCCCCCCCCATTCATGCTACGTAGACAAGAAAGATTTAAAACATAGAACAATCATATGGTCAGAAGACATACACACATGCATACATACGCATTTGTTTTAAAGTCTTTTGAGAATTTCTCCTGTAATTTTTGTTCCTTTGTACAGAGTTGTCCAGGTATCCACTGCATCCAGTATGTCGAAGCATCCATCTATCTACAGAGGGTAGTATTTTTTCCTCAATGAGAAGAAACACCTTGATAATGTAAGTAGGTACCTTCCAGATTTTTGTCAAGCTGTAGTTCTCGATTCCTCGGCTTGAAGGACGATTTGAATACTGATATGATACATGCGTGTCTGGTGGATAGTGTGGATTTTATGAACAAATAGGGCTTTCCCCCATTCTTACAATGTGTCGGGGCGTTGTTCAAACTGTAGTGCGTGAGTGCATTTAAAAAAACGAAATAAAATTAAAAAGTAATTTATGTCATATATAAAAATAAAATGTACTTTTATGTGGATATGCTAGGAAACAAGACTGTATCACTACTTTATGCAAAATGTTGTGTACGTTCATACGTACGTATGTTAGTGTGAGCAAACTATTCTTCAGTACGGAGACAGATGTGTATCATAATGTATGAGGGTTTGCTTTACTTTCCACTCTAGTTTTCCACCATATACAATCTTTTTAAACCGATGTTGGTTGTTGTTACGCAAACAGTATATAGTTGTCAGTCACAAATGCCGTTAGAAATTACACACATTGCCCTGTTAAAAAGGTGTGTATAATTTTAAAGGAACTGGTAGTAGTAGCAGCTTTACTACCACGACTACCGGTTGCAACAGCAACAACAATAATAATAATAACTGTCGTGTCAAGAACAGCTATATATAATCATAGCAACAAGAACAGTTTCACAGACGTAAATGATAAGTAGTAATATTTCGACGAAGTGATATTGGGTGACAATCGGTAACTTGGTAATGAGACTGCAACTTACTAACCAGTTATAGTCTCACTTTTTCTTGGACCGACTGAAGAAAAAAAAAAATGTTCTTTTATGAAGATGACAATGATGCGAAAAAAAAAAAAACAATATTGACAGGAGAAAGTAGACTGGCTTTTTAAGTTGACAACAAGAGCAGAAAAAAAACCAAACAAAACAAAACAAAAAAAAAAGCTAAAAGAAAAAAACAAAAAAAAAACAAAAAACAGTGCCGATGTGGACGATAAACAGAACAGTTGAAATGAAAAGATGGATGGACGATGAGGAACCTGACTGTCCTCCAGTCACTTAACTACAGCAACCCCGCATTTTCTCTAGTGCATATACTACTGCACTGTCTACACACAGATGCAACATTTTCTCGAGTATATTTAACAACAGCAGAAGCTGATGATAATAGTAGTAATAGTACCAACGGCA
>OZ038517.1:34610937-34756978 GCA_964036315.1 Acanthosepion esculentum | reverse complement strand
CCACAATTCACTCTTTCCCCCTCCCCTACACTCACGACGAAGACATCTTTACCCACCTCCTTCCTTACATTGCCTTGGCAGTCTGTCCTTGTTCTCAGCTGACGACCATGAATACTAAACAAGCCAGTAGTGACGGGGAGGGAGAGAGAGAGAAGGAATATTATTGCCTGTACAATGGAATAATTTAAAAGGTTAATTCTTAAACAACTTTTACAGTTATTCTAAGTACGTGAACGCCTATATGAGCCTTTTTATTTAATATTTAAGAAATCTGAAGTCATTCTGCCCATGTACAGATATTTTATACTAGACTGATTTTAGAAGTAAATAAATGGACTGCCCATAATGATCTCACATGTTCGTACGTACCAACAGGACAAAGTTCGGGCATTTACTTTTTATCAAGATAGACCTTAACAAGCGTTCTTAATAATGCAGAAACGGGCATGTTTTAATTTTTTTTTTTTTTTTTTGTTAGTAATGACAACACTGTTTGAATTGTATAATCACTGTATTGACAAATTCAACATTTTAATTTAAAGCAACTTAAATTCAGTTAAGTTAAAGTATGAAGGGTGCCCCACCCTGCTGAAAATAATCTTAATCTCATCACACTGGCATGAACATGGGTTAATTTACAGTTATAAGGGAAGGTAACTTTGCCTTAAGTTTCCCATACTTCCTGGACATGCAATCCCACACCCATACTTATTGAACAGATGAAGGGGGGGATATAGACCTGGAATCGTATACACATTTGTGTACCAACCAACTTATTTTCAATGGCATTTACACATATACTTACTTTCACTTTCAATCTTTAAAAATTGAGCTGCATTTATTATTTTCAAGTTTCACAATGTCTTAATTGAAATAGTTTGAAGTACTTCATCCATTTTCTCAGAAGCAGATTTACTTAAAAATTAAATCAATCCAAAAATATTAATGAAACCTTTTTGTTCAGGAAACTTTCCATTTAAATATCATATAAATTCATGTTTAGGCTTTGCTATTGTGAAATGTTAAAGGGCAGGGGTGAGATTTGGCCTGATCAAAATATTCAACATGTTCACAAAGAAAAAAGTGAAGCAGATAAAAGGTCAATTAAAAAAAATAATATTTTCAAATTATGGTTTTGAATTCAGTTGACTACTTGCTATGCTGTCTTGTATTGATACTAAAAGCATAGACTGAATAGTGAACACAAGGATCCATGCAAATATTTAACAGAAATATGTTAACTTGGGTGTTAATTGAAGGGCATATAGAATTTCCAATAAGTTAACCAAAAATACCCAATATTTGAAAGTTTACATATTAATAATTGGATACATGTTTTAACTGCTGCATAAATTTTATCTTTGTAAATTATATTTTAAGTTACTATCCACTCTGTATCGATATCATTTTAATAATTTTCAATAAAAAAGGTTTTATTTTGTCAGGAATTTATTAATAAAATAGGGTCTAATGTATTGACTATAATTTGAATCTGTCAAATTTGTTTATCTTACCAAATCTTTATACTTTTCAAGTTTTTCTTCACAAACCCTACACTGTAATTATCTTTTTATCTCTTTTATAAAAAGAGAAAAAAATTTAATATAAAACCTAATGAAAAAAATTGTTATTGAAGTGAATTACTTTAGCATTTAATATTTGAATTACTGTGTGTGTGTTAAACATCTGCAAAGATTTGACTAGCATCGGTTAGCGGACTTAGGATGTCCTGCTGTTATCTGGCAAACCTTGTGACAAGAAACATTATCTCATAGATTGAGATTTTGCTTTATTTATGTTACAAAAAAGTTTAGAAGTTTGATAAAGACATTAAAATATTTTATGGGAAATTTAGCCTTTAAAATACAATAAAATAGTTTACGGTCTTGAAATGAATTAGTAAATCTTTACTTTAAAGTTGACTCAACTAGAAAGGTTTTAAATTGTCTTAAGTTATATATTCAACTGTCAAATTATTTCACCTCTGTTTATATATAGTATGCAGCAGAAATACCTCCCACATAAAACATTAGTGTCAATGGTATCTCAATCTAGCTAACGTCTTACCATTATTATGTGAGAGGAATTTCTGCCACACCTTGTATATTTAAATTGATAGATATTTTATGGATTTTATTAGATTTAAATTTGGTTTAACTTGAATTTTACTTCCAAGTTAAAATTTGCAAGGATTTTAGAATATTTTCTTTGCATATACAGAATTCTATCAAGTAATAAAATCCTCTTCCTTGACATCTTAATAGATTCTGATTGTCAAACTTTAATCTTAACCTTGAAAAAGTTCAAATTCTTGCCTTCTCAATTTTAACATGGAGTACCAACATAGAAGTAAGATATATCAGATGTCTACCATAAATTTTAAAGTCTTGAAATGTGGGTTGCAATTAAACTTTATAGCAATTTTCAAGCATCTAATCTATATTCTCAACCATGAAATGATTTAGGGCAGAGAAAATCTTTTGTTGCTGCTTACAGACACATGGAACATTTGTTCATGTTCCCAACCCTACAAGTGACACGATTCACTGAATTTAAAAATAAATCTGACAGCCAAGTAACTGACTAGGGATTTTGTACTGCACTTGTAATTGTTTTAGAGATACTGTTTCTTACTAATGGTTGGTACATATACATACACCCCAACCCCCCAAAAAATATAGGGCCATGTCCTCAAAGACACAGGACTCAATGGATAAAATCATTGGTTGGATTCAGTGACTTGACCCAAAGACCTGGCTATGGCAGTAGTGAACAAAAACTTGGAGAGTTGAGTTAAAGGGAGATAACTGGGACATTTGGTAGAGACATGGTATGTGGAACTAGAACAATCTACCCCAGTGGATGAAATAAAGGGTTCAGTTTGAAATTCCAATCACCTGAAGAAGGCCAGAGTGTACAACATTTGAAACATTGTGAACATGACAAAGATGAGGACAACAGTCTGAACTAAATAATTACAGTACCTTAGACAAAAATATAAACAGAAAAAAAAATAGATAGGTTTGCCTATTGCTGGTTCACACTTCTCATCAGTCTTTTGAACAGAATAAGAGGTTTATCCCTTGTTCTCTGTTTAGGATTGAGTTCCCAGGTCCTTCTAAAAGTTTCCTCATTTTCTGTTATTCCCAGTAGCCCCTTGTGTCTTAGTGGCATTATTGCCTTGCTTGGGGTGAATTGATTAAAAAAAATAAAATTAAAATAAAAGCAAAATAAAAAATGAATAAAAAAAAAGATAATTTGTATTGAGTTGTAGTTAATTTAAACACTGTACAGACATAAGTACTTCAAACTGTGTATAAAATTAGCAAATTATTTTACATTATCAGTAAAATCAATTTTATTTCTACATTTCAGTTATTACTATTGACAAAATTAATATAGTCTTTCTTAAACTCCTGTAAAGAAAGTCACACTATCTATATATAAAATTCTGTGACTTCCATTAGTCTGTCTGTTCATCACACCCTTTAAAATAGCCATACATTGATCATAACCAAATTTTGGGGAGAAGTGCAAACAGGTAAGGGGGTACAAAATACAGTTGGTTTTACTAGAGTGTGTAGCTTAGTACAATAAATTTTCATTCATTTTTGTTGAAAATTAAGTTATTGTTTAACAAAAATACAATATACTTCCACTATTTTGAAAAGCAAATACTTATTTAACAAAAATGCAATCTTGTTTTTTGCATATCTTAAGTTTTTATATATACAAGAAACCAATTTCTAGTTTGCTCTGTGATTGTGAGAACTATACAGAATTCACTGGCCAAATGCTTCAAAAATTTGGAATTTGGCTCCAGTAAGAAATATTTACACATAGCCAGTTGTATGTTGCATGTTCAAAAGTAAGAAATCCTAAGAATTTCTTTTTCACTGTTAAAAAAGAAATTTTCTTAAATATTGTTTCCCCACAAAGTCCTATAAAATTAAAGAAATTATTAAACTGTCTAGTAGAGTTTTTGTCAAAGTATTTTTCCAAATGAATCAACTTATTCAAATTTTATCAATTGGTTTGCAAAATTCAACGAAACAGTTTGTAAATCTTGACAAAAAATGTTAGCAATAACTTCAAGAATACTAAATACTGTGAGGATTTCAAACACACATTAGTGTCACAAAAAAATTCTAGTAGTAAAAAAAAGAAAAGAAAAAAGATGATTAGATAATGGTAATTTATACCTTTCAAGTCTTCTTAAAAACTATACATTTTAATCAGGTTGAAGCCTTGTTTTGAAATTTATCTACATCATTAGAAAATTAGCATAAATATTATATTTCATTGATGGATTATTTTTGGAGGCATTAGGATAAAGAAAACTATTTTTCTTCAAGTTTTGCATTTTTATCTCTGGAAATCCATAAAAGATTTTTTTGCAGATGAAATCAATTGACCATGTGTTTGTTTTGTTTATGTTGTAAAGCCAGACAGAAGAAAAAGAAATTATAATATTCAAACTCACAACTCAATAAGATTTTTTTTTTTTTTTTTTTTTTAAATCAGCACAGAAATAACATATTTCCCCTAAATGAAACATTGGGAGATCATTTGAAATATTAAAGAAATAAATTTGACAGTATTAAAAAAAAAAATAGCACTATATCCACTGTTAGAAATTTTAGAAATGTCTAAAATGTTTTCTTTTTTTCTTTCCTTGTAATTCCTGACCAAAAAACATTTCTAGAAAAGAACCTAAGATTAATATTTCTTAGTAATCAGAATTGAGTACAGGTTCAAAATTTTTCATGATACTAATAAAACAATCTGATCCCAAAAAGTAATTACTATCAAATGAGAATTAAAACTGATTGACTATATATATATATATATATATATATATATATATATATATATATATATATGTGTGTGTGTGTGTGTGTGTGTGTGTGTGTGTGTATATAGAGACAAAAGGAAAAACTATGCTTAGCCAATACGTTTTCGTCCTCTGAGGGACCTTATCAAGGCAATGTAGAATTTTTTTTTTTGCTGCATGTTTATATATAGAAATTGATTATTACTTGCTGACTTTTTGCTAGATATTGCCCTCCACATATTTTGTCTGACCTTTCAACCACCTGATGAACATTCTCAAATTTAGAAGTCTTGATAAACCAATAACATCCTTGCTTTTGTATATAAACACATGCAGCAAAAGAAATCTTACATTGTCTTAATAAAGTCCCTCAGAGGATGAAACACTTTGTCTAAGAATAATTTTTCCTCTTGTCTCTTTACATTCATTTTGTTCCGCTGCAGATTCACTACCTGAAAATAATATATCTCTAGGTAAATTGAGAACAAATGGCATATAACTCCACCGTACATAAGCTTTAATTTAAAAGAGAGCTCAATACAGAGTAGAGCTAAATATTATTTATTTTAGGTTATTAAGACATGTTAAAAATCGCTACATAATGGCGATTATGTTTCAACACTATAAATGTGTCTCCTCAGCTACTGGCGAGTATATATATATATGGCAATAAAATTACAACATATTGCACATATAGTACAGGTGTTAACGAAAATGCTCAATGTAATTAAAGAGCAAATATATACACATATTAATAAATATACACACTATCTCACACCTCTAGAATGACTGAGTTACATGCATAATGCAATCTTCAGGTGCTGAGCTCAAATTGACCGTTTTATGGTTTGAATCAAAATATTATTATTAGTGAGTAGGGCATCAAGTAAATATGAAGTTACCGTTTGTGAAGCAATTTAATATCCTCACAAAGCAATACAAAAGTATCCCTATCATCATAGACAAACCAATGTATTGAGGCACAGTTTTATTTATCTAATAGATTTAATTACAGTTCATTAATTTGTTTTCCTAAGTATAATTTAATGAGTAAAACAATTTGGTTTTATAACTAAATTTTACAATTGGAGATGACAGAAAAAATTATGCAGGTTTTAGACTTGTCTTCTGTAATCTCAATGTTTTCCAAGATATTTGAAACAGAATTTTCATACAAACATTTGAATTTAAAGAAATTAAAGTTAAAGTTTTATTTCATCAATTGAATTAACAAAATCCTAGAAGATAAGATTTGTCAAGGAAAATTTTCTTCAATAAGTCACTGTGTAGAAAAATTGATTTGGTAAAATCTGAATTTCTGGGATGAGGAGTTATTATTTACACTATGTTCAGACTATTGTCTTCGTCTTTGTAATGAAAGATCTTCGTAAAATGAGGTCAATAGTTTGAATATAAATAGTATAAATAATAACTCCCAGAAATTTAAACAAATCATCAAATTGGTACAGACCTGATGCAATACGGAAAAACTCCATCAAAAATTGGCATGAATGTCAAACCACTTGACATTACTATACAGATGTAAACACCTAATAGTCCAAATACAAATAGTGTAAATAGCATAATTTGTTAAATATTCAGTATATTTGGTTTTACGATATCTGTGTGTTTTTCTGTGTTTATATACAATACATAACCTAACTGCCATCAAGAGAATATATTTTTATTTAATTATGAAAAATTTGCATTTATGGTGAAACAGTTACAGGCTTATTCTCATGCATTATATTCAAGTGATTGAGAAAAAAAAAAGACAAATATTCCAACCCAAATTGTAAGATTTGGTAAATTGTAATAATTTTAAAATACTTATTGTAGAGTATTTCCTTCATTTGAACTAACCAAATTCTCACACTGCTGTTGTATAACTGCACAATATGGTTAAGTAGAAAGTAACAATAAGTTTCAAGGTTAGGTCAAATGAACGTATTTCCTGATGAACATTAAACCAGCACTAAAAATATCCTCATGATGAGAAACATCAGCAAGATTATTTTCTGTAATAATTATGATTGTAAATATCTAATCAAAGATTGATTTTTTTTAAGGCTTGTGGGTTATTTAACCCTTAAGAGATGACAATGCCGATGTATCAGCTGAAAAGTCAAATGACAAAGATGATGACTGGTGTGATCTGTCGGCCTGATAATAAAAGCATTGAGATTAGCTGCCTGGGCAGCTCACATTTCTTGCACATCTGGACCCTTGAATGGCAGCTTCTATGATAGTTTGCTGTGTTCTGTGATTTTAAATTGACTTTGTGTTCCAAGTGAAAGCTTGTGAAAAGGGGTTACATCTCCAAAGGGTTTAAAGCTGAAACATTTTGGATTGTAAGAATATTTTTGAGAGAGTGAATATTACATTAATAATTTTTTTGAAATTTACAATGATTTTTCCAGATAAAAGTCCTACTCTTTAAACCATAGCAGTGGCGTGAGACAGATTCATATCTTTCCCAAAGGTATCTGCGTGTAAGTGAATGTAACAAACATAACTGGGATTGGAACTCAGCTCTCTAATTTCCAGTACCGAGCCATTATCCATTACACTACCTGCACATCCACATCTAATTGAAGAACAGGTTTGTTTGTTTTGTTTTTGTAGTGTATCAACTCCTTATGGGTAATTTAATGCTGAAATTTAATTTTCTTGAGAGCATTAGTAATTTCTTTGACAAAATATTACTTGTAATAATATTCCCCCCCCCCCCACAAAAAAAAATGTATTGCTGGTATTTTTATACTTTCATAGTGTTTTGACTACAGTTTGAAGGTTAACTATTTGCCCACAGCTGGGACCCTAACAGGTGCTTCCATCAAAGTTAAGGATGGACATGGGAACAGCAGCAATTAAGATGTGGTTCCACACTCCTCAAAACCTCCTGATCAGAGTCCTTGCTGCTAGATGTAGTTTGTCATACCTAGGATGACCAAAGAACAGAGAAAGAGAGACAAAACACCTAGCATATTACTTATGACTTGATACTTTAAAAAATAACAGAATATCAAATTAACTTATTTTGATGAACACAACACCCACTTATTTAGGACATTATCAAACAGGACATTAATAAAATTTGTCATATGAGCAAGTAGGCACTATCAACTCTACACTATTTGCCTTCCCCATTCTTTTGTTACTGGAATTCCATATCCATGAAAACTACATTCAAATGTTGATTTTCAAAACAAGTTATTCCTTCTTGGAGAGAAGATACAAGATAATCATCTGATGTACATTTGGCCTTGTCTCAACCAAGAAATTTATGTTTAAACAACATCCACAGTATAAATCTTATAAACTCAATCTAAAGTTATCTTCAGGATACTTTGCATTTACTTGAATACAAAAATAAAGTATTTCAAACTCATAACCCAAAAACCCACCTATCAGTTCCATAAAATCTTAAATAGGCAGAATGGGGGGCATTTTTCTTAAATATTCAGGTTAACAGATGAAATAAAATTCTGTTTTATATAAATGAGTGTCTACTCAAATATTGGTATCCACTAAAAAATATGTTTAAAGTGATAAAAATTGTGCTAGAGTAATAAATAAGATTACATTATTTCTTTAGAAATTGCTTTGTTTACGTTTCGGATACAAAACTGAGCATTTATGAACTTTCGGGAATCTAAACAAAATAGATATGCTTAAAAGCAGTATACAGCCTTGCTTAATCGCAATGCTCTTTGTGGCCAAGTCAGCTAACACATATCAGATTTAACAACAGTTGCTCTTGCAAAAAAGGGATGAATGTTCGAAACCTGTTAGAGGGCACATTTTTCTTTAAGATTACTTGGATATTCAGACCGGTAAACAAAATAAAATATTGTTTAAAATAAACAAAGCATCTACTCAAACATGGGTATCCACTGAAAATTATGTTTAAAGTTTAAATATGACAAATTGAAAAAAAAGTTTTTCCCAATTTGTCATACTATTTTCTCAATACCGTTTCTTGATATATAAAATTATATATCATTATGCAATATCTGGTGTTGATTTCAGTGTTCATTTTCCTATATGTGTGTGCATAAGAACCCGTAACACTTTGTATTATTAAAATCAGACATCTTTACTACATATTGTAATTACTCTGATCTGCTCCATTTGTTTACATAATTATAATTGCTCTATCAAAAATATATAATCACAACCAACAACATTTTAAAACCATTTTATACCTATCAGTGCTTTTAAATCTAGACTGAATATATAAATAATACACATTTTTCTTTAAGATTACTTGGATATTCAGACCGGTAAACAAAATAAAATATTGTTTAAAATAAACAAAGCATCTACTCAAACATGGGTATCCACTGAAAATTATGTTTAAAGTTTAAATATGACAAATTGAAAAAAAAGTTTTTCCCAATTTGTCATACTATTTTCTCAATACCGTTTCTTGATATATAAAATTATATATCATTATGCAATATCTGGTGTTGATTTCAGTGTTCATTTTCCTATATGTGTGTGCATAAGAACCCGTAACACTTTGTATTATTAAAATCAGACATCTTTACTACATATTGTAATTACTCTGATCTGCTCCATTTGTTTACATAATTATAATTGCTCTATCAAAAATATATAATCACAACCAACAACATTTTAAAACCATTTTATACCTATCAGTGCTTTTAAATCTAGACTGAATATATAAATAATACAAGTAAAACAACACTAGTGTGTTTTGATTATAGTAAAAAAGAATTTACTTAAAGTAAAAATATTTTTAAGTATTGTCCTTTGTCACTAAGACCTAAAATGTTTATAGTAAATCAATCAGCATTTGTATGCTGCATTTAACATAAGACAACCTTCAAGGATTCTAATGTTGAAACTGTACATGACTATGCATTTGCAGAAAATTTGATAATACAAGAAAGAAACTGTCTTCAAACATTATATATTTTTGTTGTACTACAATAAACATATTAGCAATACAAATTTTAAGAAGGCTTCTCCAGTATTTCAACACTAGGGGCTTAGTTCCTATGGTTAGTATTTGCCCTCTACACTTCTGAGTGATAAGCCCTCTTAGTATGGCTTTAAAAATATAACACTATCAAATGGTGAATAAAGGGATTCAGTAAGATAAATTGCTGTCACTTGTGACATTTAAAACCAAATTAATCTGGCCATTCACAACTGCTTTAAGCAAAATAGACATAAAGGAGAATTTTCATTATTCTGGGGCATGAAGAGGAGGGGGAGGAAAAAAACAAAGATCAATACAAATATTCTCTCAACTTGACAGATAAACAGATCATTTATATTATAGAACATATGGTTTTTCTTAAAAATTCATCACAATCATATCCCAAACATTTGTCGTAAACATTTTTGGCAGAGGAAAACTCACCTCAGGAATTTTTGCTATAGGAAACTTCGCCATGTAGGATTTTGCTGTAAGACAATTTTTTTTTTTTTGATACCCTTATCTTGAATGTCCCTTTTGGAGTAATGTTCAATTTAATATGCAAAGTACCTTGTTATCAAATATATATGGATGTCTTTTTTACAGGGTCAAACATCATTCTTTGATCAGATATTTTATAATGAAGTTGGTTGTTAATTCAAGTTGTAAGCTTGTTTGAAATAATATATATTGCTTGAGTGAGAATTATTGGCAGACTGATAATATGTTAAAAAAAGTTTAACATTAAGTCTGAAATATGAAATTGCGTGATGTAAGTTCTGGTGTCAAGTTGAAATTTTTGCGCTCCTCACTGACGAGGATGAATGATGTAGGATTTTGATCCTATAACTTTGCTTATGAAGATGTTTAAATCGAAGTAACAATAGTGTGAACCAGATAGACTTGATAACAAGATACTTTGCATATTAAAAAAATAAAAAAATGGAGCGAAATTGTCTTGTAGCAAAAATCCTATACAGCAAAGTTTTCCTACAGCAAAAATGTTTATGGTGAATGTTCCTAGAACCCATCAAATTACAGTTCTGAAAAAAAAAAAGTTTTTTTTTCTTTTGAATATATAAATGACATTATAACTAGTGTACTAGGTTGACCAAAGAAGTTCATTCTGTTTTCCTTGTTAGATGCCATTACTAATGTTTAGTTTTTAACTTCATACACAAAACTGTTAATAATGTTGTAACAGCTGTTAGAGATTTAAAAGAAAATTATCAAAATTGATATCCTTAAAAATAGAAAGTAACTTATATTTCTGGCATATGTATGCTTTATATTTCAAGGAAGGCAAAAACACAAGAGATAGTTAACAAAACTTCCAAATCAAATATTGGAAGAAAAAATATATGTACGAGCTTGGTTATTTTTGTTACTTTAATGTATGACTTAAGCTGGAGAAAAAAAAAAAGTCCTGTCTTTAAAGCAAATTATGATATGCAGTTAAAAAGTAGCTAATTTTGTTGCGAGTCAGTTATGTGCTTCCCAACTTGTTTTGGGTGTTAGTAACGTCGGTATTTGAAATTGGGAGTAACACTGTCTCCTGAAATACCCACAATAAACATGGCGGACTCAGGATGCGAGTCCACATAAAGAAATGGAAAGAAACAATAAGAACCAATATATATATATATATATATATATAGAAAACAAATACAATATACAAATATAATGCACATAACAAATGATAATGTATTAACAAAGGTATACAAGTCACAAAGACAATGTAACTAATGAATGAGAAAACCTTCTTTGCAAAGTATGTGTAGTGAGTGAACATGTGTACGTATGTATATGTATTGTTCATGCATTTCTCAAAGGTAATGTGTTCTCCGTGAGAGGTTACATATTGGTGTATAAAGTAAGAGAATGATAAAAAATAAAAGAGTATTTATAGTCCAGAGAGCATGCTCTAGAAGATGTTTTGGAAATTAGGAGGGGTTAACACAACACTTTTCAATAACATGACAGGCTGGTCTTCATAAAAAAAAGTAAGAGATTCAAAAGAATGAAACCATCTGATCTGAATAAATACTGCTTTTAATGTCAACAACTGAACACAAATAGTTATTAATTAAAAAAATTAGTAATTGATTTATTACATTATCCATAACTACATGTACAAGAATGCCATTTTTGATAAAAGTTAAAATAACCATGTAAAAAAATATGTATATTGTTGAAAACTCTTTTTTCCAAAATATAGCTATTTGTACTGTTATAGTGCTTATTATGTAAACAATAATACAGAATTTTTTTTTAAAACATTGAAGTATATTTAATAACATCTCCCTAATAGCTGTTACTATCTGTTAAATTTTCCTTCTAACTTTTGCAAGGATTTTAGAGTATTTTTCTATGCATATATAAAATTCTGTCCTCCATTTTAACTATCAAGTAAGAAAAATCATCTTCCTCGACATCTTAATAGATTCTAATAGTCAAACTTTAATCTTGAAAAATTCAAGTTCTTGCCTTCTTGATTTTAACCGTCAGTAGCAACATAGACATAAGATATATCAGATGGCTATCATAAATCTTATCAACAGAAATCACCTAATGTTCTTTTCTTATATACTATTTAATAAAGAACTCCGCAACAAGCACTAATTAATAATCATTTTCCAAGCTACAAAAAGTTTGTTAAAAGTCTGACAAAGAGATTAAAAGATTTTATGAAATGGATTAAGTCCAACAATTATTTAATATACTCTGTTTGTTATTTTTAATAGATACAATTTATTCAAGTAAATACTGTTTTTTTGTTTTGTTTTTTTAAATAAAACAGTATTAATTACATTTACAGGCCTGAATGCTAAAGAAATTTCATAGAAAATATGAGTTCTCCTATAGGAATTGAACCACCAATAGATCTGATGTACTATACCACTCAGCTACAGAGAAAGCATCTGGTTAGCAACGTCCAAGTTACTATTTATAAACAACAAATCTCTGATGATCTTTCCTGCTCATGAAACGTACCTTAATGTAAACACTGATAACATTAGAAAATGGATTAAGTCTGATAATAACTTAAATCAATTGTATCTATTAAAAATAATAGATAAACAGAAAATATCTCATTCTAATGTTTGTTTACAATTTGTTAAGTGAATCAGATCAAGAATTTTTCAGCCTATGTCAGTGATTAACAAAAATGCTTCATTTAAGGAAAAGAAAAATATACACAATTATGACCCCCCCCCCACAAAAAAACCCCCTCTAATTTGTTGTAAGAACAAATACAGCTGCACTAGAAACAAGATAAAATAACCATGAATACTTTGGTACATGTCGAATGATTACTTAATATAGATAAACAATTGTATAAAATAAAAAAATAAAAAAAATTTAACAACTAAACCTTGTACAGGGTGATTGAAAAGTAATTCCCCATTTTAAAATAATTATAATTTATTTAGTAACCATAATTTTTACAAGAAATGGATACGAGAAGAAAGCATTTAGCATGAAGTTTCATTTAAAACACTATATTGGCACTAAATTTTGCTACCAGCTTTCTGAACCACCCAGGAATCATGTCAACTGATTTCACTAGGAACTCTTGTGGTATGGAAGACATAACTTCTTGTATTTGCTCTTCAAGTTCTTCCAACGTCTTTGTTTAGTATAGTAGACTTGCCCCTTTAATCAACCCCAAAGAAAAAAGTCACAGGGTGTTAATTCAGGACTCCTGGTTGGCCACTCATCCATAAAATAGAGAGTTACTTTTCAACCTGCCTGTGGATACAAGACTCCAGAACTCTTAAGACAAATGAAAATTGTTCCTGTTCCTCAGGAGATTGTATCAACAATGTTACTTAAAAAAAAATAGTCTAGCAAATACAAATATAACACATACAAATGACTCCACTGATAAGCATGCCCATTGACAAAAATGCTATAAAAGCTCATTAATATAGAAAGCCATTCTACTAATGTTATATCTTTTACGTGCAGTGTCCCGTGCAGGACATCGGTGCAATCATGGTTCTCCACTTTCTCCTATCCCTTGTTCTCAAAAAGTTTTGTCTTTTTGCTTCTTCCAGACCCTGTTCTGCCATCCACTTACTTAAGCCCGCTAAGTATGTTACACATTGTTTTCCCTTGTTCCTATCTGCTCAGTGAGTATCAGACTTTCCAATCCTTCCTTTCTCATTACATGTCCCAGAAATTTCAGCTGCCTCTTCCTGATGTTAAGTACAACCTTCCTCTTTGTTTACATGCTCTCCAAGATGTCATCGTTGCTCACATGTTTGGTCTATGGTATCATTAGCAACTTGTAAACAAAGAAATTATACAACCAAGTAAAATTAAGTGTACCTTTTATGCATAAATATAGCATACCTAAAACTATATATATATATATATATATATATATATAGAGAGAGAGAGAGAGAGTGTGTGTGTGTGTGTGTGTGTTATTTGAAAATTGATTTTTTTTCAGTCAATTTTTTTTAGTAACACCTTGTCATCTATTTGCATTTTACATTCATTTTATCTTACAAGTACTCAGTATAAATAGTTTGTTGTCATGCACATGCCTCTGTTCATGCATCATTTTGAGGAGAGAATAATCATTTCTAACTTCAAATCTATTTTAATTATTAATATTCAGTTACGCAACAAGTTTTGACTGCAACTAATAAAATAAACATACTATGATGGCAGTCTCAACAAACTGCACATGTCAGGTTTTACAATTTCATTTTGCAAGTTTTTTCATGGCAAGCTTTGTATCTAAATGACCTATCAAAGTATGAAAATTTATAATTCCTCAATTACTTCCACTGAAATTACATTTGTAAACAAAAAAAAAAAAACCTATGAGGAGAAACCCTTATGTTAATAATCAATATCAATCAATTTATATTTCCAACCAAAATCCTGCATATAGGAATAAGCCAACATGTTGGAGTGACTGGCATTCATACATATTCTCACCTAATCATTTCTTACATTAATTCTAAACAGGATAAACTATCCTAACCCTACAAACTACTCCACATTAAATATCCTTTGTTAAACCAGTTTTATGATGGTGTAATATGGAAGTTACTGCATCTATTCGTTAAGATTTCTAAACATGTTAAAAAGATTGTTAGATTCCTTCCTTGATACAAGCACATTTTTTCTCCAATTACAAATTAGAAACAATGTTACAAGCCAAGTTGCTGTCACACCCACTCATGACAGTTAAGACATGTAGGTACCAGTATGTAGCCTGCATATGCAGGTAATAAAGGATACCAACCATCTTGCCAAATTCTCCACCAACTAGCAGAACAAGCTAAGATTAGATTCTAGTGCCTGTTACACAGGTACCTATCTTTACAACCTACACACACACACACACACACACATATATATATATATTAGTTAAGTGCAGTCTGATGAACCAGGTAAAAATCATACACCTGGGAAAATAAATTAACCAAAACTAAAAGACCCTTAAAGTTGTCTCTTTTCTATTTATATATATATATATATGTGTGTGTGTGTGTGTGTGTGTGTGTGTGTGTGTGTGTAACAACTATGTTATATATCAGGGGGCACTGAAAAGTTTTCAGCATGAAAAAGAAAAGATTCCAAAGAAATTGTGATGGTTGGTCAGATTTTGGGAAATGAGTTGAACCTTGAACAAAAATTTGTCACAAGTTGAGTTACTCATGCTATTACTACTACGAAACAATATTAGTTGTACACCCACCCCATCCCCTTGTCATGTCAACTGAAAAGGAAAGTCAATAAGGAAGACAGCAAAACCTTTATGTGAACTTTGCTATTAACTAAAGACAAAAGTAATCAAATTATCTGAAAGTGGTTAGCATTTTAAATAAGTATTTAATTTACAAATTGTGACACCTGAGGGAGATGTGATTAAATATACGTTAATGTTTAAAAAAAAAATATTCAGTAGTATTATTGTTTACACAATAAGTATTATAACAGCACAAATAGCTATATTGTGGAAAAAGGAATTTTCAATATATATATATATATATATATATATATACACACACACTTTTTTTTTTTTTTTTTTTTTTTTTCTTACATATTTATGGTTATTTTTTAAATTATCAAAAATGGCATTCTCGTAGTTATGGATTATATTATACATTAATTACTAATTTTTTTTTACTTAATAACTATTTGTGCTCAGTTGTTGACATTAATAGCTATCTGATAATGTGTTAAAATTTTGGAATAATGCAATAATAAAAATTTAAATTTCATCTTTCAGATAGAGGTTATGATCTGTTGACCAATTTAGTCAACTTTTTAGGGATTCACTAGTACAATATTAACTTTTCTAACAAGAGAGACTTTCAGCTCCTGTCCAAAAACGTTTTGTAAAATTGCATTGATGAAAAAAAAAAAAAAAAATTTCCTTGACCCTGCAATCACACACTCCTATAGTAATAAACTATATATAGTAGTTTGCTTGCCCACAAAGGAAAAATGAATCAATACAATTGGTCTAATTAGGGTTTTTAACAGTTCAAATCTAATTACAAATACCAGCAACAAATAAGCAAAACATTTCTAACAATATCAGTGAATCATGAAATCAGTAAAACCGGGAAGGTAGTACCTGTTAGGATTCCAATATGGGCAAATAGTGACCCCCTTCTCCACCAAACAAAAATCAGCAATACATTTTTGTAGTGAAATTACCAGCAATGCCTTCACAAAAAAAAAAAAGATTACTCTGAAAGTATAAAATTATGTACAAAATATCTGTAGTTGAAAGCATAAAATATTTAGATTTCAACATGAAATAACCCATAGAAGTTGATATAACACTAAACAAAATCAACCAAACAAAATTAGTAAAATAAAGTATTACACTGAAGAAATGGCCTTAAATTTTATTAAACTGATTACCAACCAAACAATTCAATGACATTTCTCAAAACTAAGTAAAATTTCTGGCTTCATATTGCTAACATAAATAATTTATAATATCTATATTATAATAATTTATAATATTGTCCAGCAATATTTCCATTATATATCAAACTTCAAGGAAGTGGCAATGTTCAAAATATTGTCTCAAGCAGTTACAAAGACACCCCACTCCAAGATTCAGTTTAAAAATTGAATTAATCATTTTCTTTTTTTCTTTTAAATTTCATGTTTATCTCCTGCTTGGTGAACTAAGAAAAAAGTTTTCAACACGACTTTAGTTAATCTAACAATAGTAAAACTATAAAAAGAGATATTCTTCAGTTACGAGAAAACAGCAAAACTTGAACTCTCATACCAAAATTTGGATGCTATCTAAAATTAACCCTACCTTAAGTATAAGTGTTGATGATTGAACTGAGCATGTCTGTCATTATCATTCCTTCCTCTTTGATTCTCTATGAAATCATTTTACTACCTCCTGTTAGTAGAGTTATTTACTTTTGGCTAAATAACACAAAATAAATACTAGTACAAGCAAAGATCTAAAACAAAGGATGTAGAAAAATTAGTGAGAAAGATGGCTACAGATTTGTACTTAATAAAATTTTCTTTTCAGGTATGAGATGGCTTTAGGATTGTCCAGGTAAAATATGTAAAAGTTACGTCAGAATATTTATTTCCGATTTCAAGCCATTTACTCACACAGTTGAAGAGAGTTCAAAAGCTTCTATACAGCCTTGTGTTTGATGAATTATTTTACATCTTACAACCCGTTTCCCACAGATGAAACCTCACATGTCTCTCACTATGCTATCACTATTTCCATGGCAAATGTTCTGACAAGTAACATTCTTAGTTCCACCAGTCCTGACCACTGCATCTAAGACAGCCATGCCATGCGCACACACACACAAAAAAAAAAAAAATCCTTATCCCCTTCATATTCACTTAAGGTCCAGCAGCAAGGCCTCTGATTGGAAGATTGAAAGTTTTGTATGTTACTTCCATCTGTCATGTTTTGATGTCTAGTGCCTATATATATATATATATATATATATATATATATATATATATATATATATATATAGTCTCATCTTAATGACCAGTTCTCCAGTAGCATTGGTCAAATCAATTGTGATTAACCTACTGTTTGTCCATGTTACAAATCAATGGCTGTCATTCTCTTGGAAGTCTACTTATTCCATCCCGGGTATGATGATAAACTACATCTGGCAGCTAGGCCTCTGATTGGGAGAATGGAGCTTTTGAGGAATGTGCAACCACCTCTTAATTGCTGTTGTTCCCAGGCCCACCCCGACCTGAGGTGGTGGTACCTGTTAGGGTTCCAGCTATGGTCAAATAGTGAACTCTCAAACAAAAGCCAAATACTATGCAAGTATAAAAATACATTTTTATAGTAAAAGTACCAACAATACATATTTATATAAAAAAAATTACCAATAATACATAGTTATATATATTTAAAAAAAGAAAAAAGACCAATAATACATATAATAAAATAACCAACAAGACATTTTTTGTGACTCAAACACCTGTTGTCACTTTTGTGATGACAATGAATACTCGTCTCTTTTGTAATGCTCGTTGTAGTAGAGACTTGGTAACCGCAGATACAACTATAGTAACACCAATGAACAGTACTGGTGTCAGACACCTTTGAGTAATACTCAAACTAATAGTACTTGCTCGATAATACTCGCTCGAAAAGTAACCACCGAATAGTAATCCGTTTAGAGAAATAGTGTAGAGAAGATAATAGTGATCTGTATAGTAAAAGGATAGACTAGGAAGTGTGTCACGTAACTTCCTATTTATTCATTTCCTCTATGGTCATGTGATCTTAATTCAATAATGGGATCGCCTGTGTTTGCTCACTGGTGATCTGTGTTCAAACTCAAGTGTCAGCTGCGACACTTTATACATATATAACAATATTTAAAATATTTAGACTTTGGCATTAAATAACTCATAGATGTTGATAGGCTGCTAAACAAAATCAACCATTAGTAAGAAGTTACACTTGGATAGCTTCTTCCTTACAACTGCTATTTTGTGGAACAAACCCCCAATAGAATGTTTTCTCAGTCACTACAATCTTAACCTCTTCAAGTCTAGAGTTAGCCATTTACTCTCCTAAATAACATCATCAACTGCACTTCTTACCTCCTCTTCTTACATTCATACAATTCAGTAACCCTTTACCTTGAGTGGCTCTTGGGCATTGGTGAACATAAGTGTAAAAAAGAAAAAAAAGTATCAACTCAGAGTATTAGAAATGAAAAATTCATGACAGTAAGATCAAAGAGGGTAACAGCCCAGAATATTATGATAAAATACAAAATATAAGAGGTAATAAAACCACTAATAAAATAACAGTGAAAATACTTAATCTTAAAAACATACACTAGAATAAAACTAATAAAAGAAAAGGTTTTATATAAAATAATTTTATAGATTACTAAAACGTTTTGTAAAGCTACTAGTTGCATGAAACAGGTTAACTTATAATTTACATCATACTATGATAAAAAAAAAAAAAGACCAACATACTAACAATAGTATTAGAAAAATCTAGGTTTCCCCTCCCCACAGTATTTGAATCTACAATACATTTCGTGTATAGTTTTCACTAAAAGTAGAGCACTGAATTTCTTAGCATTGTAGCTTTAGTAACTGAATAGATATAGGTTGATTCAAACACATTATGGACTTTTATTATCTACTATTGATCAAAAGCAGGTAGACAATTTTAATTCTTAAGTAGTCAACTATTGTGACAAACTAAGAATACATTTTCACCAACTGTGAACTTTTCTCCAAGTCAGATGAAAGTCTTCAAATAAATGAAATGGGCACTCCCATCGACTCAAAAGAAATTGAATTATTTCAGATATGCTAATAATGAACTTGGCCTATGTATAACCAGCAAGGTTATCTGGTGGTGTAAGCTTTATTTATTTATTATGCATTAATTATTGATAATATAGTCATCAAATGCATTAGTTTTTTTAATGTCTGAGACTTCACCGAAAGTCAAAAATATTTCTGTTTTGAAGAGACATTTTTATTTGGTTTTTATATAAACTGTAATTTAAAATACTGTATATACTCACGTATCATGTGACTTTTGAAGATCTAATTTTAAGGGGGTCACATTATACATGAGATATGAAATTAGCGTATGTACTACTTACCCAGGCTACGCCGTTGACCAAATATCTATTAACTGTAGCCAAATTAGCTTCAAAATTAGGTCTTCAAAGGTCGCATGATATGCGAGTGTATACAATAAATAATTTTCACTCTTAATGTTAGTAATACAAAAGCAAAATAGATTTCTAATAAAATTATCATAATCACTATTTGTGATGTTTTCATATATAAAAAAAATGTGTCTCAGTACACAACCAAAAAGTTCAGAGATAAAGGACTTCATTTTTGTGGAGCTTTAAATTTATTTTAACAGCTTAAATAAAACCAATACTCTTGGTAGACATACAAACTTAAACAACATTCTATATCAGAAGAAATATTTTAAGTAGTTACAATAGAAAAGAATTACTATTACCCACAGCTACCCACAGCTAAAATACTTGTCTTAATATGTTCATATGACCAAAAAGCCATAGGCTATTCAATATTATTCTATTTTTAAGCAATAATCAATTTTAAAAATCTACTGCCCATGTGCTATTAGTTCTATCTATATTGGATTTTTCCAACATTCTCTTGTTAATTGGTTAAATTTGTGGAGAAAAAGTTAATTAAATTTTTACATTCAAGTTTACATGAGAAATGTTAGAGAAAGGAGTAATTACATATACTCCCTAACTGCAGTTAATTTTCAGTATAAACCCATAACATTTATATTAAATCCAAGTATCCCTTTAGCATGTAGGCGATCATTGCTCTCCACAGCTTTCAATCCTAGGTAGGTCTAAATAGTATTTTTCCTCTATCTCTCCCAGGCCTTGTTTTGTCATCAATTTACACAAGCTTATGAGGTCGGTTTCTCAATGTTTCCCTCTTGCCTTCAATATGTCCTATGAGTGCCAAATTTTCCAAGCCATCTTTTCTCATTACGTATACCAAAAATTTCAACTCTGTTTTAAATTATCTTTTTGTTCCAGTTTTCCTTAAAACTTCATCTTCTGTAAGATCAAATCTGTCGTCTCAAGTTCTCTCTTCTGTGAGGAAATTGTCGGGAATTCAATGTTATGTAGAAATCACATTCCAGCACTCTTTTCTTTATTTTCTAATGAAATTTTCCTGTTTTTAGCTTTTGGAAGGCATCTTTTGCTAGTCCAATGTGTTTTCAGATATGAAATAATTTTCATCTTCATGCAATTTACATATATGAAATTTAGTTTGTTTATTAATATTAGTTACTAGCTTAAAAGCCACACTCTGGTCCAGCTTAGAAAACAGCAATGATAATTTTGAATAAATAACTTTGAATTCCTCAATTCACTCCATGGAACTTCAAAACCACAATTTAACTCTGATTCTGGCTATAAGTCCAGTTCCTGTCAAAAGACCAATTTGAGCCAAAATTCCAATTCAGGCTAAAAACAAAGTTCTTCAAATCACAAACTCTGCAAAACTTCAAAACCTCGCTTCACCAAACCTCATTCTTTGGTATTTTGAAGAAATAAAATTGGATTTCCTCAATTCAAAGTTTTGGAGATCTTTTAAACTCAATTTTTAAAAAATTTTTAAATTCAAAGTTTTGTGTTACACTATAAATTAACAACCTTTAAAAATCACTAATTTTTTCCAGTTATTTTAAAATTTTAATTTTTAACTGTTCTCTCCTCATCTGGACACAAATCCCAATGCTGGATGTTCAAGCACCAGATGAATGGCAGATTTTCAATTCCAGGATCATCCTGATTCCAAAAAGATATGTCTATGTAGAGCAAGTGTGGCTCGAGTTAGAGGGGTTTTAGACACATGGACAGACAGACAATTTACTGTTTATTTAGATATTCAGAAACTACAGAAGGGAGGAGGGTTGTCACAGCTTTAAAAAGAATGTTATATCTGTATAGCTGTTGTAACCTAGGGAAGGTTACTGAATAGAATAATCACATGAAGGTTGGCAATGAATGAGAATACTTTGGACAAGAACAGCACATAAGTTTTGCCAGCGGCGCATAGAAGTAGTAGTCAACTGAATTCCACAATGAATTTCCAACTGCAGACCAACATACAGTATTTACTACTGTATTTATGTGAATGGTGACATACCCCTTATCGTCTGTAGGCATGCTACAACAATAGCTATAAGCTAATGTTTTATATAAACATTTAAATACAATATCATAGATTTTTTTATTGCATAAAGATTACAGGGTTGTTGTTTTGTCCCAGTGAAACATTGTTAAAATGCCTTGTAAGCCCAAAAGCTTAGGTAGTTTGGAATGGCACGGAGAGCAACATTCAATGTTGAGAGATTATGTAAACCGGTTTTATAATGTTAAGAAAATTAAGTAATGAAAACCAGATCAAAGTTACATGAAATATTTTTCAAATTTAAATTAAGTCAGTTGATAAAATTATGCCCAAAAGATGTCACTATGCTATTCAACCATGAAAGCTAATTACACATTGATAAGGAAGAAAATAATCCTCTTATACTGGTAATCTTAGCAGTTTCCTTATAAATAAGCATTGAGCATTTATTGGCCAAGCAGCTAGTGCACCTTTCTGTTGAAATTTATAAAATCTTTCACTTAAAACAATTTCAGGAAAATAGGTTTTCAAGTCCAGTAACTTATCACTCTTTCCAGTATTGATAGTAGCTATCTTCCTAAACTTTTGTTTTAAGAAGTATGGAACATTAACATCATCATTATAACATTATTTTGTCCAAGTTAAATGTATTATTAATTTTAGTTCTTGCTGAAAGTCCTCAAGTGATGTGGTTTCTATTATTTGGTAATTATTTGTGATTCTGTAGTGCCAATCCATAAGGTTCAAAGGAGGGTCCTCACCTAGACCTACATGCTTTATTCACTCAAAGCCATGTTTAACCATTGATCAAAGAAAAAAAAGTTGTATACATCTGATAGTTTAGATATTTCTGAATGATTTTGATGCCATGCATGACATCCATATCAAAGACCCGATCTGATGAGTCTATTTTAGAACATTAATACAGCAAAGACCAATTTCTAAGTTTCAGAATATCAGTATTCCTTTGCCAGTTCTATTTTCAAATGTGATGTTATAAAACTGTCAGGGTGAATGAGTGCTTAATATATTTATTCAGCACCAGTATCCAGTGCTAACAGATGCATACAAAAACACAGAACAATAAGTTACAAAACAATTAAGACAACTTACAAGAAACAGAGGAGGGTCAAATTGACCCTCTAACAAGGTAAGATCAGTCCGAATATTAGTATTAGCTTAGTATCAACTTATTAATCAATTGTTGAAGTCCTTAATCACAGACTATTTAAGGTTATGCGCCAGGCCATTTGGTAGAGTGCTGAAGGGGTGCTAGCTACTCTACAGCAAAAACTAACAATGAGGAATATAGTTAAAGTTCCGTACTATAACTTCACATATTCTATGACAATTACAAAAACTAAAGCTCCAAGAACAATGTCAATTGTGTATCACACACACACAATAAATATATATATATATATATGGAATATCGATTTTAGTTTTTCTTCCCACTCTTTAGTTTAGTTTTTATTTTTGGCTTACTGAGGATACAGCCGTTTTAACACTTTTACAAAACAAATTTGTGAAATTTTAAGTGAAACAGGTTTATGAAAGTTAATGCTTTAAAATTTTCTATCCACAAAACTGTCATGAAGCTGAAAGATCACTGTTAAACAGAAATTCAACTGTATTTTCCATCGCCCGAAGAATACATAATCACTAAAAATATAGGTAGTTTAAATTTAATAGTTGTTCCTTGGTATCTCCTGGAAAGATCAGGTTGTGTAATCAATAAATATGTAAGTTATGTTGTGTTTTATATTACAGAATATAGAATTCATTCACCATTACATTCAAAGTTACTGTATACTTTCCTCTACCAAAGATACCAAACTCTGAACATCTTTAGTATTTTTTTCAAAGTCTTCCCACACAAACTATTCTGATGTTATCCTTATTGTTTTTCCTTTACCATATTGTGTTTAGTATGAAGTCACCTACTTTTCTTCCGAATGAACTGGCTTTCAAGATTTTGCATTTGATAAGTAGAGTTTATTAATAGAGATGCTTTCTTTCTTTAGTGGTGTATCAACTCCTTATGGGTCATTTTATACTGAAATTTAATTTTCTTGGGAGCATTAGTAATTCCTTTTACAAAAATGTATTGCTGATAATTTTTTTTTTTTAACTATGAAAATGTTTTGCTGGTATTTTTACTATTAAGATGTTTATACTTTCATAGTGCTTTGACTCTAGTTTGGGGGTTCACTATTTCTCCGTAGCTGGGATCATATAACAGGTGCTACCACCCCAAGTCAGGGTGTACCTTGGAACAATAGCAATTAAGAGGTGGGTCCCCACTCCTCAAAACTTCTAATTTCCAGATCAGAGGCCTTGCTGCTAGATGTAGTTTATCGTCATACCCAGGATACTAGTAGAGATGAGAACAATGATCAAATTGGAGGTTAAATGATGTAATGATAAAACAGAGAAAGGCTAAAACAATTTCTTCCCCAAATCCATTATAACCAGTATTTTACATATAAATTTCCTATCTATAAAGGAGGGTTAACTTAAAACTTCTGAACCATTACCAGATCTCCATGATTCACTGATCAGCCAAGCTGCCATGGAATCAAAGTAATAGTAGGTCACACAGAGATAAAATTCTTTGTAATTTAGAAATAAGGGTCAGGAAGTGCTGGGTCCTCAATTTAATCCCTTTGAACAAGGAAGGAAGAATGAAGTGACATAGTTAGCAGGGTCTGGGGTGACTGATAGCAGGAAAAGTAGAGATAGGAAATATTTTAAATTTGCCTTTTCCAGAGCAAGAAGCAAAGAACTAATATCAAAGTTGAGAGCAGTAAACTGTTATGGTTCTTTAATTCCAATCCACTCCCTACCATTCTTTTTTTTCTCCTTTCACAAGTACTTTTGCAACTGGCATTTGCACAATCACAGTAATACATTTTAATGAGAGGAAAAATCATGGCTTCATTAAAACATTTGTTAAATATTTCCTTCCATTTGTTAACCTTATCAAAACAAACTAAAAACTGGATTTTTTTTTTTTTTTTGCTGACCTCATTATGAAAGTCAATTTTTATAATTTTTATTTTTTAATCATTTCATTCGAAGCAAGCCATTAAAGCCACTAAGATGCAAGTATTTATTGAGAATGAAAGAAATTGAGAACATGTTGAGGAGAGAGAATATTAAAAGACCAGGAGGTGAAGACTTGTGTTGCATTTAAATTTTTCAAGATCATAGTTGATTTCACATAAGGGAATGACTGCAAAACTCCCCCCTTCCCTTTTATAGGCAAAAAAGTCCACAAAATGCATGCTGGGATATTTTTTCTTAGCCAATGAAATGGAAGGGCTTGCACCTGAAATGGCAGACCTGGACTGAGTCATGATGGTATGGGCTGATTTGTTGAACTCTCTGCCTTTGGGCAGAGAGGAAACCAGACAAGGCTATGCAAAAGGACAGAGGTAGACAAGTTTGACCCCATGTATGCGAGGTCTACAGGGAATTTTTTCACAAGCCTATGTCCACCTTATCTACTAGGCAGACCCACTGCATTCACTTGTTTGTCCTTGCTTTTGTGTGCAAACACCAACTCATAGTTTTTGAACTCTTGCCTTCTTACCTGTTGATTTGCTTTGCATATATGTTTGCTTGCTTGATTGATTGATACTATTTCATTTTTGCCATTTTTTCTTTTTATTGCAAACTTTATTAATTCTGTTTATTGGACAGTTGTGTTATTTATCTTGCATTTTGACAATGGCTTTTAATTCAATTTTTCAAGATTACAGTTGACAGGAAAGTACAAAATCAGAAGAAAGTTCCACAAGTGAGAAGTGTGAGAGAAGAAAATTTGGCATGGAGCTGGTGCTGTCACTTAACACTTTCAACTGTAAAATGATGAGACCTAACTGCCAATCTTAAATTTGTGAAGTTGAGGTACCAAAGAGGAAAGCTCTTCAGAATAATGACCATGAAAGTATTTATAGAAAAGGCACAGGGAAGCTACATTACAGCAGTGGGAAAGTGAATGAAAACGAGATGCTAGAAGATTACAGAAAAGTATTAAAACTTTAACAGATTAAGACAATCTCATGGACTATCCAAACATAGTTTTAATAACCAAAGTTAAATTATGAAACAACAATATTGTTTAATTGTGAATTTTTCATCAAGTTAGAATAATACATAAAGAATTTATAGTTTGCGAAAAAAACTCTTTTAATACTTGAAATTATTTACAGTCTAGTGAGTTTAAAATTTTAATTCAGTTATTTCAGCCAAACTTATCAGTGAGAAAAAATTGCTTAATTCATTTGTTTTCTATGGTTTATCAACCCTTTGCTGGTTATTTAAAGCCAGGAAATATTTTTAGATTCTAAGAATTTCTTTGGAGATAATCATGGTTTTGTAATACAAGTTTCATTAATTAACCCATATCTGGGGGGAGAATAGGTGGATTCATACCTTTCCAAGGGTATTTGAGCATAAGTTAATATAACAAACCAAAATGGAATTTGAACTTGGCTCTCCGATTAACAATTCGGAGCCGTAATCCATTACACCAGCCACACATTCAAGCTTACAGCAACTGGTATTTCTAAGGGGTCACCCATCTAGGTAATGACCAGGCTTGATGTTGCTTAACTTTGGTGACTGTATGAAAATTGGTGTTTCAATGTGCTATGGTCATAAATCAGTGAGAAAAAAGTTAGCTTACTTATTCAATCTAGCGACATCTACATGTTGACAAAATCAATCATTTATTCACTTAATCTTTTCTGCTTTCAAGTTGTAATTCATTGGTATAATTACAATTCATTAAATACATTGATATCTTAATTTTGTTTATAAAATATTTCATTTTAAGTTAAATATTTAATAAAATTCAATATATCTGCAAAATTGTTACAGAATCAATAATTTTCAATTAAAATTAACTGAATTTATAGTTTATAAAGATTTGATGTCTTTCCTATCTATCAAGAAAACACTGAGGAATGCTTTTTGGAATTCCAATATACTTATCACCAACCTACAAGGAATAAAAACAGATAACACACACTATTTGGTAAATAATGATTAAAATTAGTTGAAAGAAATAAAAACAACACTTGAAACATCTACACTAAAATCTTTTACCAGTGATAAATAATCTTGAGATTTTTGGCAGATTAAAACTTTCACCAATAAATGGACTGTTTAAAAGCATATCAAATCCTTATGGGTCTTTTAATGCTGAAATTTAATTTTCTTGAAAACTTGGTAATTTTTTTTTTTTTACTATTAAAATCTGTTGCTGGAAATTTTTTTTTTTTTTACTATTACCTATTTGCCCATAGATAGGACCCTAACTAGTGCTATCACCATGGGTGAGGCTGAACCTGGGAACAGCAGCAATTAAGAGGTAGTTCCATACTCCTTTTTATATGTATTTTTGGTATTTTTAGTATAAAGTATTTTTATACTTTTATAGTGTTTAGCTTTTTTTTTTTGTGGGTGTCACTATTTTCCCAAAGCTGGGATTAACAAGTCGACCTGGGAAAAACAGAAATTAAGAGGTGGTTGCACATTCCTCAAAAGCTCCATTCTCCCAATCAGAGGCCTAGCTGCCAGATGTAGTTTATCATCATACCTGGGATGGAATAAGTAGACTTCCAAGAAAATGACAGCCATTGATTTGTAACATGGACAAACAGTAGGTTAATCACAATTGATTTGACCAATGCTACTGGAGAACTGGTCATTAAGATGAGACTATATATATATAAATATATATATATATATATAGGCACTAGACATCAAAACATGATAGATGGAAGTAACCTCATGAAAATTCAACAAAATACTTATCTAAAATTTGCTATATCAGATCATAGCAATCTTTAAAAATTCAAAGTGGTTATCAAACTACAAAAGTAATTTAGATTTTTTTTAATAAGCTGACTTGCATGCACATATCTAGACCATGGTTTGGTTTGGTTTACAGCATTTCAACTTCAATAGGTTATTTAATGCTGACAGGACTTTTTCAATAGATTTGTATGAATAGAATATGTATTCTTTGTAAGATATCAGTTTGTAGATCAGGTTTTATTGACATTTTTGTAAAGATGATTTTTGTCAAGAGTTTGGTTTCATTGATGTATTTATTTTTTTTTATATCCAAAAATGTATTGCTGGTATTTTACTATAAAAACCTATTTTTATAATTTCATAGTTTTTTGACTCCAGTTTTGGGGTTAACTATTTGCCTATAGCTGGGACAGTAACAGGCGCTACCACTCAGGTCAGGGTGCACCTGGGAACAGCAGCAATTGAGGTGGTTCCATGCTCCTCAAAATACTCCTGATTCATGCATATATATAGTAAACAGTAACATCAATAAACCCAGTCTGACAAAGTCCTAAGGGATGAAACGAGTCACAAAAACTTTGATTTGTCATAGATCTTTTCTTTCAAAACTGTTCTTCATATATAAAAATGTTATTGTTATCTCTCTCTTTCTCATATATATATATATATATATATATATATATATATATATATACACACACACTAATGAAAAATAAAATTTCATCATTTTGAATGTGTGTACTTTTTAATTTGCTCAAAATTAAATATACACATAATATTGCTAGATAAAAGTAAACGATCCCATAGAGACATCATATAGAGAGTTCAATACCTGTACAAATTCCAAAATAAGAGATATCAAAACTGTACTCCATATTAATACACTGCATATCCTCCTTGGATATTAACACAAACTTGTACATTCACCTGCATCGGCTCATACAAATATTGGATACTATCCTAAGATAACATTATTTCATGCTGCTTGCACCTGTTGACACAATGTAGCAAGAGTTGTAGGTGGAATAATTGAATGAGTCTGGAATTGTTTGATCATGAATCTGTCAAGGTTTTGAAACCTATTCTTCAATGCAACCTTTGTTTCAGTTACTGTTCGAAACATTTCTGTTAACTAGATTCTGAATTTGTTTCGTTTTTCTTTTTAAACTTTTTTCATCAATAAAACATTTTTTTTTTGTACCAAAACTTAAGTTGTGTTTAGTTCCTTTTTATTTTCAGGAATCTAAAAAACAACAACAAAAAAAAAAAAATATAATCAATGACTATAAATTCACCTATTTTAAATATTTATTTAGATGTAATTCATTCATCCATACAGACTTCAGGCATGCATTTGATTGAAGAGTCCCATTTATTGAACAGCCGTTGCCCAAGTACTTTGCTACTAGCTTCATTTAGCTGTATACAAATATCCATGGGTATTAACTAGATTCAGCCTACTAAACAACTGTAGACAATGCCACTATTATTATAGCCACATGCTAGTTAAGTGCTGACTTTGTTGGCCTTCCTCTGATCCTCTATCCAACCAACTCTCAATAGATAATCAGCTTGGTATTTACAACTAAAAAGCACAGCCATCCACCATAACAATTGTCTAGGCCTTTGTAGGTTGGGGAATGCTTTGTGTAGTTCCAACATTCCAAAAATAGAAAAAAGGACTAAAGTTCTCAGCTGTCATGTGAAAGTCATTTTGTAATTTACTTTTTTTTTTATTCTGTATATAATACTTTTCATTGAAAAGAATTTTTAAGCCATTTTTTAAAATTATTAAGCAGAATGCAAATGATTATTGTTTGACATTTCAAATTACTTAGTTGCATTAACAGCTAATGTATTGGAGCAAATTGATCATTTTTTGTTTTTGTTTTTTAAGTCTTAAGCTATCAAAATACCCAGAAACAAATATTAGCAATGTAATTCATGACAAAATCTAAAAAGCACACAAATGAAATTGGTTTGTATGAAATCATTTAAGTTTTTTGTACTTTAAGAAAAATTAATTCTGACATGCAAATAATTAAGGCATTTAACTTTAAAAAAAAAAACAAAGAAAAAAACAAACTAATTTTTAATTATTTAAGGATGGTGGTATTTAAACATTAAATACTCCAACAAAAATCAGATATAAATTTAGTTTTCTTAAACATACCAGTTTTTCAGATTTTAGTAATTAAAAAATAAATAAAAATGAAGAAAATAGTAATCCAGTATATAACATATGCATTCCTTCTTTTCAGGGGGAGGGGGTGGCAAGACAAAAAACAAACACACACTGAAAGAACATTTTTTTTACCATAACAATCTATTTTGATGTAATTTAACCATTAAAAGAAATTTTGGCTAGAGAAAAATCAAATACTATTTCAGATTTTTAGAATTTTTATAATAGTAAATATATTACATTTTTCATAATCAACTTTCCTTGGTTTGGGATCAAATGCTTTATATAAAATGGAAATCTGTGAGAAAAAAAAAAGTCCATAACTGAATTGTAAAATATTTGGTTTGAAACCAAGAAAAGTTATTTAGAAACAACTATTTTTCATTGTCTGTTTCATTCAACAATAACTGCATAAAAAAATTGTTATTTGGCTAGATAGTAACCTTTCTTTTAAATATTTTTCATTAAATATGACAGACAAGGAAAATTTTATTCATTTTTTTTTTTTTTTTAATTTAGTTTTTTCAACAGTCTTTCATTTGATGGAAGTGAGCGAGTACAAAAACTGTCTATATCATCGCTTGCCCAAAGTGCTTTCAGCAACTTCATTAGCGATTTTCAAAGGGGTTGATTTTGTTGTAGTTAGTTTATTTTCATGTTTTGACTGTGTGAATCACAGTCAAAACATGAAAATAAACTAGCTACACCAAAATCACCCCCTTTGAAAATGGCTAAAAAAGTTGCTGAAAACACTTTGGACAAGCGATGATATAGACAGTTTTTGTACTAGCTCATCCCACCAAAGGAAAAATTTTTTAAAATGTAAGAATGCCGGGAAAATTAAAATTTTCCTTGTTCATCATATTCAAGATTATATATATATATATTATATATATATATTATATATATATATATATTATATATATATATTATATATATATATATATTATATATATATAATATATATATAATATATATATTATATATATATATAATATATATATTATATATATAATATATATAATATATATAATATATATATTATATATATATATATAATATATATATTATATATATATATATATAATATATATATTATATATATATATAATATATATATTATATATATATATAATATATATATTATATATATATATAATATATATATTATATATATATAATATATATAATATATATATATATATATATATAATATATATATTATATATATATATATATATATAGTGAGTGTGTGTGACTAAAACTAAAATTTTAATGCCTACACAAGCTATAATATATATTCTAGACACACTGACCACCCTTCAGTAATTATATTCCATCTTATGCATTTTTGCATTTAAAATAGAATTGAAAAGAAATGGACCAAAATTACACAGAAAAGGTTCAACTTCGTAGAATTTTTTAACTGACCAATTTAATTTTATGTAAGTTGCTAAGTTGAATTTAGTGAATTGTTTGTAGAACTGAGAATGCTCATTTCTTTTATAGCTACTCTGACTGTGTTTGTACTAACCTTTTCTGAATTAGAATTACATTTCATTAAAAAAAAGAAAAGCTAGTCACAAATAAGCAGGTATTTAACCAGATAGTTGAATTTCTTAAAGACTGAGTAATCACCACATAAGTTGTCTTGCTAATAAATGCTAGGCAGTCTAAGAGATTCCATCCTGTAAGTAGTAAAATATGCAATCTAATACTGCTAACCACTCAGAAATAACAAGAAGGTATCCTAGTATTACATATCTACAAATATCCAAAATTATTTGATTATAAGCTGTTGAGTCAAGATAAAGTGATGACATTTAGTCAAAAATTCCAAGGCAAAATCGTCTCATCAGTAAGAGGAAAAGAAAAATAATACTTTTAAGTGTATGAGTCACTCATCTTTCAAAATGAAGTATTTTGATTTTTATCAACTCTAGACAGTTTATTATGAGAAGATCGTCCCTCACTCAGTAGCAAGAAATTCATTTTATACCCATAATCCTCCCAGGAATCCAAAACACAGCAGTGTAGCCTTCCTGGATGAAAATTGTTTCAGTCACATAAACACATGTGCTACACATTTGAAGTTGTGCAGTAAACTGAACAAGATTTTGTCCTGAGTAATACCAACTTAGCATGTAAATAATAAAGCAATTAACAGACATCCAATAAAATTTCATAATTACTTGACTGACCTTTTGAAAGAATGGTCCATTGCTCAAACTGAAAACCAATTTTCTCTGCAGTCTGTAAATTTTGTATAGAGATTTCAAAACTTGAAGGTGGAAATCCTACATTGCCTTTGAATACTGCTTACAATTTTCATTTTCCAGTTGATGCAGGAAATAAATTCATTAAAAAATTTTCCAGTAACTCAACACTCCAGATAAAGTAAGATTTCCACTAAGTGCCAATAAAAACTTCCTGTTAGTAATTTGACAGTCTTTCTTTTCCTTTTGTTAACAGTAATATTTACAGAATGATGAAGAGTGACTGGATTAGTATAATTTAATTCTAAGTAAACCAAAAGGAAAAATACAGATACTTAGTTTAACTAATTTATCACTAAGTATTAACAGTTAAATGAGATTAAATTATTTTTTGCACAAAATTTCAGTTTTATATTCACTGATTTTAACTTTTCATTACTTCACACACAGAAATGTTAAAAGAAAAATATTTATAATGTTAATTGAAATGAATCTGCTTCAATGATTTATATTTTTCCTTGTCTGATAAATTGTTATCAGTGGAAAGAGGATGTTTTAGAAGTACTGGCACTATTTTATTTTAAGTAATAACAGATAGCTTTACAAGGAGAATGCAGAAAAGTTCCCGACTCACCAAAAAGCTATAAAAATTTATTTGTTTTTATTAAAAATGAAGAAACTAATAAATTTTGATTTTTAGTCATTGGGTAAGATTCTGGAAAGTGGGTCAGGTAGAGAATTTTCAGCACCTCCTCACATATCCAAAATAAGCTTATGCGATCATATGGCAGTGAATGCATAACACCAATAATTTAGCAACAGTAAAATAGTATTTTTCTTCAAGTACACACTAGAGACAGGTATTCATGTTATAAAACATTATAATTGAGGCAGTTTCTTATAAGATATTTGAGAAAAATAGAAATTAAAATCAATTTTTTTTTCTATTCTCCACCTTAAATGTGAAAAATGCATAGCAAAAATTAGGAGAAACTATTGTGATGAAAAACAAATATAAAGTTCAAAAGTATAAAAACTTCTTGAGAAAAGTTTTCATGTTAGCAAAGGTACATAAATTTTCCAACAATTTACTAATGATGCTTTAAGAATATTTTCCTTGGTTAACAGAAGAATTACACACTTTGGAATGTATTACAAACAGACCAACAGGGAAGGTAAGAAAAAAAACAAAAAAAAACAGTAACATATTTGAAAACAGATTTTTGAATGATCTAAAGTAAATTAAATCTTTTTCTTACCTGGCATATGAAGTCTTAAAAAGGTTTGAGGGCAACAGAACAGGGCAAAAAAATCAAACTGTGCTCGAAAATGCAAGAATGCAGGTTTGTGTCATATCATGTCACGAAAGAAATGCTATAACTCATAACTGCTGCTGATAGTGGTGGTAGTAAATGTAATGAAAGAGAACTTCTACCATCACAGCTTATACTGGTAAGTAACTAAAAAGAATGGTAGAGATCATATCTCTGGAGGGAAGCCAGAAGATTAATTTGGAAATGCTAGACACTCATGGGTAGCAGGGAAGAAAACTTAAGAAAAGTATAAATAGATTCTTCCAAGATGACAAAGGCTTAGAACATACCAAAGAAAGATTGTTTTTAGCAATACTGACAGCTTGGCTTGATATTAATTTCTGCTAGATTTAAAAAATTAAAAATCCTTAGCAAATTGTTATTGTTAATATAAAAATTTAGCGTTTAACTAGCAATTCTAATTAAAACAGTTTGGTGACTATTTTCTAAAATAGATGACAGTTTTCCAAGTTCTTTAAATACGTTTGCCACCCAAGAAAATAAGACATGTCACCTGAAAAACCCTCAGAGAATAACCGAGAGCAAACAAGAAGAAGTGAAATTCTCCATAGAAAAAAAAAACTAGAAAAAAAAGAAATATTGGTAATAAATAGAGCACCATCACAAAAATACCAATTCCAACTGGACTTATTTGAAGGAATAGATTTCAGGAAAATATAAAACAGACTTTTTTTTAATAATGCATGCAGCCCTGAGATAAGAAATTAGATCAAAGTCAACAATCAATCAATACTTTGTAACAAAAAGGCAGTGAATAGAAAATAATATTTAATAAAGCCCGAAATCAATCTAGCAGATCTGATCAGCATCTGAAGATGTAAATATTTAAGAATTTTAAAGGCTGTTCTTTCCCTGAATTTTATAGTGAGCCTGTAGAAGAAAGAGTAAAGTAAATAACATTCTTTATGAGAAAAATACATTAGAACACACAAGTTAGTTCTAATCTAAGTTTATGGAGAAATTCAGTAAAGTTTTATCCATCATTTAAACTGGAATTATGATAATAGTAAATAAGTAGTCCATTTGACCACAAAATCTTTATTCCGATGTCTAGTGTAAGATGTGTGTATGTATATATATATATAGTGGACTATCCTATCATGAATGATAAATGAGGATCAGCATTGGCTAGTGCCTTTTGTTTTATACTTATGCATGTTAGCAGGGACTATTGTGGAGAAAATCAGGTAAGGGAAAGACGTATTTCATTTGTGCTTTCTTAAGTGTGATACTAGCCCAGCCTTGTTGCAGGTAACAAAGCCACACTGACAAATTAAATTTGTTAAAGCAGGATTTTAATGGTGTGTCTGCTTCAGAGCTTGATGAAGCTGATCACAGTGCTTGAGCCTACCGTTTTCAAAACCATTTAACTTAATGAAACAGGTCTTTTGGTTTGATGCTTGGGCTTCCCAAGTTTTCAGATCTAAGTTGAGATGTTTCAAGTTGTCTTTGTAGCATAAGATTAACTGAACACTTGGAATTTGGTAGTTGTTCATACAGTACCTTCTTTGGAAGCCTATGCTCATATATATATATATATATATATATAAAATGAAAAATTTTGTAATTAAAAAAATCATTCACTCGTCAGGAGTTTACCATCACCTGAGGAGACACATTTGTAGAGTTGAAGCATAATTCTAATTGTGTAACGATTTTTTACACACGCATATATATATATATATATATATATATATATATATATATATAAAAACTTTAAATTTTAATTAATTTTAAATAGATGAAGTACTCTAATTTTATGTTAATATTACTTTAATTTCAATTCTTGGATTAACCATAAGAGAGATATTTTAAAAATTTAGTAATTCCCTTTTGGCCTGGAAGGGGTCTAGAGCCTTATTCAGCAACCTTCCTCAAGATGAGGTCTCAATAAAAGGGCCAACCCCTTGTGCTGTGGACAGATTAATATGAGTAAATAGACCTGCCTATTGCCCAGCCAGTACTCCTTCAATGTTTATTAGAGGTTTATCCCTTGTTTCCTGAAATTCCAACCACCTGAAGAAGGCCAGAGCGTACAACGGCCGAAACGTTGCGACAAATATGAGGACAATAGTCCGACTAATGTAAATACTGCCCTTGTTTCCTGTTTAGGATGTAGTTTACTGGTTCTTTCTTCCTTGGCCATAATTAACTGTCTTGACTTTTTGACTGAATTTTCATCATAAGGGTACTGGGTTGGCAGTTTTCTGGTTGCTGCTTCCAGCTGGTAGTTATGAGCCTGAATTCTTTGGTAACACTGAGAGAGGTTGCACTAATCTACAGTCACATATTAGGATATTTATAGTCCCTGCATGTATTTCTGGGGGGCAACTGATGTCATTATTCTTTAGTGTTAGCCACCTTCTGGGCAGTTTGTATTGCCATAGATGATAGTGATATTTTGGCTGTTTTCTTCTTAGAACAAAATCTTGTGACAAATACAATGAAAAGAAATACATGCTACTGAGTAAAAAAAAAAAAAAAAAAAAAAAATCACCCCCACCTTTCTTTCTCCAATATTTGCGGCATTCATTACAATTTTTGTAGTGTAGAATCTTTTCTCTTGAAACATTCTCCAGATATCTTTGCACACTGCAAAACTAATTTAAATTCTTCTATCACTACCAATGAATTATGTTCCAGGCTACCTTCCTCTTTGCCGAAAAAGATTCTAGAAAACATATACATAGCTTTGGTATTTATATTAAGGAAAATCTAATTGCAAGGAAATTGTCTTGAGTCATTACATAACTTCTTACCTTTATTGCTCTCCTTCTCAGGACTAATATATTAAAACAAAATTTCTGGTAATATAGAAATGCCTCTCTCTACTTTTATCTGCAAACATTTTCGTGTTTGGTGATCTTGATGCTCATCACATCAAGTGGTTTAAGCATTCTAATGTTAGTGATGTTGACAGTATTCAGATTTTCAGTTTTTCCATTGCTCAGTTTCTCAGTCACATAGTGAATTTCCCCTACTTGTTTTCCTAATAAATCTGATCAACATTCTTCTTTACTTGATTTGTTCCTTAGCTCCTCTCCTAGATCTTATAGAGCATCACAACTCTGTCATCATGGTAATTTAGATCCTCCTACTGTAGTATCTGTTGATACTCCTTTTGAGTAGTGTATTCACAAGACTTCTTTCTGTCAACAGAATACTGATTGGAATTCATTTCATAACTTTATTCAAGATGCCTCTGGGATTGATATTCTTAAGCTTCCGATTGAGAATTGTGCCACAAAGGTTTCTGATTGGGTTAAAGCCAGCATTGATGCTTTTGTACCATCTTGTAAGTATCAGATTAAACCACAATCATCTCTTTGGTCCATGCTGGCTTGTTCATCTGCTATAGCCCACAGGAATCACTTTTTCCAAGTGTACCAGTATGATAGATCTGACTGCAACAGATGCCTATTTGTAAGTATGTCCTGAAAGAGGATAAGTCTTTGTTTGCTGATAGAATGAAGCACTGTATATAGCTTCTAACAATTTTGGTTCTTGTACCTTCTGGTAACTCTGTAATAATGTGTTAATAAGAGTAAGTTTTCTATTCCTTCTCTTTTCACTCAATTTGAGATGTTAACATCTGCTGATAAAGCTTGTAAATCTTGCTTGCAAATTCTACTCTTGACTTGTCTGGAGTATCAAAGCCTGACTTTCCACTTAGAACCAAGTCTCTATTGAGTGATTTGTTTATTACTCAGTCCATGGTTTCTGCTGTCATCTCTAAATGGGATCCCCACAAAGCATGTGGACTTGGTTTTATCCATGTAATGGTCCTTAAGAAATGTGCTTCTGAAGTGACTAATGTTCTCTCTAAACTCTACAATAAATGCCTTTCATGCTTCTTGCTTTCCTGCTTGTTGAAAATCCTCTTCTGTAGTTCCAGTCTTTAAGATAGTTTAGTTGTTTATTTTACCAGCATATCAACCCTTTTGGGTTATTTAATGCTGAAGAATTTGTTTGGTTTTTGTTTACTGCTTGTTGATCTTTTGAGTTTATTGTTTTCGAAATATAGGTACAGGTGTTGTGATTTAGTGCATGATGATTATATGCTATCTTCTTTTGCAACTATATTTTGTTATATAATTTTGTTGCTTTTTTAGAAATTCTAAAAGGTCATTTGGGTCAGTTTTGTTGAAGATGTCTTTCAGATTGTTTTCTTGATAGTATCTTAATCATATTTGTTCAAGATCTATGCAGCTTGTTAGCAAATGTTTCTCTGTGTAGAGCTCCTGGCATGGAATGCAAATTGGGGCTTCTTCACCTTTTAGTAGGTGTGAATGGGTGACAGCAGTGTGGCCTATTTGAACTCGAGTCATTACTACTAATTCTCTTGGCATTTTCCTGGTGGAAATTTTAGCTACTTTCCATTCTTTGAGGATGGGTTTGATTGCGTAGAGTTTGTTATTTTTGCAGGAGTTCCACGACTCTTGCCATTTGGTCGTAATAAGATTGTTGATTAGGAGTTTGTAATCTGTATGGGGTACTTTTATGTCACTAATGTTGATGTTTAATGATCTTTTAGCAGCTGTATCTGCTTTTCCGTTTCCTCTGAGACCAATGTGGCTGGGAATCCAGCAGAAAATAATGTTTTTGTTTTGAGTGATGAGGTTGATTCTTTGTAGGAGATTAATGATCAGAGGGTTATTTAGATTTTAACCTTAACAAATACATAATATTTTTCAGACTCATTATCAGTGCTAATGGCACTAAAAAGCAAAAATCTAAATAACCCTCAGTCTTTAAGAACTCTGGTAAACTGTCTGATCCTTCTATCAGCCTATTAGTCTCTTATATCTTTTAGGCAAAGTACTAGATGTTCTATTTAACTCTGAATTTGTTAAGCATCTCACCTTGCTGGGTCTTCTTTCAGATAAGCAATATGGCTTTTGCTTCTTTAGGTCAACTGCTGATATATTAACGATTATTGCTGAAAAAGTCTATCAAGCTTTAGATAATAATAGCAAAGCTTGGGTTGTTGCTTTATATATCTTGAAATCATTTAACAGGGTTTGGCATACTGTTCTTCAGAAGTTGAAAAGTTATGGTATTTCTGGACAAATTTCTAATCTGCTTCAATCTTTCTTATCAAACTGCAAAAATGAAAGTTTTCTTGAATGGCCACTATTCTAGAACTTGGGCTCTGTCTTTGCACCTATGTTGTTCCTAATTTTCATAAATGACCTTCTTGATGTCATCAGTTCTCAAATCAGTATCTATGCTGATGACTCAACTATTTATTCCTGCCTTAATGCTAAGTCTGATCAGTTTGATAAGATCAAATTGGCAGCTGATCACAAAAATGACCTACAATCTGTTGTTAACTGGAACAAGAAATGGCTTGTTAATTTAATGCCTCCAAAATGAAACTGCTTTCTTGCAATTGTCTGAGAGAACCCATTTTATCTTCCATCAGCATTGCTAGCCTTGAGGAGAGCGACTCATTGCACCTTTTCAGACAATCTTTTTTGCTGATATAAAATGGAAAGATTATATTGAATCAATTGTTAGGTCTGCTGTTAGGAAAGTTGATTCATTGTGTCGTGCTAGAGAGTTTTTGTTGCCAGAATCTATCTTACATATTTATAAATCTACTATTCATCCTTGCTTTGAATATTTCTGCTACATCTGATCTGATGCTCCTACTATATATTTAGAGATTCTTGATAAAATCCAAAGAAGAATCTGCAATGTAACTGGACTTGACCTGGCATCTTGGCTCCAGTCAATTTCCCACTGCCTTTTCTATAAAATACTTTCATGATAATTGATTGGCAGCAAGGTCTCATTTTACAATTGAAATGGCTAGATGTAACTGTAAGTTCTATGTTAACAGTTTCTTGCATTGCACTTCTCATTTGTGGAACTCTTTCAGCTTCTTGCTTACCAATCAATTTTGATCTTCCAAAAATTTAAATGCAATGTCCATCTTTATCTTCTGTCTTCTTCATTCCTGTTTATTTAATTATTTTTTATTGTTCTCTCTTCTAAGTGATTTTTTTTCTTTCTCATATTCTGTAACACTCAGTAACCACTTGTGACTTATTAGCTTTATTGCCTTGCTTGGGGTGTAAATGCGAAAAAAAAAAAAAATGTAGGTATTTAGAAAATGGTCACATCTTTTGTAGTTATGACTTTTATTAGATTGATATATCTAAAAATAAAAATGGTAACCAAATTAACCCAATATCATTTCAATTACAAATCAGTTTTAAATAACTCTCAAAAATAAATAAAAAATAAAAGTAAAAAAAAAAATTTTTAAAATACATTAAATTCTGCTAACATTCTAACATTAAGAATAATATATAAACATTTTTCTTCTCTTGATTCAAGCACAAATCCTTTTAAATTTGTGGGGAATTAGTGAACATAGGATCATATAATTCTGTATGCTGTAATGATATTCAGCAGCATCAGCTCTTGCTCAATTATTGGTATCTCAAAACCAATCAACTGATGGGCTGTATTTAATTATATTTCTTAAAACGTTGAAATATTTAATCAAGAATAGAATTGGTTGCATAACACATAGCCAAGTAGTACAGAGTAGATAATGGAACTGTTTGAAAATACTGAACTCAGTAAGATTTTGCAGTTTCAAAGGAGATTGGCATAATATATTATAAATAAAAAATCTTTTTTTATATTGGTTATACTTCAAAAAGTTCTACAATCTATTTTTAAAGAAAAAGTTTATTACAATTTATCTTGATACAAATTGAAAGTCGGGAAAAAAATCATTGTTATATAATTTATATTTATCCTCAAAATTGTTAATGGAGTCTTATACAATTCAAAATATTTTGGTTTTAACAAAATCAATCATGCATAACACTTAAATTGATGGGGTAACTGCCCCCAGAAAAAAAAAATAAAAAAGATTTGATATAATAAACATTCTAAAAGACAAAAATTAAAAAATTATGCAATTATTTAAATTTACCAGCAAGTGGAACAATGGTCAAGATGAAAACAGCCAGTATAATCCAAAAAATAGTGACAAAGATTAAGAAATTTCAATATTTTTTTATTGTTTTTACTAAACATAAATGATAGAAGAAGCACTTTATCACATTGGTGTCATCACAATGAGAATAGTTGCAGCAGGAATCTATATATAAAATTTTGTGACTTTTGTTAGTCCATCCATCACAGCCTCTAAAATAGCTATACATTCACTGATCAAAACCAAATTTAGGAGAGAACTGCAAACAGGTAGGCAGGGTACAAAGCACATTTGATTTTATTACGGTGTGTAGCTTAGTACAATAAATTTTTATTAATTTTTTTTTGAAAAAAATTAAGTTTTATTATTTAGCATACAAAATACTTCCTCTATTTTACCATGAAGTCCTATAAAATTAAAGAAATTATTAAACTGCAAAGTAGGGTTTTTGTCAAAGTATTTTCCAAACAATTCAGATTTTTCAAATTTCATTGATTGGCTTGCAAAATTGAATGAAATGGAGAGTTTGTAAATCTTGACAAAATGTTAGCAATAACTTCAACAATACTAAATACTGTATTTCAATGTGTGTCAGCAAGTTGCAAAAAAATTCTAGTATGTAATATTTCTATATGGGACTTAATACATTTGTCTCAAGAAACTCTTAACACTTACTCATACAGTATAATTAAAAGATGTCTTATAATAGTACAAACAATAAAAAAGCATCAATAATAGTCTGCTAAAATTTAAAATCCAGATGAGATATTTGAAACAGTCAATGACCATTTGGAAAATATTGACCACACCATTTCTTTTAAAATCAAAGATGAAAAACTACTACAAAAACATTCCACTGTTACTTAAATTAAGACTTATCAAATTCACAGATACTTCATTAAAAATTATTTCAGTTCGATTCCCAGTGAAATCAGAAAGTAAACAACTTCTACAGACTCCTCAAATGACAAGCTAGAACCTATAGTCAGCCAGAACAATGGAATTTATGAGACCCAACTTATCCTCAGAGATCCCCAAAACACTCTTCCAGCATATAATTTTGTCTTTTTTTTTTAGATGAAATGATGAACCCAAAGAAAATATAAGCTAAGCTTTTCTCCAGCAAAACATGTCTTTGATTAAAAATTTTCCTCTTTGTCTCATAGTTTTCAATTATCTTATTGTAACATCTAAAGAGTAAAGAAATACATCTAACAATATACTCTCTAATGACAAAGACATTAAAACAAGACTTCTGATACTTGTAAAATTTTCACATCTGAGCAGTTCAAAGAAATTGTGAGGTTTCCTGTAATGTAGATATCTACATGAATTTTGTAAACTATTTTTGTCTTGTTTTTACACCATGTCTTAAAAATATATATCCAGGGAAGACTAATACACACATTCTCTTGCCTTCTCATAGGATGTAGGGAATTTAGGTTAGGAAAGTTTTCCATTCTACACAACCAGAACGACAGATGTAATATTCATCTATAATTGCTTTTCCCAGAGGAAGCTATACATTTTCCTGATTGTCCTGTGGCAATTTCACAGTAGTAGCTTACTGTCACTTATCTGAATTTAAAGTGAGAACTTTCCTGTAAAGTAAATTCTGAGCTTCTCTTATCAGCAATGTTGTCATCCCTATGAGATCAAGAAGCTGACAGCACACACATCCTCTCAGACTTGAACAAATACTCTTTATGTCCATGATAGTTTATGTACTCAGTGACATGCATACCAGTTTTAATTTCTATTGAACTCTTGGTTAATACAGTCTACTTACCTAGGTACATTCTTATACTGAACATAGTCATTTGCATTGTCTTCTACTGACTCTTTTTATACAGAATACAAAAGGGAAGCTACAACCAGATTCTTTTAAATCCATATGATGGATGTCAGTAAAATTAAAGACTTCAGAAATTAACATTTGTCATTTAAATATAATAGTATAGGCAAAAAACACTATCTATACTCAAGATCTAAGTAATGTTAGTTATTTCTTAAAATGAAGTTGATAATGAGGGAAGTGATATTAATCTGAAGATTTTATAAATTCTGTTAAAACGAAGAAATTTTTAAGATGCTTCAAGATTAATTTCAAATATTGATGTTTGTTTAGTGGCATATAAACTCCCTATGGGTCATTGAATTCCAAAATTTAATTTTCTTAGGAGCATTAGTAATTTCTTTTACAAAAATGTATTACTGGTATTTTTTACTACAAAATTTTTTATACTTTCATAGTGTTTCGATCACAGTTTTGGAGTTAACTATTTGCCCATAGGTGGGACCCTAACATGTGCTACCACCTTGGGTCAAGGTGGACATGGGAACAATTAAAAAGTGGTTCCCTGCTCCTCAAAGCCTCCCAATCAAAGACCTTGCTGTCAGATGCAGTTTATTGTCATGCCCAGAACAGAATTTCAAATATTAAAAACAAACCGAATGAAAATAAAAAATAGCTTCATAAATATAAAAATTCCATTTTTATATTGTTTCCACAAATTTGAGCATTGTAAATTCATAAACTGTTATCAATTGAAAATAATTTAAGGGAAGAGCATGCAAGATAAATTTATGAACCTTGCTCTCAAGCATGCTGTTCACTAGTATCAACACAATTTGATTTTCTTTGCAAAAAAAATAAATAAATATTAATTTAAAAAAAGACAAGTAAAAAGTCATATAAGAAGAGAATTCATGTATTAATAAGGTCACAAAACATTTAATCTTGCCGAGGTGGGGGGGGGATTGGAATGAAGCCAACCTTTATAAATCAATAAAAATATGAATGCTCAACACAACTAAGACAAGAGTTTCAATAGGAAAAGGTCAGAGATTTTTTCCACAAGGGTGTTAGGAGTTTTAATGCATCACGAAAGATACCTTTTTTCAGCTGTCTTTAAAACAGATTCATAAAGCTTTTAAAGGCGAAAAGAAAACCTGATTTCAGTTAGCATCAAGTTTCAAATATTATCAAAAATTCATTTTGGCATGAAAAAGTGTGCAGCAGGAACACGCAAAAACTTCCTAAATGACATAAGTTCCACCTAAATCAAAGTTAATATCCATGCAAGGGCATGTGTTACGTTATGGATACTGAATTACAATAATCAATTTAAAGTTATGAAATTCTCTGGCTTCACTGAAGGGGAAACATTTTATGCTTCAAATCCAAGAAAAAAAAATGTTTAACCAAGTGACTCAAATTTCTACTTTAAAATCAAATAAGCAAAAAAAAAAAAAAAAATTAAACAGTACAACATACAACAAAGAATTTTGTCAAAATTATTTGGTAATCAGTGATAGAAAAATATTGCTACTGAAAGGCTTTTTTAAAAATAGTTTCTTTCAAATACAATAATTTGAAAGTACACCATTGAAAATTGGTAAAAAGCTTTATATATATATATATATATATTTAAATCAGTATCACCCTAAGCAAGGCAGTAGTAAAGCCACAAAAGAAAAACAAAAAGCAAAGGGTTACAGGGTGTGGAAGAATTAGGAACAGAAACGTTAATGATGAATGGGAAGAGGAAAGAGTAATCAGGAGGACAGGAGATAGCAATTGACATTGCATTTAAATTTTTGCAGATTAAAGTGAGTTAGAAAGAAGTTCCACAAGAGGGAAGTGTGACAAAGAAACTGTTAGCATAGAACTTACGGCTACATCTAGCCAGCTCAACTGTAAATTGATAAGATCTCGACGCATGACTAGTACTGCACTAAAATTCATAAAGTTTAGGTACCATAGTGAAGAGCTCATCCGAACAATTGCCATGAAAGTATTTATAAAAAAGACACAGAGAGGCAACCTTACAGTGGTGGGTAAGTGACTGAAGCTGAGCCACCAGATCAAGACCAATAATATTGCTGATTCTTCTTTGGATCTTATCAAGAAGCTCAAGGTAAATAGCAGGGGCACCGGACCATATGTGGCAGCAATATTCTAAGCATGGATGAATGGTAGATATATAGATAGATTCTGGAGAGAAAAAATGTCTTGCATGACACAGTGAATCTATTTTCTTAGCAGCTGACCTAGCAATGGATTCAATATAGACTTTTCACTGTTAGTCCAAGAAGGCACAATGAGTTAGCATCAGCCATACTGATGTAAGGCAATGTTCTACAATGTATGTTTAACTTCTTGATCCCATCTTTAAAAAACTCATCCTTTGATGTGAGAAAGTTCAAATGCTTTGATTACCTCTTCCTTATTGGAGAATGTTTTAATGTGAATGAAAAGCTCAAAATGCTTAAATAAATGATAATCAGTATGTGAGATATCAGGTGGATATGGAGGATGAGGCAAAATTTCATAATTCAGGCTATGAAGCTTTTGGACAGTAGATTGAGAAGCAGGTGATTGTGCATTGTCATGCAGCAAAATTGGACCATCCTTATTCACAAGTCTAGCATGTTTCTTTTTCAGTTTTTCATGCATACACAAATTCTCCACAATAACAGGTTGCTGTTATTGTTTTGCCTTGTGGTAAAAATGAATAACCCCATACAGTAACCATTAACTTTTAGGGTGCAGTGTCGATTTGGGGTATTGTTTTGGTGATTCCCTTGCCTGGATAAATTATCATCTAAATTGCACAAAAATGAAAATAATACTAACATCTCATTTTAACAGATATATTTACCAAAATTATACAAAAATAGCTTGAAATACTAAAAAGTAAATTAATTCAATAAAATCACCATTGGCTTCAACCACAACCTCCAGATGAATTCAGAATCTCCTGCAACTCTTCTGGACAGTCTCATCGTTTAAGTTAGTGAATGCTGCCATAATCCTTGCCTTCAGTTCATCTTTGGTGTTACAAGGAGTTTTGTTTGTTGCTTGCTCAAATGTGCCCCATGCATAATAACCAAGGGGTTTGCAATCTGGGGAGTTAGGTAGCCAGATATAAGAGGGTGATATGGTTGCAGAAATTGTCTGAAAGCCATAACTGGGTTCTCCTGGTTGTATGTCCTGTTGCCAGACATAGGGTTTTCCAGCAGCCACCCTCTTGACCCAGGTCAGCAGTTCTTTTCTCATCAGAAAAGATCAGAGTGAGTTTTCCAAGCTGCTGTACCTTCGTAATCACCATTAGACTCATTCAACTCTCTTCAAATTCTCTGCACTGTCCTCAGATTGACACCTAAACGCACTGAAATGTTTGTATTTGAGCTGCTGGTACAAATGCCATGCAGTACAGTATGCCCTTTCCAAATTTCTGGTGGAGTGAATTGTGCCATGGTACACTTTTTCTCAAAGACGGTGCCCAACTGACCCTACTATATTGTGCAGTCAACAAGATCAAAAACAAACAACACACATGCATGAATTTAAAAATATATACACACACGTGTTTGATCATCTTGCATAAAAACCAAAACTTGGCAAGCATGCATTACCCGCCTATACTCTAGGCTTAAGAGCTGAGAACTGATGTGGCCTACCGCCACTAAAATTTTTGTGTAAGTTCTTTAAGGTTGGCGTCACCTCCCATCCAATGGATTTTGGTGGGAGAAAACCAAGTCAGATACATGTTGAATGCATCTCTCTCATATATATATATATATATATAACTAAAAGCCTTTATCCACTGTGCATACATATGATTTCAGTTAGATTGAAAAAAAAAAAAATTCTTTCAAAAAATTTTGAAACTACCTGCATCTCTCGTTTCATGTGCATGTGTAGACAGGGCAATATCATCAAAGCCCAGTCTGATTAAATCCTAAAGGATGAAATATGTCACAAAAAATTTTTTCCAATTTTCATATTTTTCTAAATACTGTTTGTTGATATATAAAATTATATATTGTTATATCATACACACACATGTATATATCTCTATCAGGCCTGACAATTGTGTCTAGCCTCTCACCTCTGAGTGTTGACTTCAATGTTCACATACACTATCTCTGATATTGAGCACTTTATCTCATAAATATAGCACAACTTAAAACTATATTTCTTCATATATATATATATATATATATTTATTTTCAAACATACTTTGTTAAATATAACAGACAACAAATGTCTATGTTTGATCAAGAGCCATTCTAAACTTTGTATGGTTGCTTTAATTTAAATTTACTATATATTATATATATATATAATATATATAATATATATATATATTATATATAATATATAATATATATTATATATATATATATTATATATAATATATAATATACATATAATATATAATATATATATATAATATACATATAATATACATATAATATATAATATATATATATAATATACATATAATATATAATATACATATAATATATATATAATATACATATAATATATAATATATATATATATAATATACATATAATATATATATATATAATATACATATAATATATATAATATACATATAATATATAATATATATATATAATATACATATAATATATATATATAATATACATATAATATATAATATATATATATAATATACATATAATATATAATATATATATATAATATACATATAATATATAATATATATATATAATATACATATAATATATAATATATAATATATATATATAATATACATATAATATATAATATATATATATAATATACATATAATATATAATATATAATATATATATATAATATACATATAATATATAATATATATATATAATATACATATAATATATAATATATATATATAATATACATATAATATATAATATATAATATATATATATAATATACATATAATATATAATATATAATATATATATATAATATACATATAATATATAATATATAATATATATATATAATATATAATATATATATATAATATATATATATAATATATAATATATATATATAATATATAATATATATATATAATATACATATATAAAAATCTACCCACACACTTGAATTATAAAATCCACAAAGGCATTAGCTTGAAGCTTTCAGGATTCATAACACATTTTAAAGATACTCTGTGCCAATTAAAGCTTCAGGGATTTCAGTTCATTTATGTGGCAACAAGGAATGTTAATATAAGCAAAGGAGGTAATATATTTGATTATGACTTCACTTATTCAGTAGTATTGTTTATTTATTATATATATCCATACATTATGATTTATTTCATGTACTTTGAATTTCAGTTTATCACAATATTATTTATTATATTTAGTTAGACTACCTTATTTTAAGTCTGAGCAAAAAAAAAAAAAAATGAAATACTCTCCATTATTATGTCAGTATAAAAACAAGTTAACTGGGTCACTTTGTACTAACAAAAAGAAAAAAAAGGAGGTAACCTAATAAAGATTTAAACAGACCATTGAATATTAAAGTTATTCCAACATTCAGAATCATTTAAGAAATTTTGTTTGATCTTTTAATGAATGATAAAAAAAAGAAAATATATACACATAACACTTGATGTGGTCAAATGAATCAAATTTGGCATCACCACAGACTTTTAGTTATTAAAAATTTATACAGCATTTTTTATTTCAAAGTTAAAGTTTCTACATTTATATACTAATTTTATTGAGTGACCTTGTCGGTCTCAAAACTTAACTACCATTTGAGCTTGAATAAGATTAAAAAGATGCATTCAATTATTTTCACCTTGCCCACTCATAATATCTCAGCTTAAAATACAGTGTTCATTGGTTCAATTCAAAAATTTGTCAAAACATCTTAATAGCACAAGTTTACTTTAAGTGCTTAATAGGTGGGGGACATTTATTTTTTGAGAATTTTCTGACATCACCATCAGCTTAAGACCACACTGTTTTTTAATTTCACTTTTGTTGCTTTTATTTCATATTGAGAAAAAGTTAAGACTCCCTTTGTATTAAGAACATAAAAAGGCAAGTTTTTCATTACAATTTTCAGGTAATTACAATGTTTTTAAAAATTTTGATAAACAGAAATTAAAATTTTATTCTGAACCATAGTGTTCTTTATTTTAGGCCAAACCATAGAGCAACTCACAGCCAGAACTGAAGAACTATCCAAAACTTTGTCCTCCTTCTGGGAGCAAAGGTTTTCAATTTGAGCTTGTGGTAGTTGCTTCAGTTGGCTAAATAATTTTTTGCTTTTTACATTTGGAATAACTTTAGCTTATTTAATTGAAGCAAGTTTAAGATTTATCTTTATTTCCTTCCGACTTACTATATTATAGTATGTTCTCATTGCAAAAAAAAAAAAAAAGTTAAAAAAATTCTGTCTTCTTACTTGGAAGTTCATCTAACATTTTTCACTCAATTTAATTTTCTTTTTTTTATGAAATTTTTATTCATAAAAGCAAACACACTAACATTATTTTTGAATAAACTGTATTTCCTTTACAAACAAATGAAAAAAATATGTTGAATTTTTACCGTGCTTCTTATACCAAAAGGTAACATTTTAATTTTATTTGATTTAAAAATAATTTATTAATCCGATTTTTCCTCATCTTTCTTCTGATAAATGCTACAAAGTCTCTCTCAAAAAAGCTAATTTTAATGTTTTTAATATCTTTTTTCTTCAATTCTGGAGACTGAAATTTCTTTAAAAATACTATTATTTGTTACATAAAGAACCATTGGCACTGTGTAGTGACTATTTTCGCCAAGCAAAATAGTAGTCCTGCCAATGCAAGTTTCTTGGTTGTGTAGTCATATCCTTTGATGGCAACATCAAAAACAATGAAACTGAGAGCCAAGAGAACTGCAATTTCAAATATATAGAACTAATATATAAAATACTATTTTGAGGGAATTCCATATACATTAAAAGGGGAAGTAATATTTATAAATTATGCAGAATGCGAAATGTTAATATTTTTCTAATATTGTTTTAATAAAATTTAACCCTTTGATCCCTGCGTTCCTAAACAATTTTAACCTTTCTGCCTGAGCCGAGTCAAAATTCACAAATAATTGGTATGTAATGTCTCACAGTAGATATAAAAATAGTTACAAGTGTTTATCCACCAGTCAACCGGTGACTATGCATTACGTTATTTTTCTCTATCACCGGTAAAGCGGTGGTCAGGGCTCAAAGGGTTAATTTATGAGTAATGCCTTTCATTCTAAAATGTATTTAAGAAAGAAAAGAAAAAAAAAAGTATGTTGAATTTTTGATTAGTTTGCTATTAAAAAACTTAAAATAGGATCAAATGTGAAATTTTATACTAAAAAATTAATGAAAAATAATTTATTAAGAATGTTAAGTTAGTGCCAAATAAATTCAATCCAATATCATAAAAGAGGTTTACAAAATGTTTACCATAAACCTGATGCTAAGCCATACATTTGTAAAGTTCATTTTTTTTTCTAGGTACTGCTATAATCAAAGTATATTTATGACAAAATAAGTCAGCATAACAATAGTTAATTTCTAAACAATAAAATAAAAAAAAGTTAAATTCATGCTTATTTTTTTCATTTTATATTGTTTCAGAATTGATAGTTACGATATATTTTGTTTCATTAAAACTATTTTTAACATGGATAATTAAAAGATTAAAATGCATATAACATTTCATAGTCTTCTTAATGAGCTGGAAAGTGAGAGAGCACAAGCTCTATCAAATTATATATTAATTGTAATAAAATCTTAGTAAAGAAAAAACAAGATAAAGAGAATAAACGTTTTGGGCCAAATTAATTATGTCCTAAATGTTTTTTTCTTTTGAATTTCTTAAGCTAACTACAGGAGCAAACTACCAGCAAACAAAACCAGAACTAAAAATCTTTGCTCCCAGTGGAATGAGACACCCTCCAGTTCTGGCAGTGAGTTGCACTATAACTTGGCCTGATGTAAAGAATGCTACGTTCTGAACAGGTGTTCAAAACTCAGCTTCAACTTTAAATATGATGTCATTAAAATATACGATTAATAATGAATAAAAAAGTTAAATGAAGTTTAACATTCAAATAACTTCAAATCTAACCTCTGATAATGAAGGTTTTTTTTCTTTCTTTCTCATACAATTAAATATAGATTCAAGAATAATCAATTGTTACAAATAACTGACCAAGTGTAGTATGTAAACATTACAAACTTAAACTTTTAGCAATAATTGCCAAAAGAAAGAGAATAAAACTTAAACAGTTATGTATTATTTTGATATTTAAAAATATGAATGAATTAACTAATCTTTGAATGAAATACTGGAAAGATTTTATTTTAGTTGAAAAGTAAAAATTCAAGAACTTTTCAATGACATTGAAGTAATAATCATTTATAACTTTAAATCTAAATCATATATAAATCTGCAGATATTTTTTCAAATGAAAATCCCAAATTAATGCCATATTTCCAAAATACTTTAAAAGCAACAGTTTTAAGACAAAAAAAAAATGGATTTAGAGACCACCATGTACATTTTAGCAGAGTTACCAATTTTCTGAAATTAAAACAACTAATAAAAAAAGAAAAAAAAAAACATACAAAACTAAGCAAGGCAATAAAACCACTAAGACACAAGGGGTTTTAAGTGTGAGAGAAAATAAAAAAAAATAAAAAAAATCACTATTAAGATGAGAGAACAATAAAAGAACAGGAATTAAGAAAACAGAAAATAACAATTGAGATTGCATTTAAATTTTTGAAGATTAAAGTTAACTGGAAAGCAATAAGCTGGAAAAGAGTTTCACAAGCGAGAAATGCAAGAGAAGAAATTATTGGCATAGAACTTAGTTATATCTAACCAGTTCAACTGTAAAATGATGAGACCTAGCTGCCAATCAAGTACTGCTCTTAAATTCATAAAGTCTAGGTATCATCAAGGAAAGTTCATCAGAACATTCACATGAAAGTAATTATAAAGATACAGGAAAGCTATATGAAAAAAGGATATATAAATACAGCATTTAATATAAAGAATTTCAATGCACCATGTACAACTTCTGTGCCAGATTTCAAATGCAAAGTTTCAGATACCTAAGGCTATACTGTATATATGACTGACTGAAGCCTTAACTATAATTCATCTAACAATAACAACAGTAGTTAATGTGCTGTAACATCAGCTGTTCAATGATTTAGTTTCTCCTTAATTTCATGTGGATTATAATGATAAAGAGTTAAAATTATTGATATTTTTAGTTATAAAATAAAGTTATCTTCATGAATAGTCAGACTTTACATAATTGATAGGTAAAGTATTTCATTTCTAATTGATCATGTATCAACAATGGCTTAATACATCCACATAAAGTTATGTGATTGTCAATCAAAAGGTTTCGAATTTTTTCTTTTAATACTTAATTTTTACACATTGTAATAAAATAACAGGCAAAAAATATAAATCTTTCCATGTAAAGATACACCATAGATTGAAATGTATTAGCCCTAGCATTTACTTCAACAATGAGAAACTTTAAAGAGAAATAAAATAGACAGACCTTAAGTGGAGACCAAAATATTGCTCATTTTCCCTTTCATAAGCTTACAAAAAAAAAAAAAAAAAAAAAAAAAAAAAAAAATTGTGTAAACTTACTCTTCTTACGCTTTCCTTTTGATTTTTTGTCAGCCATCTTATTCTTGTCATCAGCTTCATCTGGAAATCCAGAAACTATCACTTTCAGATTCTCATTGTCTACAGGAGGTGGCGGGTCTGAGGTGTCTGTCGAGTGTGAGGAATTGGACGCAGGCAGATGCAGAAAGAAGTTAATCTTGTCATGAACACTTTTCTCTGATAAGGTAGACCCTGGTGTGGATGATGTCACTTTCTTCTTCATGTTGGCTACTTTATCTTCATACTTATAGCTGTGATTGGAGACATCAAGACAGTTGCCGCCAAAGTTGTGGTTCTCACTAGATACGGTTTCCAGATCATTACTTTGTTTGCTTTTGCCATTTAACAACCAGTGTTCCTTTTTGAGCAGAGAGGTGCTAGCAAGTTTCAAGTTCAATGATTTTGCATCCTACATGGAAAGAAAATTAAGACATTAAACTTTATCAATGCAAACCGACTACAAAACTCAGGCAATATTTGAATGGCATTTTTTTAATGTGAAAAAACTGAGGACACCACTTATGCAATTTTAAATTAACTGTTTATGGTTAGTATTCTTTTTTTTAACTTATGATCTTGCCATAAAGACAGAAATTGATTTTTAATCAAGGGATAGTAGTAATAGTAGTACTGATAAAATCTACACATCATCCCTCTTGACCTAACTGAAGAAAATAGAGATTTTAATAAGTTTCTCTGTTCACTAATTAGGATCAACGCTAACAAGTCTCAGGGGTTCCCAATTTTCTTTTTGTGTCATCACCCATCTGTATAATAAATATTTAGAAGCATATCAAAATTGTTTGATAAAAGTGTGTTACTAGTTCATAAATTGATTTTATGATGATGTAAAAATAGCAAAGGGAGGTAACAAATAATGCTAACCAACATGGTGGCTACAACTGCTAATACCATATTAAAGAACAAGCAAATGCAAACTTGATCATTGAAAACTATATAATTTAGTTTTTAGTTTTTAGATTTAGTGTTGCAAGTGTTGACAAAAAAAAATTTTTTTTTTCATAATTATAAAATTAAAACAAATATACACTACTAGCAACTAATAAAAATTCAGTGAATATATTTTTTGTTGTATTCCCTTATCTGATTTATATTCGGGGGAGGGTGGTATTGTTTTGACTGAAGAACTATTTGCATGTTAATGACCCTTCTCAAAACTATAAAAAATACCAAAATATTCATTATTTGCAGGGATATTTATATCTTATCTAGGAATATGACCCATTTATTCCCAACTAGCCTCCAGTTTGTTTTGTTTTTTTAAAACCATACATGTTTTTCACATATCTACTTTGAATGTTTTTTTTTCTCCAGGTAGCATATGTCAAAATACCTTTTTAATACTCAAAATCTGATATTTCCCATCAAAATTTCAGTTGCTCATCACCCACCCAACAGATGAAATTTACCAGTGGGTGATATCACCCAGGTGGAGAAACCCTGTTCCAATTTATCTATTTAAAACTAATAAAAATCAAACAGTTAATAACAAAAGATAACTGAATTGTGTTGCAGTCCCTAAAATCATGTAGAAGAGACAAGAGAGGTTGAATAAGTTAATTCATGCAGCAGAAACTACAAGCTCGTCATTCTGCACAAAGCATTTAATATTCTCAATTTAATTCTTATGATGAAAATATGCAATACAGGAAAATTACTCACAGCTGAAAATAATTCCAGCACACCAACATTTCTGAACAATAGAGCATCAAGTATCTTTTCCTTTTCCTCAAACAAGCAAAATTAATCCCGATATAAAGAGTGAAAGAAAAACTTCTGCAGAAAACATCAAAGATTTCAACTAATCAAATTTCATGCAGCTATTAGTTTTCTTCCCTTCTGAATGAAGAAATCAAAATATATCAAAATTCTTCCCCAAATAAACCAAGTCAATATCTTAGGTGTGTGGTCTTGATATAGCAGGTATATGAAGAAGTATATATTTTCATATACATATGGCAAATATCAAAGCTTGTTTAACGTTTTTACTTTGATATTATTTACATTATTTATATTCAGACTACTGTCCACATCTTTGTTGTTATTATCACAATATTTCGGCTGTTGTGCCTTCTGGCCTTCCTCAGGTGTATATTGATCTGGGTAATCTATAGGGAATTCTGAACAAAGTCCTTTATTTAATCTATGGAGGTTGACTGTTCTCGTTCCACTGCCCATGACTAGAGATATCACCTCATTCTTATTTATGCTCAGTTATGAATAGTATTGTTTGCCAGTTTCCACTGAGTCCAAGTACACATTGCCTGAGCCAAAGATTGAACTCACAGCCACTATGTTGTCAAATTCACTGTAATCCACTAGGCCATTGTCCTGTAGGAAGTTCAGATAGAAATTACTTTGACATGTTTTGATGATAAACTAGAATCGGAAAATAATTTTATTTCACAAAAGCAAAATCTATATTTGCAAGGCAAAACATGAAATAAAATCCTTTTTATGAATCTGATGATGCCAGCTTATTTGAAAAACATACAAAGTAAAACTTTTCAAAGTGGCTTTATATATTTACCATTCCATCAGATTCTCATCAGTCTTCACTCTCATATGCACACAACTATACAATAGGGATAAAATACCATCATAAAAAAGTATATTGAAATTTTTGACAAAAAAATGCCCTTATCTAGGAATCTGAATCAGAAACAAGTTTCTACAGAATTTACACAATCCATTGCGTTCCTAAAGGAAATTTACCAATACAATATCAAGCCTGTATTTTTATACTTAAAACTTTAATATGCAACATAAAGCATTCTTGAAGAATTTAGAATCTTAGCTTGAGGCCATGAATGAAGTACTCAACCCATTCATCTACATTTAAAATGAACAATGCCAAAAAAACAGGTTTTCATTCCAACACAAAGAAACAATAATAGCAATTGTGAAAATAAGTTATACTTGATCCAGTTAATTTTGGAGAAAGTAAAATCTTTACTGATTAAGTCAAATTGACTTTTGGCTAAGCTTACTGAAATTTACATTGCAAGTAAATATCCTTATCAAAGTCAAAGTTGTTATAATTGGTAGTTGAATTATTTCCATTATAATTTTATTTGGAGCTCACAATCCAAAAATTTGAATTTTATAACACACAAAGAGATAGGATGTACCAGATATTTGAGAACATCTTTCAGAGGCTATAAATTAAAGATGACTTTATATAATAGAGGGTGTCCCCCAAAAATTGACATGTAAATTTTAATATCTAATTAACATGTCCTAGACAAACAAAATTAAATGGGCTTTGTGTTGAACAATAAAAGATTTATCAAAATTCAAACAAGATATTCAAAGTATGTAGATTTTATAACTGATTTCACAAAGCTTCATACATGTTCAATAAGTGCCCAACCTGTGACACGACAAACGTCAAGTCTGTAGTCCAACTCCTGCCAAACACGCTGTAGCATATCTTGCATAACATACTCCAGTACCTTAGTTGATTCTCTACTTAAGTTCCTCTAGGCTTGTAGGAAGAAAGGTGATATAGACTTGACTTTTCACATAGCTCCATAGGAAAAAACATTACAAGGTGTCAAATCAGGTGAATGTGGTGGCCATTTCAACAGCACATTGTCATTATCACTGGCACACCTGATCCATCTTCCTGGCAGATTCTCATCGAGATAAGTTCACACAGTCAATTTACATAGTTTCTACACATTTTGTTAAAATTTGAAATCATTTGAGTGAAGATTGGCCATGTTATTAGACTACAAAATTATGTCAATTTTCTTTGATGCCCTGTATTATATGATATGTGCTAAATTTTAACCATTATCATTTTTCATTCAGCCATATTAAAAGCATTAACATGACAACTTCCAACATAGGAAGCAAAAAGACATTGTGCTTTTGGCACTAACCAAAAACTAATTTCATGCATGCACGTTGTTTGTTTTTTGATTTTGTCAACTATACAGTATAATAGAATCAGTTGGGTACCATGACGCAATTCACTACCAAAAATTTGGAAATGGCATGTTGTATTTCTTGGTATTCACACCAGACAGTGCAGAAGACTCGGAAAGAGTTTGATGAGTCTAATGGTGATTATGAAGGTATGGCACCTTGGAAAACTCACTCTGATCATTCTGATAAAAGAACTCCTGGAGGCCTAGATCAAGTGCCTTCAAGAAGTAGTGATGCTGAGTCAAGAGGGTGGCTGCTGGAAGACACTATATTTGGCAACAGGATTTTGCACCATGTCAAATAAGCAGGAGAACCCAGTGATGGCCGTCAAACAATTTCTGCAACCACACCCCCCTTTACATCTGGTTACTTAACTCCCCAGACTGCAATCTCCTTGATTATTATATGCATGGGGTGCAGTTGAGCAAGATATCAACAAAACTCCTTGTAATACCAAAGATGAACTGAAGGCAAGGATTATGGCAGCATTCATTAACTTAAATAAGGAGACCGTCCAGAAGAGTTACAAGAGATCCCGAAATTGTCTGGAGGCCATGGTGGAAACCAATGGTCATTTTATTGAATAAATTTACTCTTTAGTATTTCAAGATATTTTTGTAATTTTGGTAAATATATCTATTAAAATGAGATGTCAGTATTATTTTCATTTTTGTGTAATTTAGATGACAATTTATCTATCACACCCTGTATATGCCTCAGGAGTAGGTGGCTGAGAATATCAAGGACTCATTGTGGATATGATATTCAACAGGATTGAAAGCCACCTAATCCAAGCATGCAGTCACTTCTGAGGTTATATCAAAGCTGAGAACATTTTTATTGAATAGCACAGACATTTATGTTTGTTTTTTAATTTTTTAATCTGTATCACCCCAAACAAGGAAGTAAAGCCACTAAAACACAAGGCGTTACTTGATGTGGAAGAATTAGGAACAGAAACATTACTAATGAGTAGGAAGACAAAAATGTAATCAGGAGGACAGTAGACAGCAATTGACATTGCACTTAAATTTTTGGAGATTGAAATTGGCTGGAAAGCATGGAGCTGGAAGGGAGTTTCACAAGAAATGTGAGAAAAACTGCTTGCATAAAATTTAAGGCCACATCTAACCAGCATAACTAAATTGATGAGATCTCAACAATACACTAGTATTGCAGTTAAATTTTAAAAAAACTCTAGGTACTATACATGCATTAATTCAGTCATGCAATGAAAAATAATATTTGTTTGTTAATTTTATAAAAAGGTCTTCAGATATTAAACTGGGAAAATATGTAATATATATCAGAACAATTGTAGGAAAATATATGACAAAGTGCAAAAACCCAACATATCAAAATATATTATTCTACTCACCAACTATCAAAACTACAATTGAAAAGAATTTAACAAAACTTAACATAAAATTTGCTACTACTTCTAAAACAAAAAACTTAATACAAAATAAGCTAAAACTTGGAGGAATATACTACCATCTGTAATAACTCCCACAAAGAATACATAGGAGAAACCTCAAAGAATTTACATAAAAGATTATATGAATACAAAAGGGATCTTAAACAACACACTCAATGCATTAGTTGCTCACCATAATGAATCTGACCAAAATATTGATTTAAAATTGCTATTTTAATTAAAAGAGAGCAATTTAATAAGCCAAATGTGTATATAAAAGGTTTTAATTGCTAGATCCACAATAAATTTACATTCAGGTTCTTATAACTTTTTACCTTTCTTTTTCCAGTAAAATCTTCTGTTATCACAATGTTGGATACTTAATAAAAGTGATAAAAATATATAAATGAAAATGACTAGCCTATATACCCAAAGCATTTAAAAAAAAAAAAAGAAATTTTTCACAAATTTAAAATCGCAGCATCACCTCTCCTTTATACACATCTGTAATCACATCAACATAATCACTTTAGTCTGATGAAGTCTTAAAGAATGAAATGCATCACACAAAATATGTTTTCCATTGTCATAGATTTTTTCCTACTTATCATTGTTCTTTCAGTTTTTTAACCTTACCTCTTTGAAAACTTATTAGAAATGTCCACTTGTTATAAAGACACTACCACAGACATATACACACACATTATATATAAGATATAAGCGCTATATATTTATAGAGGCAACCAGATATCTAGCCACATTGATGAGCTATGATACAGCAAAACAGTCTGTGGATGACAAATATTATATATGAAAATTTATTATACTATGCAAAATTTATTGGACCAGCAAAACAATATCACTAAAGGTAGCTGACTTACAAATAATCTAAATCCATCTTACACATTTAAAATTTTACCATTTGTCCATGCATTGAATACTGTTACCATATTAGGTCTGCTGCTCCTGCTGCATATCTTAAGATTCTTTACAAAATTCAAAGATGGGTCTATAATGTAATCAATCCTGACCAAGCATCTAAACTTCAGTCATTCTCTCACCAACATGATGTGGCTTCCCGCTTATCTTTTCTACAAATATTTTCATGGCAACCGTTCTGATGAGCTTTTTTCCTCTGGTACCTTGACTGCAAGAATTTACGTGTGCTACTAGATTGGCAACTAGGTTTCACTATTTTACTATTGAACTAACTAGACAAAACTGCTATTTCTAACAGTTTTTGTTATATATATATCACCTGTGGAATTTCCTTCTTATTTCTTGCTTCCCTGCTACATGCAATCTTCAAAAATTTAAATGTAATGTCAACCACCATCTTCTGTGTCCTTTCCTCACTCCTCCTCACTAAAATCTTCTCATTCTCTTTCACTCTCTGCAGTCCCCTACATCGTTGTGGCATTATTGCCTTGCTTTTTTATTTTGGTGGGAGGTGCAGTTAAAGAAAAACAAATCATAAAAAGATTGACTTCATTAGTTTTTGAATTCCCATATGTAACTACTAACTATAAAAAAATTCCTTGATTCTCAATGGATCCTAATTATCCTATGGATATTATGCATAAGCAATGATAAAGCTTATGTACCAAGTTGTGTAATACAATGAAATCTCAGAAATGAAAAAATAATCAAAGCAGGAAAAGTTTAGGCAAACATAACAAATCTCATGTAAGTTCTTATGTAATTCTCTTTGTAATTTAAGCTTTAGCACTGTGCATTATTATTACTATTGCTTCCTTTTCCACTGCATTCTTTTTCAGGACATCTCAATTGCAGTAACCTTATTGTTAATTTCACTCAAAGATGTTTTCTGTTACCATAGCATGATATGACAACACAACTATGAAATTCAAATAAATTTAGAGTCAGTCGCCTTCAGTGACAGGACAAACTTTTTGCACAGCAAATGAATCCACAGAGTGATAAAGGTTAGAAAGAATTGATTGATTCATTTCAGAATAGCATTTCTAGTCCTTCTATAAGATAATCTTAAAATGTTCCAAAAAATTTACCATGGAACACATTGAAGCAGGTGCAGTTCATTCAATTCATACAAGCTAAGATTAGTTGAGCTTTCTCAAAGATTTATAAATCAAACAAACAATATTGCTATGCATGTTAAGTCACTTGTCTCTCCTCAGTAAGTAGAGATAAAAGGTAATTTTCTAATAGACAAATTTAGATTTAATAAATATGAGGGTCAGCTGAAAAGTTCAAAGGCTGTCCAAGATACTCTCATGGAATGTGACCAAATGAGGTTTATTCTTCAACACAGTCTTCTTCGTGGTTCACACATTTCTTCCAAAGGTGTCAAAGTGCTGGTGTCCCATTGGTAAAGAAGCTTTCATCCTGTTTGTCTGTCTCTGGCTCAAAGTGATGAATCCAACACTGATTCTGGGTAGGGGAAACATTCAAGGAAACTAGCTGGTTCTGCATCAAACAATATTGGATTTTTACATGTGATCAGCCAGGTATGCTTTTGATCATGTATCAGAAAACATGGCAGCCACTGAGCAGATGATACCTTCATCATGCCAAGTTCATTTTGTAGAATATTCTCAACTCTCTCACTAGATATGATAATAGCATTGGCTATTTCATTTATAGTCAATTACTTGTCATCCATGTGGTGAACATGATCAATGTTTTTCTCATGGCAGCTTTTGCAGGACGTCCAGGCCTTGGGTTATTTTCAAGACTCCTTTCCCCTCCTAAATTCAGCTACTCACTTTTGCACTGTTGATAAAGCTGGAGCATCATCTCTTAATGTAGCATTCCTATCAGTATGAATGCCTTTGGAGGTTAAACCCTTTTTCTGCAGGTAACTTGATAATACCATTATGCTACATTTTGTCTACTTTCAAGAGAAGTCTCTACTTCATTTTTGAAGTCTTCTTTGAACAGTCATATCTGTTTACCTGGATAGAAACAATGCAGTTAGTAATAAAGAGAGTTGAAATTAATGCGTGCAAGTCTTCACAGTTCTAGCATCACTCTGTCATAGCCAGCCTATGAACTTTTCAGCCCACCCTCATGAAAGAGACAAAAATAAGAGTATAAATGTTTCTTCCTGCAGGCATTTGCTCCATTGAGAAAAAAAAAAGAAAAAGAATTATTTTATACTTTCCTCATAACTTTAAGAAAGAAAATTAAAGCATTGGGTAAGAACAAGATTTATGTATATTCATTTTAAGACAAACTTTTGGCAAAGGCGAAAGATACACTAGAGTCATCTGATAGCATTGAGATCGTTTTATTTGGTGTGCCCTTTTTCATAGTTCAGTTTCAGCAGAAACACTTGGTTAATTCCATCGAGATTAAAAAAAGAGTTTTATCAAAAACATCCCATAGCTATTTAATATTTTTTGGCAATCAACCCTTTAAATGCAAAAGGAGAAAAATATTCACTCCCTGACAGATTGCTTTAAATAATGAACATCATGCCCCCCTGACAAAGAATAGGAGACTACAGGCTTATTTCCTGATGGAAGTTGACAAAAATTCTTATTTAGAATATGTGTGTGTGTGTGTGTGTGTGTGTGTGTGTATATATATATATATATATATAGTTTATAGCCTCTGTTTGTTAGCAAACTCCTCCTAGGGTTTTGGAGAAAAGACCCCCATAACTATATATATCCAGAAAACTACATTACCCAGGGTACTTGGATAAGTATATTTCATTTTGATCGGGGGGAGGGGGTGTCACCTCCTCCACCCACTGAAAACTTTTTCTCCTTTGATTTAAATTAAATTTAAATAAGAGTGTGACTCCTATCCAAAATTTAGGAGAAAGAAAGATGGTCACATTGGCAAAATCATTTTGATCAAAGAGTGTTCCCAGAGGGCACAAACCAACAAACTGAAATTTTTTTTTCCCTCTGATTTAAATTAAGTTTAAATAAGGGAATGACTCCTATCCAAAATAAAGGAGAAAGCCAAAAGATAGAGGTCACATTGGCAGGATCAAAACGAGACAATAGGGATGTCAATTTGAGCAAGAAATCACCAATCAGTGGGTAGTGCTTTACAATACATATTTTTTGTGACAATTCAACTGCCATATCAATGTTGAAATCTTCTCAACAATTCATTCAATCAAATATTGCATCAAATACATATCAAAGGGGTCAAGATCAAGCTGTTTTTGCACAAAACCCCCACTGACCCCCCCCATTTGATTTAAATTAAATTTATATCAAAGATATAGAAGGAGAAAGCCAGAAGATGGAGGTCACATGGGCAAGATCATTGAATAATATTGAAATGCATCATTTTTCTCCACACATTATAACAATGATTTAAATTCAATCATCATTTTATTAAAAAGAGAGTGAGACGGAATTTTACATGATTTTTTGATAAAAAAGATTAAATTTAATTTGAAAGACCCACTTCTAGAGAGGTTCAAATACTCTAAATTACTTCAAATTAGTTCAAAGGGGCCCTATTAAATTTGAAAATAAGCAAATCTGTTCTTATAAATTTAGTTTCTTTTAGTTTCATCAGCAGCCCAAGTCTAGACAGTTTTGTTGGGTTCCTCTAGTCTTGGAGACCCTGGATTGAAATCCATACTAACCCATATGTAAATCTGGCACTGGTTATGCCCAAATACCCCCCCCCCCAAAAAAAAACAAAGAACATCTGTGAAAATTTGATTTATCAGGATATTGTTAACAAGTTATACTAAGATTGAATATGCTGGTATAACTTGTGCAAGGACTTGGCTGTTGAGAGACCTTATGTAAAAAAAAAAATTCATGGGTCTACTCAGTCATAAGGCTGAATTGTTGGGGAGATTTTTGCTAACCATAAGGATTAAGGACCATGGTGCTTATGAGTTTGAAAGTGTCATAATCTGATTTTTCACTCAATGAGAGCTTTGTCAATGATATCCCAGACTGCATCACTAGCTAAGGGATGTCAAAAATGATCAGATAGAGATTTTCCCTGTGAAAGATGGAGGTCACATTCTTTCCTTTCATGGCTGTGAAAGCAAAATCATTCACTGATGACTTGTGTCAACAACAACTTTGCACCAAGTTATAACTACCAAAATAGTTCTTTATTTTTCAAATATCACGGTATACAAATGTCCTGTCCTAAAATAGTTGTGGAGAGAAGAACAAAGCAAACTAACATGGTATAGGTACCAAATATGGGAGAGAGTCCAATGTAATAAATAAACAAGCACTGGATTTTTGAGACATGGAGGGATATCAATAACTGAGAATCTGTCAGCTGACTATCTGCTAACAATTACTGAACTCCTATTCATTTGTTCTGCACTATGGTAATGTTTTGAGTAACTACAACCAGTGCATCTAATGTTGATGCAGGTAGGATGTAAAAAATGTGTAACAATATACTAACATCCATTGCAAGAAAGCACAATTTACAATTTGAAAATTAAACATTTCATATCTTGCTAAGGAAAAATAAAAAGTTTCTTAGTAAAAAAAAAAAAAAAAAAAAAAAAAAAAGTAAAAATGATTAACAATTTTCAAATATTTTAGGTCAAACATTATAATAGTAGAATTGGTATTACAAAGGGTTTATTGAGAGTAAGCAAAAGAAAAGGACAAATAATCACAACACCTCACACATCCACAAATGCACACAAACAATACGGAAAAAAGACTTGCACTAATGATAAATGCATAAAAAAGAAAAATCAAGAAATATAAGCAGTTGGGTCTGCCTTTGAAGCATCAGCTAACAAACTTTTACCATATATATATATATATAAGTGGACTCTCCAGTTGTATTTGGCGTATGAGGGTCAAGAAGCTCAGTTCCTAGGAAGTGGCAGTCAGACACCAGCACATGATTTGATTATAGTGGTGAAGGCTTTGTGAAGAACCAAGCACACTTTTTGAAGGGCCAAATACAGAGGCCTGGTGCACTACATGCCACAAGGTCCCTAAACAATCCTCCACAAGTTTTTAATTCAGAGTTTTCCTTCTCCTAGACCAGTTGTCATCCCAGGCGATAGAACCCAGTCTGTCCTGCTATTTACTCATAGCTGGAGGGAGAAGAGGATTAATATCTTTCCCAAGGATATTAGTACGTAAGTGAATGTAACGGATTTGACTGAATTTGAACTTGGCTCTCAGATTCTTCAATCCGAGCCGCTATCCACTACTCCACCATTCCTCCTCATATATATATATATATATATATATATATATATATATGTGTGTGTGTGTGTGTGTGTGTTACATGAAAATAAAATACTTCAACTTTTCTAAGATACAGGCATATTCACTGAAACAATTAATATAAAACCATATAAGTAGGATTGGAACTAGAATCTAATTCTGGATTTAAGTTTTGTTCAGAAGACTTAATTAAAATTTATAATTTGAATGAATTCGCAGCATTAAAGTTTTTTTTATTTTCAACAAGATCACAACTGAACTTTCAAGTGTGAAAGAACATTGGAATTTTAAGTCATTTATCCCTATTTTCCACTGGCTTTATATTTTAAATCTGAGATTTAAAACCTTCAGTTTTCATAAATATTGTTGGTTGGTTGATTTTGTTTAGGGGCATATCAACCTCTATGGGTTATTTAATGCCAAAAAATCTAAATATTTTGAACACAACTGCCTTCAACTAAAGATAAAAACATTGTCAGTAAATTTTTTTTTATATATGGGACGTTAACAGGTGCTACCATCCCAGGGCAGGGTGGACCTGGAAACAACAGCAATTAAGAGGTGGTTCCATGTTCCTCAAAACCTCCAATCTGCCAATCAGAGGCCTTGCTGCCAGATGTAGTTTATCAACATATCCAGGACTATCATAAATATTGTCAGTGTTTTTAAACTATAACATTCAGAAAATGGGTTTAAGATTTTGTATATCATGAAATGCCAATCTTTAAGATGTTCGAACAGAATCATCAGCTAAGCACAGGGGAAGAGCATTATTGTGCAACAATCTAGTTACTGCAAGAGAGACCAACTGGGAAGGACTTTTATTAATGCAATAAAGTGAAACTCTGGATTTACCCAAAAAACTAATCAGGTCAGTTCTCAATCTCCTAAAATATAATCCTCTCCCATAGCAACTGACATGCTTTTTGTTAACTATTTTTCACAAGTTTTATACAAATATACATAAAACAATCACTTTGCATATGTGAACATATACATCTGTTTATATATATATATATATATATATATATATATATATATATATATACACACACACACACACACAAAAGATAAAAATTGGCTTTTATTCACCATTTAATCTTACTGTCATTCAACCAATTTTAAGCTCCAAAGCTACTAAACGATATGCCACTTAAGATTTAACTGCTTGTCATTAAGTCACTCTGCAAGCTAATATGCTCTTAGCTTGTCCAGACTTAAGATCAGTGTACTAATTTCACAAGTTAATTGGTTAAAAATATTCTTTACCCACATAATATATATTACATTATCATAAGTAATAATTATGTCTATATTAAACCAAACAATTACAATACGTTACTTAGTTATCCTTTCTGCTTTCTAAAAAAAAAAAAAAAAAAAAATTAACTCTTCAAATGATATAGCATATGCAGAATATGTTTGGTTCCAAATTGGACTCATAAAAATCAAATGCTTTCAATAATATATTTATAGATCTGCAGAAAAAGAGATTACAAAAACATGAAAAAAAAAGTGGGGGGGATGGATCAACCACCTAGTGGATAAAAGCATTGGTTGAGTGATCCAAAAAGTGAACTAGATTTGTGAGTTCAAACAACTTGGAAAGTTATCAAGTTGAATCTATATATAAAATTCTGTGACTTTCGTTAGTCCGTCCATCCGTCTCACCCTCTAAAATAGAGATACATTGACCAATCAAAACCAAATTTTGGGGAGAAGTGCAAAAAGGTAAGGAGGTACAAAATATAGTAGGTTTTTTTTTTGTTTTTTTACAAGGGTGTGTAGCTTAGTACAATAAATAAAACAAATTTTCATTAATTTCTTTGGAAAAATTAAAATTTTTATTATATAACATACAAAATTTTCTCACTATTTTGAAAACAATTTAATGCTTAAAATAAATATTTAATAAAAATGCAGTATTGTTATTTTTGCATATATTTTCTTTATGTTTTTATATATATATATATATATATATATATATATATATATATATATATATATTTCATTCTGGTAAAATATAATGCACAGTAAATATAAACACAGTAGGGAAAGTTGACGTGTAAATCTAAAGAAAAATGTTAGTGATAACTTCAACAATATTGTGAGGATTTTCTAGTTAACTAAAAAACAGATATCCAAAAGCATGGTACTTGGAATTAGAACAATAAACCCCTGTTGACTAAAAGAGTTCAGTTTGAAATTCCAGTAAATATCACCTGCAGAAGAAAAAAGAAAAAATAGAATTGTTAACCTGAATTAGAATGTTTTTTTTTATATGCTGGTACAAACTATTTAAAGAAGGCAATTTTCATTAATTTCAGTCACAGAATAATACTTCCAAATAGTAAATACCAAGAACAAACATTTGAAGTGCAGCCAAATTTTACTGAATGCAAATAGAGGAAAAATCTTCACGGCAATTCTAAGTAAGAAAAAAAAAAGAAAAGGCGTTTCATTCTGACCTCCTTTAAAACTGTATTACCCTGAATGATTGTAGATACAAAAGAAATTCGTAACTGAGTGGATATATTCCCATCAGCAAACAATGAATTATTAAAAGCTGTAATTTTCAACTATGTTCCCTCAACTTGTGACATTTGTCAAGTTGTACAAATTCTCAAATCAGATATAGGGAAGTAGTTGTTGGTACATTAATAACTAAAAAGGATTATCAAAATTCTTGTCACTATAACTTTTAATAATTACTTAGGAAAAATATTGGTTGGAGCTTTTTCTAACAATTTAAGAAATAGTTCATTAACTCCCATAGATAAATGTTTGAGAAATCTCAGAGCAAAGCTGGCAGTGTTAATCATAAATTTAGTCAAATTCTTAAGACTTAAAGTTTTCCACCAGCTACTGGTCTCATAATTGTAAAATACACTATGTATAGCATAATAATTTGGAAAAAATGTTAAACTTGGCATATTTCACCAATAAACCAGCATCATCAGATATACAATTTTATTTGGATGTGGAAAATGTACATTACATTCTAAACAACTTAAATTATTATAGAAATTGCATTTTCACTAATTTCACTCAGTGATGGTTTAAATATTCCATTTTGTTTAAAATAAAAGAAATTTGTTAAAATCTAATTTCTGTAATAAAGTCAAATTTTTAAAATGAATAATTTAAACAGCTTAACATAAACCATTCGGGTAGATGGAGCTGAATAGTCCACCTGGGAGAACAAAAACCCTGATTTTAACCCCTCACTGCTTTGTGGTCATATCTACAAACACTGAAAAGGCTATGGAAGTAAATCCAGACAGAAAACCCAGAGCAGAGCCCCAAAAGTGATTGGCTGTCAACACTGATAACATTCTGGCAACTCCTGCAGTCAAGCCAACCTCAAATGTAATGCCCTTTTTATTCAGGGGTGGCATCCTGAGAATGGAAACAAATCACTTTATAGTATAAGAAAGAATTAAACCATTTTGATAATTTAAGAGAAAACATTTATTTATCAAGATTGAAATTCTCTTATTTCTGTTCAGAAGTATGCTTTTGACACTAGTGTCATTAGCTGTGACATGGTTTCTTAGCCACATTCAAACTGAATTGCTGCAGACCCTAAGATCCAATCGAAGACCAACCAAATTTATGACTAGAAGATTTGCCACATTTTTAACTTCAAAATGGTAGGGGGCGTGTGTCTGAGTTTCACTATGCATGCACACAAGAACTAACATTTTACCTAGACCATTGGCTATTAATATATAAGATTATTTTTGGATAATCCAACAACCAGTTCATTTATAATTTTAAGAATTGGTTTGCACAAAACAGTAGGATGCCACCAATGCCTGTATTCTTTGTCACTATGGCCGAGAGTGGGGGCTGTGTAGTCTGGGCAGTGCATGGCCTCCATATAATATCACCAGTCTAGGAGAAGGAAAACTCTGAATTCAAACAACTTGCTGCCTTGTAGGTCTTGCCTCTTTAACTTTTGAAAGGAGAGACAAGGTAACCTCAACATCCCTAGTGCAAAAGAAACTGGCAAGCCATTGCACTATTCTGTCTCGAATGTCACCATGAACCAATTTTGAGATGGATGAGAGTGGTGCAGATTGCACTAACTAAATAAATAAATGAATGAATGAAGATGGAAAGTGCTCACTTAAACTACATTCCTTAGTTCCACCAGTTCTAACCTTCATGGCTAAGACCCACTATGCCACACCCATTATAGCAAACTACTCTCATTCCCTCCATAATCCATCTACGAGAAGTTCCACTTGAGCAGCTTGTTCCTGCAAACCACTACTCTGTGGAACCAATATCCAAGATGATGTGTTCCCTGATTACTACAATCTTAACCTGTCCAAGTCTTGGGTTCACCATTATCTTCCCCACCTATCCACATAAACCATGCTCTTACTCTGTAAACCTACACATCAAATTGCTTCCAGGCCTTGTACAAAGTGAATCTTACTGTAATTAAAAAAAAAAAAAAAAAAAATGAACAGGTTAAATTTTTGTAATTTAAATTTTATTTCAAATAAGTGTTTCTGATGACTTCAAATTATTGGCAAAAAGTTTTAAAAAATTTTCCCCAAGAGTCTTATATAATTTCTATTCCATCAAATTTTATTTCAAATGTAGTTTGAAATGAAGCTGTAACAAAGCTTGGCAATTCTATACACATTGTCCTTTTCAGGATATGGACAACTTAAATTCAAAATATTTACAAAAAGGATTTAAAATTAAACAGCCTAAGATGTGTAAATAAAAATTCAAAGAACATTATAAATATTTAGCAATCTAAAGTACAAAATGGACAATGTTTGGTAAATAACTTTTTTTTTTTTAGCTCTCCATAACTTTTGATTCTTTCCATCCCTTTGCCCCCTGTTCTGCCTTATATTTACACAAACTACAGGGTGAGATGGGTAAATTGTCACCATTTTATATTTTTAAGTTTGTGAATATGCATTGTTCGTTTTTGATTTTGTTGACTGCACAGTATTGTAGGGACAGTTTGGCACTGTCTGAGAGAAAAAGTGAACCATGATGCAATTCACCCGGCTAGAAATTTGGAAACAGCATGCTGTATTGTTTGGTATTCACACTAGAAACTCCAATATACAAACATTTCAGAGTGTTTGGATGTCAATCTGAGGACTGTGCAGAGGATTTGGAAAGAGTTGGATGATGTAACCAAGTCAACATCATGGTGTTTGTAGTTATCACAATGATAGTGATGTTATGCCTCCATTTCATCTTCTCACGGGGCCTCAGACTGAACACGGAGACCCACATCAAATGCCTGGAGAAGGTAGTGCTAGCCTGGGTCAAGAGGGTAGCTGATGTCTGGCAAGAGGACTGTTCTATGCCACCGAAGCAGGAGAACACGGTCATGGCTGTCAGACAATTTCTGCGACCACATCACCCCTTAGATCTGGCCATATAACTCCCCAGACTATGCAACCTCCTTCATTATATGTGGGGCACAGTTGAACAAGAGACAAATGAAACTCCTTGTAGTACCAAAGATGAACTGAAGGTAAGGATTATGGCAGCATTCACCATCTTAAACAAGGAGACTTTCCAGAAGAGTTACAGGAGATTCCAAAGTCATTTGGAAACTGTGGTTGAATCCAATGGTAATTTTATTGAATAAATTTACTCTTTAGTTTTAGTATTTCAAGATATTTTTGTGTAATTTTGGTAAATATATCTGTTGAGATGTCAGTCTTATTTTCATTTTCATGTAATTCAGACAATATATCCATCACACCCCATAAGTAGGTTATTTGCTATTTCCCCAGCTTACCTTTAATGTCCTGTTAGTGTTAAATTTTCTAAGCCTTCTTACTTCATTATGTGTTGCAGAAATTTCAAAAGTTTTTCTGATTGTAAACATCAATTTCCTTGTAGTTCCTACATTCTTAGAAACTTCCCTGTTGCTTATTTGTTCTATGTTATTCTTAGTATTTGCCAATAAAAACTGTTGCTTCAAGTCTCTTTATTTATCAAGAGTTGTCAAGCATTCAATACCAGATTAGATATTAAATAGCACTTCTTTCTTTTTCTATTTTTTTTTTTTTTTATTTATTTATAAAGATATTATTTTTATTACTCTGTACCTTTATATTTCTGTATTATATATTCCATTGTCTGTTACAACAATACCCAGATTGTTAAATTTCTGTACCTACCTTATTTTAAGATCCCAGATACATAGCTCACATCTTTGTTTTTGTTACTGACCATCATGTATATCTTTTTACAATTAGTAGTTAGTCCTTTCTTTTCCTAACTTCTTTCAATTTCCTTTTTGGATCTGCTGACAATATTATCTTATGTTATTAAGATAATGTTTGCTAATAACAAATCCTCGTAGGTCTCATGACTCTTAGAATTACAGCTTGAACAAATCCAATGGGAATATATAGTTGACTTTCTCCTCTATTTTTGTGCATTCTAACAGCTCAGTGGGGGTGACGTAGGGTAAATTGGCTGGTCACATTCAATGCCTTGAAAACCAAACTAGTGTCAATCCATCATCATCGATCAGACCCAAAACCATCACCAATCAAAATGAACAGATGTTCCCTCAGGAAGGCCTTGTGCCTTGAGCACTTATTGGGACATAAACTCAACTCAGCGCTCAAGTGGAACTTGTCCAGATGATCCATTATGCTGGAAAAATGGTCAGTTGCCTGTACTGCTTCAGTAAGTACCTGACTCCACCTGCTATCCTCTACAAGAGCCAGAGCAGGCCAAAAATGGAATGCTGGTGCTATATATGGGCAGGAGCTGTCCAGTCTTGATAGAGTCCGAAAGTGTCCCTGCATCCTTGTAGGTGACAAATTATTTTCCACCTGAGAATCTCTTTCTCACAGATGAAATGTTGCAAGCCTCTCACTACTCCATTGCTATATCTATGAAAAGTGTTCAGACAAACAACATTCCTTAGTTCTACCAGTTCTAACCTTCATGGCTAAGATCCACTGTAACAAACCACCCTCATTTCATTTGTATTCTATTGGTGAGATGTTCTACTCAAGCAGATTCTTCGAACAAACGGCTGCTTTGTGGAACCCACTCCCAAAAGAATGCTTCTCTGATCACTACAATTTTCACCTGTTCAAGTCTAGGTTTAAGTGTTATCGCACCCTCAGATATCTGCATAAACTGTGCCTCTTACTATGTAACCCCTTTACCTAGAATGGTTTTGGGGGCTTGTACAAGGTGAATATTATTGTAAAAATTCATGAATTTCTTTATCTGCCATGTATGTTTCTTTTCAGTAAAAGAAAAGGATTACTTAAGCATCTTTCCCATGTAAATCAAGCTTTTCTAGTATTTCAAGTAGGTCTTCATTTTGTACCATATTGTGTAATGTAGGTCTTTATGAATTTGTATTACTAACTGACAGCATTATGATCACAAAGATAGTGTTTCTTGTGTCTGGTGTCTTATACAAAACCAGTGTTCTTGCCTTATTTCCAGTCTAATTGTGCTACAAGCTCTAGTCATTAAAATCTTAGTAACAGACTCTTTCGTCATTGCTATGAAGCTAAACCTACTGAAGTCTTCTGGTATCTCATTACTGTCATATATTATTTCAGTAACCATGTCAGTCCCAGAATAGTTTCAAGCTGACAGTATCTATTAATCACATTTGGTCCTGTTGCCTGCTCTCTGCTCTTTTTGGCCACTGCCAATCTTACTTCAGATGTTAATGCTACAGGTCTTTCCATGTTTATATGTATTGTAGGTTTCTTTCATGCTGTGAAAGAAGAGACTTGACATATTTATTTTTTTCCTAGTGAAGTTTTGTCAAAGACTTGCATCAGCTGTAAAATTCACAAATAGGCTTGCCAAAAGGAAAGTGATGAAAAAAAAAAAATAAGGTTAGACCATTACTTTCAGGAAAGGTTGTTAGTTGTCTAAAGGATTCACCAATAACAATGAAGAGAAAACTAAATGCAATCAAATGCATACTTAAAAAAAAAACAAAAAAAAGACACTAACATCTAACCAAATAGTAATATACATACAAACATACTTATTGAGAGAAAAATTCAATTTATACAGCATATATACATAAACAGTTAACAGACAAAACATTGTGAGCCCTTTTGCTACTATATTGCTACATTCCTTGGTCCCATCAGCAATGATTTTTGCAAATGAGACCTGCCATGCCATGTACACAAGAATGAATTATCTTAATATCCTTCATATTCCATTTGTAAGGAGTAAGTTCCACTTAAACAGCTTCTTCCCAAGAACTGCCGCTTTGTGGAACAGACTCCCGGCCGAATGTTTTCCCTGATCTCTACAATCTTGACTACTTCAAGTCTAGGGTAAAGTTTTCTTTCCTGTATAACCTCATGAACTTCACTTGCCTTTTCTTATGCTCATAACAGTAACCCTCTACCTTGAGTGGTTCCTCAGCCTTGTATTGGATAAACATTAGTATAGAAAAAAAAACAAGCTAGATATTCATTAGTTGACCATTAATTCTAATGAATACAACTAAAGCACAAGTTTAAAATGATCAATTTTTATTTTTATATGTATGGTACTAAATCAATACACATTCATTATGATTCTCAACATATGTCTTTGATTGAAATACATACATTTTAGCCTTAATAAAAAATAGAATAAAAATCAATAAAAAAACATTGAACAGTTAATTTAAATCAAGTTTTATTAAATATACAAAAAAGTTTCAACTTCTTTGCAGGATACTGAAATGTTTATATAAAAGTCTTTTTTAAAGTTACTGAAAATTATATCTGTAATAAATGAACTAATTTGTGCCTTTAGATGCTTACACACCCATATAATATATAATTCTACGCGGTAACTTCATAATGCCAAGCTCTCAGAACAATTTCTTTCTGGTCACAGCACTAATCTAGGTAATGTTTGCACATTTACAAATCTACAATTTATCTGTACATTGAATAATGTTGCCATATCTGGTCTGGTGCTCCTACTGCACATCGAGAGATTCTTGACAAAATCCAAAGAAAGATCTGTAATATAATTAATCCTGACCAGGCATCTACTCCAGTCACTTTACCACAGACAATATTTTTGTGAAAACTGCTGACAAGCTTTTTTTCGTGGTGCCCTGAATTCATGAATTTAAGAGTGCTACTTAATTGATTTCTAGGACCCACTCTTTTACTGTTGAAATAACTAAATGCAACTGCCACTTCTATTCCAACAGTTTCTTTTCTCACATTTTCCACCTGTGGAACTCCCTTCCATTTCCTTGCTTCCCTGATGACTACAATCTTCAAAAGTTTAAATGCAACATCAACTGCCATCTTCTGTCTTCTTAAACCTCATTCATCTTTCATCCTTTCCTCAATCCTTCTTATTGTCAGTCTTCTTTTTCACTTTCATTTCCTACAACTCTTTGCACACTAGTGGTATTACTGCCTTGCTTGGGGTGAAATGATTAAAAAAAATTTCTCAACTGAAAGAATTCTGTAACAAAAGGTATAAATGGTAATCTAACAATGTAAGAATTTTAGTTTCAGATGCTTTTTGTAGATTGCTACTTTCAGTTGGTCTGATTAAGGAACAGTACATGCTTGAATGAATTATTTTATTTTTATAGACACCTCCTTTCCAATCCAACCTCTCCAGATACAGAGTATAACCATTACTAAATAGTCTTAATATATTTACAAGTGGTTTATACTGTTGTATTCCTTAATGTTGTTGTAAATTATTCACTTTCATCAAACATCAAATAAAAAAATATTTTTGCTGTGTGGAAGTCAAGCATCAAAGAGACTAATATAACCAAATGGTGCAAATGATTTGGATATTATGAGTTTGATGGCTATCTTCTGCACCAGGTAATATTGATTAGTCTCAAGCAATATTTTAATATGAATGCCTTCAACCTCAACTGAATCGTTATTCAGCAAGATATCTCCAGTCAGAAATTTCACAAATCAGCTTTGACACATTAAAAATTATTCATAGTAACTTCGACAAATGGCACAGATTTTCTTTTGTATTTTTTATTTTTTTAGCTGTCTTAAAATATGCATAGAAATGTTGGCTATTATTCCATCTTCAATGCTTGAAAAAAATAAAATAAAATAAAATCTGTTCAATTTTTCCTCCTCTTAAGTGTTTGCTGAAACAATATTTGTCAAAATCTTTAATTTAGTTGAAATGAAATGCTCCCAATGTCATCTCATGAATGTGTGGGTAGCTTAAAGGTTAACAAAGTGGAATCAGACAAGTTCAAATTCCCACAGTCTATTGCATTTACTTTCACACAAATGCCTTTACAAAAGACATGAATCCATCCTTTTGTTCCCTAGATATGGATTGAACAACAGAGTATACAGGGCCCTCCCTCTCTCTCTGACTAGCAGCTACTTTAAGAGAAAGACTACACTGAATTCCAAACTCTGGAGAAGGCAACATGAAACCTATTCATTATTTTTCCCAACAAGCCATGACAATCTGTGGATAAAGAAATAAAATCTGTGGATAGCCACAACTATTTACATCCTGAACTTATAATTTTCAAATAACATTTTAGAAAAATATATTTTATTTTTGAATGATTATTTTAAGAAAATTGTTGTATTAACAAAACTATCTATATGGACAAATTTATAGATTTTTACTGATTAAGAGATAACAAAAAAAAGATTACAATCAATTTAAATTCAGTTTGAGATGCACCAAAGTATTTTGCTTATTAGGAATATTAAATTCAGTCTATTAGCTTGGACTTAAAACAAAAATAATAAAGCTTCAAGAAAGATTTTTCATTTTTTAAAATGCATTTAAACTTTGACATCACTTTTTTTGGAAGTAGATAACCACAAATACATAAGTTTTGTTGGGAGGCAAGAAATTTATCATTTTCCTATTATGTGACTTATGAGAAATTCTTCACACATCAAAATATGTTAAACTTTATATTCAAACCAGAGTGTTCCTATTAAGTAGGTACCACACTACTGATTTGTAAAAAAAATGAACAAACCATGATGAAAAAAATTCCCCAAATTTAATAAAAACAAAGTTTTATCATCAAAATCTTTATATTGTTATTAAGAAAAATCAGAGGATTTTTTTATCCTTTTTAGAATATTTAAGATTTTGGTTTTTTTTTTGGTTTTTTTTGCATCAACCCAGTGGACAAAGATTAATAAAAGACATTTTAGCATGTTTTGTGGTGAAAAAAAAATAAAAAAATAAATAAACACTGATTTGGAAATTCTTGCAAAATTCAAATAATTGTTGAATTTTAATGAAACTTTCATGACTTATTCACAAATGAATTAAATTATTTTAGAAATATATTTTTAAGTGTGTGTGTATATATATATATATATATATATATATATATATAATGTTAACCGCAACTTACTTAATTTTATGAAATGGAGAAATTAAAATTTTGTACAAATTAATGTTTACAGCAATTAATGTTAAAAGCAAAACTCCTTGGAGAATTTAAATAATTTTTTCATAAAAATAGAAACACCCATTACCAAAAATCTGCTCAGAATCATAAAATAAAAAATGTATTAAAACTAAGACATTTAATTTGAAAAGTTTTTAATTGCTTTTATAAATAAGATATGTTATAGATGCTATTGTGTTAGGAAAAATCTTTTTTGATGAGTAATGAATTTTTACAAGAATTGTTTTCATTTTTGAAAAAATTTAATTATAATAATTTATAAAGTTTTAAATCTTTAAATTTCTGTATTACTTTGTGCTGGTTAGGTGATATTAAGTAAAAACTATATTTACTAATAAATGGAAAAGCTTAGTACAATTCATCGAGCAACAACATTTTAAAGAGAATTTTGAAATTTTTCTTTTGTGTATATAAATGTACTGATTTTTGTAAATATGGATGTTCATACATGACTATCAGAAAATAAGAGCAAAAATTGAAGGAAATTTGAAGCCAAAATACCTAAAATTTAATGAAATATTATGGTGAATATTTTACTAAATTTTTCAGATTACTGGGTAGTTAAAAATGATACAAAAAAGATTCTCACATTATATTTCTCAAGCAAATTTTACAGATATATCCACAGTAGAAAAATATTAGATGAATTTCCATTTGTCATTCAAGCTGTCAACACCTAAAATAAACAGCTACCACTGTGTTAAAAATGAATTTCTGCAATATTTCAAACTTAAAGTAGTAGTTGTTTCAAATCAGATTAATTAAACTTTAAATCAGCTAATATTCCTGAAATAAAATTTCAGAAAAGTATATTTTATTTTTAAAGATTTTTTAATAAAGAGAATTACATTGTGATGACAGATGGCGCTAAAATCAGGGAGTTTAAAATGAAAACTTTTTCCAGTCAATTTAAATTAGTCTTGATAATTGGCAAAGTATTTTGCTTATTGGAAATATTAAATTTAATCTATTAGTTTGAAATTGTAACTAAAATAAGTTTCAAGACAGATTTTTTTTTTTAAATTCATTTTAAACCTTATGTATCACAAAAATCTTTAGAAGGATCTACTATTAAGATTCGATTTGAAATATAAAGGTGAGGAAAAGTATTATACTCAAAAATACATTTCATAACTTATGATAGGGACTATATAAAAATAGATCTCAGGTACTTCATTACTAAAAAGGATAACTTGAAATTTTCAATAAAAATCGAGTTTCTTGAACTCTTAATGCTCAGTTATATTAAACATTACCTATTCCACCCCACCATTTACATAATTCTAGAAAGAAGGATTCTTGTTTACATCCCAAAGAGTTAAAGCTCAGTGTTTACCAATTAATATATTTAAAAATATTTTCGAAACTGAAAAGTTCTTATTGGGAATAACATGCAGTCTATTTCCAACATCAATAATAAAGGAAAGCATTTGTTTGGTACAGAGTTAATCAACAGAGAAAGTAATTTTTAAACATGTGAATTCATTGGATATTCCATCAGTGAGACAGTTTCCAGATAAAGGATCACCAATTGAAGTTTAGTTTTTCAAACGAGCTTTCAGTTTTAAAATTATTTTCACTATTCAATTCACCATTTAGTAATGGAACAAAATTCACCATTTAGTAATGGAACAAAATTCACCATTTAGTAATGGAACAAAATTCACCATTTAGTAATGGAACAAAATTCACCATTTAGTAATGGAACAAAATTCACCATTTAGTAATGGAACAAAATTCACCATTTAGTAATGGAACAAAATTCACCATTTAGTAATGGAACAAAATTTCTTGGAAAAATATAGCTATTCAATTACTTTGTTTATATAATTATATTTTAAAGTAAATTTAAAGCCAACATTTCTAAAATTCAATAAAACATTGCTGCCAGGTTAAAAAATGCATTTATATATTTTTAACTTAAATAATATTTGTTTCAAATCAGATTAATTATACTTTAAATCAGCTAATATTCTTCAAAGAAAGTTTCAGAAAAGTATATTTTATTTTTGGAAGATTTTTTAATAAAGAGAATTACATTGTGATGAAAGACTATAAAAAAAAGGGTGCTAAACAGCTATTTGAGAAAAAAATAAAAACTCTCCAGTCAATTTAAATTAGTTTTTGAAATATTAAATTTAATCTATTAGCTTGAAATTCAATTTTTTAAAAAAGCTTCAAGAAAAAAAAAAAAATTTACATTTTTAAAAACTGATTTTAAACCTTAGGTACAGTGTAACCCAGATATAAGAGAGTTGTCGGGACCGGAGAAGAAGTCTCTTATATCCGGGTTTGGTCTATTTTGTTTAGGTAAGTATGGCTCTAATTTGGGACCAGAGAAAATCTCTTATATCTGGATTTCTCTTATATACGGGTTACACTGTATCACTTTTTTGTGGAGGCCCCTACTGAAAACCTTCTGTAATTCTTACCAAATAAATCTCATATTTGCCTTTAGTTAATCTACACAAAATCATAGAACATTGCATAATGAGCTGATCTGTAACTATATATAAGCTAGTTCACAATTCTTTTCAAAACAACATTTCTAATATCAAGAGCTTTACAGAATTAGCTTAGGTTTTGATAAAACCAGAGCAGTTCTATTCTGTCATCACTTGAGGGCAAATCAACTACAAATAGCCTATTTATTTTTTTCTCCAGATTATGCTTAGCAAGCAATTACTGCAGAATGTTCAATAAATACAAAAACTCATGCATTCAGAGACATTGGTTACTATTCTAAAGAGAATTCAGAAGTGATCATTAAATCTGAAGTTTTGCTTGCATCAGTATAAACTTGAAAATAGTAAGTGTGCTTGCTGAAAGTGATAGGATGTCAAAAATCCTAACCAATTATCAACTGCGCCCATCCACTTGTTATGAAGACAAACTTACAATAGGTGAAACTTAGATGCTCATAAACAAAAGGAACTAATATATTTTAATTTTATTCTACAATATGGGAAGATATCTTATTGGTAATAACGATAGCTTGACAGCATTTGTCTATCTCCGAAATGAGGTATTGTGATTATTTACATTGTTCAGACTGTTGTCCTCATCTTCATTGTCATATTCACAATGTTTTGGCCATTGTACACTCCAGCCTTCTTCATCGCTATGTGGATAAAGTGGATTCCAATCACCTGAAGAAGGCTGGAGAGTTCAATGGCTGAAACACCATAAATATAGCAATGAAGATGAGGACAACAGTCCGAACAATGTAAATATATCCTGAAAGGTTATTCATTTTCAAGAACAATATTTAGATTGACAAAAATATATTTTAAACTGTCACACAGACTACATATTTTTTTTAATCAAATCACCCCAAGCAAGATGACAATGTCACTAAGATCCAAAAGGGCCACTAGGAGTGAAAGAGAATTCAAAAGTGAAGCAGGCGATAGGTGAACATATCTACTCCTATTGAGGAGAATAAAAATAAAATAAAAAATTTATAAATAATTAGTAAATAAAATTTCAGTGTTCAGGCAGAGATATTAGAAGTATGGGGATTAAGGAAACTTTAGAAGTAACCGGAAACCTAATCCTAAACAGGAAACAAGAGATAAACCTCTACTCCTGTTCAAAAGAACACATACACACATTTATATATATATTATATATATAAGGTTGGTGCAAAAATAATTTTGACGTTCAACTTCATGTGAGAAAACGACATTATTTTTCACCAACCTAATATATATATATGTGCGTGTGTGCACATATATAGTGGTGGACTCCTGTAGGATTCAACAGGAATTTGAACTCGGCTCACCGATTCCTCAATCGGAGCTGCTATACACTACTCCACCGTGCCTCATATATATATATATATATATATATATATATATATATAAAATTATTTCTTATATTTCAAAGAATTATTTTTTGTGATGCCCTTGATCTTGATTTTTTTGTTTTTTTACCCATTCTATTTTTCTTTTACCTTAATCTTAATGTACATATTCAGCAAGCTAATAGTTAATCAGTTAATATAATCAGATAAATAAATTGTCGCAAACAAAAATAAAGCAATAATGTTTACAAGAGAAAATCTGGGTACAAAGTTTTTATATTCTAATGCATAATTACAGAAGTGAATCAGCAATCTTTTAAAACTGCATTTCTTCAGCAAATTCATATTCAAAATAAGTCACAAACTAGATCTTACACAACCAGCAGTTACAAGTTCACATACACAAAACTTGAATTGATTTATGATTTTCAAGCCTTGTCTAACAAGAGTTGTATATGCACCAAAAATCATGGCAACAGCCTCATGAACAATACAGTTATCTATTCAGTTTAATCTCTTACAAAAGAGGTCTTGTCAAAAAAAGATTAAACCATATGCCTATAAAGTACAAACATGGATCAAATTATTCGGCAGAAGATTTTGATAACATAATCAAAGGGTCAATGACAAGACATAAATATATAGACTGGATTTGAATGAGCTAAAAGAAAATTAAATACTAACTAGTAAAGTTGCATTTTAGAAAACTTGAATGATAGTGGTTTTTTGGTTTTTGTTAACTAGCAAAGAGATGAACATTGTAACTAATTGCTCAACTTATTCTGATCCTAACCACTCCATATCAAGTTAAGATTATGGTATAATACTATTATAATTTGCTCTCATGTGCATTGCTGGTTTCAGGATATGTGCTCCAGGTTTTCTTTTCAGGAATCAAAGATCAGATTATATACCAGGAATGTTTATTCTATCAAGTTGATTAGATTTTCTTTGTTTTGCAAGTTCCCATATAGAATGAAGTAAAACCTTTACTATTAAGTAAAAAGGAGCTTAAAATTGTTTAAGTGTCGACTGATGCATATGAAAAATATGATAAAAATATATTTACACTATTTACATGAGTTGAACTGTTGTCCTCATCTTTATTGCCACATTTGCAATGTTTCGGCCATTGTATGCTCAGGCCTTTTTCTGATGATATAGAGCTGGTCCAGTAGATAACAGCATTGATTAAGTGATCCAAAAAGTAACTTGACCCAAAGAGTTGTGACTTCAATACTTGGCCATAGCAGAGGTAACAAAAACTTGAAGAGTTGAGTTACTAAAGGGAATTAACTGAAATCAAGATATCCAAGAAAGGCATGACATGTAGAATTAGAACAATCTACCCCTGTGAACTAAAAGGGTTCAGTGTGAATTCCAACGTATATCACCTGAAGAAAGCCTTAGTGTACAACAGCCAAAATATTGTGAATATGGCACTATAGATGAGGAAAACAATCTGAACAATGTAAATACTGTAAATAGTTACAATACCTCATCTCAGGAACATAGACAGAGGATAAAATATAGTTTCAAGGTATGATATATTTATAGGTAAAAGTACTGAATACAAGGGACAGAGTATATGTAAATATAAATGTGGACACTGAAGGTGACAGTGTTGCATGCTTGACAGGCTGAAGATTGTGTTCAAGTATAAAAAAAAATGTTGCCACTGGTGTTGACTTCTGTATTCACTTTTGTGTGTGTGTGTGTGTATATATATATATATATATATATATATATATATATATATGAGAGAGAGACACACACACACACACAAATGGATGTTTCATTGAAAATAGATTTGATTACATGTTTTGCCATTCAAGGCTTCATCAGATCCCAAAAACAAAAGAATGAAACACGTGTATGCTTCAATAATGGATCATTGTATTTTTTTACCTAAGTTGGCATTTCTCATGATTAAAGAAAGAAAAAAAAAATGAGTGACTTTTAAAAAAAAAAAAAAAAATGTTTCATATTAATATATTGACTTTCGATATGAACTCAGTATTATAAAGATACAGAATAAATATTGATGGCTTTTTAAAAAGTCACTCATTTTCTGTTCTTTAATCACAAGAAACGTCAACTTAGAAAAAAGTACTAGGATTCATTATTTAAGCATACACACAAAAACACTTTTTTTTATAGTTTTTGGATCTGATGAAGCCTAAAAAGGCAAAATGCATAATTAAATCTATTTTCACTTAAATGTTTTCCATTTGTCAAATTTCTTAATAACTTTAAATTTCTGTATCCTATTTGAAAAACACACACACACACACATACATATATATATATATATATATATATGCATGCATACATACATACATACATACATACACCTCACATTGAGGTTTGAGAAAGAATCTAGGATATTTACTACCCGAAAATTGTCTGATATATAGTGCTGTAGTTTCAAATGCTCATCCAGAGTTAATATACATTAAATTTCATCTGTACAAAAATTTTCAATTTGTTACAGATCAAATAATGCTTAGTAAATTTGTAATGCAACAGAATTTCAGCTCTGAATTACTTTGAGCAACAGCATTAATCCTGAGTATATAGTATTTGACAGTGTTAAGGGAAGAGTTAATGTTTTTCCTTTTCTCTGATGACAACAATTAGGAAGAGCTTTTGGCATATCAAAAATAAAATGCAATGTAAATCATGTAATTCCAAGCATCATTTCTCTCATTACAATTACCAAATAGCAATCAAGTCTATCAATTTGTCACGTATTGACAAAATATTTCGAGTAAGATTCATAGAATAAGAATTATTTTATAATACTTTCTGCTACAAATTTAAAATTATACAACTTCAATTTTTATTAATCAGCAACAGAAAACAGTAAATAAACGATAAATACCGACCTGCAGATAAATTATGAACTCTCTGAACTATATACAATGGATTGTTTCATAAAAATTTGTCATTTTAATTTAATTTTAAAAAAATTATTAAAAAATGCAATTGGCATAAGCACATGCAGCAAAAAGCAATTATAAACTCTTACATGCAATATAAAGTACAACATCAAACAGCTAAGTCAATGATGATAGGAAATTATAAAAATAAAGCCACATTTATAAGATTTGTTAATATACTTAATAGACATAGGAGGAAAACAAGCAATACTAATTTAAAGCAGCTACATTTTGTTATAACATTCAAGATACCAAATACACAATTTGAATGCTAAAAACAATTGCAACAAGAATAAAAGTTAACTGCATGCACATCGTAACATACCAATTTAATTTTACTTTAGTCAATAGAGTTACAAAAATTTGATTTGTGATTCATGTCAAAAGATCTGACAGATGCACATAAATTAATTCTATTCCCAATAGTGTATTCATTTCACTGCATTTTTGAAATTGCAAATAAAATTTAGAATCCTCCTTATTTTAAATGTGCATGTTTTAAACAATTTTTGAAACAAAAGAATTTAATAAAATCATTTTATTTTTTTTAATGCAGTACATTATTTTTTAAGATTGTGAAGGAACATTTTTATAATTTTTCATTGAGCAATACAAGAAAACAAAGAAATATTTAATTTTATAAAGTTGGTAAATGTGTGTGTGTATATATATATATATATATATATATATATATATATATATATATAATGGTTACATAGCCGAGTGGTTAGAACATTTGCTTTCTGACCATCGGACTCAGGTTCGAATCTCACAATTGTTAGGAAGGAAACTCCCTGATGTTATTGGTCTGGAGGGGGACAATTCCAGTGTGTAAAACCTTTGCAAAGTGCCTGAAAACCATACCACAAGTTGACCCAAGCCTTGTGAGTGAAGTTGGGTAGACAGAACATAGTGGGGACCGTCAATAGCAGTGCTAGCACAAAGTCACAGGTCATCATGACTGAGGGTTTGAGTCCACTGGCCTTGTTCAGATTGTTGATCATGCAAGATAACATGCTCTCTCTACAGAAACTGTAACTAAGGTCTGCAATAGGAATTGGCTAGCCACCCTAGTAGACAGGTATCCTTGAATGCGAGTGGCTAGCTATTTTACTTATATATATATAAAGATCTGACAGAATGATAGGATAAGGAACAAATAGGAAACATTTATAAATCCAACAAATTTTAATTTTCATCAAAGCTTCATCAGAAAATGAAATATAGAGGAGAAAAAGAATTCAATGCACATGATGTTAACCAACAAAAATTTTAAATAGTAGAATTATCTTTCTTTTTTCTCTCCCATATTTCCTTGTCTAATAAAAAGGTTTAGATTTATAAATATTTCCTATTTGTTCCTTATCCTAGGATACACACACACACACACACACACACACACACACTTTAGGATATCACACCAAAAACATGTCAAAATCATTACACAATTGCAGTCATGTTTTGATGCGTAACAATGCATCTCATCAAGTGATTGTAAATTACCCATAAATAATATTGCTCTACTTTGTATTGAGACCTCTTTTAAATTAAATGTTATGAATGTTGGAATTGTACTCTATTTGTTCTCATCTTACCTGCATGCATATATATATATATATATATATATATATATATACACACACACACAGAGTGATGGAACTAATTTCAACTATTTAAAATCAAAGTTATCAATTTCTGTGAATTCATAAACAAAATACAATGAGTTAATGTTAATTTTTTAATTTAGCATTAAAAATCTTTAGTAGATAAGATAATTCAGAAAGCAACTTCCATTAATAAGTTCCAAGTTGAAATTAGTTCTCCACCCCATATATATGTATGATTGAGAATTAATTTTTTTTTTTTTTAAAGTTTTTCCAGCATTCTTATATTTTTTCATTTAGTTCAGTACAAAAACTGTCCACATCGTCCATTGACCCAAATGCTTTCAACCACTTTATTAGTTTAATGGCTAATGAAGTGGCTGAAAACACCTGCAACAATGGACAATATGGACAGTATTTGTGCTCCCTCACCCCCAACAGCTGAAAAATGTATGAATTCTGGAAAAACTAAATAAAAAAAAAATTAAAATTTTTCTTGTTCATCATATTTAATGAAAGTTGTTTAAAAGAAAGGTTGTAGCCCAAAATATATTAATGTACATACACACAGCAAAAGTCATTGAGAATAAAATATAAAAAGTAGAGGAAAAAAAAACAGTTCATTTTCCAAGAAAATAAAATCTGTTTTTCAGAGAATTATGTACATTTTCAAGTGAGAAAAAGACAAGTTATTTAATAAAATAACCCTCAACTTTGAGGATGGCCTCAATGCTACCTTGAAATGTCCGAGTTGGGTCATTCTTGTTCAGAGCAGTGATCATGTCCACATTGGCAGCCTTCAATGAGTCCTTGCATTGTGGGGCTGCTGGTTGATCTCACTATGATGCCCAAGACACAGTAGTCAGGAGAGTTATTGGAATTGTGCTTGTGAAAATTCTCAACCAGCCACACCTAGGTCATGTGGATCACATGGAAGTCCTAGTGGAACATACACAGCCACCAGTCACTACCAATTGCTTGATCACCATGTCCATTACCTTGACAGAGACAGTAGCATTGACACTGAAGCCTTGTGAGAAAAGCCAGATTGCATGATATGTCCTTCTTTTCCCACTATCCTTAGGACCATCACAGACACATCAGCGCAGTGATACCTGACATACCTTTTGTGCATGAAGCTCACTGTCCTGTGATTGGTGGTTCACCCCATAAGCACAGTGTACCTTTTAATTTCCTGTATGTTACTATGTTAATGGTTTTGACACCTCTAAAAGAAATGGAAATGTTAAAATTTGCTATATGCTGCCTAACATTATATGCTTTTCTATTTATGACCCACTAAAGAGGTGTTCTATCATATATAAACATCACATGCATACATGAAATAAATTAAAAAGTAATTATATGGCTATATTACTCATTGTCATGGTACAATATTGACAAAATGAACAACTTTTCTTAAAGTGTTTACCTGTGTGTGCAAGCACACTTACCTATTCTTCAAAGATGCTTTGGGAGATTTCAACCAAGTTTTTATCTATGATCACTATATCTCCAAAGCTTCAGCAGTAACTGTTTATATATGATTAAGAAAAAAAAAAAAAAAAAAAAAAACTTAATACAAAACCAGATCAATATTATTCAAGGCTGAAAAAAGAAAAAAAAATATTCAGAGTTTTCGTTGGATTTATAATTAAAAATCTTTTCATGAAGAGAGCAGAAAGAAAAGCCTGTAAATTCCATGTACTAATATCTTTAGTTACACACAGTGCTTCTCCAAATCTCCATAATATTTTAACTAATTTAATTAATTTCATAAAGTCAACATGACTCATTAGTCAAAGAGAACAGTCTAGAATGGGAAGTCAGTCAGTACCTTAAAACTGTGGTTAATGAGAGATTTTATATGATTGATAAGCATTGAAACAATAGAAAAATACTATACAGATACCCAGACTTACTCATCTAATACTTTTTATCCTTTTATTAAGAGATTACTCTTACTAAATGAGTAATCAAAGTATACATAGCTACATCATTAAGTCTTAATTAAAGTAAAAACTTGTGATAAAAAAAAATTAAGTCATAATAACTGTGAGGCTGCAGACTTATTGATGCACTATCTTATGTCAATTAAGATAATGCCCAAATATGAAATTTTGTCTAAATACACATTTTTTATGTAATTATATAGAGTAATTATATATGTGTGTGTGTGTGTGTGTGTATATATATATATATATATATATATATATATATATATATATATATATATATATATATATAAAGGAAAAGAGGGGGAAAATGAGTGAGAGGGCACCAGTGCATACTACCCATCCCCGACCGTTTGAGGGAGCCTGATTGAGGGTGCTAAGTAATGCTTTGTGACCCTCACTATCTTATCAATATTTGCTTTTTTTCAACCTAGATTTTTATAAGTTACAAATTCAACTAAGTATTTTTGACTATTAAAAGGATGAAAAATGTTCAGATTTTGAAATCATTCTGGGGTCTTTTTTTCTCATCTAAATCTTTTTTTTTTTCCTCATGCTAAGTTAAAAAAAAAAAAATGCTATATAAAATTCACTATTTTTTTTATTCATAATGCTGAATGTGTTAAACTTATTCAACTTTTTAACAAGAAAAGTCAATGTTAAAAATTGCCACAAATCATTGTTGATTTATTTAAGATGGAATGATCTGTTATGTCTTAAATTTATATCTAGATACATTGTATCTATTTTCAATTTTTCTAGTTGTTCACCTATATTACACATGATCCATTATTGTACATAATTAGGTAGAATAAAAGTTGTATTTTATATGAATACTACCTTATGAAAATTGAGATGTATTACGGGGTTGGCAGGCCCTAGCACCAGCCCTCTATATAGATGTTAAAGTGATTGCTGAAAAGCATTCAGCCTGACCTACGAGCTACCTGAAATCAGACCAAATAGGAGTATTATTTTGGGAGGAATTTTTAGTCAGGCAAAGAACTTTGTAGCATCATTTCATATTAGGAACAACAGGTTTCAATATATGAAATATATTCTTATTGGCATGTAAGAGGTTTATTTGTTGAATAATGATAACATTTATTTATACATTCATGAACAGAAGTGGTTTGTTCAGAGTTGATGCAAACAAAACGGCAGCCATTTGAATGCAAGTCCCAAATTTCGAAGTTTTAAATAAAATAGTCATGTTGAAAGTTTGAAGCTGCTTTAAGATGGGTCCAAGGTCTGTTTTGACAGATGAAGAGCTTTGGAAAAAATAAAAATGATTGGCAGATACCATCAAATTCTGAAACATTCACTGAAGAGCTATAAAGCTAAGTTGGTGATGTTATTACAATCTGCATCATCATATTAAGTTATACTTGAGAAATTATAAAAATGTCTTTGACATAAAATTTTAGTCATTGCAGCAATGAGGAAATGACATGGGTTCGAAATGAATTAGCAAAATATCTTGAACCGATCATTATGTCTGCTTTGAAAGAAGGAGACACACAAGTCAACAGAAGACATTAACTGATTTCTCAACTGTTCATTTCACAGCAAATGCTAAGTTACTTTTAATGAAACAAAGTTTGCAGTTTTTGGTGGAAACCAACCTCTTAGGTTCGAGATGTAGGTAGGTGGTTTATTGTTTTTAGGAAGATTATAAATGATCGAGAAATTGACCAAGTGAACCGCTTTAATTATCTAAGCTTCTTAGTAACAGCAGATATTTGCTACGAGAGAGAAAACCACTGCCAAAATTGCTTAGCAAAAGTTAGATTCAATCGACTTTGAAGCATTTTCACTGATAGAAGTTTATCACTAAGTCTGAAACATAGACTCTTAAAATACTTGTGTAGTCAATTTTACTGTATAGTTCTGAGCCATGAACCCTAAACACCAAAACCAAACAGACACGCCAAGTTGCAGAAATTTGGTTCTTGTTAAAAGTTCTTTGGACTGCACATGAAATGAATGCCTCAGTTTTTGGTGAGTTCAACAAGAATTCATTCTGCTCCAAACCATTGAGCACCAACAAAAGAGTCTTGGGCCACATAATTCAAAAACAAGAACTTGAAAATCTTTGCCTGGGAGGACGTTTTTGTGGTTCTAAAATCAAAGGAAGACAGTAGACCATCTTTGTCCTTCCCCTCAAACTTTGACAACTCTGGGACACAGCACAGTGCTGTGGACTTCTGATTTCAGACCATTAGCCCATGTGTGTACCACCCAGAGCACTTCAAATAACAATGATGCAATGAAGTGGTGAGCTCATGGCAAGTTCTAGGTAGTGTTCAGATGATAGCTCAGAAATTGAATTTTTGAAAGTACACATGGAGATGTGATTCAAGAAAAAAATGCTTTCAGAAAAATTATTTTTATTCATTACAATGCTCTCTACATTCAAAGAAAATGAAGGAGTATCTAAATAAAATGGGTTTTAAAGAATCATTTTATAACTTGTTTGCTCAACCTTAATCACATTGAAAATTTATGGTGCATTCAAAGAAGGTTCAAATTGGCAGATTGTGATTTACCACCAAAGATGATCTTCGGAATGCTACTCTCTATGCTGTGCAGTCTGTCTCATATCAAGAAATTCAACAGCTCATAAAAAATCAATAAATGATTGGCTTTTAACAACTATAACAAGAATACGTCGCATACATTTCATGTAAATGTTGTCTTTATAATCATTATGACATTTTTCAAATCATTTTAAACAATCATTTTATGAAATGTGTACATTTTACAGTTGTAATTATTTTTAATTGAAAAATATTTAAGGTTTCGGTAATCTGGTTAATATACAACTTGAAAAATGCCACAACATAAGTGTGGCATGGAATCAATTATAATCTATATAATATGTGAAATGTCCTACGTGTTAATAGTGCAAATACTTTCATGAATTCCTTTATCAGTTTTCTAAAAATTAGGAAAATTAAATTATGATACGCAATATAAAGACTTTCCTGCACTCCTTGGTAGCAATGTACCATATCTTGAACTTAATTGCTTTAATAGTTTTATTTTCTTAAAAGTTTAGAAACCCTTGGTAATTATAAGGTATTACTGAAAGAGCTTGGTATTTCTTTAATTGAATTTAAAAAATGTTTTCTCTGTATTGAGGACTTCTACAGTAGTTCATGAATCTAAGTTAAGCAGCTTATTACTCAATCTTGTCAGCTCATAATATCACATGCAGAATGAGAAGTTCCAATTGACTGATGCTCAAAGAGAAACAATTATTGAATTGAAAAAGGCAGGCAAGCGTTACAAAGAAATATACAAGCAACTGAAGTCATCAAAATGTGTTTTATTTTTGTAGTTGATATGCAGCTGAAGGAAATTTTCTAATAAGAAATGTTTAAAGCACCCTGCAAAGTTAATAGAGCATACAAAAAGTCAAATGAAAAGTGAAGTACCTATCGACCCATTTCTCACTGCAAATTAAGTGTCAGCTTTTTCCATTAAGAACAGTTGCATCTGATAAGGTAAATACTATTCTGAAAGAGGAATTTGGCTTATAGAATTTTGGATTAAACATTGATAAACAGCCATTTGTTGAAATTCTAGAAACTCTATAACAAAAAGTATTGGGCAGTAAAGGATTGGTTAAAGACTGTTCGAATGAACCCAATTTTATCATTTAGAACAATCAAGTATAAATGAAGACTAAAAGGATAAGATCTAATCAACAATTCCCATAACTAAACATTTTTTCATTTGTTTTTAATCTTTTCAATCCCAAGCAAGGTAATAAAGCCACTAAGATGCAAGGGGTTACTGAGTGTGAAAGAATATAAGAAAAAACAAAACAAACATAAACAAGAAAACAATATACAATGATAATATTCTGTGGCCCAGGTGAGTTACAAAAACTCGTGCTATAGTGTCAATCATGTCAACCATGTTTGTTGATGAGGATTAATCATCTTCATAAAATGTAATGCATGCTGTACAGTATGATGACTGATGTGTTGAAAGATATCAATGTTGAATTGGGATACAATTTTCCCCCTTTATTGTGTGGTTAACTATTCTCATTTGTCACCAGCAGTACCATTCTTTCATCACTCATATACTTCTGAAGTTTGTCAGTAATTCATATATTCCTTGGATGCGCTTGCTTGAGAAAAATTTAAAGCAGTAATTCCAAAACCACAGAAGTAGAATGCCTCAACATTTTGGCCACAAACATCAATCCAGTTGTTACAGTTATATGTACCATTTTACCTATTACGCATAGATCCGTCTGCATTTTTACGAGTGGGCAATGCTGCACCATTCAATATACAGCAGTCTTATAAGTAAATAAATAAATAGAGAAAATTATCAAATCCTGTCAATCACTGAAAACTCCCAATGTGTGGACCAAGCAATAACAAAAATTGCTGTCTACAAAACTCTGGAGTTGAGGTATTGAATATAACATCAGCTAAGTAAGACATATATATATATATATATATATATATATATATATATATATATATATATATATATATATATATATATATATACTTAATAATATTAACTTTGAACATGGGCATAATATCTTGACCGTGTTTTGAAACAAAAAAAATGAATCACTTTATAAACATACATATAACAAATTATTTCTATTTCTAATTCTAGCAGTTGAAATATAATCCTTGAAAATGGCTAAATGTATAGCCGAAAGCGCTTGGATAAAAAGAACATTCGGACAGTTTTTATATAATTTATCCTCTGAAAAGAAAAACTTTATTAGATCGCACGAGAAATTATATAAAAAACTAAATAAAAGCACCTTGTCAGTTGTTTTTAATGAAATGTGCTTAAAAGAAGGATTGCTGCCTAAATACACAAATATATGTGTGTGTGTGTGTGTGTGTGTGTGTAATAACTCTCAAAGAATTTTTTTACATTTGTTTATTTTTCAGCCCAAAAATTTTAACTTATGATTACTTTGCAAAATTGTCAGATTTTCATGTAATCAAAATATTGTATAATTCTTTTTCATCTACTGTCTTCAACCATTACCTATTAATGTCAATAGGATTTTTGCAAAACTCAAATTCTCAGTCATTTCTTTTGTGAATACAAAAGTTCAAGAATTGCTAATATAGGTTTAAAAGCAAGTTCCATTTTTTTGTGGGGGAGGAGGTCAATGAATTCTTATTCCTATAAAATTTCATATTCCATTTAAATATTGTAGTAACAGACATTGAAAACATTCAATAGATATTCCCTTTCCAATTTAAATTAGATCTCTAAGTTTAAATAAAAAAATTAAAACTGTGGTCATATTTTTAACTGATTATACTCCTCTATAATAATTTTCTGAGGAGAAAGCATGCTGAAAATGAAATATATTGCTGTAAATTGCATACATGCCTGCAATTTTGAGACATCAGTGTTAAGGAACCAAGTCAGCCATGCTTCTTCCTATTTTTAAACATCACTATGCTTCAAAACAAATTTTTCAGAAAATCGTATTGACATAACTGGTAATAGTTGAAGACCGCAGATGGAAAAGAATTATGCAATATTTTGATTACAAGAAAATTTTACAATTGTACAAAGTAATCATAAGTTAAAATTTCTGGCTGAAAAATAAACAAATCAAAAAAAAAAATTCTTTGACAGTTATCCCTATATATATATATATATATATATATATGGTTAATACAAATAAGATTTGCAACTTAGCTGATAGATGTCATATTCAGTACTTCAATTCCAGAGTTAAGTAGACAAACATTTTCATAATTGTTCAGGCCCCGACTCAGCAAATTTTTAGCAATTGACTGTGGATTTAATCATTTTTCTGTTTTTATATATATATATATATATATATATATATATACACACACACACACACTGCTCCATTCCCCCACTTGTAGATATGGACACAGGTCTATACATAATAGGTAAAAATGGTACATACAGCTATACTAACTGGATTGAACTTTGTGGCCACAATGATGAGGCATTCTACTTCTGGGGATTTGGAACAACTGCTTTAAATTTTTCTCAAGCAAGCACATCCAAGGAATATCTGAATTACAATTTAATAAAAAAAAATTATATTCAGTGATAAATAAATTACATTTGTCAATTACTGCATTTATTTTTGCAGTTTTATTTTCTTCATGCCTTAGCTACATAATATATGTCCATGCACCGTCACACAGCCAATAGCAAAAAGAGGGTGATAACTAACATTTCATTAAGTATTGACATGAATAACACAATCTTTTATTGGCTACAATCCCACTTGCCGATTTCAGATTTTATTATTTGACTTATTTGTACTGAATACACATTCAAATACAAGTTTCACATCACTCCATCTAGAAGAAGCGGTATACAAAGTAATGAAAATATTCACTCTTCAAAAGTTATTTTCTGTCACCTTTCCCAAAATTTGGATGTTAGTTTTTCATTTTTTTTTTTTTCAAATTAAAAAGTGCTGCTATAAAACACATCCAAGTGGTACTTTCCACCAACCAGATGGAATGAACAATTTCATCTCTTTTACTGTTCATCTTTGATAGATATGGATAATGTTTCTGGTCTTCTCAAATTTCAAAGAGGATATTCATTTTGATTGTGTAAGTGTGTGTGCAAAATCTCATGGAATTGGTATGAGACTGTCTATAAAATAATTTTGAACGCACTTTGAATGCTCAGACATTGAAGAATATAAATTTTCTTCTCATGACTAAACAAATGTATTTTTTTTTCCAAATAAAAACTGTACCTCAGTGTTCTCTCACTTAAAAAAAAAAAAATTGATTTTCTGAAAAGTACATTAAAGGAACAAAAACATGACCATCACTTCATAAACTACCAACTAACTACTCTAAATAGTCATTTAAATTTGATTCTTCATTCATGAATTACAGAGAACTAGTGAAGCTCAAAACTCAAAATAATTTAAAATATTTTCTTTAAAACAATTTTTAAAGTTTATTATTCAAATCTAACAATATCATAGCTTTTTCAGGCTATTTCATATTTAACATAAAATGTTAAATGTTTGAACTTCTATTTTGAAGAAAAAATATCTTAATTGACATATCATAATTAAATAACTTTGTTTTAAACTTTTAAAACTATTCCATCTATCCTAATAAAGTATTTAAACATTGAGCAAAAAACCTCCAGAACTTTGTAAAAAGTGCCTAATTAATTTTATTATCATGTCAATTATTTTTTACATTTACCCACAGAGTTTATTTTAGTAATTAAAAATGAACTCCCCCCCCTCAAACTGCCAATAATTAGGAGAATGTGTACAACAGTTATTTATTGAGACTACTTTGAATTTTCATAAGCAAATCAGACAAATACATACACATTTGCAGATGAATAATTTGAACAATAGCTTGCACTTTAACAAGATGAGCTGGCAAAAGAGAGAAGGAAAAAGGCGCAAAGCATATAAAGATGCAGCATTATTTGCATAAAGGCAGATCTCAGATGCCTCATTGGACAACTGCAGACTCCAACTGACCAGAGTCTGAAAGTGGACTTACTGTAAATAACAGCTGGGCGTTGAAGAAGCAGGTGCTCTTGTTGGTCATCACAATCAATACAAGCCTAGAGCTGCCTGGAACGGTCAATATAAGTAGCATTTACATTTGAGGTATATACAATTAGTTGAATGTTTGCATGTGTGTGTATGTATGTGTATGTTTTCATGTATGCCACAGTAAATGCACACCTATTAATATAGCGTTAGATAGTGTAGTATAAAAATCTAGAAATACATAGAGACCTCCATTTTTTTGTCATGCCTCTTTTCTCTGATTTTTATTTTAAGCAGCTGTTAATTAAATTTCTATAATTGTACAATCTGACCTACTTTATAGCAAAAACTTTTACGTCATTGTATCCAACAAGCAACTTAAATAACCCCTGTATTTGTTCTCAGCTTATCAAATCAATGGTTAAAAATTACTTTGAGTGGGCAAAGTCTATGGGTTTTGGCAAAGACCTTGCAGACTGGTGTTACAGAATCACAAAGAACTGGAACTGTACCAAATAACTGAAACTACATCACTTGAGGACTTCCAACAGCAGTAACAGTTAAACAAATATGTCTAATTCAAAATGAAAATAATGATATAATCAAGATGTTGATGTTCCACACTACTTCAAACAAACGGTTAGGAAGGAAATCCCCATCAATAATGAAAAGAGTAATAAAAGCTTGAGAAACATATTTACCTGAAAAAATGTTTTAAGAGAAAGATTTTATAAATGTCAGCCAGAAGTAGTCCTGGCTTCTCAGTCAATGTATGCCAAATGTTTCTTTATAAAAAAAGCAGTAAATATTACCATTTAGTTGTACCTAAAACCACTAAGGCACTAATTTGCTTCTGAAGTATTAAAATTTGCTTTGTATTTTCATCAATGATTCGATAAATTCAATTTTGTCGTCACTCATTGTTGCAACATGACCAACCCAACAAAGTCATGACTACATCAGGAAAGTTAATTTCATCAATGTTGCTATATATATATATATAAAAGATATACATGTTATAATTTTGAATATATATTATTTGCTCTACTCTATATTGAACACTCTCTTAATAGTGTTTTTGGTTATCAGAATTTTATTCCATCTGTACCAACCCCATGTGTGTGTGTGTATCTATATATATATATATATATATATATATATATACACACACACACACACACACACACACACACACACACACACAAAATGCCTGATGAGACGTGTTGATACACATCAAAACATGATTGCATTTATGTAGTGTTATTTTACGTTTTAATGTAATATCCTATAATAAAGTGTGTGTGTGTGTATATATATATATTTTAATAAATTACATAATGCCTCATGCCGACTGTACAATTTGGTGTTTCATGCCTGGTGCAATCTTCAGTGGGGATTGCATGCATCTTTATTAATGTATACTTTATAGCTCTGTTATTTAGCATTAAGCACTGTTTTTCTTACACCAAAGGATGTAAGTTATGTATATAAACACTTTATATATATATATATACATATATATATATATATATATATATATATTGACAAAGTTCTATCATTGGCCAAACCCAACTGGTTAGTTTTAGTTTGAGATAATTCTCATCAATCTTAATTTATAGATTTAAAAAATTACTCTTGACTTTTGTGTAATAGCTACTTAATATATTTTAAGAAAATTTTCTTTCAGTGATAATCAGAAAAGATTTTTCCCTGAATAAAGATTCTTAATTTATTTAAAATATATTATTTGCCATAAGATTTTTTTACCTTGCATAGATGTATCCTTTTAATGCAATCTGTTTGATGTATGAGAGCTACTTTTAATATCCTCAGTTTATTTGAACTTCTAAGTCTTCCTGGAACAGATTTCTCTAACTTTATACATTGTGTTTTTTCACTCAAGTCAAAAACATTCTTTCAGTGAAATCATTTATTTACCTAACTTTTTGGGTTTTCTTGTTATTTCACAGAAATTAACCATTTGCCATTTAACAAGATTTCGCACACATGTTCAAAACTATCTGCATTTTGCTTTCTTCTTAACTCACTCATCCTTTTGATAAAACTGAACAAATTTGTACTTGCAGCTTTGTAATAAGAATTTAAGTTTGGAGTTCAAGCACAAATACCACATTAGGATTTATTACTATAATCCTACAAAAGAATAGTAATCCTTAAAATCTACAATGTATCAATATTTCCTTTAATACTGAAACATACCTGTGAACACCTTTCCTAAAGTATACTATATTAACCTTTAACATACTGGAAGTGATTTTGCTTACAAACAAAAATTTTATCCTGTCATTGCAAGCAACTCAGATGTATGAATAATAGAGTGTTTTAATTTTGAAGTTGTGTTGTCATATCCTACTATGGCAACAGGAAATAACCATGACTGAAATTAAGTAGTGCAGTAGAGGCATATTTAAAACTAGCTTTTTTAGGAAATTCTTGGAAATAGTGAATATTCAGTTTGATGCATCAAGATCACATAATTGAAATAAGTTTTATAAATAAAACTACCATAAGATTGCATAATTTACAAGGTCCAAGTAATATCCAACTAGCATGGAAAGTTTTATATGCCTCAATTCAATCATTGAATCAAGTTTAAAAAACAAAAACAAGTTCCAAATGCTATCAAAAACCGGTTATACCAAAAGTTAAGAATTTGATATGCTTTAAAGAAACAAGTGATCTGAAGTCAGATAAACCAGAACAACAAGAGTAATACTATTTGAAAGAATAGAAAAAATTTTTTTTAGAAGCAATTTGTAATCTTAGTTGTTTGGTTCATGTTAACTTATCCTTAAAAATCTCAGCTGAAATCACTTAACATCTTGTGTTATATTTGGCTGTTCAATTCAGTATTCAAGATAAAGGATTAAAAAAACCAGTTAGATAAAGGGCATTTGTCTAATGCAACTGAACACAGCTTTCCAATTCAAATTAATTTATACATAAACAATCATAAAAAGGACTGCAAAACATAAAAACTATATTTTCTTCACAAGTAAATAAAGTTTTCTATTCATCTTACAAATTGATCAGGTCATATAATTGATACATCAACATCTTAATGTAACTGAATAAAAGTAAAATTAATTTTTAAAACTAAATGTAAGCATATATTCTTTAAAACAGCCATATAAAATTAAGCAACATTCTACAAAATGTTGAAAAATAGACACAAAGATCCCAAATATAAAATGCTTTTATTCTATTTTGTTACTAATCAATTATTGATTTATGAATTACCAAAATGTTATTCTGATATTTTCAAACTTCACATCTAGTGTATAACAGAGTTTTAAAATGATAAGATGTGTCTCACTATTTGAGTACACTGAACTTCAACAGTCTTCAGAGAAAACAGATTTCATAAAGTAAAAATACAAGTTCTGTAGTCAGAATAAATTCTGATAGAAGTCAGAGGATTACCAAAATATTTTTTTTTGGCAGGGGGGGGGGTTAATGCTTATATACAATATTTTGTTCCTAGAGTTGTTTATATATATCAACTGTAATCTGATCAATACCCTGAGTGTCACTGCTGACATGTCATAAACTAGTTTTTTCACTACATGTCAACCTAGTCTGTAACAGATAAGGTGTTATGGCTAGTTCCATCGACAGACATTTAGACACAGCCTAAATGTCTGCAAAATAAGCCATAATATTAACATCCAGGAATCGGGAAGAAAAATACCAATCAACCCAGAGTATTGACAGAAAGCAACATTAGGTTAGAATAAAACCACTTTTTTTTTTTAATATCAGGTCTCTTGAGAATGTAGGTGATAATGGCTCTCTACAGATTTGTTATCTTTACTATTTGTGAAGTTTCCATTGTTTTTTCTACAGTTTTTGAATTCAAAGTTGTCCTCCAAGACTTGCTACCAAAGCTAGAGAGTCCTGTCTACCCTGCTATTTAACTATAACTTTGGGATGGGGGAAGAAACAGATTTATGTCTTTCCCATAGGGCTGTGAAGTCAAAACACAAAACCTTTGTCACCTACAATTCTTCTTTATGTAATTAAGTGATTATGGCCTACAAATCTCAAAGCCTATACATACACTCATAACTGGAATAGGCCTATATCATTATAACTGGGTTATATCAAAGAATAAAGATATTGTGGCTTTTATATCATACCTATTCATTCTTCAATATTTTCTAACAGAATTAGAGAGAAAATTTTGAAAGGATATAGAAGAAATAATAAAAATGCTATAATGTAAGACTTATATATAATCTTTGCAAACAAGAAATGAATACAGAACAAAAATAAAACTATTTTATAACTGAAGTTGAAATATAATCTTTTACAGGATGTAAAAAGACAAAACAAAAATAAAAATTTTATAATGTAAGATTTTTTTACATATATAGTTTTGCAAATACTAAATAACTACAAAAAATAAAATAAAATAAAACAACTTTAGAAAAGATGTTGAGATGAATTTCTTTCAAGGAAATAATAAATATACAGTAGAAGAAATAACAATAAAATTTCTATAATGTAAAACATTTTACATAAAATGTAGATTCAAATGGGGTTAGAGTTGGTATAGTTTTACTAACTGACTCCAATGACCTCTTAATTTCTTCAGATTCCACAGCCCTGCTTTCCCAAGGACATTAGTATGAAGTGAACAGTCTAGACCAGTGTTTCTCAACCATTTTTTTTAAAACTCCAGGGCACACTAGTAGAATAAACTCTGGAGAACACTTTAAATTTTAATAAGGAAAAATTAGTCATGAAATTTCAAAATAGGACAATAAAAAAAAACATCTTCTGAAATAAGCATTTATTTTTTTTAAGACCTTACATTGTATATTTAAGTATGCTTGTGTGAAAGCTGTGGTCAATGTACTTTGGCAATGTTTTGAATCTTAAGCCTTACATTTGATAAACATTCTCTCATTAGCATTCCAAATGAAGATTAGTGGTACACTTTTTCTTTAAAGGGATTTATGAAGAATCTGCATTTTTTTTTTTGAGAGGCCAATAATGACAAATTTAAATCCCTTGAAGGCAAATGGGAAAGGATAATCCATTCCTCCTTAAAGATTAAGGAATTTAGCATCCAGTTTAAAATATCAATTGACAAAGACTTATATGTAGAAGCCATGTGCTTGGTGTCTCTTGCTTATTAAAAATAAAGATTTTTAAATATAAAAATAATTCATAAATTACTTTTCTGTTAATGTGGGGCACAACTGGCTACCTTTCAGGGCGCTTTAGTGCACCAGTTGAGAAATGCTGATCTAGACGGAACTCAATTTCCCAATTTCACCTTTCGTGCTGATAACTGCTAGGCTACCTGCATATCAAATAAAAGCTAATAAAACTGAAAAAATTAAAAATGTTGATTTAATATATCTAATTTAATGAGTGATTTCAAGTGTTCCTAAATGCTCTTGATTTTCATCAAATTTTGTCAGGTTAAACTACTCAAGATTGGACTACAGGATTTGTTCCTTTAAATGCTAAACAGAAAAGGAGAAAGTATTTTTGCATAATCAACTAACCTATTTAATATTTGGCTTGAATCGATTTAATATCAGTAATCAAATTTCAATATACACCAACAACTGTCTTTTATGGTGAATGGTTTGGTTTGTTTTCTGCTTAATAGCACATAAGAGTTATTTATGGTCAGATAAAGTTCTTGAATCATGGTCATTTGGGGAATAGCTTTGTTATATGCAGACTAGTGATAGTTTTGGGTACAGGTTAATTGGTGAAAGTGTTTTTTTCTTTCTTTTTAATCAGTTATTAGCAGTGCTGGTTTCTAATACTAGTTATTTTGTATTCAGTTTCAGATGGTGAAAGGAACTGTTTGATGTCAATACCTAATGTAACAGTTATAAAAAAAAAAAAAAAAAAAAAGCATGACACTCAATATTTTTCTATATTCTCAAAGTTTATAAAATTATTCATTCATTTTCTACTGCTTTACTCTTTGCAGGTTACTTAAAAGGCAGAAAATATTTTTAGATTGTAGGAATTTTTTTTTTTTAGAATTAAGTGATACAAAACTGGAGAAAAAGTAGATTCATACCTTTCCCAAAGGTATTTTTTCATATAAGTGGATATAATGAACCCAAGTGAAATTGGAACTTGGTTCTCCAATTAACAATTCTGAGCCATTATCTATTACATCACCTGCACATCCAAACTTACAGCACCTGGTATTCCCAAGTGATTACCCATCTTAGTACTAACCAAGCTCAATGCTGCTTAAATTCAGTGATTGTACAGGAAGTGGTGTTTCAAAATGATATGGCCTACATTGTAAAAAGAAGGATGCCTAAACAGATCATGAACAGATGACTGCATTAGGTAAACTCCTTTTATTAGTATGATACTTAAGAAAAAAGGCTGAGCAAGCTAGGTCATTTTATCATCTGTCCCATAGCTTATGCTCAGTATCAACATAGATGCATTTTTGATTCATGAAAGAATTTTAAGTAGAATTTTGATAATTATACAACCTATCCGTGACATTTTAGACTTGGTAGACCTTAAGAAATTGAGATTTTGTTAACATAATGTAGCAAAGAGAAGCTGAAGACTTCATCATAAAATCTTTTAATACTCAAACTATCTTTCACTTTTATTATACCCTGAAAGATTATTTTGGTGGCTTTTTCCTTCCAATAAGCAATTTGATAAGCAGTAAGTATCTATGATAGGTAGCTCCATGAAAATGCTAAAAAAACAAAACAAAGCATACTGTGATGAAAATATGCTCCAAAACAACTTTATCAAAATCTTTGTTATTAAGAGGAATGATCAGAGTATTTTTTTGAATATTTAATTACATTTTTTACTCCTTTTTAGAACACTTGAATTTTTTTTTTCTTGCATCAGCTAATTTTTGTACTAACTTTTAGCATAGCAAATTTTAACCTCTTTTTTTTGCAGTGACAGACACATGAATTTTGAAATTCTTGCAAAAATCAAATTGTTGGATTTTAATTAAAATTTTCAGGACTTATTCACAAATCAATGAAATTTTTTTTTTTTTTTTTTTAACACACGTTACCCACCGAATTTTATGAAAACTGGAAAAATGCAATGTGATAATTTTTAGCGACTATATTAGTTAAAAGCAGAATTCTTTGAAGAATTTAAATCACACCAATTTTTTTCTTTTTAAAAAACTGACCCCGTCTTAATGAAAATCTATTCTGAATCAAAACTAAAAAATGCTATAAAACTAAGACATTATTTAAGTAAAGAGGCTTTTAATTAATTTAAAGAATAATATATAGTAAAGATAATGTCTAAAGAAAAAAACATTTTTTTGATGAAAAATGAATTTTTACAATATTTGTTTTCAATTTTTACAATTTTAAATTGAATAATTTATGATTTTAAATCTTTTAAAATTCATTTTCAAGAGATAACTGAGAAAATATTGTTATTAAGTAAAACTATATTTACTAACCATATATTGTAAAGCTTATTATAATCTGACCATCCAGAATATTTTTTTTTTTAAATTTTTATTTGTTTTTGTATGTGTGAAATATGTGCAGTTTTGAAGTCTGGATGTTCAAAACTATAACATTATCATTAAAAGGTCACATATTTTAAGGATTGTCCCCCTTTATGGGGGGGGAACCCTTATATAAACTTTGTCTGCTCAACCATAGACGTTCAGCTGTCAGTATAAGTAATATTTGTTTCAAATCAGATTAACTTTAAATTTGCTAATTTTCCTCACATTTTGGAAAAATATATTTTATTTTTGCAAGATTTTTCAAATTGAGAATTAACTTTTGTTTACAAAAAAAAAAAAAATTTGATTCCAATCAATTTTTTTTTTTTTTTTTTAATAATATACTTACTGGAAATAGCAAATTTTAAATCCTTTAGCTTTCAATTAAAGCTAAAATGAAAGCTTTTACATTTTAAAAAATTCATTTTAAACCTCATGGTGGAGGTACCTAATTTATGACGATTTCTTATCCTCAACTGGTATTAACAAGTGTTAGACTAAATGCATGAGAAAAGTGTTCTTTTATTTTAATCTTTCCACCACAACATGCAATTACAACAAGTATCACTGACCTGGAAATAATGCTATCAACTATCCTGGTAGCCATCAATTCTATTCTCTAGTGATGAACTAAACTGAGCAGTATTTTTCAGTAAATATAGCAGCTTTTATCTTTCAAGTCAGTGAAAATTAAATACCATAAATATTAGCATGTTAACATGGCAAAAATAAGCAAATAGGATTATAGAGGAACTCTTAAAATATTAATTCTTACAGATTGAAATAGGAAGGGTTAGCATTTAAGAAATTTTATTGAATGAAACTTTCCAGTTGCCTTGTCTTAAAAGGCACCATTCAAACTAAATTAGTATTCTAACCTCTTCTTTGCTTTTGGAAAATGTCACACATCTAAATAGACTAGTTTAATGTACTTATGTAGAAAATGAATGTCATGGTTTATCTGGTAGTGGATTCAGTTATAAAACAGTATACAGTTCCATGGTTGATTCAAATTTGTGCTTTTAAGTTGGCACTGATATTTAACCATACATTTATACACTGTGCCCATTGCAGTCTAAACGATTTTAAAATTCTCCATATAAATATCTACAAAAAGAAATGGATGCTGAAAACAGCAGGAAAAAAAAACAAACAAAAAAGCCAACTCACCTTGTGCATAAACCCTTTTGCTAAGCTGATCTGTCCCTTGCCTTTTGCATACACAGAACCATTCCTCTCACTCTCCCGACTACTATCTCTACAGAGCCGTGTTTGACTCATTGTTAACTGCAGTCCATCATTTGAGTAATCAGTAAAGTCCTTGCAGTGAAGAGAGATAATGCTGCGAGATACTGGGGTTGGCTTAATTGTAGATTCATGACGATACTGCAAGAAAGCAAAACTATTTTAAGAAGTCAGTATATGAAAAAGATACATAATTATACACATAACAAATCAGAGTAACAATTTCACATTGATTGATTTAATAATGTCACAGCATTTATTTTATTTGAATTAACAAATGAGACTTACTACACTTTTCTAAGACTTTGCAAATTTCAAAAAAATGACTATCATTTACCATCACCCATACATGAAAAATATACTGCACATATCACAAATGATTGGTACATAGCAGATGTTTATTTATTTTGTCATCAAAGGCTCAAAAACAGATTAAAAAATTCATTAGATTTATAAATCTGTAAGTAATTATTTTCTTCTTGTTATTTGTTCAACGCAAGAGTTTTGTTTCGGACAAGTAACATGATCTGGAAGTGATAAAATCATGACAGGTCAGTCAATATACAGAGCCAGAAAAGTTTTAGTCAAAGAGAAATATGAACCACCCAGATATATAAGAAAGCAGAAACAATGGGTTAGGTTTAGTTGAGGTTGATCTGTCAGTGTTGGGATGTTAACTGAAGAATTAGGTAATGCCAGCATGGTATTGAAGAAAAGCACCACATGATAAGCCAAACTTTATGGGTCTGAAAGTAATAAAGACTAAAACAAATGAAATACTAACAAGTGCTTAGCTACAATTTAGTTTATATACCAATACACACAATTTAGATATAAAAAGAAATAAAACAGTATGGCATAAATAATAATTTTTAAAACAATTGTCTTAAGATATCTTCTTTGACAAGGTGTTCTAAAACTTTATATAGTTCTTTAACAGTCTTCTTAATATGTAAGATTAAAATTTATTAATGGATTGATATACTTTCTGAAATTGTTCAAAATTAGTTGATAATCCATTATCAAGAACCCATTCTTTCTGAGCAGGCAACACTTGGTAGCAATAATAATCTAATTACAAGTTAGATACAAACAAAATTGGCTTTAAGAAACCCTAAATCTGTATACAATTAGATATCTGCTCTTATATCCTAATTTCGCATTAACTATCAAAAGATAACAACTATTAAAGCTTCCTCAAGAATGTGAATTAAATTTTTTTTTTTTTAGTTTGACAAATTAAAGCCAGCTCATTTGGAATCCCAACAATTATAAGAGAAATCATGTAATGAAAGTAGTGCTGAACAACCACTCTTTTGGTTCCTTTCATATTAATACAAAGGTCTCCCAGGGCTGCATCCTTGGACTTATTTTGTTTCTTTTCAACAACCTTCCCAATGTCATCAGTTCCCAAAAGGGTATTTATGCTGATGAAACTACTATTTGCTCCTCTCTTAATACCAATCTTAATATTCCCTTTAAGTGAAACTGGCAGCTGATCTTGAAAATGACCTTTCAATCAGTTGTCATCTGGGGGCAAGAACTGGCTTGTGAATTTTAATACTTCAAAAACAAAACTGCTGTCTTTTACATTTATCCTAGAGAAACATTTTTAGCTACCATCAGCATGGCTGCTGCCACCCTCTATGAAAGCAATTCATTATGTATCCTCAGTCTAACATTTTCCACCAATATGAAATTAAATAATTATACAGAAACAATTGCTAGGTCTGCTAGTAGGAAAAATGGTTTACTGTATCATGTCAAACAACTTTTCTCGACAGAATCCACCTTGCATGCTTATAAATCTACCATTTATCCATGCATTGAATATTGCTGCCATATATGTTTTGATGTCCCTGCTATATATTTCAAGATTCTTCACCTGGCATCTCAGCTTCAGTCATTTTCCCAATGCCATAATACGACTTCTGTCTTTTCTATAAATATTTTCATGGGAATTTATTCTGATGAGCTTTCCTCCTTGGTACCTCAAAGGCATGAATTTAAGTGTAGTACTAGATTAGCAACTAGGTCTCAACATTTTAATGTTGAACTAACTAGAGGCAACCATAAGTTCTATTCTAATTTTTTTTTTTCTCGCACTTCTCACCTATGGAACTTTTCCAGTACTTTCCTGTCACCTACAATCTTCAAAAATTTAAGTGAAACATCAAACACCATCTTCTGACTTCCTGAATTTGTTTTTATTGTCTTTTCTCTTCATTAACATCTTTCTCATTTTCCTTCACCCTCAGTAACCCCTTGCATTTTAGTGGCAATATCACTTTACATGGGTTGAAACAATTAAAACAAATCTATTTACATCTGTCTAGTGTTGCTGGCAGGTGTCCAAAAGTTTATGCTTTTATCAGCTATCATCTAAGCAAAGGAATTGTTGACACTGGCATGTCAGTTTATTTTACAGAGGCACACTGAATAGGCTATATAGGCAGAGATGAGCAGGAAGAATTAATCAAATAGTAGTTCCAAATACTGGCAAATACTGTCACTATCTCAAGCTGAAAATAGCAATATTTTTGATTTAACAGTTAACAGATAAACTTTTTATAGAATCCAGAATATATTTAATTTCCAGATTTAAAAAAAAAAGGTAAAATCAATTATAACAACCAAATTTAATGTTACAGACAGCATTATTAACTGTTGTAATAAAACAGTGCCAGATTAGTAATCATATAAAGAAAAAAATAAAATTAAAAACTTTTGAGCTGAACCTGTTAGCAAAAAAAAAAAAAAAAAAAAGTTGAAGTGAGAATGAAAATTACTGGTTTTTCTCCATTTAATTGCTTAGTTTCACAACTACAAATGCAGAAGGAAGTGTAACTATGCTTTATAGACTATACAAAAGCATTTGACAATATACGCCACAAGGATCTGCTGGAATTGCTCAGCAACCTTGATATATTTGGCAAAGATATGAGAATAATCAAGAATCTATATTGGCAGCAAACGGCATGCATGTGCATTGAGAATGAGTTCAGCAAATATACAAAAATAGAAAGGGGCATAAGGCAAGGATGTGTCTTCTCACCAGAGTTAACCTATACTGTGAGGCAATTCTAAGAGAATTGGAGATCCTACTATGTTTCAACATTGGCAGCCACAATCTTGCCAACATAAGATATGCAGATGACACAGTACTGATAGCAGACATGAAAAAGAAACCACAAAACCTCCTACAGAAGGTAGCGAGAAGGAACTAACCATAACCTACAAGACAAAATGCATGGTCATCAGTAAAAGGAGGAGCCTGAAATGCGATTTGCAGCTCGGGGACACAAAAATCAAGCATGTACGGAAGTTTAAATATCTGAGAAGTGTTTTGACAGAGGACCCAAAGACAGATTGGGATGGCCAAGGATGCATTCCAAAAGCTGGGCAGAGTATTACGAGACAGGAGGATTTCTTTGGTGACAAAGAAAAGAGTACTGAGCTGTTACGTGACATCTGTCCTCCTATACGGTAGTGAATGTTGGATGGTCTCCTCAAAGATGAAGAGGAGACTCAAGGCAGCGGAGATGTGTTTCTACAGAAGGATGCTGAGGATATCATGGAGTGGGCGTGTAAGCAACAATGAGGTTTTGGAGAGGATGCAAACAAGGAGAAAGCTTATACTTAAAGAAGAGGCAGATTAAATTTCTGGGACATGTAATGAGAAAGGAGGGCTTGGAGAATCTGATACTCACAGGTCAAATAGAGGGAAAAAGAGACAAGGGAAAGCAATGCATGACATACCTGGCAAGCTTAAGCAAGTGGATGGCAGAACGTGGTTGTGGGAAGTTGGCAGAGGGACAAAACTTATTGAGAGCGACAAGGGATAGGGGAAAGTGGGGAGTCATGATCGCTTATGTCCTGAAAGGACATAAGCTATCATGACTCCCCACTTTCAATTGTAAAAAGCACATAAAAATAAAAGTTTCACAACAAGCAGATAAGACGTACACCTAATTAAATATTATATAATAATGGTTTATAATCGTTGTAATAAAGTAGAAACTGAAAACATGAGATTTTTCATAAAAATTTTTTCTATACATAAATCTGAATTCTGGATTTTTTAAAATATCTCTTTCTAAAAGAACTACTTCTTTCTCAAGTCAACATACATTTATCATCATTTTTTTTTTAAATTAAAAGAAAACCATGAAATTCAAAATCTATTATTTAAAATATATAATACAAATTAATCTCAAACTAAAATAATATAAATAAGTACATTATTAAAATATATAAAAAAATATTCAGCAACAACATTTACTTTTTTATTTTTATTTTTTTATTAGACATTAAATTACATCAGTTACCATCCTCCATAATTTATCTTGAATTTCAGTTAGAAGGAAGTATATTTATGTGCATTAAATTTTAAAATTCTGAAAAACTAATATTTTTACTTCTGTTTATAAATATTTGTTGCATAATAAAATCTTTACATGTCTTCATAAAATCCATCAGAGGACAAAACATGTTAGCTAAGACAAGTTTTCCTTTTGTCTTTATTTATAATAATAAATTTTGTAAGTGATAGATTGATTGCTTAATTGTTGGAGATTTTTTTTTTTTTTTTGGTGGGAGTGAAATTGAAGTGTTATTCTCTAGTAATATGTATCACTGAACAAAATTTTTTCATTCACAATCAGATATCTCCTTTCATCTCAGCATAATTAGGACATTAAGGTTTTGTGGGGTTGTAGAAATTAACTCCGAATAACTGGATTTGAAGTTTGTTTTATAAACCTTTCCAGAACAGTATAGAAGGATAAGGAATTGCCAATAAAACATGAAATTAAACTTTGTTCAGACAATTCATGTAACAAAAATTTCTCAAGGTCTTTCCAGATGTATTTTTGTGATATTGTGATAAATTGTGAAAAGCATAACTTATCTGTTCAAATAAAAAGTTATGCTTTTATCAAAAGCATTTAATTTCTACTTCAATCAATGGATTTCATCAATTTAATATGCACAAACAGTATTAATATCATTACTATTAAAATTATCTGTGCATGTATGATACATAATTTTTTTAAAAAATGCTATATTCAGAATAATTTATAAGTTTGTAGTTGACTTCAGTTGACTTTTCTCTATTAAGTAGGTGTTAATATAGATAAAGAAATATGAAACCAGTCTTATCTATATTGTGAATCTTCTCAGTTATCAAAAAAAAAAAAAAAAGACAAGATGGGTAGAATTTTATTCTTTTTAATCAGATGAGACCTGATCATTTGAATATTAAAGTTTTTATCAATTTATTAAAGAAAAGTTTTAAATGATTTGAAACATCAATTTGTTAAAAAATAAAACATTAATAAATCTACAAGCTGATTAACCAACTGCAAGATGATTCGTATTTTTACATAAATCAAGAAAATAGTTTTTAGAAGTGTGCTGGGACAAAATATAGATCAGAATCTGACAGAACAAGAGAAAAAAATAGGAAATATTTATCAATCTCACATGTTACACTTTTATTAAAGCTTCATCAGAGAATGAGATATAGAAAAAAAGAAATTGTTATTTTTACTTTTCTGTGGTCTGATGTTCATTGGTTAATCATGTTTCATGTGCATTCGACTTGTTAAATGAACATTAATATAATTTATGGTGTTCTGAATTCAAGGGGAGATGACACCTTTGATGTTCCAAGAAAATAATGGATTCCAAGTTTAACTAGAAAACCATAAGTATTGCTTTATGTATGTAAGTGTATAATAATTCTAGTTTGTCTTCGTAGGACAAAGTTGATAATGTGTGTGTGTAGTAGACATTATGTTTGATGGTTTTTCAGATGTTGAGATATGTATAAATTTAGGTCCACCTTGAACAAATTCATGTCATTGGCACTTTCTTCTACTCTGATTTTCTTCCACCTTCACCTAACTCTTGCGATAGGGAATGGATGACAGGAGCAGGCTTTGGTAAAAGTGGTACCTTCTAGTCCTGAACCAGTACATTGGCGGTGAATGTAGTCATCAACACTATCATCATAAAAGAAGCAATCAGCAAAGAAATTAAATTCTATGATATGACATAAGGCTGACAACTCTCTCTCTAGATATATATAAATAAAATATATCCAAGTATATAGTATCACATTCATTTTTGTCTTGGAATTTTACCTGAAATTGAGAAAAAAAAAATAACATCTATGCCCGAGTATGGTAAATGTTTACTGAAAGTACTTACAGTATGGACTGAACATCTAAACCATTTTACAATTAATAAAAACAAGGATCACGTCATTCAGGGAGTGATCAGAGAGTGAATTAATGCCTTATCTAATTTGTTAGCAAAGTGAATTCACCATTAATTACATTAACTATATATATATATATATATATATATATATATATATATATATATATATATATACATATATATATATATATATACACACACACACAGATAGATAGATAGATAGATACACACATATTAAAATGTTCACTTTCTGACCATGAGACCCAGGTTCAAATCTCACCATGGTTGATTTGTCATTTGTCAAGAAATAGACTTCCTGATGTTACTGGTCTGGAGGGGGGGGGAGTGATCCCGGCATGTGGCACCTTTAGAAAGTGCCTGAAAACCATACTACAGGTTGACCCCAAGACAGAACACTTGGTGGGGGGGGGGGGGGGATTGATAGCTGTGCTAGCATGAAGTCACAAATCATCATGACTGAGGGTTTGAATATGCTGGCCTTGTTCAGATTGTTGATCACACAAGATAACACGTTCTCTCCCAGAAACTGTAACTAAGCTCTGCTCAGCATAGTTGCAGTATAAACCATAGGTTGGCTTGTAGGTGTTGAACAAACAAATGTGCCTGAGCAAGCGTCTGCAATAGGGATTGGCTAGCCGCCCTAATAGACAGGTATCCTCGAATACGAGTGGCCAGCTATTGTGTGTGTGTGTGTATATATATATATATATATATATATATATATATATATATTTAAAGACATTTTATGATATGTTTAACATTCTTTTTTTTATAGATACAAGTATTTAAGCAAATGCTCTGTTTTATAATAAACAGTATTAAATAACATTTACCGGCCTGAATGTCCGAGAAATTTTCATAGAAAATTTTTGTTCTCCGACAGGAATCGAACCTGTATCCTATACGGAACCGTCATTTCGCGTGACATGCCTTAACCATTCGAATGTCTTTAAATAAATTGTCAGATTTTGTCCAATTCAAAAATATATATATATATATATATATATATATATATATATATATATATATATATATATATTTTAATATTCTTAGACAATGCCATGTGATCTTATGGATAAAGAAAAAAAAAATTAATTTCAGCACAACAAAAAAAATCTTGGCCCATAAAACAGAGGTGAATCAAGTGCTCACTGTACCACATAAGGATGGGGGAGAGTAAATGAATAAGATTAATACATTCCTCACCATAGAATTTCTCAAAACCACTTAAGTATAGTTAGTCATTTTCCTATTGTTTTCTTTTCCTTACACCATCAAAATACAACACTTGACAGTGACTTGAACTTCAAGCAGATAAGAACACACAGGTGGAACCATCATAATTATCATCACCAAAATACATTTGGAAAGACCTTGAGAAATTTTTGTTACATGAATTGCCTGAACAAAGGTTAATTTTACATTTTATTGGCAATTCCTTATCCTTCGAAACTCTTCTGGAAAGATTTACAAAACAAACTTCAAATCCAGTTATTCAGAGTTAATTTCTACAACCCTGCAAAACCTTAATGTTCTAATTATGCAGAGATGAAAGGAGATATCTGGTTGTGAATGAAGAAAGTTTGTTCAAACACAGGTGCTCAGAGATACAGATTACTAGAGCATAACGTTTTCCAATTTTTTTTTTATTCTCCATATTGGGTTATAGGCTTACAACAGAACAAATAAGGACAACAACAATGAACGAACAACAACAAACGACAAAAAAAAACAAAGAAAAAAACAAAGAATGAATAAATAAAAAAAACAAACAATCTATCACTTATAAAATTTACTATGAATAAAGGCAAAAAGGAAAATTCATCTTAGCCAATGCATTTCCTCCTCTGATGAACTTTATGAAGGCAAATCTAAGGATTTCATTATGCAACAATTATTTATAAACAGAAGTAAAAATGTTAGTTTTTCAGAATTTTATATTTACGAATACCAATAAATATACTTCCTAACTGAAAGTCAAGGTAAATTATGGAGGATGTTAACGTAATTTAATGTCTAATATATGAAAGTGACTAAATATTGTTGATTTTTTTTTTTTAAATAATGTAATAGTTATTTTAAATTAATTTCTGTATTATATATTTTAAATAATAGGTCTTGAATTTTTCTTTTAATTTAAAAAAAAAAATTAAGGCCATTGATGTTGGCTTGGGAAGGAGAAGTTCTTTTAGGAAAGGAGATATTTGAAAAAATCTGGGGCACATTTTTATTTTGTACAATTCAATAGTTGCACTCACAAGAATTTTCCATCCAAGTTACTTTCTCTTTTAATAAGTGTGGCATTCTTTAGATCAAAGTTATGGTTGAATTTATTTCAATGTATGACTAATGCATTTGATAAATTGTGTACAAGATCCTTTTTGTTTTCATACATATTCTTCTTCATGTAGTGTGTCCTTCATGATGTAGGTGATCATGGTTCTCCATAATTTCCCATCTACTGAAGCTCTTAATAAATTTTGTCCTTGTTCTTTCTCCTCAACCCTATTCTCCCATCCATTTCTTCAAGCTCTCTAAGTACATAATGGCATTGTTTTCCTCTGTCCCTCAGTCTGTCCTGCGAGTATCAGATTTTCCAAGCCCTCCTTTCTTACTAGATTTTAACATTATGTTAGACATTTCTACATTTTAACATTATGTAATTAACTTAAATGAGCTAAAAGTTACATATTAACACTTAACAAATAAATCATTTTAAGTTCACTTTTTCAAATTATATGCAAAGATATCCAAAATTTTGCCCATAACCGCTTTCATTAAGAATTAAACAATTCATATCTGGGACTAAAGTGATTTTTAAAATCAAATCTATACAATGAAGTTTTAGAAATATTTAAACACCAATATATTTGAGATGTACTGGTAAAGAAAACTAATTAAAATAGATATTTTTTTCAAATGTCTCAGCAACAGCACTTGACCAGTCTCCTTCAAGCACAAAAAACATGGAAGATATACAAAGTTAATATAAATGTAATATCTTTAATTGCTGGAAGTACTAATATCAAACTCCAAAGTACAAAATGCCATAGGTCAAAGTTTCATCAGCAAGTACTATCATGCTGAAAATTGCATTTTAATACTCGAATTAGATAATGGCTATCTGAGCATGACTGATTACAAATGAATTAACCTAACATTTACACGTATTAAGCAAGAACAATATTTTCACCAGCACCTTCAACTTAAAATTCTCTTTTAAGTGCTGATTAGTAGCCAATAATTAACTGACTCATCAGCAGTATCGAGTGTCATTAAGTTGCTTAAATTATCAAATGCATCAATAGCATAAGACACTAAGTATAAGGACTTATTTCTGTATCTTTAGAAGTACTTAACTATCAAGTATGACGAGTTCTAAATTTCAATACTGAAAACATGGCTAATGTTGCATCAATGTATTGATAATTTTTTGTAAAAATCAAGAATTGTGAAGTTTTATGGCTTAAATGAAATTTGCCAGAATATTTATATTATGAACCATAAACTTTTATACTAAAGAAAATCAATAAAATAAAAACTACTTTATAACTTCCTATTTGAAAGTGTTTTTATCAACTAAAAGTCTGCTGAGATGAGAGCTTTATTCTTGCCTTTATCAAAGTAACAAGGAGAAAGAAGAATGGATTGTTTATACCAAAGATTAAATCATTCTACAATTCTAAATGGACTACTTGTGGTTTTCATTTCATTGACTAAAATCAAGAGGTCTGATAATATTCAAACTAAATTTATATAGGTCCTAATTTGAAATTTCATTTCCTTTTTTTCAAAAAGAAAATGCAATTAAAATTTATGATAAACCAATTTTCATAATTCTCAGTTATTTCTGTATTCATTCTGTAGTTTCCAGTTTATATATAAAGATTGTTTTCATCTATTTTTTTTTTTTTTTTTTTTAAGTATCTCCCCACTTTCAGTGATGTTACTAAATTTTGAGCCCAAGTGTATATGTATATATATATATATGTGTGTGTGTGTAATTTGGCAGCAACTTTTCTTTTAAACATGTAGTATTGAATGTTAAAGACAACATAGTCTTGCATATTTTCTTTTGAATTTTCTCATATTCCCTAATGAGACTTTTTATTTGAAAATGATTTCGAAATAAGTATTGTCCGTACGATGACCTAGCGCTTTCGAACATCATTGTTCATCTTCAGGGTCAATATTTTTAGTCAAAATTTTTTTAAACAAACATTTGCCAATTATCTTGTAGCGTAATCATGTTGCTACTTTTTTACAAACTAAATAAACGTTAAAATCCTTTTAAATTCAAAAGACGCGATGATGTTATCACGTGCAGGGCGAAGATTTTTATATGACAGCGTGAAAAAGATTTTTTTATACAAGCCAAAAGATTGAAGAATACGTTATAAAATTTAAATATATTATAAACATTGTAATATGTTACCAGAAATATTGTAATCTATACGATTAATAAGAGGTCTTATGCTTTTAATATGTAATGCCTCTAAGATTTTAAGGCGTCTAATGTCTGTATGTTTATCTATAATTTTAGTATTTTCTATAAGTATTTTACGTATATCAGATTGCATAAGGGAAACAGTATGTGACTTAATATGTTGTTTAATGGAGCTAGAATTATTTAGATGCATAGTTAATAAAAAGCTTAATATATTAAGAATATAGAATATTTAATGCTACAACCAACCAATGATACTGAAAACCAAGTCAAGAAAAGTTCTTTTCTAGCATCAGACTTTCTTGACATGAAAGAAAATCATTAAAGCTAGGGAGCTTCATAAATTAAAACACAGGAATTGTTTTCATCATTGACCTCAAAGAGATAGCTAAAAGTAATAGCAAATGCAATATTTGTCTTACAACTTAAAAACATTAATGCAGTAAAAGAGTTGTTGCTCAGGCTTTAAAAAATAAGTATGTTTATCTCAGTGTATGGTTCCAACAGACTTTAAAAGGACATTTAAAAAAAATAAAAATAAGCATGTCAAATTCAGCTTTAAATGTTCAGTGTATTACAATAAGAACAGTTATAATGATGCTTAAACAAACATCTCTGCTCCAAGCATTGAAATCTGAATATATGTATTATAGCGAAATAAAATTCAAAGCAACAGTTTACTACAATCATTTTGCCTGTTTTTTTTTTGGTTTTTTTTTTTTTGGTGTGGGTGATGTGACAAATTTTAAGTAACATGAAAACAGGGCCAGCACAGACTACCCACCCCCTCATTATCTTATCAACATTTTCTTTTTTTCTACCTACATCTATATCAGCATGGCTGATACAAGACTCATGGAAAGCAAGACACTGCACCTTCTTGGCCTCATGATTTCAACTGACTTGAAGTGGAACAACTACATAAAATCAATAGCTGCATTTATTGCAAGGAAAGTTGGGTCACTGTGCCATGTCAGGTTTTTCTTGTCTTGCACATTTATAAATCTACCATTCGTCCATGCTTTGAATATATTGCCATATTTGGCCTGGTGCTCCTACTACTCATCTTGAGATTCTTGACAAAATCCAAAGAAGGATCTGCAATCCTGACTTGGCATCTCAACTTCAGTTACTTTCTCACCATCGTGATGTGGCTTCCCTTTTTCTTTTCTACAAATATTTTCATGGCTACTGCTCTGAAAAGCTTTTTCCCCCTGATAACCGGGCTACACTAGTTTGAACATGCTAATATAAATATTAATGGATGAAAATTTCTCAAAATTTTATTAATAAATAAATAAAATAAAATCCCTTTCTAAAGTAATTTATTCATTTGTGAACAAGTCTGGAAAGCCTCATTAAAATCAGGTGCTAAAATTTTCTATACTAATCTTTGGTACCCCCTCCTGCTGACACAAGAAAAACTATTTTTAACCAAAATTTCAAATGTGCTATAAAAAATTGAAAAATACTTTGGTCTTTCTTCTTAATAAAGATTTTGATGATAAATCTTTGTTTTTTTTTTTATCAAGTTTGGGGCATTTTTTCATCATGGTATGTTTTTTTTTTTTTTTAGCAAATTAGTGGAGATATGTAATCTATTACGAGTGTCTAATTTGTATTTAAATACATTATATTTATTTTCAATTTTTCTGTTTGAATTGTTTACCTATATTTCATATGATCCATTATTGTACATAATTAGGTTACAAGAAATTTTGTATTTTATATGAATACGACCTTATGAAAATTGAGATGTAGTAGAGTGTGGAGGCTTCACAAGACCCTTGCACCAACTCTGCATGAAAAGATGTTATTTTGAAATTGGTCTCCATACAGGTTCAATGATTTTACTGTATCCCATTATTTTATCATTATGCTGTAATATTTCCAAAATTTTACAAGTATACAAATTAGGGAAGGCTAAAATTGTTAATACTTAAATAGTTGCTCAAAATTTCAACTACTTATGCTTATACTGATTTATGTGGGGAAAAGAATGGTTTTAACCATGAAACCTTTTTTCCAGTGAATATATGTCAGCAATTCAAAAACAAAACTATCATTTTGCCATATAACAGAAATTTACACTTACCCACAAAATCAGCTAACAAGCAATTAAAAGAAATCAGTTGTCATAAAGCCAAGCTTATCTTTATTCCTTGTTCTTATGATGAGCAAGTTATACATTGTTGTAAAATAGGACATTTTGTAATTAAATTCTCTTAAATATAATTGGAGGAATGAAGGGATAAGACTACAGTGAATACTTGGTAATTTTATTTTTTTAAATGTATCACTGTTAATGTGAAAAATACCCACAAAATAATTATGAGAAAATTCTTAATTGGTACCATATCCTGGCAACAAAATTATTTCACATTTTTAACTCTAATGTAAGATTATATGACTTGGGATACAATTTATACGGGTTATAGTAGGAAATTTTATTTGCACACCTAACTTGGTAAAAGCTAAATGTGCTATTTCTTAACAAGTTTATCTTCTAGAGTAGTGGTCCCCAAATGGTGTGGTGCAGCTCATAGATGCAGCAGAAGAGGACAGCAGGTGAGGTGGAATGATTGAAAGACAATGAAAGATTTAGAAACAATTTTTAAAAATTCATATACTAAAAATAAACATGATTTCAAAATTTAAAATATTACTATAGATTACTTGTAATTGCATGCAGGAGTTTCAGTATAAACAGTTATAAATAATTATTGACAGGTTTTATCATTGATATTTTTGGATTATATCAAGTATTTAGAAAATAGTAACTAGAGTCTACAAATTAGAGGAGAGTAATCAATGATAATGTTTTAACTTTGAATCAATAGTTATCTCAATTTAAACCTCTGTTTTTTTTGGGGGGCGGGGGTTAAATGTACTTTTTACCACATAAAATTTAATGAGGCACAAGCAAATTTTCATTCAGAAAATGCAGCCCAGAAAAAAAAAAGTTTGGGAACCATTGTTCTAGGGTGATACTTAAATCCTTTAGCTATCTTATATTTTATAAAAATTAGTTCAATAATGAGAAAATTGCCCTTTCATTTATCTGTTTTCAGTGATAACTGGAGTTGCTTCCTTTTCTTTAATATCTTTTTGTTGTTGGTTAATGCACAATCTGATAGTATCTGATGAAAACTGAGTTTTACATAGATACATCAATAAGCTAAATGGAAAGAAAAGCATTTATTTTACAGAGCATATTCTTTCAATCTTCCTAGGCAATGCACATAATTCAATGAGGAATATTAATGGCATAAATTGAATATTATACTGTGAAATTTTCAAAATCAAAATTCAGCTTTTAACTACATAAGTTATTGATTCACAATATAAATTCTACTTACTTTGTAAATCAGCCTTTAACACGATACTATCTATTCAAGCCACAGTTTCAAGTATCAATTCCTTGAAAATGAAAAATATTAAAGTTGAGGCATTTGTTTTGCTTTGGGAAATTGCCAACAAGAAAGGATGAATTCTTGCCAACATCTTAAATAATATATATCTGATAAATATTTCTTTTTTCTTTTGCTTGTAAAAGACTGAAACAATGAAAGGACAATCAAAATTTCAAACCAAATTACCACTTAAAAAAAAAAAAAATAATTTTTTTTTAATATCAGGAAAACTGATATTTTCACAAAATATGTTCAATAGAATGGAACGGTGGAACATGTGTACATATGCATTTATTTAAATTATTTCTCTAATTCAAAACAAAAAAAAAAAAAAAAAAAAAAAAAAAAGAAAGAAAATTGACATCTGAAATTGTTTAACCTAAAACAGAAGCAGAAATATATTCATATAACTCTGACCAAGTAACAAATGTGTGCCTTAAGCTTGTCCTACATTCACATATTAGGTTGTTACATATATTCCTTAGTTTTTTTTTCTGACGGTCTGAGAATGATCTAAGAATAATGATTCATAGCAGGTTTTGCATCTTAGTAACTCTAGTCACTCTGTGAAACTTGTCTAACATTATTGAAATTTTATTTCAGATTAGACACACCTTTGAGATAGGATGCTAAGCAGACAATAATGTCATGTTTGACATGATCTTCTCTTGGCTTTTAATCAAGCAGCCAAAGCTGCTTGTGACAGAAAGGCACAGAAATAGTTTTCATATTTCAAGATGTTCAAACACAGAATCTCTGCATTCTGGCTGACCTGTTCAGTTTGATGAGAACCAATTGCACATACTGATTAAAGAAGAACCCTTCCAGAATTGGCTCAAAAGATAACAAGCTCTCATGTTACTGTTGCTTGTCATCTTCAAAGTGCAAGGTCCAAAAATGTGGCACACAAGTGTTACAAGAGAAACAAACTCTTGCACTCCTGAGAGTTTACTTTCTCAACACCAGACTACTCATGAATACAAAGAAAGTGAATTCTATTGTTTAGGCATTGAACAGTTAGTGGATCTTTGGCAGGAGGTCATAAACAATGAAGGGGAATACAGTGTTAAATGAGTCATCAAAAATATCGGTAAATAAATATTAAAATAAATTATTAAAAAGAAAAAGCATTTATGTAACAACCTAATATTCATGATTCTCAAGCCATTATTTTCTACAAAATTAAGAAAAATGAATACACTCATGTAAAGATTATCTCATCTTGTTAAAGTGAAATCTTTGATACACTTGACCTACAAAATGTTTTAAAAGATTTCACAATGGTTCTAAGGTTAAAAGATTACATAAATTCTCACTTTACATTACAGAGTTTATGAAACAGATGATTTTCTCCAAGACAGCACATTGCTTTGATGCTGTACACTAGATGCTGGCTATTACAGAGCGCATCCTTTGCAAACCTAAGAGAATCTTAAGAGTGATCGCTGACAGGATTAAGTCAGAATGCTAAGAGTCTATAATAACACTTTTACACTATTTATCAAGAGGTTCCACTGGAAATAATTTACACATCAACCATACCAAGTGGTACATCTAATTTTAACACAAATTAGCAAGGAGTGTTTGCTGCAATCCAATGTCTGCTACTTCCATATGCTTAAAGATGACAAGATATTGCCTTACATAGTTTGCTATTTTGTCCTACAACTCTAGCACATCATGCATCATCTTATTGTTTAATGACTGGCCAAGATTTAAATCCAGTGGCTGACTCTGTGATGAGTGACATTTAAATATTTGTACCTGGAAGTCAAACTCTGATAATACATGTTTGTTTTTTTTCAACAATGATATTTAAAGCCCAAGAGTCACTCAAGGTAGAGGGTTCCAGGTTAAGAGGCACAGTTTGTGGGGATATGTGAGGAAGACAACAGTTAAACCTAGATGTTAACATGTTACAATTGTAGTAATCAGAGGAGCATAAACAAATATGGTTGTTTAAAACATTAATTAAAACCCCCAAACAAAACATTTTAAGACATAAAGAAATAAATTTTACAAGAACATAACAACCACTAATTAGTATCAACACATATAGCAGCCAATCAAAATGACCTCGTCTGTTGTTAACTGGGGCAAAGTATGGCTTGTTAATTTTAACGCCTCCAAAACTAAACTTCTCTCCATTAATCATCTGAGAGACCCCGCTCTTCCTGCCATCAGCATGGCTGATGCTAACCTCCAGGAAAGTGACTTGTTGCACCATCTTGATGTTCTCAGCTCATATAAAATGAAAAGACTATACTGAATCCATTGCTAGGTCAGCTACTAAGTTAGTTCATTGTGCTGTGTGAGAATTTTTCTCTCCAAAATCTTTTTATATATCGCTAAGTCTACCATTCATCCAGGCTTAGAATATTGCTGCAACATATGGTCTAGTGTCCCTGCCATTTACCTTGATGAGATCCAAAGTAGAATTAGCAATATTATCAGTCCTGATCTGGCAGCTCAGCTTCAGTCACTATCCAACTGCCATAAGGTTGCTTCTGTGTCTTTTCTATGAATACTTTCATGCTAATTTTTGGATGAGCTCTTCACTACGGTACATAAACTTTTTAAATGTTAGCCCAGTACTAGACTGGCATCATGATCTCATCTTCTTACAATTTGAGCTGGGTAGATGTAACTAAATTCTATGCTAATATTTTCTTTTTTCACACTTCTCACTTATGGGACTCCCTTCTGGCTCCATGCTTTCCAGCCAAACTTTAATTTGCAAAAATTTAAATGCAATATCAATAACTATTTACTGTCCTGATTCTTTTCTCTCATTATTAATGCTTCTGCTCCTAATTCTTCCACAACCTGTAACCCTGTGTTTTAGTGGCTTTACTGCCTTGCATGGGGTTTTATCGATTACAAAAAAGTCATGCTATATCAGGTTAAACCTACAACTGCTGGCACAATAAACTATTAAAAACACACCAGTCTAGTTTAAGTCGAAGATGAATCAATGAACTTTACCACAAAATATGCAGGAAAATGAGCAAATGTCAATATCAGTTTGCATTTGCTAAGATAAATGAATCTTGACACTCAGCCAGTCACGAACTGCTCATAGCAACAAGGACATCCTTTGAATGTAAAGTGTTTAATACAGGTACACTCAATATAATATTTTCTACAAGGATGGACAAGAAACAATTATGACTGCAAGAAATAGCAAACTTGAGATATTTAAAAAAAATAGATATATGAAGTCTTCAGTTCATCTTGAGATTAGCACAAGTACAATAAGTGAAGAAGGAAGTAATTATGTAACACATTTCTGGTACTTAGAATCTAAAATAAAACCATCAATGTATGGGATTGACAAAAATTATATCTCTGCAATAGATGATCAACCACACAGGCATTTGGAGTTAGAAATAGATACAAAAATGAAATCCACAAAAATTTCCATTATACAAAACTAATAAAAATTTATCAATAGAAAAAAAATACAAATGGAAAAAAAATTGAGCAAATAAGATTCTATCTAAAAAGTATTAAGTCTATCAAACCAAAATAGTTCTTTAGAACTAATTCCTAGACAATGTCTTCAGAAAACAATGGTGATTGTGCAGAGCAAAGATGTTCCTGGTTAAAAAAAGATTTCATAGCAATATGATAAAACAGGCCTTGCTATTTTATCACAAACTACTACAGTATCCACTAGAATCATCTTATCAGCAAAGAACATACTAAAATTGGGTAGGGAGAGAGAACAACTTGAAGCAGACATATATTCGTTTGAAAATAAAATCAACAAGTTTCTAATGAGAAAGTCAATATTTTTATAATTTTTTATTCAATATTTGTTTCCAGATAGACACTAATACAACATATTCAAAACATTTGATTGAATGACTGAACAAGAAACATTTAATCTAGTAAAATGATTGTAATTATAAACATCAAACATTGAAAGCACATAGGTTTCATAAAACTTCTTGAATCATTTTAAAACTTATATTCAGATTCCTTTGTGAGTTATCTAATATCAATGTTTTAGTCATGAGCATTGATCTATATTTTAATTAGATTTGTGACAAACATTCTTGACTATTTCATCTAGGTTCACATAAGTGATTTTTCTTTCGTATGTAGTTAGATAAACTTTGGTTAACTATTCATATAATTATATCTCAAACATTAAATATTTCATTAGATTCCCCAGAGAAATGCTGGCTCAATGATATTTATTTTCAACTTGAGATTCTTTAAAATTTAAACTAAATACAAGGAAGCTATAATTTCCAGGAACAAAAATTGTATAGATTTTATTGCAGTTTCTTGTAGTATTTTTAACTTTCACTACTATTTGATAACTTACAATTTCAAGCAGAAACTATTAACCTTTAACAAAGGAGGTGATTTTGCTTGCAAAGCAAAAATTTTAACCTGCCACTGCAAGTGACTCAGATGAATGAAAAACAGTGTTTAAATTTTGCAGTTGTGTTGTCATATCCTGCTATGTCGACAGAAAATGACCATGACTGAAATTAAGTAGTGCAGTAGAGAAGCCTGGAAAAACAATGCAGTGGAAAGGAAAGTAGTGAATAATGGAGTGGAGACCTTCAAATATATTTTAATCCTCTTGACAGATTTTAGGACTGTATAATTCCTAAGGGAAAAATACTCCTTCACTTTTAAGGATTTGAATTATACCAGCATACAAAAGAATATTACAATGACACTTTACTTAGATACTATACATCTGTCAAGGTTCCCTTTTCTTCTTTTCAAATTTGAATAAAAAATAAGTTAAAAAATGAATATTAAGTGGCAAGTTGATGTGCTATTTTACAAGCCAGTGCACAAAGAATTTTAGTTTGAAAATAGAGAAAAAGTTTAAAGAAAAAGGTCTTATCAGTGAAAATCTACATGAAAGTTAAAAAAAAAAAAAAAAAAAATAACTTAAAACACATTGAAACATATATGAAATAAAAAAATACTTTAAAAAATAATTTTGAAATGTTCTAAGAAACTATTTAAAAAGGGCAAAGATCACCTGTGTGTGTGTCTATATATATATATATATATATATATATTATATATATATTATATATATATAAAACGGTTACATGGCCAAGTGGTTAGAATGTTTGCTTTCCGACCGAGAGAGACTGGTTCAAATCTCATCAATGTAGGTTTGTCAGGAAGGTAACTTCCTGATGTTATTAGCCTGGTGGTGGTGGTGGTGGGGGGGTGAACCTTTGGAAAGTGCTTGAAAACCAGACTACTGGTTGATCCAAGCCTTATGAGTGAAACTAGGTAAACTGAATTGTTCATTGATGGTTTTGCTAGCATAAAGTCAAGTCATTTTGACCGAAGGTATGAGCGTACTGACCTTGTTCAAGCCATTGATGTGCTCTCTCCCAGAAACTGGGATGAAGTTCTGCTCAGCATAGCTGTAGTGTAAGCCACAGGTGGGCATTGTGGGTGTTAAACACATGTGCATAAGCAGGCATCTGCAATAGGGATCGGCTAACAGAATGGCTGCTTGAATCTGAGAATGCCTGTCATTTATATCTAACATTTTGCAATAACAAAAGTTCTACAATTGCTTTTCTGCATGGATGAGTCTTTAAAAACTGAAATTACTTCAAGTCATTGGCACTTCCCACCAACTTATAGTTTTCCAAGCATAAATATCATTCAGGATGGTAATTAACAATGTTAAGAAAGGAATTATTTTTCAACACTCCATTACAAAGAACAGTTAATGAATATACATAAAAGTTCAACAATTGTCACAGGAATCACATGTATTCATGTACATATTACTGCAATAAAATGAATAAATAAAAGATATCCTCCTGTAAAAATATCACAATCTATAGTAATTCTTTGTTATTCACTTTTCCATACTGTAATGACATTTCCTATTATTCTATGTTGGATTATGAGCATTATGGTCAACAAGATAATACATTATCTTTTTTTTATATAATCAATTTCACCCCAAGCAAGGCAGTAAAGCCACTGAGACACAATGGGGTTACTGTGTGTGGAAGAGTTAAAAACGGAAGCAAGAACAAAAGAGTAATCGGAAGGATAGTAGTTAGCAATTGACATTGCATTTAATTTTTTGCAGATGAAAGTTGGCTGAAAAGCATGAAGCCAGAAGGGAGTTCCACAAGCAAGAAGTGTGGGAAAAGAAATTGTTAGAAAGAATCTGGCTAGAAATGACAGCAAAACACTTTCCCCTAACCCAATTTATAGGCAGAAGCACACAAATTCATGCTGGGATTTCTTACAAGCCAATAAAATAGGCCAGTTCCATTTCATATGACTCAGTCCCAGTTGGTCTTGTCTTGAAGTCAGAATACTATGTTCGTTTGTCTGAATTTGCTCTTCTGTGTCAAACCCAATTCTTAGTTTGTGAACTTTCTGACATTACTGTTAATTTGCCTTACATATATTGCTTGCTTGCTTTATACTTTTCTTGTCATGTACTAAGTTATTGCTTATTGCAAACTTTGTCAATTCTGTTTGTTAAGTTCTGCCATATATATTTAACCATGGCCTCTCTACACAGAATTTATGGTTACATCTAGAAAATTAAAATATAAATCTATGAGACCTTGTCACCAGTCTAGTACTGAGCTTAAATTCAAAGAGTCTAGGCACCATAGCAAAGAGCTCATTCAAACAATTACCATGAAACTATTTACAGAAAAGGTACAGAGACAACCTTACAGTGGTGGAAAAGAGGCTTAAGCTGAACAGGGCCAGAACAGGGTCAATAATATTGCCAATTCTTTGGATTTTATCAAGGAGTTCTAGGTAAACTTCACATGAAAAAGTTACAAAGTATATATATATATATATATATACACTTTGTAACTTTTTCATGTGAAGTTGGACTGTTTCTTACTGAAAAGAAAAATTGCTGCTGTATGTATTGTCATATTTTTGCTTTGATTGATTAAACATTAAAAGTTTTGGTTCAACTACACAATCCATAGAAATATAATTTTCCTTTCTCTATCAACTTGCAGTTTCCACTGGTTGCTAGTCTTAACATGAAATTGATATACAGTCAGGGTACAACTATAGTGGCTTATAATTAGTTATTAAAAGATAAACATTGCCAATAAACTGTTTATGTGAATAAAGGAAAAGAGCTTGTATTAAGCAGATAGACCCCACACAACATTCATGGGTGACTATAACACCAAAGTGAATGGATGGGTGGGGACAGAAGTTAATCATCTGATCAAGACTTCATCACAGAATTATCAAGTTCCTAACAACCTGAAGACATCATTTATGTAAATGTGGCAGAATATAAACTTACTGACAAGACAGTTACAGTAAAATGATATTCTAAATAAAGTTTTTTTTCTTTATTATACAAAACGACTAAGAGTAACAAAATGCAAGCAATGTAAAATGTGATATAAGTGACTACTGAAAAGGCACCATAACACATTTTCAAAAATTCAAAGTTTATACTTTATAATGAAAAAAAAAAAGAAAGAATACCCCAGTTAATACAAGACCAAAGTAGAAAAGGGAGGGGAAAAAAAATTAAAAAGGCATTTTTCTATGAAAATTCTCCATCTAAATTTAACAAGTTTCCAAGACAAAAAAAATGTTATAATTACAAATAAAGACTGGATTCAATTTACACTGAACAGGTAATTTTTATTCTACAAAATACAACTATTTACACTATTTACATTATTCTGACTGTTGTCCTCATTTTTGTTGTCATATTCACAACGTTTCAGCTGTTGTAGGCTTCAGCCTTCTTCAAATGATTGGAATTTCAAACTGAACCCTTTATTTCCTCCAGGTTAGATTGTTCTAGTTCCATGTGCCATACTTCTTCCAGATATCTCAGTTTAAATTATTTCTCTTTTAGTGACCCAACTCTCAAAGGTTTTCTGTTCACCTTTGCTGTGGCCAAGTATTGAACTCACAACTCTTTGGGTTTAGTAACTGGATCACTTCAACCAATGCTTTTATCCACTGAGCCAAGTGGCTGAAACATTGTGAATATGACAACAAAGATGAGGACAACAGTCCAAACAATATAAATAGTTACAATACCTCATCTCAAAAAATATAGACAGATACAAGTCTAAACTAAGAATGTTAGTAGAATGCCTCTAAAGAAGAGAGAAATTTTTAAGTGAGACTTCCAAAAGCCACTATATTACAGTACAGTGCTTTTAAATAAAAATACAAAATAAAAGAGAAAAAAAATAAAGTCCAGACTGTATGGCTGATGGTCAGTAGTAAAGCAACCAGAATGTCACTATGGCAACAGGACATCAATATTCAGTAAAAATGATCAATACTCTTATTGCAGCAAAAGCTGGTGCATAATAAGTTGCAGTGCCAGGAAAGAGGATAAGAATATGTGCAAAGGTTATTTGTACTATTGCAACAGTTCCAACACCATACTCAAACTAGTGCAGCCAATCAGTGTTCACAAAACAAGAAACCTTGATAGAAGCAATAGAGGATAACCAAGCACATAAAACAGAGAGTGCACTTCAAGCAATAGATTTTAGTAAATACTCATCAGTTCAAATCTGGCATTGAAATGTCTCAAGATTATTGTTAATTCACAAGATTTTAATTTCTCATTGTTACAGATCATATTACTGCACCAAACTTTATATAAATGTTCTCCAGCACTTGTTAAATCTACTTGTATAATGCAATATATTTAAATATCAAACAATGTTTATATCTAGTGTGTGTGTGTGTGTATATATATGTATATATTTTTAAATCAGTATCACCCCATGCAAGGCAATAAAGCCACTAAGATTTACAGGGTGTGGAGGAATTAACAATAGAAGCATTAATAATGAGCTGGAAGGGGAAAGTGTAATCAGGGGGACAGTATATAGCGATTGATATTGCATTTAAATTTTTGCAGATTAAAGTTGGCTGGAAAGCATTGAGCTGGAAGGGAGTTCCACAAGCAGGAAGTGCAAGAAAAACTTAGCATAGAATTTATGGTTATATCTCGCCAGCTCAACTGTCAAGTGATGAAATCTCGCCACCACTCTAATACTGCGCTTAAATTCAAAAAGTCTAGGTACCATAGCAAAGAGCTCATTCAAGCAATTACCATGAAAGTATTTATAGAAAAAGCATTATTATTACAGCAATATGAAAGTGACTGAAGCTGAGCCACCAGATCAGGACCAATAATATTGCTGATTCTTCTTTGGATTTTATCAAGGAGCTCACAGTAAATAGCAGGGGCATTGGACCATATGTGGCAGCAATATTCTAAGCATGTATGAATGGTAGACTTATAGATATGTAATATAGATACTAGAGAGAAAAACTATCTCTCTCTCTCTCTCTTATATATATATATATATATATAATACTAAAACTCTTAAAGTTAACCTACATTTTCAATCACTCGAATGAGAGAAAATTAGTTTTAATGAATATCAAATATAATTTCTAAGTCACTATTTTATCAACCAAACATTTGGTGAAGAATGTTATTCACTTATAGAAGAGAATAAATCATTTAAGTTATTTTAGACCAAGACTTTAAACTCCTGCATGAATTTAAATAGTTCAGCAAGTAGCCAGTTGTTGGCTAAATTTTCTCATTCAGGATAGAAGTTAAACAATAAAAATAGATAAAACAAAAAGAAACCTGTTTGATAACATTCAAGCTATTTAGAAAGATTTCAGGTAAAAAATGTATCAGTACCAGATTGTAGAACCAAACATCTTTAATATCCACCCACTCTACTTTCTTTAGAAAAAGAAAAAAATAGCAAACAATACTTTAAAACAATAGAAAAGAGAATGTAATTTTGTTTCACAACGAACAACTGATAAAGTACATTGGAACATCTCAACTAACATTCAAATGAAATTAAAGTGAGATCAAGGTGTATATTCTACAATACTTATTAATTTTTGTGAAAGATTTTTGACAATAGAATGAAAAACTTTATACAGCATAGCAGTATAATTTGATTTAAATTAGAGTAATTTGAGAACTACATTTGTTTTTGTGCCATAGTATATGGAGTAATAATGAAAAATAAATTTTCATTAGGTTTCACATAACTACACTTATCTAATTAAAAAAATTAGAGAATTTTAGGAGATTAAAGTCTTTTACAATTTCTTTATTTGTGGGCTGAGCATGAATTTCATGCAAAATACTGGTGAAATTAGTTTTAATTATCCATTTTGGTTAGGGTTAACTATTTTCAACATGTTTACAAGTCAAATTTATTTGGAAACTAATGATATTAACTTGTACTCTATATTCCAGTTTTAAAATGACTAGAATTTTTTTACAACACTGATGCAGGTTGAAATCCTCACAGTATTCAGTATTGCTAACATTTTTTATTAAGATTTACAAACTATGTTTTGTTCAATTTTGCAAGCCAATCAATGAAATTTGAATAAGATGATTTGTTTGAAAATTTATTGTACTAAGCAATACCCTAGTAAAATCAACTGTACATTGTACTTCATTATCTGTGCTATTCTCCCCAAAATATAGTTTTGATTGGTCAATGTATGGCTATTTTAGAGGGTGTGACAGATTAACAGAAGTCAGAGTTTTATATATAATTAGATACAAAAATGTTAATGTCTTATAAGCTTCATTGCCAAATAGAAAATATTTCATCAAACGACTAGAATCAGAATTTACTTTCCATCTATCATAAGTTATCTAGAGATAAAAGTTTCACCTTATGAGGGCATGTTTTGAGAATATCTTTGATTAAATTATCTCTTCAGTTTATATTAATTTAATTAGCTTCATAATATATGCATATGTAATATCTGAATATATTTTGAGAGAGAGAGAATATATAATACACATTGATATACATAAAATTTAACACATGTCAGAATAAAAGGATTTTTTCAAAGTGTTCAATATATATATATATATATATATATATATATATATATACACACACACAAACACAAGCCAGTTTTTTAGTTACTCTTATCAATTCTAAACTGATGAACTACTTGATAGAACTTGAGTATAATATCCTTTCTAACAAGGAATGTTAATTTTTTTATGCAATAAATGCATTTTTCTTTTAGACTGAAAAGAACTTTAGGTGTATACGAAATAAAAATTTTAGTGTTTTACTTCAAGCATGCCAAATTTAAATCATAAAAACTCTTAATCTAACAGAATTAAATCTTAGACAGCTGTAAAAACTATTTAACTTAATTTGTGAATGGACAAGGAGGATATTGTTCTCATGAACAAAAAAAAAAAAAGAGCATGTGCAGGTTGTGTAATGGATGGTGGCTCAGAATTAAACATTTGAGAGCTGAGTTCAAATTCCAGCTGGGCTTGTTATATTCATTTACATACAAATACCCTTGGGAAAGTTATGAATCCATCTCCTACCCCCAGCTATGGGTTAAATATCAAAAAATTCTTACAATCCAAAATATGTCTCAGCTTTAACTAACCCACAAAGAGTTGATAAGCTGTAAAAAAAAAAAAAAAACCCAAAAAAAACTAACCAATCTTAAAAGAAAAAGCATACATTTTCTTTTAAGATTGGTTAGTTTTTAAGAATTTAGTAAAAGTGTGTAAGTTTGGTTTGTTAGTAGGTAAACCAAATTCAACAACTCCAGACTATTCACAAAAATGAAGATTTTTGACAATTATAAATATTTATTCTAGTTCACACTAAAAGATAATATACATTTAAGGTTCAAGGTTTATCAAATTTATATGAAAATTTTTTTTAAAAGCATCATAGGGATTTTTGAAGCAATATTGTTACAATTGAAACAATAAGTTGGCAGATTGAACTAGTTTTAATCCTGCTGAACTGAAGTCATTTTTCATCTTCATTTACCTTAAATCTTCATTTCTGGAATTCATGAGCTATTTTTCAAAACTTAGCTACTTCAGCAATTACTTGGTACTACTTGAAGATAAAAATATCATTGGAATATTACACAATGTCTACAAGTTCACATATTTGATACTCAAATAATGTTTACACAGAGAAAAACAAGTCAAATCTCAAGCTTGTATGATTGCTTAGCCCTTGATATTTATGGTTTAATAAGAACCAGAAAAATATTTATATATAAATAAAAAAATAAAAAACATTAGTCAAGCCAATCACATCCCAATGCATTGTTATTTCATTAATTTATATGAAAAGTTAGTGATTTTAGAGTCACTGAAGAATCAGGTCATCTTCCTATGCAAGATAAAAATTGAGATATTTCAACATTAAATGGTATTTATAACTCAAGTTATACATGGTGGAATAATGGTTAGCAGCTCGGATTGAGAAATCGGAGAGACAAGTTCGAATTCCAGTTAAATCCATTACATTCACTTACATGTTAATACCCTTGGGAAAGGGTATGAATCCTCTTCTCCCACTAGCTATGGGTAAATAGCAGGATAGACAGAGTTCTATAGACTTTGATGGCAACTGGTCTACTGCAGAAAGAAATGGCAACCTACTGTGGGGGAAAAAAAATCTGCCTCATCAGTCATGTATTGAAAGATACATGATCACCTAAGCACGTATCATGCATGGTACATAACTGACTGAATTCAAGTTACCAGGCTGGAACAAAATAAAGGGCAGTTTTAAACCATAAACTTTAAAGCATAACTAGACTCAATACTTTTAATCAAAGTACCAAACATTAGAAATCAACACAATGTTGCACAACCAGGCAGTAAATTTATTCCATTGCAGTAAAAACCAGATTACAACAGGAAACTAACAAATAGCTGGAAGGTATTTTGAGCCTGGCCAGTATTGGCATACATTTGTTGGCATGTACATATATCAAAAGGTCAAAGCAGTAACCAGTAGGGGACAAGTCTAGTGAACCAAGAGTGGGAGCAAGACCTTGATACCTGATTGCATTTTTAGCCAGATGGTTTTGTAAGCCAGAACAGAGGGTGGAGCTAAGTATATACAACTTATGAGTTTGAAGAGACCTGCTCCCCCTATTAGAGGCAAATAAACTTTCTGCCAAGGAATATTGATAATAGAAAGTAAAAATTACTCATAAATACATCATATAAACTATATTTACATGTCCATGCATAAATTATGAGTATTTATCATTGGTTACAAAAATACTTCATAGACAATTTGAAATTTCACATATGGCCTGAATCTATTACCAGCTTCCTATGGTTTGTATGCAATAGTGTGATATCTTGAGTCAAAATACATCCCCACTTTTCTATTTCTTACTCATGACAAAGATATTTGTAACTTGATGCATCAGTTACAAATAAGGACTGATGTGATGATCTGACCAGGTTGAGAGAAGCTGGAATGGATTCCCATTATATTCTTATTATGGTATAACACTAGAATGTTACAAGTATCTTTTTTGGAGTGAAGATTTGGCATGATTGAGTAGAGAGCAAGTTTGTTGACCTAAGAAAACAATGTTGCTGAAATAACTTTTCATCAACAGTGTAGACACAATCAAGAAAAGGCTAATTTATTTAAATGAATAAGCAAATTACATTGTGTACTCAAACTGTTGATCATTCTAGTCAGAAATTACCATTTTTTTGCACTTTGCCAATTATTGCCACACATCTGTTATAGAGGAACCCCTTAGCTTCGATGGAGGAGCCTCCACAGTTGCCTTCAATTCTTTGTTGTTAACTTGCAACCACAACCAGACTCATGAACATTAATTGATTTCAATCTAGTGAGAATGACTGCAAAATAATTGCCCCTCCCCATTTTATAGGCAGAAGCACACAAATGCATGTTGGTGTTTTTTCCTAGTCAATAAAATAGGCCAGTTCTTGGTTTCATCTGACTCAGTCCCAGTCCATTTTAAAATCAGAATCTTACATTCGCTTATCCAAAGTTGCTTTTGTGTGTCAACCCTAATGAATGTTTTGCCTTATTACTGTTAATTTGCCTTGTTATTGTTTGCTTACTTTATATTATTTGTTGCTCTGTTTTTTTTTTGTTTTTTTTTGCAAACTTTTTTTAATTGTTTGTTGGACAGTTCTGTTACTTATTTTGCATTTGACCATTGAAAGAAATAAGGATTTATTAATTGCCAATATTGTTTAAGTTCCGTCTTTTTGATTCAGTTTATAATGGACTACTTTAATTTAAATTGTTTTTGTCAATAAGAGCTGTCATGGGCTTATTTCATATATGATAACTTTAAATAGCACTGGATTATCTAACTACAATTTTCTTAGATAACTTAAGAAAATCTGTTAACTTTATAAATAACAAATTGTATACAAGAATCTTTGTATATATTATAGGTAAATAACAAGAATTCTTACATTTATTGGTCCAGGAATATCTTTAGACAACTCTGATACTTTCCTTGCTCTTTCTTTAATAGATTCAACCTGAAAGGAAACCATTTAAGACATAAGTATTAAAAAATAAATACAAATTTAAAAACTTCCAAGTTAATTTTGCTAAGTAAGTGTAACATTTAAAAAACAAAAATAAAGCTTGGCTATCACATTAAATTATTTCGCATTATATGAACTTGATTTAAATTACCCTAATTAGTATTTTAAATGAATTAAAAGTATGTTAATATATCCTTAATGCATTTAATATGTTGTATTTTATAGTAGAATTTTATTACACATACTTATCAAAAACTGCAACATAGTGATCTTAGCTAAAATCCAAATAAAAAGATTTTTCCCCCCCTATCAAAATAAATACATGAAGCCTGTTTATATGAAATGGGGGACACTTTTACATAAGCTTTAATTATAAAAATGGACATTAAATTTAAGTTGATCTATTAAAAATGTTATTAAAAAAAAAAAAAATTGGCTTCTTTATAGAAAAATATTTATTGGAAAAATAAAACATTTTTAACAGATCCCTAGATATATATCAGTATTATCTAGAATCAAATACATAAAATTTTTCTGTTTTGATTTAGATAAAATATTTGCATTGCTATATATACTTTTCAATGAACATTTCAATGTCTTCTCATTTATTAAATCATACAGCTAACAAAAGAGTTATATTATTTAAAAAAACACAGCTTTTAAAAAACAATTTAAAATCTCAGTGAAATATCAAATTTCTTTAGAAATATTTCATGCCATATATAATGTACACATTGATATTTATACATTAAATAAATCATAAAAGTGAAAACTGTTGTGGTTTTTATTGGAAATAATTATCAAAGTGAATCATATATAGTAATAAACTTAAGTTAAAAAAAAAAATATATATATATATATAAGACACTAAATTACAAAAATAAAATTGGCACATCAAAAAGTATATATTGCTGACCAATACAGGTGTGAATACAAGCCATAATTAGTTAGTGGCCAAATCAATAAAATTTAACTATAGTGGTAATTTTAGAACAATAAAAAAATAATTTAGATGTTCATGTATTGAGTTTCAGTTATCTTATAAGGAGTAAATTTGTATTACAAGTGGATATGATATGGATTTTATTGTAAGTAGCGAAAATTATGTAATTCTTTTCTTCAGCTGTGTCCATAGTTTTTTTTAAAACAATAGGTCACCTTGTTAATACAAAAACAATACAAAAGAATACTTATGTTTTAAGATTTTTCCCCTTCTATTTATTACACAGCATCAATAAGGCAGGTCAATTTCGGAACTGTGGTATTGCACCCAATTTGGAAGTTGGGGTTTGACATGATAAATAATGACAAAATCTTTTTTTTATAAATCATTATCATTTTTTTCAGGAAACAAGTTTAAAGATTAAGTAGAGGTTAAAAAGTGTAGCATTAGAATTTCATTCCAGTGATCAGGGAAAGACATATAAAACTTATAATTTATTGAAGGTTTACAATTTGCATAATGGACAAGATGCATGGCACAAGCACATTATTACTAAATCATTGTGCCTCAAATAAGATCTTCATTTACTTCAAAGGGAAATTATACTGAACAATTTAACTATATTATGATGTAATATATGGTGCAGTAGTTTTAGTGCAATTTTCAATAAACAATGCAAATTTAAAACATTTTGTCTTATGTGTGTCCGGCAGTATTATGGCGTTCTATGCACTTATCTATTTTTTTTGTTTTTATTAATTATGATCTAATAAATCCTATTCATTGAGTAGTCATTTTTTTTTTTTTTTTTTTTTTTTATCGAATACAGTTAAAAAAAAAAAAAAAAAAAAAAAAAAAAATGCATATTTTGCTTGTGGTGATTCATAACTATACTTCGAGTTTGACTATATTTTCCATTCAATTTATATGGTATGAAAAATGTAAACTTTATTTGGATTTATTCTTGAAATAGTAACATTTTGAAGTCAGTTTGTAAGCAAAAACCTGTGTAAATTGGGTATTTCTGTACATTTTTTTTTCAGATGATCTTTAAAACTAAATGCTGAAAAATTGGTAAAAGCTATGAATCTAAATTTTGGTGGTTGTACTTATTACACCAACCCCAGCTTCCACAATGAATACAATGATGATAAAAAAAATTAAAATAAAATAAAAAAATCAACCTGCCCTACTCTCTCAGTAGAACCCAAATTTGTTACTTAGGTTTTATTCACTAAAGAACTTGGCAATACAAACAATGGCAATTTATGTAGCTTTTTACTAAGAAACAAAATCCAACTTCAAGAAATCAGCAAAGTATAGTCTTTTCAGCCATGATACAATTCTACATTGAATAACTGAAAGCGTCTTTATAATGAAGAGTGAATAATTACTACACTCCCTTGTTAAATTAACAACATAAGCATACTCACAAACATTAACTTAGTATCTTTAAGTACAGCAAAAGATCATTGAAATCATGTTCAGTTGGTGAGTTGGTTTGCATATGAACACAGGCTCACATTAGCACAATAGAAGCCAAGTTATCAGGATAATAGATATCCTCATGCAAGGAATCAATGACTTGCCTACAGAAGCAATAGATACAGCTTCAATCTGCACTGGGCTTCCGTTGGAATCTTCATGACTGATTATTGTCCAGTGCATTCAGGTTGTCTACAATTAGATTAGATAGTCTTTTGATTGTTTAACATGACACCTCAAAAAGACAACTGCAGATGAAGTCAGCCATATTGAATAATACAGCATCCACTAGTCAACTGGCATTGGAAATGAAATAATCATTCATTTAGAGCAGTGTCAGTACCAACTGACAGCAAAGTGCATACTGAATGCATCCTGTAGAACACGCTCCCAATGAGTCATAAACAAGTGTTATGAGATGAGTGCAAAGGTTACATCCTGCCATATAATTCCATTATTCTCATTGCTTTGAGAATTATGAGGGGCAGTCCAGTGTGCAAAAATTTCATGGTTATGCGAAAGGTTTATCATATCTGATGACATGGCGGAAGTACCTCTGTTTGAATGCATACATGTGGATTTACTAAAGATTGCAAATAACTGGATCACTGTTCAAGATACATTATTAAGGGAACAAATTTTCCTATTATGGAATCTTAAATGGAATCTGGGTTTTTAATGTAATTTTTAATAAATCACAAATTGTTTCATTTTTTTTCTTCATTTCTTTCAAAATTTAATAACTGTCTCTCCAATGTTGTTAAGCATTTTAATATAATAACATAATGTAGTTATTTCCTTAAAATTTGTTTTTACAAATATTTGTAGTTATTTTCCTTATAAAACCCGAAAAATAATTAAGAGCAAAAACATTTACATAAAAAAAAGGAAAAATGGGTTGTCGATTTCCTGAGAATATGTTGGCTAATCTATTTTTAAATACTTTAAAACTTTTCTAAGAAACTATGTAGAAAATGAGATTAAAAAGTCAGGTGACAGCTTGGTCATGGCCACTGAGATCCATTGCTAAAGTGGAAATGGAAGACAGACATTAGTTGCTGTCAAAATTGGAGGGAAGAGAGACAGATGAAGATCAAACCAATAAAGTCATTTCCTTTAAGGTCTCACACAATTTACAAGTAAAAGTTTCTAAATAACCTGTTTTATGAATATGAAAGAAAAGTAAATGCTATCACATGCCTACCATACAATTTAGAAATAAAGTTAAAAAAATTCTCCAAAAACACCACTATGAAATGACTGGTTTGTCTAAGCTTACCGTCACACAGCGATTCTCCCACATTAATAATGACATCATCTTAAGTGCTTCACTATTGTAAACAAATTTAAATTGAACAAAAAAGAAAATTCCTTTAGTAATATTAAGTATCAATGATTATTTTTTCATATTTATATTTTGTCATCTAAACCAACAAATTGCCAAAATGACTGAATAAAGTCAATATAGTGAATCAACCTCTAAAGTTGGGTCTGCTCCTTAAAAAAAAATAAAAATAAAAAAAGTATCTAAAATTTATGCTAAGGCCAGAGCAGAGCAATTTCCTGATAGTTTTTATGCAGAAAATGTTATTCTGAAAATTGTCTCTATAGTGTTGACATAGGGTCGACACAATCAAAGATCACATTCAAATCAAATACTCATTTGACAAAAAAGTCTTAAAAAAGTCTGCTCAACTGAAACAGAAGACAATCACAACTTTGTTGTAGAGTAAAGAGGTACAAGATGATTTTGTCCTTGATTTTTTGAAATGTGCACTTTGACATCCCCTACACAAAATTGACAAAATGAGGCCATTCATATTAAAACATTGTCAAGAAGGTGGTGCTATTCCAAGTATCAACTGTGTTAGGCAACTTCATCTACCAAAATTGTTTGCTTGTCACTTTACTGCCCTGAAAGCTAAGCTTACTAATCAGTCAGCATTATAACAGACGAAACAACTATCATGACCACAGCATTTTGAATGTAATTGAAAGCATTTGTGGGGAGTCATTTCTCATTGATGTTCTAGGTTTGGGAGAATGCAATCATCAAACTAAGTTATGTAGGAATATGAGCTGTAACATTTGAGGATATTATTGCCTTTGTAAGATTTTGCAGGCTATTGCAAAAAAAGCTCATAAGGAAGTGTTGTCAAATGTCTTTGTTAACAGTTGCCATATGTTGTGCTTAGAACATATTTTAAATCTTGTTGGTAAAGTATTTTCACACTGGTCAGCATTTGATAATGTTACCCAGCTCATTACTTTCATCAAGTCAGCCTTTTTTAAAAAGGCTAATTGGAAAAAGCGATACTTAAAATGGCTTGAAGATTCCTTGCCTAAAGAACAAGTAAAATTACCCCCTGTACCAGTGGCAACCAGATGGAATTCCTGGTTTAATATGGTGAAATATCACTCATCCTTTGTACAGTTTTATGAAGGATTCTTTAAGAAAGAGCCTTGCAGTAAATAGGATTCTAGAATTAGATGATGGTTGACTACATTATGCCTCTTACCAGAATTTGTGCCTAAATCCACATTTTATAAATGAGAACTGCACCCATTTAATAACAGCTTTGACAAACTTAGAAGAAACTAAGTCTTCACTTGCATGTGTTGTATATAACATGGAGGATGTAAAATAGTATTTGCATACTGGTACATCAAACTAAACATTTGGCCTAGAAACTGATTGTCTTCTGTCTGAACTAGAAAACACAGAGAGGGAGAGAGTTATCTCAAAAAGTTTTTCAGCACATCTTTTTCGAAACTGAATATATACCTGGATACCCACCCTGTGTACAACTTTTACAAGGCAGCTCGCCTATTTGATCCTAGACAGCCACCCTGTATAGGTCATGATTTAGACAGTTCTGCAGCCATCAAAGACTTGCAATGTCCTTCAACTGATCTTCTTGAAGAATTCCAAAGGTATGTGAATTACCAAGATGATTTACCAAATCCTTTTTATATCCAATCATTTTGGAATGCAAGTAAGAGCAGATTTCCTCTTCTGGAACAGATTGCCAATAAGGTCATATGGATGCCTGTTACCAGCATAGATGCTGAATGTTCATTTTCTATAAAATACTATAAAATGAAAAAATTGAAATTTCCCAAAAGTAAAAACGGGAAAAAACTGAAATTACCAGAAGTGGAAATGGAATCAAGGAAAATTTGAAACAGAAAATCGCTGGCTCTATATTATCTGGACAAAACAAAAGACCAAGAAATTTATTATAAGTATTGGTTAGCTAAAGTTGATGACAAAAGGCTTTCAAATCAATATGGAGTCTCAAATGGTATAGTTGCTGTGATCAAATATGATCCACTCAAACATCATTCAACATGAGGTTTGTACTTAGCACAAATGGAACCCAAGGTTGAAACCATTTTTATTCTCAGCAGATACATAGGTTCTTCATCTAACAAAGTGCAGCATTCACATAATGCTTGAATAACAATTGTACAATTGAGTTAACACATCAGAACAGCAGAAAGTGTACCCTGGATAAAGTAACTATGGTAATATAATCCCTCCCAGAATAGTACTTTGTCGAAATTATAGTAATAAGTGCAATCTGTCATATTTGAATTATATCATTTTTAATTTAACTAGACTGATTAGAATAAATAAATGCCATTGATTCTAAGTAAATTGAAACCTCTCAGCAATTTCAATAAATCACCCAAGGCTATTGTCATGTTCTTTCTTTTTGCACAGATAGATACTTTATCCGGGTAAGCAAACATGCCATCAAGACTTGTTAATTATGAATTTGGTATGGTGTTGAAAGAAAACAATACCATTGTTACTCCAAATACAGTTAAGCAGAATTATACCTTACAACAAAACTTAAAAGCAGAGTAAGGCTTATTTTTACATCCTTGCACACAAACTGTCAATCTGCCACTGGGTGTTATGCCACTAGTGTTTACCACTGTTAGTCCACTGGCATTGTCATCAGTGGCTGGTTACTAGGCCACAAGCAGCTTGCATGTAGGAATATTTGGACATTATGGCAGGCAAATTTGAAGTCTGAAAGAACTGATACTATGCCACAGTGACTGCAAGTAGGTGCAAAACAGTTTCTAGAGTGTAATCTACCATTCTTTTATTATCATCACACATTTGGAGTTACTTCAATTTGAATTTCCCAAAGAAAAGCACTTCAATCAATTGTCATTTGCAAGTAACCTCTACAATTTCAATAAAATGTTTTTCCAGAACCATATTTACTTGACTTAGCTACTTAGTTACAATCACCAATAAGATTATCAACAAGTCAATAAAATAAAACAGAAAAGGTAGCTAATTCACAAATATGAATAGATGTTTCTCCTCATTTAACCTTACACAAATGCTCTGATATTGCTTGATAAAATACTGTCCAAAGCTGACATATGTAAATCAGCCTATGACAAAGCTTATGAATTTTTCCTACAGAAATGAAGTTATTTGTGGAGTGAGCAGCTATATCAAATAAGTAACAGAACGGTACAACAAACCAAATTGACAAAGTTTACAATAAGCAATAACAAGAAAAAGAAGACAGGGCAAAAAATAATATAAAATAAGCAAACAATATATGCAAGGCAAAGCAACAGTAATATATAAAAAAGTTCACAAACTAAGAATTGGGGTTAACACACAAAAGTTCAGACAAATGAACGTAGCATTCTGACTTCAAGACAAGACAGACGAAACTGAAAAAAATCCCAGTATGCATTTGCATGCTTACACCTATAAAATTGGGAGGGGAAAATATTTTGCAGTAATTCCCCATTAAGATTGGAATCAACATCATTTTTGTGCAAAAAGAAATCATTTTTGGCAATATAGAAATTTGAATTGTCACAGTTTAAATGTTGAACAATGAAAGCTCTTAAAGAGAGAGAAAAAAAAAAACAAAAAAACAACTTCATTTTGTGACATTTTTTTTTCCTTAGAAAAACAAAGATTAAATTATTGTAAATTTTAAACTTTTCACTCTTAAATTATTAAAGCAAAACATTTACTAAATATAATTTTTAGCCAATTTCAATTTTAAAAAGTAATTTTTAATTTTAGGCCCAGTTTTGAGCCAATTGTTGTCTATAAATAACTAAGCTTCACTATCAAGTCTTCTGTAAAGATTTTGTATGTTTTGCAACTTGGGGTTCACTCATTTTCAACTATTTAATTTTGAGTAATATCTATAAAACTTTTATTGCCTTTCATTTTCATTCAACAAAAGACAAAAAAAAAAGAAACAAAAACAAAAAAAATAGAAGAGAGTATATGAAATTTGAGGTAGTTTCCATCACAGCAAGAATTGTTGAATGAAATGCAAATGTTCCTGGCCTTATGAAAGTCCTTTTTGTTGCTTTTATAACAGCTAATTATGATAGGCAGCTCCAGTGAAGAGGTCTATTATTCCTACTAAAGAAACGCTTCTGTTCCTTAGAGACAGCAGCTGATGTCTGGTTTTCAGACAATCCATCATGGCTTGTACATATGCCCACATTATTACTAGAAAGGAGCTGATGTTACACTAAAGGTTGTCTTTAATGCAGAGTATGATTCTGAACTCTTTAAGTCTGTTCCAGAACTTTTACATGATCAAAGGTTGTTGCAACAAAGTGTTTTGTTTTCAAGTAGCACTGATGGATGCTATTAGAGATTAGACCACTTATAAAACATCATGCATAACTTTACACTTTAGTACTGACAACCCTGTAATTAGAGTCTCCACTCAGCCTGCAGATATACATTCAATATCTACCTTCAACTGTTGATGAAAAGTTTTGTTAATAAATACCTTGCACACATGTCATTTTTAAGCATCGCATTCAAGTTCTACAAAGTACATACATCAGGTTTTACAATGAGAAACATACATGGAAGCTACAATACATGAGTAAATTCAGTTTGTCTTGAGATTGTTGCAAAATAGCTCAAAGAAAATTGTGAAATGTCATATCAATAGTGTCACTTAATAGGAAATTAAATGAAGGTTTGCTTCAAACTTCTCGGGTCACAGGAGCTTACCCATTGTCCAGTTGTTCAAAGTCAGTTAATATATTTCGTCCAGTAAACCAGAGTTTATTTCTGAAGCTTTCAGAAAAGAACATAGCAATGCACATAATCTATATAGCCTTTCAGAAAGAAAAAAGTCTATAAACTTCACACATGAAAGTAGTAAAGTGTGTGTGTGTGTGTGCCTACATACTTTTGACAGCCATGATGCCAGTAATCTCATGCTGAATAACCACAAGTATCATTACAATATGGAAGACTGCATAATAAATAATCAACAAAATTACCAGTGTCATTTTGAATTAAAGATAGTATAGTGAATGAAATCAGATGTTGGTACCAACACTGAATAGAATTACTGCTTCCATATGAATATGCACTGGAATGCATATCCATGGGTAGGTGGTTCATGATTAATCAATAATAATTGGTTGAATAAAGATTAATAAATACTAGTTTTCAGACAAGAAAACTGGCTTACTGTCGCAGGTGATAAAAATAATCATTATGCTGTAATTAGAACATTTAATTAAAATAATTTGAAATTAAAGTACTTTCATCTACTACCTACTGATATGATGCTTCTTAAGACTACTTTAGCAGTTAACTTATGTTAATCTAAAAAAGTACATTAGATATCTCTGAGGCAGAAGGCAATGGAAAGGATTTTTTTCAATGCACAAAAAGATACATATAATCAATCTTATAATTAAGATCAAATTAGTTATTCTCACTGGTATTTTTTATGAGACATATCAATCTTATAAAAGTAGTCTTCAATTGCAACATCAGATTTATTCAGTATAAAGTTTCTAAAATAAAAATGCTAGTTTAAATCCAATGTATGATATTTATTTCATTGAAACATTTTTAAAAAGGTGTATAATTAATTCAAAAGATTAAAATGCATACATTTTGTAAACTCTTGTTAATGGTGTGGGAGCTGATGAATCTGAAGATCCATCAGATTACATATTAACTGTAAGACCTTAAAAAAGAAAAAAGAAACAAACAGGATTAATTTTTCAAGCAAAATCATGCTCTTAATCTGATTTCTTTGAATTTCTTAAACCAACTACAGTAATAAACTACTTCAAATCGAAACTGAAATTAAAATATATTTGCTCACAGTGGAACAAGACTTGAAATAGGCCTCCAGTTCAGACCAGCAGTTGCACTAAAACTCAAGCTTAAATAAAGAATGCCATGACTTGGTCTTCAACTGCAACTCAATTTATTCAGTATCAAATTTCTAAAATGTTACTGCTAGAAGTACCAACAATGGCCTCCATTCAAGAAATAAGCTTTCAACATCATTGATTAAGTTCTCAAAACAATGATTATTTCTAACAAATGTAGATATATTTTTAATAGTTAAAAAGATTTTCCATTTTTAATTAAAAGATGTAAGATATTTCAAACCAGCAATATGTGCAAGAAATACTGAATACAAGAAGAACATGTAATCTGAAACCCACAAGATTACCTGATATCATGTATGCTAAAATGGCTTTTGAGATGGACAGGATACTAAATTTCATTCACTGAAACACAAATACTATACAATTTGCTTACTTTTACTATATGTAAACTTGAGTAGTTATTCTTTCCTATTTCTACATAATCAGAACCAACTGGTAAAATGTAAATTTATTTTCTTATTTGGAAGTTTCAGCTTTTTACCACTATACAAAATTATATCATTATAATGAAACACTCAATTTGCTATATACATATATTAAATGTTATGTTAGATGTTTACAATCAAAATATCTCATACACATATCTTGCCTTATGCAAAGAGCAAATTTTTTTTTCTAATAATTTCTTTGACAATAAATTAAAAACCTCTTGGTATGAATATTTTGCCATTACAATGTTTCGAACATAAACATTGAAACTCCATGTGGGGAATATAAAACTAGGCAGACTAAAAGCATGAAAATATGCATTTAAGTTTTCAAACTATTTCAAAGGTTTATATTTAAAACTTCAGGTGGGTTTGAAACCATGACTATAACTGAAAATACATATCTGCCTGACTGCATTACAATCTATTTTTAATTGATGTATGGGGTCCCCAGAAGGAGTGTTCACATCATGGTCCTTGTCAAAGGAGTTCTCATTTGCCAATCCTTTCCTCACGCTAGACTACACACTGAACAACATAGCTCAGAGTCAGCATTTGTAATCACAAATTATGCAACCACCTTAATGTGGAACACAGGCTCTCCCTCTCAGCCCTACAGAATCTCTCCCCACTGGATCCAGTGATGCCTGGCCCTGCCTAAATCACCTTCAAACAGCTGTTGGTTGCTGCAGAGCCAACCTTCAGAAATGGGGATATGCAATGTTGATGTTGATCTCAACTGCCAATGTGGGTAATCACAAACTATGGAACGTCTAGTTTGCCCCCAATCTTGAAGATCCATGCACACCTAATGACTTTGAAACATTAATTCCCCAGGCAAAGATCTGTGTGCAACACTGGATGGGTGTGGTGTAGCAACCTGACAAGATTGATGTATATTTTTATAAACTTTATATTTCTAACAAATACAGGAGATATTTTTAATGATTAAGGGAATGCAGAGTTTTCCATCTATAATTAAAACTAAGAACTTTGATAAAATATTTCAACCAAACAAAACTAGATAAACCAACAATATGTGCAAAAAACTACTGAATAAAAGAAAAAACTTGTAATATGAAACCTATAAGATTACCTGGTATTATGTATGCTAAAATGGCTTTTGAGATGGACAGGATACTGAATTTCATTCACTGAAAATTCATGCACACTTAACACCCCAGGCAAGGATCTGTGTGCACACTGGATAGGTGTGGTGTAGTGACTTGACAAGAAGATTGATGTATATTTTTATACCAGGCAATAATAGGTATTTGATCAAGGGATACAACAAACTCCAGTGTAAACTAGTGTGTCAACTATGACAGTAAGTGGATGCTTTTTGAAAAGGGAAAGAAACCCCATCTTCATTTTTGATAATTTTGGTCAAAAATGTATCAGCTGTACTTTCAAGTTTTTAAATCTTTATTGGGAAACAAAACAAAAAAAACACTAAAACCTTAAGATAACATTTTTAAAAGTCTTCATGTCAGCCATGGTAGAATTTTAAAATAGCTAAAAAAGGTTTTTACATTTTTAAGTGTCCACTGTACAATCCCACTATAAACAGAATAAAAAGATTCTACTTAAGTATGTGATCTATATGCATGATTCTTCTTAAATATAATCTACCTTAAAGAAAATTATCTATATTCGCAACTGCACCTAAGTAGAACACAGTGAATGAAGGCTTCTGGTGGATTTTGTATTTGAACCAGACCTATTTTTTAAAAATGTGATCCAATGCTCAAAATTTATTTATTGCATTTCTGAATGATGTTCAAACTGTTTACGGACAGTGATAGTTAATAATTTCCTTTCGTTTTTTTATCATATGGTATTATTTGTTTAGTATATTATAGTATATTAAATGAAGACAACTTTTTTTGTCTTATTACTTGCATATCTATTTTTAATAGATATTTTAATAGGGAGAATTTTCTCAACAATTAGATCACCTAATGTAGCAATGCATTAATCTGGTAGATCATACTTGGAAGGTAGATTGCATACTTGAGTAACACCAAATAAAATGCTTTATTAATTCATCAAAGCCTGTCCATCTTAAAAAAACAAGATTGTTCTTTATGAATTTGGGAATTTATAGAAGGAAAACTGAAGTACCTTTTAAGAATTGCTCGAGTAAGAGTATTATCTATTTGGTGAAAATTATATTTAGTATAATTATGTTTCCTGAATATACAAGAGTAAGTAAATACTAATAAAATCATTTGTGATAATGATCAGTTGAAAATATAGAATTTGGTAAAAGAATAAATCAAATTATAGAAAAGCATTTAATAACTTGCAGGATATTAAAAAGAAAAACAAAGCAATACTAGACATGATAAAATCAGTTTCATTAAAGAAAGAGTTATCAAAAGAATTATAAATAAATAAATACATCAAGAATGAACTATTTAAACATGTCTTTGTTGTTTTTAATGTAAATATCTAGAGATGTACTCATCCCCAAAATTCTAACAGGCATCACTAACTTCAGCTTGTGATTATTATATACAGTTAAAATAAGGTAATTCACTTAACCTACAAACTTAGTCATTTTCTTAAACACGTTTTCTTCGTCAGATGAGCCCATGCTGAAGTTAGTGATGCCTGTTAGAATTTTGGGGATGAGTACATCTCTAGATATTTACATTAAAAACAACAAAGACATGTTTAAATAGTTCATTCTTGATAACTCTTTCTTTAATGAAACCCCTAAATTCTTGATCCCATTTTAAAAAAAAAAAAAATTTCTCATCCTTTGACATCATAAACAGTTCAAACACTTCAATTACCTCTTCCTTATTAGAGAATGTTTTATTGTATGAAAAGCTCAAAATGCTTAAATAACTGATAATCAGTCAGAGAGATATCAGGTGAATATGGAGGATAAGGCAAAATTTTGTAATTCAAGCTATGCAGCTTTTGGAAGGTTGATCGAGAAGTGTGTGGCTATGCATTGTTGTGCAGCAAAATTGGGCCATCCTATTCACAAGTCTAGAATGTTTCTTCAATTTCTTATGCATACACTCGATTTCTCCACAATACAAGGTTGTCATTATTGTTTTCCCTTGAGGCAAGAATGAATAATGAATGACCCCTTTGAAAGACCACCATACAGTGACCATTGATATTTTAGGATGCAGTGGAGGTTTTGAGTATTGTTTTGGCAATTCCCTTGCATCTAACCACTGGCTTACTCTCTTACTGTTGGCAAAGAGTATCCATTTCTCCTTGCATGTAATGATTCGATGCAAAAATGGTTCCTCCCACTCCAGTTTGCACTCATACAGTAAGATTACCGACATATTTTCATTGGGCTTACGAGTAACAATATATTGAAAGAAATATCTGGAAAGAAAAAAGTCAGAAATAAGTGAAGATTTTTTATATACTAAGGAGGTTAGTATGTTACTATGATCAGTAACCAACCAAATAAAGGAGTTATTTCATGTGTGACAACCTAATATTTTTGAAAATCCTATAGCATACAGTTGGCCTCCAGACCAATGCAAACTACTACTTGATAAAAACAATTACAAGCAGGCACCCAAATATAGAACAGAAACAGAGACCTTTTCAACTGTTACAGACAAATAGAGGGAGACAGAAATTGGTTTGGGTTTAATCATTACTAATCATCTACTTTAGGAGTTAGGGTAGAGTTGGTGCTCAGCCATGACAAATAGCAAGCACATTTTCACATAGCTCCCTGGGCAGGAGTTATTTAGCAAACATCCTACAATAGAACATCAGTTGAGGGACAGTGGTCTATTGACCTTGAAAATAGAGACAATGTAATGTGCTAGAAAGAGCAGCTCCCATATGGGAGAGTACACATGATTACACAAAGTTGTTAATTTATTATAATAGCTTACAATTGTCATTTGATAGAAAATTTTGTGCATACAGAATAAATTCAAGCTATCAAATATTCAACTAGTGCAATATTACACAGATATTTAATAACAAAAATATTGATTTTTTTTTTTTTTTAGAACAAATTTTTAGAATGTCTTCCTGGACAACCATCAGTATAACAAGCAATAAAAAGTAATGGTTGATTTTTTTTTTTTTTAATACTTTTGACTATTTTTAAATGATTTTAATTTAACAATGAAGAAGATACAAAATGGAAATTTTTTTTAATCAAACACACATTTTGCTACAGAAAAGCTTATGTTTTTTGGCATAATCAGTTCAACTAAAAGAAGAAAGGTAAAACTAGGTGTTAGGACAGTGTCTTGGGATCTCTGAGAATAAGATGATTGCTGTAAATCACATTAATTACTCTAGCTTATGTTCTAACTTGATACTTGAGAGTCTGTATGCCTATGTGCTTGTTTGTTTTGGTATTCTAGGATTTTAATTCAGGGACTTATTTTTCTGTATACACATATATACTTTCATATGTGTACCTACATATACATTCACCCAGGTATATACATGTATGAGAGCCTATTTTTATTTTTCATAGATATATATACATATATTCTGATGCACACATCAGAGGTATTTTTTATAATTTTTTTTTTTTTTTTTTTTATATATGCATAAGTACACCCTCATATACATGTGAACATGTGCATGCACACACACACATAGAGAAAATTATTTTACATGATAGCAATGAAATTTCTACAAGAATTTAACATGTTAGGCCCCCAAATGGTGTGGCATGCTTCTTAGGTGCAGCAGAATGATTGAAAGACAAACATTTAGAAACAGTTATAAAAAAATTCATATGCCAAAATTTTTTTAAAATGTTATGGATTACTTGTAATTATATGCATGAGTTCCAGTATATATAGTTATAAATAATGATTTACCAATTTTATCATTGTGATATTTTTGCATTATATCAAGTATTAAGAATATAGTAACTAGGGTCCACAAATTGGAGGAGAGAGTTATCAATGATAATGTGCTGACTTCGAATTGCTGATTATCTCCTTTTAACCCTCTCTGTATTATTTTTTTAAATATACTTTTTATCACCAATAATGCAGCGCAGAGAAAAAAAAGTTTGGAAAACTGTGTTAGAGTATCATTGGTGCAACCAGATAAGTAATTTAAGGTTTTAAGGAAATATTTTGATAGATTTTTTTTTTTTTTTAAATAAATCTGTAATCTTTTTAAAAAAAAAAACCTAAGTTAGAACTCGGGTGAGAAATGCCCAACTAACTGTGCAACTTTCAAATATGCAAATTATGGCTGAGGAAGAATTATTCTGGACATTTTTGTAATTATTCACTGCAAAAATGTTCCCTAGCTGTGGTTTAAATAAAATTACAGAATAAAACTGTTAAGATGCACGCTAATATAAAGAGTATTAAATTAGCTGTCCTAATTAAGGTAGAGTAGGATATTTACAGAAATAATGGAACAAGATTAATAAATTTAGATTTCTACATTTTCTGTAAAGTTTACATAAAAGAGCAGAAGAATTTGTATATTTCAAATAACTTCTGAAAGGTGATTCCTGCAAATTCCAGTGCCATTTCTTTTAATTATTTTTTTTAAGACTGCACAGTCTACAGTCCATGCTTAGAATATTGCTGCCACATGTGATCTGGTGCTCCTGTTATTTACCTTGACCTCCTTGATAAAATCTAAAGAAAAATCAGCAATATTATTAATCCTAATCTGGCAGCTTGGCTTCAGTCACTTTCTCACCACTGTAAGGTTGCCTCTGCTTTTTCTATAAATACTTACATGGTAATTATTCAGATGAACACTTCACTATGGTATCTAGACTTTTTGAATTTAAGCGTAGTACTAGACTAGCATCAAGATCACAACAGTTTCTTTTATCACACTTCTCGCTTGTGGAACTCCCTTCTGGCAA